>CM031233.1:196034296-196657358 GCA_018340775.1 Taxus wallichiana var. yunnanensis
ATCAAGAATCAAATAACAAACCCACAAATAATCATATAAAGAATAACACATTTAACACCATTTTTGTAATTTCTAATCACATCATACTAACATAAGTAAAAATAAGAGGCATGAAGGCCTACCTCAACAAGCTATCTTGAACTCAAAGAAATCCAACACACTCCAAAGCTCCAATATCTCTCCAAATTGAACACCAAGAGTAGTAAAAATGAAAAGAAAAATTTCCTACCCCTCTCCATGAGGAGGTATAAAAAGAATAAACAAATTAAAATCCTCACAAATGAGAGGGTGACATGTGTCACCCATCTCATCTTCCAATAAAATATTCTCAAAATCACAAAGAATAAAAATAAAATAAATTTAGGAGGTAATCTCCCAAATTTCTTAAAATGCTAATAATCCAACACACTTCATCTTTTAAGAAATCACAGGAATCCACCATACTTACATGAGAGGGGTCTTATGGGAGGGAAAGTCCCATTTTACCTTGAAAAGAGACCCTCCTATGCATAGTGTTTCACCGAATTGTTGTACGATAAAGATGATAAGGTAAAAAGGTCATGGAGGAATACCTGTTATTACTTTGGTCGATGGTTGAGTGCATGTGTTTCTGATTTCTGATCTAGGACGACCTTGAAAAGCTTTCTTTTGGCTAGGAGGAACTACTTGTAATACAAAACAAGACCACAAGATACAGTTAATAAAAAAGTTAGTGGACTACCTAGCGTGAGCTAGATCCAGGAAGTGTGATACTTCCTCGACGGTTGTCAATCCATTGATATATAACTCAATATAAAATAACTAAACATGCAAATAAAAGAATCTAATACTAGTGTTCTGATTTAGGTGTCTTAGACTACTATCCATGTCAATCCAATTAAATGCTTGATAACTACATTGGTGAAGGTCCCGGGTCAGGTTGCAGGTTAGGTAGGTGGTCTGAGGGTCACAGATGGGGTCTGGTAAGATTTGGTGAAGTTTGGGTTGATTTTGGGTGATTAGGAAGCTTATAGTCTAAGGAAGTTTTACCAAGCACAAAGACCGATGTCGGTCAGGGTGACTGATGTCGTATAGGTATGACTGATGGCGGTTTAGGATGACCGATATCGGTTACTATGGGAAATGGAAGAATGTCAAAAGTGGGTGTCCATGGCTCTCTCTTTGTCTACACGAGAGTTGGGAAGGTTTGTTATGAGGTTGTAGGTGAGGTGTCAGGTATGGGTGATGTTTGGTGAGGTTTTGGGGAGGTTATGGTGAGATATGGGGTAAGTTTGGGTAGACTAAGGGTTGATTGGGCCTAGGGAATCTTAACAAGCACTATGATTGATATCGGCTAAGGGGGGAGACTAACGATGGTTAAGGTGACCGGCGTTGGTAGGGGAAATTTGGTGGTAATTAAATAAAATTAGTTTTGGACTTCTCTATGATTACACAAAGAATGAAGGGAGGATGGTTGGGTTTGTAATAATGCCAAGGAGACTCAGGAATGTATAGAGGTCAGGTACGGAGAGCCAGAAGGTCATGGGTGGTTAGATGGGTAGATTGGTAAGAAGGTGGGGATGGAGGAATGCAAGAAGGAATAAGATGTAATAACAAAAGATAATGAACCTATACTTTAAGCAAGTACAAAATGATGAAAATCAAATAAAATTAGTTGCATTTGTAGGTCTGAAAGGTGAAGGAAGGCAATGGTTGATCCATGAAATACTTTTTGGTAAGTGTCACAAAAATACTTCCCAGAGTGTTCCCGTGAATATTCTAATGCCTTGGGACAAGCATCAGGTGCTTTCTTGGGCCTGTGGTTGAGTATATCTCGTCATCTAGATGCTTTGAGAAGTCTTTGATTCATGCTTGAATGCAATAGAACTCTCCAAACTCAAAATTACCAACCTCGGTAAATATTTGTAAAAGTGTATATAAGGTAACCGATGACGGTTAAGGTGAACAACATCGAGTTAGGGCGGAAAGTCTAGGTTTACCATAAATAGGATGATCTTTATTATTTTTTGCGTGATTATGATTTAGTCCACTTACAGAGGTGGAGCTCATGTGAGAGAAGGTAGGAAGGTCATAGAAGAAGTCAAATTAGGTTTTAGGAATAAGTCTCAATTAGTTAGGTCAAGTGGTGACTCAGCACTGGGAGTGATGACTCAGTGTTGAGAGTGATGACTTGGTCACTGTGAGTTAAATTCCCATGGAATAGGTCTAGGGTGAGGTGTCTAGGTGGTGTGTAGATTAAGTTAATTAAAGTAATTAAATTAATTAATAATGTGAGGATGAACATTAATTCAATATTGAGTAATTAAATTAATATGAATGCGGGGTTAAGGGCTCATGGTTAGGTGAACACGTTACATTAATTTACCGAAAGGGGACCAAGGGGATTCTAACAAAATTTTGGTGTCTACACATAGGTAGGGTCCAAGGGCTCATTTCCTTGTAAGGAGACCCCTAAAATGAAAAGAGGCTCTTAGAAATGCCATATTTAGCCCAAATTTGAGATTGGGTAAAGTGGCTCAAAAGTAGGGAGGTGAAGCCCACCCAAGTGATAATTAGGAGGTCCCAAACCGCTAACAACTTAAATAATTAATGGTAAACATCTATAATGAATGTAGGGACCATTAGGCCCCTAAACTAGTTTATCACAAGACTTAAACAAATTACAATTAACATAAATACAATTAGGAATCACAAAATCTTTCCAAACATGAATAAGCCACAAACACACAAGGATACACAAAAACATACATGGATAAAGGACTCAACCCAAGAAACCACTTATGCAACTTGAGGTGCAACTCTTGAAACCACATTCTCCTTTATGCCTTGTAATTTGCACACTCAATTCACACATTAAACATACCTTCTTTCTATAAATTCTAAATAAATAACAACAATAAGTCAATCATGTATAATCATTCTAACTATATCATAATCAATGTCGATATAGAATGGCTAAGAACTAACAACATACATTTATATTAACTCAAGATAAACTATTCATCTAAGAAATTACATGACAACATTCAATTAGCTATTGTCAACCGAGATATCAAAGTATATGAAAAAATCATACATCCATCCATCATATATGAAATAAAACCAACTGTATCACAACCTGCTTGATATCCAAAACCATATAATGCAAGAAACTAAGATAATGATCCATAATTCTAGATTGGCACTACGTGCCCTAATCAACACAAGTGTCATCAAATGATCCATAATGAAACCACATAGTATCTAAATAGTGCTAAAATCCATGTCCGTAATATAATAAAACAAATGAGTTAGAAAATGAACTGATGTAAGAAGAGGTGGGAACTACATCCCCTCTCCTAAAATTAGACTTCCTCCTGGAAGTCACTAGAAGAGATAAGGATATCAAGCCCTCAATGGTGTAACATCCTCCCATGTAATTGTTGTCTCATCATATCAGTCCCACTATACTCTAACATGGTCCAAGTCTTTCCCCCGAAGGTCCAATATATTATGCTCCAAGATGTGCATGGGCTCTAGTATCCACTATCCTTTGTCCTCCACCTATAATGCTGACCAATCCAATACATGAGAAATATCAAGTACATATCTACATAAAACTAAAACATGAAACACATCGTGGGCCCGGGCTAGGCATGGTGGCAAAGCTAAGTGGTAGGCAATTGGACCTACAACCTCCAAGATCTCAAATGGCCCCACAAAGTGAGGTGAAATCTTAGAACCCTTTCCATAATGGATTGGGATCTTATGTGGCTGAACTCTCAAGAAAACTTTGTCACCCACTGCAAAGTGACATTTGGTCCTCTTGGTATCTACATATGCCTTCTAGCGTGATCTATCCTACTAAATATGTTTCCTAATAAAAATAGCATTGTGCTCCAAGTCCCAAAGATAAGCTAGCCTAAGTAAAACCCTATCATCTAGCCTATTCCAAATAAAAGGTGTCCTGCAAGGTCACCCATAAAAATCCCAACAAGGAGCCATACCGATAAAAATGTGATAAAGTTTTTGTAGGAAAAATCGATGATGTGAAGGTAATCCTCCTACTTCTTCTTTGGTCCATCACATACATGTGCAACATATCCTTAAGTACTGATTAACCCTCTCTATCTTCCCATCTATCTCTGGTGGTATTCTAAACTAAAATTAATCTGTGTTCCCAGTGGTGGCATGAAAGGAAGTATAGAAGTCTAAAGTTTAGATGTTTTCCTATAAATGATAATGGTGTTCAAATCTCGTGCAATCTGAAAATATCCTCCATAAATAATTTGGTAATCACGACTACATTATCGGTGACCTTGGAAAAAATCTGCAATGTTGGTCAACTTGTCAACAATTATCATGATGGCATCATAATGATAAGAAGACATAAGGATAACTATAATGAAATACATGTAGATGACGTCCCATTTCCTCTCGGAATGTCATGATGATATAAAAGTCCTACAAGATGAGAATGGTCAGCCTTTACCCTCTAAAACTTAAGGAAATGAGCTACAAAATTTTCTATATCCCGACGGGAGACTGGCCAATAATAAAAATCTCTCATATTGGTGTGCATATTCTTCACTTATGGATGTACTTGTATAAGGGGATCGATGAGCCTATGAAATACTAAAGCTACGAATATCACTTTCCTTAGGCACATAAATCTGCCTCTAAAAATAAAGAAGACTGTTTTTGCCTCAAGAATACATCCGGAATATATGCCATCTAAGGAACCCCGTGACTCAAACATCATGTTAGAAACCTCATAAAATTTATCCCCTAGAAGATATCAAGAATACTACCTCAAAGGTTTAACTATAGAGTATAGTGGCAATCACATGACATCATCTACCTAGGGAATCTACAACAACATTCTATTTTCCTTTCATATACTGGAAATCCATGTTATACTCCTACATGAATTCCATCCAACGCAATTTTCAAGCGTTGAGGTTTGGTTATGAAAAGATATGATGAAGGCTATGGTGATCGGTCCTCAAAATTAAAGGCCTACCCTAAAGGAAATGATGCCAACGCACTACAACGTGAACTACTGTTGCAAAATCCAAGTCGTGGGTAGGATAGTTAAGATCATAATCCTTAATCTTACACAATTCAAAAGTAACGAGTCGAAACTCCTACATGAGAACCATTCCTAGACCCTCTAATGAAGAATTAATGTAAACCAATAACTCTCTAGTCGATCCGAAACTACTAAGATAGGTGGTGTGGTTAGTCACTCCTTAAGTAATCGAAAATATTGCCCACATTTCTCCGATCACCAAATTTCATCCCTTATTGCTGAAGAGAAGTAATGGGATGTGAAATCCTAGAAAAATATTATACAAGCCTATGGTAGCACCCTACTAATCCCATAAAACTTCTCACCTCTCACTCATGTGGGTTGCAGCCAATCAAGAATGACTCAAATATTTGAGGGATCTATTGAGATTCCCTCACTAGATATGATGTGACCTAAGTAGTGAATCTTTGACTGAAAGAAACTACACTTATCTAGATTCCCAAAAAGATTCTCGATCTCTCAAATCTCGTAGTACCCGCCTCAAACAATCCTCATGTTCCTTTTTAGAATGAGAATATATCAATATATCATCCAAAAACACCAAGAAAAAATGGTCCAAAAAGGTCCTAAAAACCCCATTCATGAGGCTCATGAAAACAATAGGGGCATTGGTCAAACCAAAAGGTACAACAGTGAACTCATAATGCCCATAACAAGTGTAGAAAGTTATTTTGTGAATGTCTCGTATCTGCAATGCACAACCGGGTGATATCTTGACTTGAGATCAATATTGGAGAACACCTTGACACCCCTCATTTTATCAAAAAGTCATCAAGCCTCTAAAGTGGGTAATAGTTCTTTATTATGACCGTATTAAGCTACCCAAATATATACAAAGTCAAAGAGAACCATCCTTCTTTACAAAATAATTGGTGCTCCCAGGGGGACACATTAGAATAAATAACACCCTTGTCTAGAAACCCCTTTAGCTGAATCTTGAGCTCATGAAGATTTGAAGTCATCATGCGATAAGGTTCCATAGAAATTGGTGTTACTCCTAGTACTAGTTATATGGTGAAATCCACCTCTCTATGGGGTTGTAATCGAGAATCTCCTAGGAAACACATCTGCAAACTACCTCAATACCATATGCTAATTTAGAGTACTCTCTAATTGATCATTGATTATAATTGCAAACATATGAAAACCTTTGCGCATTATATTCTTGAGTTTCTTAGCCAAGATCATACGCAAGGAAATAGAAACGAATTCCCAAGGTCATCATGACACTCAATGATCTTACTTTTACAATCTACTTTATCCCGATGAGACTCAATCCAATCCATGCTTGGAAAAACCTCGTAGGATCATAATGGAAACACTCGAAGTTCCAAGGTAGTGGATAATATTCCCAAATTGAGTATACAACTCTCCATGTAGGTATCCACCTAGAGTTTGGCCCTAGAGGCCAATTCAACTTGCCAATTATCTGGCTGCCTAGCCGCCACTAGCCCACACTGGTCCACTATAGATTGTGATATAAATGAATCTAATGCACCTAAATTAAAAATAATCGAGAAAAAATACCGATGATAGTACATGTAGTCTCGATAACTATGGCCTCGATGCTCAACCTAGTGGCTATCTACCCCTGTGTAGACACAATGAGTGCATCCTACATATGCCAATATCTTCTCTAAGATACGGGCTATCTTCCTATCAATGGTGGTGGGTTTGTGCATGTACATATACACATGTAGTGATTCAGGGACTCACAATGAAAACATCCTGCTAATCCTCTTTGAGTAGGTGTCCATCTTGTACTTTGGTGTACCGAACCTACTTGTCCATCTCTAACATACTTCCGAGTACGGTTTGGTTGTACATGTTGGGATCCATGTCTCCTATCTCTACCCCCTCTAAAACCTTCTTGAACTCTTCCTCTCTACATATTCTGTGTCTACCTAGTCCTTTCTTTGCTATTGTGCATGGTGTTGCGACTTCTCCTAGGTGTGTGATGGAGGCCTCAAGATTGACCGTGGTGGCCTCGAATTCTCCTCTAGGTGGTGGGGCTATACCCCTGTGACCTCGATCCTGGAATTATTTCATCCTCTCCTAAAACTTACCCTATTCATGTCCCTTCTCTCTTGGGACTTGTTCCTATTCTCCTCATCTAGGTATGCCTTCTATATGGCCTTATTAAGTGTCAAAGGAGATAACATCTTGAAAGCCCAGACTATATCTACATTCATTCCACGATTAAACTGTTAACTTATAATTTATCATCCTATAGATAATATACATACTACAATAAATCCAAAAATCAACTCTCATACCATGAAATCGTGCTCGAACCCCGTTAGAGATCGTGGAACTCATCGATCCTCTTCTAAACATAGTGCTTAGACATGTATCACGCTCTAAAGTGCTCATAAAATAACTCCCAAGTCACCGTATCCATATTCAAATGGAGTTTTTGCTCCTCATTGCTCCACCATACACCCGCTTCATCACAAAGGAGGTGTTTAACAAACCTAGCATTGACACTACTCTTATATCAATATAGTCCAAAGAAACTATTCAGGATCAACAACCATGACTCAGCCCTAAATCCATCGGTGGCTAAATCCATCGGTGGTGCCACTTTAATTGGGAGTATCTAGATGAATAAGATCCCTAATCACACAACCTATGTCGTGATCCTAGATTGATGTCCAACCATCCCCACATTTGGCGAATGTGCTCGTCCCTCATGAAGTGGTCCTCAATGTTGTGAGAGAGGCTCGACGAAGAGAGGCCACTCTCTCAAGGTGAATGGAGGGGATACGAGACATATCCTGTCTCTAAGTTTCATGTTGATTTGGCTCCGAGTGTGTGCCCTCATTTGGTTGTGTATCCTATTTTGTATGATCAATCTCTTTTCCCGGCTCCTGTTGCAAGACCCGCATCATCTATTATAACGCCTAAAATATATGTGGTACTAAATCAGGGGCACATGGCTCAGGCATAGGTGACCTACATCCCAAATCCATGACTGACTAATGTCTCATACCACATGTAGGCATCATGTGTATGAAATAAAAGGAAAGTTAATGCGTTTGTATAAGGAAACAAAAATGATTTAAATGGTTTACATTTATTGATTTAACCATTATTAATTTAAATTTAAAACTACCCAGAGTGTTCGGTGTTGTAAACACGAGCTCGATACCTAATGTAGTGCCATATATTTGGTGCAATCAAACCAAACATAAACACCTAAAAATCCCAACAATTTTTTTTAAAACATGTTAATTTAATTATAATTTATTTTCCTAAGGTTATCGGGTAATGTACCCCTTGGTCCATGATAATTTTATTTAAATATATTATTAAAGTCCAAGCTAATATTTTATCACTCCCCCTAAATAATTAATTCAACCCACCCATTTAATAACACTTATTTATATCCCTAATAATTAAAAAGTAACATTATTTTAATTTATTTCCTCTCCCGCATGACCCTTAGTTTATCTCTCTAGGCACCCCATTAAGTCATTTTAACCTCAAAGATTAAAAAGCATATGGTTTATTTTTATCCCTTATATCCTTTTTTTTCCACCTTAGATCTGTAGGGTTCCTATACTGATGAAAATGAACACGTGATCTTCAACCACACTCGACCCCGGAGGTTGTCTTTGGAGTAGTCGAAGTTGAATGTGTGTGGCTAACTATAGGAGGATCAATGACTAAGATATGGTAGTGTGATCTCTTGGTATCCGAGTTGACCAAGGGGAGATTTAGAGGCTATGAACGGGTAGCATAAATTCCCTATGGTTTGTCTACCTAACTTGGATCTAAGTGTTGATCTAGTTTGAAGTGTCCAAATTAACTAAGCTGAAAAATAACAATCTATGATACTGCTGAAAGGGAAACTATCTAAACAAATAAAAAAACTAAAATATTACAATCACAAACAACAATTTACTTCTATTCTAAATAATTAAAATATTTCTACACTAAAACTAAACAAGTGAGATAACCCGGTGTGGTTATTCACTTGTGTTGAGTGTATTAAAATTAAACTAACTTAAAACAAGAACTTTTCCAAATGATCTATGATGTGTAGACAACCTCCTACAGATATTCTCTCCTTCAGATCCACAGGGATGGGAAGAAGAGGATCCATCACCAGGGATTGCTATGAAAGATTCAAACCCTCTTGGAAATTAACTAATTACTTGCAAATGAAAGGAAATTGATTTCTACTCTATTTGATATGATATAACAATGATAAATTACAGGAATGAAGGAAATCAAACAACACATCCAACCTAGAATTCATGAACGAGGTAAATCCAGTTGTGCAGTAGTATGTCCCCTCAGTTTGTTCCTTTCTTTCTCTGAGTGTTCATATGAGTCCAAGGGATTGGGAATGAAAGAACAACAAGAGGATGGTGCTTGAGTAATGGTAGCTTGAAGGTAGTTTGGGTGTAATGTAGGTAGAAGAGAGATAGCACAAGGGATCAGAGCTTGGCTATACAATTCCTAACAAGATCATAGTAGGAATACAATGCAAGATACACAAAATTCTCAGACCTTTTACTTGAATACAAGCATGGAATATATAGGAATGGAGGCTAGGAGGTTACTTCATGCACAAGGCAAGAAGAGGTAGTTCTAACTAATTAAATCTCATTTAAAATAGAAGGAGCAAGGAGAACCAAGCAATCAAATCTAATTTTAGACAATTTGGCTCACGATGCATGCAAAAATCAAAATTAAGTGAACCATCGCATGTTTAAAACACGTGTGATGAATCTAGAAAGAGCGTGCAGGATCGCCGCCACGTGCATGTTGGTGGTTTCGGGACCGCCGCCTGTAGGGGCGGCGGTCTTGGCACTGAAGGCCAAAACAAGGACAGAAAGAGGGGGGAAGATGGAAAAATGCATGGAAAAGTTAAGTAAGGATATCTAGGCTACAAATATATACTGTGAATGGGTTTTGGAGCTCGAACACCTTCTTGAAAGGATTTCGAATCATCATTGGGGATTTTTGTACCCTTTTTCCGACAATGTAGCACATTCAATTTTGGGTGCATACGGTTCCCTACAACCCTAATCCTCAACTTTTATTTTCTCTTTTAATTTCCCTTGGAATATTATATCCTCATTTGTGTAGGTTGGACCAAGGAGGAGGAAGGAGGCCATAAAGGCCATTTGAGATCTTCTTTTTCATATTAATCAAATTTTTATAGAGGGTAGTACCCCATATCATTATTTTGGGTTTCTATATTTTAGATTAGGGTTTCGGTTTATGTTTTCCTTTATACATATAGATTCATACATACATACATACATATATACATACACACACATACACACACACACACACATACACACATACATACATACATACATACATACATACATACATACATACATACATACATACATACATACATACATACATACATACATACATACACAATCAATCGGTTTGAAGTTCCCAAGTATTTCCTTTTGGGTTTGACTATGAAGATACATCGGGCCAATCGTGTACTAACCGTAGCGACGTAGGGGCATGGGAATGGTATGAGGGGAGGAGGGGGTGGTGTGGCCGTGGCCACACCAATCCGAGTTCTAAGGAATGGAAGGCGGTTGGCGTAGCTGTCTCCCCAAATCCGTGTCCTAGATTATTTCATATTCATAGTTGAAACCAAATCGGCACATCGAATTCATTATCATAAGATTTATTATTATTATTTAAAATATATTAACATATATATATATATATATATATATATATATATATATATATATATATATATATATATATATATATATATATATATATATATATATATTTGTGTATGTGTTCTATATATGTTAAAATAAGATGACATGGATTAATTTTGGTTTGAAAACTACGAGTTATTAAGGATGAGAGTACTATGAAAACAATTTTATTGTAATCTTCTTATTCTCATTTTCCTCTAAGGAAACACAACTCATAAAATAAAACAATTATGCAATAATTCTTCAAGAGAAAGAGGGATTAAAAACATTCACACTTTTGAATACAAGGTGCGAGGGGTTCACACTATGAGAAGATTTTCAACTATAAGCTCTAGTGTTTCATTCATGTCACTAAGTTGCTTGAAAATATGGATGAAGGATTAAAAAATTGTTATCATGTTCAATATATTTTTATTTCTAAGGTCAATGTAATGAAAGTAAAAGTTGCAATTAAGTGATTATTTTTGGAGTTAAATCAAGACTATAACTTCACTATCCCTATACATTTCTCTACTAACATATACTAAGAAATGCAACAACAAAAATATGCTTTCTTTATTTCCATAGCTCATACAAGTATGACATCATTTGATAAACACATTGAAGTAAAATTTGTGATCCCTTTTCACTCAATACATCAAGGAAAACAAATAGAACAAGGTAAACCAAGTTATTGCACTCAACATACATCCATTCCTTCAAATATTCATTACAATACAATGAAAAATCAACCTCCCAATCCCATAATCCAAGCCTTACAATATTATTTTCAATAGATGAAAGCATACCCAACATCTCCTATTAAACAATGTTTACAAGCATGTAAAAACAAAAGAATAAGAGTCTATTACAACATGGAGGAACAATATTACAATATGCATATCATTCTTCTCAAAGAGAGGATAAAAGACTCAAGCATTTCAAATGAACGTTTCAAGATTCATCCCAAGGTAGGATAAGACTTAACAACTATAAAAACATTATAACAAAATCATACTAAATTACAAGATGATAAGCCTCCCTAAAATGGGGAACAACATGTCAAAATTTCAAAACTTTTCTTCTCCAAACTCCAAGCCAAATATGGAGGTTTCCACTCCAAGATAGTCTTCAAAGCACAAGAGAAAAGGGGCCCAGGTTTCGTCCCAACCAAATTGAAAATTCACATGTTATCTTCACCAAATGGAGGAAATGATAGCCTCCCTCCAAGACCATGGGAGAGAGAGTAGCAAGCCTCAAGAATGCACAAGAAAAGTGAGACAAGGGTGAAAATCACATACACACAAATTTTCAATAGACAATAACCAAATAAACAACAATAACACAAGTGGAGAACTCCATGTTTTCATCAAAGTGAGAAGAGTGAAAAGGAGCCCATAAGAATCCATAATGTGAACCAACCATAGGAACACTATAAAAATCTCCAAAATACCCTCCTTATCTCTCCATTCAAAAATACCCTCCTTATCACTCCATCCCAAACACCAAGCCTCCTCCTTGGGAGGATTTTCAAAACAAACATGGTTTTTAGGAAAGGATGGAAGACAAGGTTCAAGCCATATGAATAGTCCCCTTCCACATCAAACCATATGAGGGAGGTAATAATAGACTAGACCATCATGGCTTACCAATCAAGCCATGTGGTATAAGAGGGAACATTCCTCCCTCTTCCCCTACAATTCCAAAATCCACCACAACACATGATGGATTGAGAAAATGAAAGGAAATCAAGAATCACCAAACACACCCACAAAAAATACATACAAAGAATAACACATTTAACACCATTTTTTTAAATTTATAATTCACATCATACTAACATAAGAAAAAATGAGAGGCATGAAGGCCTACCTCAACAAGCTATCCCAAAAAACACTCTAAAGATCCAAGCTCTCTTCATCCAACTCCAACAGTAAAAATGACAAGCAAAACATTCCTACCCCTCTCCATAAGGAGGTATAAAAAGAATAAATAGATTACAATCCTCACAAATGAGATGGTGACATGTGTCACCCATCTCATCTTCCAACTAATGATTCTCAAAATCACAAAGAATATAAAAGAAAACACATTTTGGAGGTATTCACCCAAATTCCCTAAAATGCCAATAATCCAACACATTTCATCTTTTAAGAAATCATAAGAATCCACCATACTTACAAGATGGTGATATTAGAGGGGTCATATGGGAGGAAAATCCCATTTGACCTTGAAAAGAGACCCCCTACCCATAGGTAGGGTCCAAGGGGCTCATTTCCATGTAAGGGAGACCCCCAAAGTGAAAAGAGACCCTTACAAATGCCACATTTATCCCAAATTCGAGATTGGGTAAAGTGGCTCAAGGGTAGAGGTGGTGGGGCCCACCCAAATGATAATTAGGTGGTCCTAAACCACTAACAACAAAATTAATTAACATAAAACATTTCTAATGCATGTAGGGACCATTAGGTCCCTAAACTAGTTTATCACAAGACTTAAACAAATTACAATTAACATAAATACAATTAGGAATCACCAAAGGTGTCCAAACATGAATATTCCACAAACACAAAAGGCTACACAAAAATCATGAATGGATAAGGGGATCGGACCAGTTTGTTGTTTGTGCAACTTGAGGTGCAACTTTGAAACCCACATTCTCCTTTGTACCCTATAATTTGCACACTTAATTCACACATTAAACATACCTTCTCAATACAATATACTTAATAAATAAAATGAATAAATCAATCATGTATAATCATTCTAACTATACCACAATCAATGTTAATATAGAATGGCTAAGCACTAAAAGCGTACATCTATATCAACTCAAGCTAAAATATCCATGTAAGTACTTACATGACAAATTCAATTAGTCATTCTCAACCAATGATGTGAAATTATACAAAAAAATCATATATCCATCCATCATATATTAAATAAAAGAAATTGTATCATAACTTGTTGATATCTAAAACTATATAATGCATGAAAGTAATACAATGACCCATGATGCTAGATTGGCACTACGTCCGCTAATAACCACGAGTGTCATTACATGATCCATAATGAAACCACATCGTATATAAATAGTGTTAAAATCCATGTCCATAATATAATAAAAGCAATGAGTCAACAAATGAACTGATGTAAGAAGAGGTGGGCACTACAGTCCTATTGATTACAATCATCATATATTATCTGATATGTGACATGAAATTGTATAAAATTGTCATTTCACCTGAAATTGTAGATTATGTTTTTATACTCAACCTTGAATTTTGATGACAAGATTGTTGTGTTCAATTCTTTGGGTACACGAAAACAAAAAGACTCTATCCCTCATAAAATGTGTCACATAATTTAAGCAAGTATAAAAATAAAGAAGCAATAAGAATCATTAAATGAAGACCAATAACCAAAATATAGTAAAGGAAATACAATTTCAGGAGTCTTTACTATTTTCACAAATAAACGCCACTATTATAAGCAATTTGGAGGGATCTTTATACTTTTCTTCGAATACGAGGAGATAAAAATTACACTTGCTCATTGAAATGAAGAGGGGTGATTAAGGAACTAATAACGATAGTAAACTTGATTTTAATCGAGTGAGATGACATGAACATGACTAAACCTTAATGTTGTAGTTTTATTCAATGCCATTGCATTTGATAGTGGGAAGATCTATTTACTAATAGGGTATATGATTCGGGGTTTCAAAATTAAAAACACGAATAAGCCAAACATCCTCAAATGCATTTGAAGATCTATTTACATCCTCAAATGCATCAATCATGGCCTTAATAAGCCAAACATTGCGAAAACATTTATTAAGTCATCTATATATGACCTTCACCCATGATCTTGGATATTTATTCTCCAACAAAGTTATCATAAAAAGGCCCAATGTTATCTATTTGGAAATTCTTCTATCATAACAAGCATGAGAAGTGTAAAGTTCATAAAGTGAATTGGGAAAATAGATAAGTCTAATAAAAGTGAGACTAATACACCTATTTCAATGGCATGCTAAGAATAAATTGTACATTCATTTTGTGATTGTTTCATATAGGATTTGATGAGGGACCATGTTATGCTTAATTTTTATATAATGATAATATGTTTAATACCTTAATTATACATATTATTTATTTGAATTTAAAAAATCACTTTATTGATACTTTAAATTACATAGTTGTCATACATACTTTTTTAATTTTGCAAATTTCTCTATTAGTGAATAATTAAATATCACCATCCCTCACAATGTTATGTACAAAACATAGATTTATAAAAAGTAGAAAATATCGTTAAGTAGAAGAGATGGCCCAATAAATGAGCACGTACCATAATAACTGCAATTCTTGATGAAAAAGGTCCAATAATTGAATAAAACAAAACAAAACAATATTATATAAGAACACATTAATTGAAATGTTTTTAAGTTCCAAAATTATATGTTAAGGTACCTACCATTTTATAGGTAAAAGTATTCAGTAATATATAGAACTATGCAATTTAATTGCAATTAAATTCAATTTCTAGTTTAGTTTGCACCTAAAGCATGTTAATCTATTAAACTACTTAACTTGGGATGTGCAATAGGATTATTTTTGTATTGGGTGCACATAATTGAATGTTTATTTTGAGCATGGTATATTTCAAGCGCTGGTGATTATTATAAAAATGGTTCGTATATAAATTAATTATTAGAGTGCTCAAATAATAGTCCCGAGTATTTGATTAAATTCAAAGTAAAATGTAGAGATACACAAATATACAACAACAATTATATAGGCTACCGATAAAAAACAATAGATGTTATGTCTAATATATGAATCACGAATCATTTCCATACATATTTCACATCCAATGACAATATTTTTATTTTTGACCTGGATTACTAGCAAGGATTTTTCACATTTGTTACACATCTAATAAAAAATCTACTCTATTTTAGACACGTAAATCCACACAATTCCAACACAACAATTATCCCACTTCACGAGGAAAACCAAAATTTCTTCATAAGCATGCAAACCTACAAACCATAAAAGGAAATTTAGAATTATTAAATATACATATGAAAATATAAATATAACATTAATTTATACAAAAAAATCATGGTCTCTGATCAAAATAACATTTATACGAGATGTACATTGCATATACAATAGAAAGTCCTCTATTGTAGTAATCAATCATTGAAATGTAATGTCCATGAGTCTTGTCACATTTACATCAATATAGATTATTTTTCTCCACACATGATTAGTCATCCCCTTCCATGATTACTTCCTACATTCCTCTTCCATGATTACTTCCTTCATTCCTCTTCCATGGAGTCTCGTGAATGCAAACTTAACACTAAGCACACTCATCATAATTTTTCTGTAGGATTATGTATCCACTCACTTAGTTGTTGATTGCATATTTTTCATAATCGCCTACCATGCAAGTACCCATAGAAGGATTTTAGGTGCTTTATGTAAAATAATGGTTGTTCCTAATAATAGTAAATCTACCTTATCATAATTTGAGTTCATTGTAAAAGTAGTGGCTCTTCTTTAAAGTATTATTTTAATACTTTAGCTTTCCTTATGTGCAAGGTTAAATATATGATGTGATTTGATTATAAAATTACATATTTTCATTGTGATATTTATGGTAAAAATAATTATTTTTTAGAGGCTATAACTTTATATGTTAGTTATTATGTATGCAATCTTTTTCAAGTTAATTCAAAGATGAGTTCTATTGGGATTTTAATAGAATGGATTTTCCTAGAATAAAAAATGACTCAATATTATTGGTATGATGCGAGTCATTTAATATCTAATTATTTCTATCATTCCATTTTAAATTATTTCTTACATGTTTACAAAAATACCGACATCTGGTACTAGATCTAGGTTGCAAACTTAGTTGGGATTTCTTTTCTTTTATCTAATTTTTTTGAGTTACGAATATATTTTTAGTAGAATCTCTAATATGGGTACTAGTAGCCCAAGATTTTATGTTGTTAGGTTTGACAAAAAAATGTGAGTTATGGAAACTAAAGATGGAGGATCTTTTGAAAAGAGCGTTGAATGGATAGTAGGTACAAAAACAACTAAAATTTTAACGCAACATGAGTGGGAAAAATTTGATAAAAGGTGATAAAAGTATTACCAAGTTATTTGTCTCTCACTCTATGTTATTTAATGTTTCAACTAGGAAAACAATAGAAGTGTTGTTGGATAAGACAAGGGTATTGTATGAAGAACAATATTTGGTGAAAAGATTTTTTTAAGGAAGAAGTTGTATTCTTTGTCAATGATTGATGGTGACTTAGTTGCAAAGAACTCAAATAATTTTAATTTTTTCATAATCCAATTAATGTCCATTGATGTGAAGATGGATGGTGAGAATAGTTTAGACACATATTTTTCATCTTAATCTTCCATACTTGTTACTAACAATTTCCTTTGTACATATAAGGGTCATTGATGCATCTATTTCTTGAGTGGGTGCCTTAAGGGGCCTGTCAAGAATGGGGTATGACTATTCACATGGTCATTATGGATTAGAGACAATAAATAGAGAGATCATCACTATGTGGTCCTAGATTTAGTTATCCATTAGTTATCCTTGTCCCCTTATGTCTCACACACTAGCACTTCTAACACTTGATTGCATTTGACTTTGTCATTGACACGTTTGAAACTTATTCTTTCTTGATCCAAGAAATATTGCACCAATTTTGACATTTAGACATCCTTTTTGATGCCATCGCCCGCAGTGATAGTGTCGGTGTTGGATTTCCCTTGGTGACACCATCACCCATGGGAAATGGTGTTGGGTATATATACCCATCACACTTTGAAATTTCTTAAGGGAGGAAGAAACATCATATGAATTACCATCTTATTTGCTTTATTACACCATCTTCGCATCTACTTGCTTTTCTCTTAGTTCATCTTACACTTGACTTGAATTGGATTGGACACTCTTCTTAATTGTTGAATTGCAGAACTATTGGGTTGTCTATAGTTCTTGTAGGATAGGACTGATGCTCCCCTTCTCCACCAATAGGGACTCTCTTTCCCTCTGTGTGTGTGCTTGCTTCTTCTCGGATAGATTGATGCATCTACGCGCACCCTACAAGTAAGTTCTCTAACCTTCTTTGTCATTTTACATAGATTAGTTCATTTCCCTTCCCCATTTCTCTATGTTAGCTTAGTATTGTATGTACATCGATGTTAGTTAACGTATTTCTCTTACATTATCAGATCCTTAGATTTCCTTAATTTATGTTTAAGATATATTTAATTTGTATCTATTGTGCATGATCATATTATCCTCTTATTGATATAATTCTTTTCTTCCCCCATTTACCGATATCTTAGAAGGGTACTCTCCTTTATCTTAACTATGGTCCTTGGAAACCATAGGTTGACCTAGTGTAAGGGTTGATTCCGTCTAAATATGTGACTTTAATGCTTGATATAGCCCCTTTACATCAACCCATTGTGTGTCAGTTCATGTGTGTCTCCTATTTGTGTTCTAAATACCCTTGTAGAACTAAATACTTAAGAGTGTAATCAAATGAGACAAATTATTATCCAACCATACATTTTTGTGAACTCAACATGAACCATACATACTTTATTATCAAGCACAACTCATTAAAATCATCCATCTTCAATATTGACACAATTCCCAATCAACAAAATGCTAAAGACCCAAAAATCTGTTTACACACACCTTATCGTCGGGGTCGATCTTATCTATTCTAGAAAGTTTGTTTCACAAATACCTTTAGCCCCTATGCAAACTATCTTCCATGGCTCACCCTTTCTATTTTTGCAAACTTGTTCTATGACACCATCTACCCCCGTGTAAATTTTCTGCATGACCGATTGTGTCAAAAATTCCATTACAACATCTCCTTTCATCCAAATAATCACTCAATCATGGATTATCTAGCCCCCGGGATCTTGATTCGATTGTGAAAACATTTCCCAAAGCCTTTCATCTTGAATCTAAATTCCCATTATGTATGGGTTTTTTTGTTGTACCCAATTCTTGAGGATGAAACCTTCTACCCACCACACATTGACCGTTTGGGGATGAGGATGAGGAAAATAAAAATGACAACACTTATGATCATCCTCTTGAAATTCATAAATACCTCACACAATTTCCTCAATACAAAGGATGAATAAGAATAAATGCTTTCCAAATGCCTCCTTGAATGTTTCTCTGAATAACTTGACAATAGGGAATAAAAAAGGAAAGGTCCTAAAGAAGGCACATCTCAAAATATCCCCATTTCTAACCCTACAAAATTATTCTATAACTCATTATTAGGATGAACCAACAATAATATGTTATTACGATCGATTCCTTTAAATGCAAGCCAACATATCTCAAATATTAAACCACCCTTCAACAAGCTCTTGGGTCACCACACCCCTTCATTTTCCAAATGGGCCTAAGAGAAGTCCAACAAGAGCCTTTATAACCTTACATTGCTTACAGGGATATTGGGGGTATTGCTCCATCCCTGTATTATGAAGGGTCCAGTGATCCTTCACGTCACATTAAGGAAATTGGAAATATTTATAAGGATTCGATCACAACCAATTTGTACATTTCCACGAAGCTCTTAGCTAAGAACATCACTAGGGACGCTTTATATTGGTATCATACTTTACCCCCTATCTCAATAGTTTATCTAGAGTCCTTAGTATCGCCTAGTGAATGAATTTCAATATCATGAATTACCTTAGAATAACATCAATTTCTTCATCAATAATAAACAATCACGAAATGAATCGGTTCAAGATTTCATAAAAAAATGGAAAACCTTATCTACGTGCACTAAACATAACATGCTTCTTGGCGTCTCTTCCAAATTTTCCTATAATCCCTTGAAACTTGTCTTGATACAAGGTGAGGTCCTTTTTCCCACCTCTTTACATGAATCATTTGAACAAGCTAAAGGAAATATTATCTCATAAGAGAGTTAGGGAAATATCACCCTAAGAATCAACCTAATAAACAAATCCAAGTCCTTCACATTCTAAGAACAAGAATGCAACAAATGACGGAGTATTTGATACACTTTATCTTTTCGCTTCTTTGAATAGGAATATTTTCAATATTTATCAACAAACTAACAATAACACGAATCAACCTAACTATCATTAATCATGTCTTAACAAATATTTGAAATGTCACTTACCTAAGTTGTTTACCCCGATCTTGGATTCATCTTGACCTACTCCTCATTGGCATGATGAAAGTAAGTTTTATTGGTGGCATGCTAATTGGGGTCACTCCCATGAGAAATTTCATGCACTACACATGGATGCCATCAAATCCTTCTGGGGATCCAAATTTTACCATGATAGCATCACTTAGGAACACTTTAGTGAAGCGGTCAAATCCCATGATGCATCGTAAAAAAATAATCATCACAAAGTAGTTAAGAAAGCTAACGAGAATTTATATGTCTTCTCTAATCTCATGCCTAACCATAATTCATGTGAGATTTTTAAAAATTAAGAACATGTTATGACTAATGTGGTTGAAACGGGCTGTCCTCCTAAAATCAAGGTTGTCATGAATGATGTTAGGTATCTCATAGCTTATGTATATCTTAAACACCCTACCTATTTCCATACATGGGATTATAGAGTTCTATATCCTTCTATACCTTAAAATAGAGATTTTCCAAGATTAAATCTCCCCTTACGTACGCCATCGTCCCCTATGGAAAATTTATTACATGGACAATGGTGTCTGTGGATTCATCTCTTATCACAAGAACAATTTGCCCATATGGAAATTCTCCTACAAGGCCCATTGTTTCGATACGGTTCCTACATGTGATATCGTCCCTATAGAATTGAAACTTGCAAGGCCAATAGCATAGGGCCCGAGCAAAAAAACTTTCTAAAGTATCTCTCATCACCTATAATTCTTAGATTTGATCCTAAGGACTCCCATCACTCTTAATGTAATACACAGCTCGAGTCACAACGCGCATGGGGTATATCTTGAAGAACATCCCCAACTAAGTAGCCAAGTACCTTTTCTATAACTCATGCCTCATTGGAATTTTTCCCTCTGAACCTAATTGAGGCTTCTAACCCTAATTTTTGGACCTTATGACCTCTAATAATTATTAATAAAAGGAAAATATACTTTAGTAGATTTGAATTGTTCTAGAACCTGTTAGGGACAACTGCTGCCTTGTAACATGGTTGTAGATTCTTTTAATCCAAAAAAATTATTCCATAATTTTTCCAATCTAATACTAGGTTGTTCTTGGGTCTCAAGTGGCTTATTTTAGCGGGTGTTATAGTTACTCCATTAAAAACATAAAATCTACATGTACAACTTATTAGGGGTATGATTTCCAATAGATTCCTTTGAAGGGATATATTTAGCTACCTATCATCATCCCTCCTAGGAATGTGTTGATAAAGTCATGGTCTTCAAATTTCCCGCATCTTAAAATATCCTTCTAGGGATGCCTTGGACTCATCGCATGCACACAATAACTTCCTCCACTTGCCAATATGTCAAATTTTCTCACCAAGGATATATTTATAAGATTCAGGGATCCAAATCCTTGGAATTATGAAAAACTCTAATAGAAGGGGACATAAAAGCTCCCCAAATTGGACTAGTTATATGTCAACCTCTTTTGAGAATATAAGATCTTTAGCTATCCTATATATTATCTTCGTGGAAATGTCAGTCATCCCAAATTTTTTAGGATTATGGATCCCAATCAATTAGAGTCAAATGACAACAAGTCGATGAGATCACGATTATAATTAATGCTTCTTATCTTCCTAAGATTATTGTATCCCGAGTTTCCTCCTTCGTTATGACCTCATTCTTATAACAAGTAGCAATTCTAGTTCCCACTATCATCTCACATACACCACAACATCCATTGGATCATGTGGTCCATTTAGAGATTATAGTCAACTCTTTATGATGGATACTTCAACATATGACTATGATAATGGTTACTCTTTAGATAATCTCTAGGTGACTAGCTATGCCCAAATTCATGATAGGGAATTTTTACATTACCAATAGACTCTTTGCACTAAATTAACTCACGAAATACATGTCATCCTTATATAATAGGAATCCTTGATTTTAGTTGATACTTCTTCCCAACCGATTCCTAAGTCTCATACTGTTACACCGACTACACCTCTACACACTACCATTGACCTAGATGATCCATTTTACCTTCCAAAAGAAGATGATTGATTTTCTAGTTTTGATCACAAAGCCAATTACCTCATGAGTGATGATCCTATCTACCGTGCCTTGATGAGTGAGTGACATATTTCTCCATTAGTGTTTTCTTCACCCATCGTGCATCGTTCCTTCCCCATATACTCTCACTAGCCATCCACATTCTATGAGACTTTGATCCCTACCTCTTTCCCTTATGGCTCCTGGTCCCCTATGACTGAGTTGTATTGCACATGGCATGAGGCCAAATGGAAAAATGTCTCATATTGTAGAGCATACCAATGAGACATGAAAAATATCGATGTTGAGGTCAAACATGACAAAACTAGAAAGGCTACACAACCTTTCACTTCAACTCCCTCTTTTGTTCTCATCACGGGTTTTGTGCATACACCGATGCTAAGCTGTCGGGTTATGTGTAGTAAACATTAAGTTCCTACGCCTCCCTCATGTGGAAAATAGCATACATCTGAATCCTCTAGTACTTCACCTCCGTCTCATAAACTTAATAGAACAAAACCTACATACGGACCACCACCTCGCCCCCAATTCTTGACCCTATATGAATGACATTCGGCCCGGAATTACTACCTAGTTAGAGGACTAGATTAATGATACTCTTTTTATAGAGCTTGAACCAAATTTAATAAGAAAAATACACTTTGGAAATAGAATAATGGAGTTTTGATATTGAAAACTTCCGGGATATTTTATTCACAGGTAGAGGTTACATTATATAGGAGAATGACATCCTTAGAATATGGAGTCAAACAATATCACATTCCCACTTATCTCTCCAACATGATTCTCTCCACCTTTATTTCAACTATCCCTTTATTCCCTCATGATGAGTTGTCTATTACAACTCATCATTCACTCACATAATGTAATATCTAAATATTACATTTTACAAATAGTAACTCACACACACTATTAATAATGTTACAAACAATATATTCGTAACATTCACTCCCCTATTGTTTACATTATTAATCCCTATTACACACTCCCCTAATGTGAACAAGGTAGAGAAAAACATTCACACGTCTTCTACAGCATGCCTGCCTCTGCATGCTCATGTTCTTGGTACGCCGAACCCCTGTTTGACAAAAAGACCTCTGTCCTAGGTATGAGCCCCTGCTCATGAACCTCTGTTCATCCTCTTCAAGAAAAACATGATGCTGCTTTTTCTTGTGCTTTTATCTTTCTACTATAACATATTTACATCAGGAGGTTATAAAAGGAAATACAATTTTGAATAGGAATGTGACATCTGTTCTTATTACAAATAATGAAACACACAACTGAAATACTTGGCCACCAAATCAATACCGCGGCCTCATCGATGGTGCCTAACGAGAGGTCGCCGATTTCCCTCCTGCCTCCATTGCCTCCAGCCTCCATCAATGTCCCTGCTAACTCAGCAAAAATTATAGTCGAGGACGATACGCGTTCCCTGTCGCGATACAGGGCGGGGTCGAGGCGGAGCCCCAGCCAGGAACCAGTTTTCATTTGCATTTTTCCTTTAAAAATGAGTGTCGGATTACACCGAAAATGCACTCATTTGTCCCTTTTTTTTTTTAATTTATTTATATAGTAACAATTTTTTGACTCTTACAAACAACACGACTTATTACATTGACTCACAATGAACATTTGACGAGAAACTCGATAATGACACAATTTTGACTAGACATAAAAATATTCTAATAACTCTTGATTTTAAATGACATTTATTATGAGACTTTGACTTCAAGGAAATACATTTAACAACAAAGACTCGAAACTTTATTAAACCAAAAATAAAATCAAACTGTAAATTTCCTATACACAAAGGAAATAAAGACTTTAATATAATTCTAATGACAAGGTAAGTAAAATATTACTTTTTGAGCTACACAAAGACTAAAACAAAATTACCTTATTAACCTAATGAAATGATATTTTAATAACATGTAACGACATACTTCAATTCGCCGTAGTGAGAGCATCTTATCACGTTGAAAGTGAAGCTGTGGTGGAGTAAGAGTTCGGTAGATGGATCAATCTTGCATGCTAGAAAGGGGCAGATCTTCACATGCTACATAGATTTGTTGATGTTTGATAGACCACCACTAATTGTGTCGAATTCACAATGGATAGTGAGATTTAGGGGAATGCACAACACAATGACCCAGAGCTGAATTAAATCGGTACGTTGATGGCGTATGAGAACAGTGCAATGACTAATGCAGGTCTGTGCACTTAGTTACAGATCATAATACAATGCCATCATGAATTTCTGCTCAGATCTCAGACATTTGGTATTTAAAATCACCGATGCAGATAATATGTGCTCAAGATTCGTGGCGGGGAGGTGAGAGCCCACACAAAGGTGTTAGGAAGCTTCTTGATACAAGATCAAATTCCACACAATTTTGAGAAACTAAATTTGGGCGATCAACTACTAAATGCAGACATGTAGATAGTGGGCGCAGAATTGAAATAACACCAAACGATCCAAAAAAAATACTTGGTAGAGGAAGTCACGATTCACGACTCATGGCAAGCTTTGAACAACATGGGCATCACGTGCTGTAGGAAAATATCTATTGATGAGATCTCATCATTGGAAATGCTACATGAACAGAAATGGTTCTGCGAGTGAAATCTCAGGATCCCATTGCTCTGATACCAAATATAGAGCTTGAACCAAATTTAATAAGAAAAATACACCGGAAATAGAATAATGGAGTTTTGATATTGAAAACTTCCGGGATATTTTATTCACAGGTAGAGGTTACATTATATAGGAGAATGACATCCTTAGAATATGGAGTCAAACAATATCATGTTCCCACTTATCTCTCCAACATGATTCTCTCCACCTTTATTTCAACTATCCCTTTATTCCCTCATGATGAGTTGTTTATTACAACTCATCATTCACTCACATAGTGTAATATCTAAATATTACATTTTACAAATAGTAACTCACACACACTATTAATAATGTTACAAGCAATATATTTGTAACACTTTTTGTCTCGAGATCTAAAGTTAATCGGCATGTTGTTATTATTTAGCATGCCATATAGGACCTCATGAATTATGCCAAAATTCACATCTTGCACTAGGTCAATGACATCATCATTGATACCCTATGATATTGTTCCCTCATGGCTAGTTATCTATAATTCTTTGATTACATTTTATCTCCTTCTTCAACTTGAACCCTTACCTTTGCTTGGTTTCTTGGCCCCCACTTGGGTTTTCACACACATCCTTCTATATTTTCTTGGGCTCTCTATCCCCCACTTTGGTTTTCCACACATATCTTCATATCTCCCTACATCCTCACTTCGGATGACCACCACCGTTGGGATCTATCATCATGTACACCTTGGTTTCTCGTATCGTTGGAGTGCCTCATTCCTTATTATGCCTATTTTGGATTTTGTATACCTGATTATTTCCTTATTTGGATAGCCATGGTATTATGCACATCTTTACCAAGGCTTATGGCCTTGATTGGATTTACTCACCGAATAACGCCTTGACATCCTATATCCTTGGGCGTCTTGGCCTTTCTCCACTACTTAGCTTCTACACATCACATGGGTTGGGGCTTATCCTTCTAATTTCCCCTCTCGTTGGGTTTACTTATCTAATGAAATTATCATTATAATTATTAATATAAGTATCATCACATCTATGCATGTGAAAAAAGAAAGTGATTAAAAAATACACATTCATACATCCTATATATATATATATATATAGACATATCGAATCAATTTTATACATAAAAAAATGCTACAAAATAAAGTACATGGGTCTAGCCCATCTATAATAAGAATCAAGTATTGTCGCCACATGGGTGTCTCTAGATGCTTTGGGTTGATGGGGTTGTGTTGGTAGCTTGGGATGTGAGAGCTAGAGACTCTGCACTAGATCGGGCTCTGGAGGCCTTCTCTTTGAACTATCGTCAGGTTGTGCTTCCAATGTAGTAATCCTCTTGGATACCCTTTTAGCATCGATAGATGATCCTCCTACTACTACACTAAGGCATCCTATGCATACAATTATCTCTGTAACATCACATCTATTATGCATGAAGTTGTTAATTCTTGTGCATCCTTATACCTCTACAGTTTCCTATATGTGTCTTAATCCAAACGGAAGGTACTCACTATATCTTTGGCTAATAGTGTTTATGGATCATTGATCACCGTAGTATCTTTCACATCTAACACAAGATTCGGGATATCATGATGTGAACTCTCTAGTATAAGGAGTTCCGCTACTCCACCATCTTCTCTGCAAAACCAAATACAAAGACATGTGTTACTTATGATACAAGTAACACGAAAGAACCATTTCTAAAGAATGATCTAAATAACATAATATCATGTAATTCCTAGATTTAAAGGCATCTTATAGATAATATCACCATATCCATGGCCACCTAATACCTTCTCCTTGTCATCACAATGATATCGGCTCCTATGTCTTATGCCCATCTTTCATGGACTGCCAAGTATAATGTCCCCTCTTCTCTAAGGCCTATACATGTATCTCATGTGTATGTCCATCAAGATCTTGACCCTAATGGGCGTCGGGTAACATCCTATAATATGAAATTTTTATTCTCCCTCAACCATGTTATTGAATATCCCATTATTCCACCATTGTTGATAAGATCTACTCTATGTGCACCTCCACCATAAGAATCGGTGTCATTAGATCCTCCATTAGATCCATACTTTGAACCACTAATCATTATAATCAATGGTGGGCCCTATGAATCCGCACCATGCTTGTGTTACCTCTAATCTTTTCCACCTGCTACACATGCCATACAAGGTCACAATGCTTGTACCCTCTCCTCTCCTCTTGTGACCTCTCTAACATGTTGACATTAGTAGGGTGGTAATGATAGTACCACTATGGGAATTGATCACCCAAACTAACTTGATACCCTACTCACCGAGGTGGTCTCCACCTAATAAAAAAATGACCAATCATCTTGGTGATGGACTCTACGTACTCTACTCTTGGCCAAATAGGCCACTAATCTACTTTCCTTGCATAGGGATTCCATGTGACATCATTGATGTGGATTTGGCTACAATGGGTCAAAAATTCCTCCAAAATACACACATAAAATTTTACAAAATTTGAGAAGCCTAAAACTAGTTTTCATCTCATTCCCGATTCCACACTAATCTTTTACAACAATACAATCTTCTTTTTATTTTCCACTATCTCTAAGAAAACCCAAAAATGTGAAAAACCTATACAACATTAAAAACCCTAAAAATTAAAATATCTTGGATGGACCCCCAATTTTTATGTAAAAATATTACTTTGTAAATTAAGGTGTACACCAAATCTTGGCTTATTACATAAAACATAGAAAAATATATTAAGACAAGTTTTAGACAAAACCAAAAACATTTAGACTTAGTTTTAGACCACTAAACGAATAAATTTGGCCCCAAAAATATGCCAAAAAGTCACCCAACCTTCATGAAAAATATCATCATGGAATATTACTAATCAAGATCTACAACCCTAGAAAATTTTAAGATGATCCAACAATCAGATTGAAAGTTATGGTCTCTAGAATTTATGCTCCCACATTATTCTCCCCTAGTTGAAAAGAATTTTTCTTCTACAAATTTAATAAATGGAATTCATCCAATTTTCCACTATTAATATTATTCAAATCCCAGATTAGGAATCCAAGTATTTTCTTCTTGATCCAAACCTTCCCACTATACTAAATATTTGTTATAGCTTCCATACCTAGTAATGACTATCTTTTGTCCGAGACACACATTACCCTATCCTTTTTCTTCTTCGAATATTATGCTCCCATTTAATTTCTTCCTCAACATTTTCATCATGACCTATAAACTTATATAAGTAAGAAAATAAAAACTAGTGAAATAGAATTTTTTTAGGTAGCTCCACCTTGTAGGAATTATCACACATTTTCTTTAGAATCCTACATGGACCAATCTTCTTATACTTAAATCTATTATATTTCCTCTTTATAAAAATATCCTTTCCGAGATGATCCATCACCATATCTCCTTCCTTAAATGAATTTACTTTCCTACTTCTATCCACAATTATTTTATATTTTGTGTTAATAACTTTTAGTTTTTCCTCACTTCTTCTTGAAATTGTAGCATGTGTTGCACAAATGCTTTTAAATCATCACCGGTTTTATATTCGCCAAGTAGCATACCTATATCCATCCCTTGGGGTTCCTACTATATAAAATCTAGTATGAAGACCTCCCCATTCACCTATTTACCGAGCAATTATAAGTATACTCAGCCTATGGTAAAGCCAAATTATAGTGTTTTGGATTTTCTCCAACTATGCAACGTAGAAGATTTCCCAAGCTTCGTTCACTAATTTTATCTGTTCATCGGTTTGGGGGTGATATGCACTACTAATCTATAGTTTTTCCCCATTCTCCTCAATAGATACTTCCAAAAGTGACTCAAAAAAGTTGTGTCCCAATATGAAGTGGTATTTCTTGGAATTCCATCCAACCTAACCACTTTTGAAAAAAACAAATATGAAACTCTAGAAGCATCATTGTTTATCTTACTAGAAAGATAAAATCACTCCTTTGTTGTGTGTTAGGAAGTCCTAACACAAAATACATACTCAAATAAACCAATGGCCCTATTGGGATAGGTAATGGCATATACAACCCAGATTATGTGCATGGGCCTTATCCATTTGGCACACTCGCCATCTTGATATGATCTTACTTATATACATCTTTATCTTTGGCCAATAATGCTTCTCTACCAAAAGAGCACTTGTCTTACTTATAAAAAAGTGTCCAACCAAACCCTCATAGATGCAATTCTCTTATAATATTTTCTCTCATTGAACTAAAAAGGATATAATTTTTTTCCCTGGATAAATAATCACCATGCATCAAATAATCGGATAGGGAGAGGTAGATGATTACTTCCCAAATCCCACTTAGCCACTTTTAGAAATATTTCTTTGAATAGGAGGTGGTTTTGAATTGAGTAAGCAAGAGCATCCCGCATGTGTGTACTTAGTTATAGTGGAAGTTCTAGAGTGAGCAATGAATGAATAACAAGATTTGCAAACGGATTCTAAAGAGTTCATAAATAAAATCTGATTGGGAATTTTATGTTCCTATCGCCCTAATATATCTTAGATCCTGGATTTCTTGTTCACTATATTTCATAAACCCAGTCACCTTAGAGAACATGTAGTAAATATCCTTAAATAATAATTTCATAGAGAATTATTTATCTTCAAATATTTGATCTATCTATCAAATTTGAATTCATATATTTCACAAAGGTCTCAAATCATTACCAAAATCAGATCACTTTGATACAATTTCTTAACTACCTCTAACCCTACCACGTCATTTTCCATTGTTATCAAAAGTGTTAGATGCTTACTCAAGGCATCAATAAATTGTTTATGCTTACTTGACTTATGCTTTAACATAGAAGTATATTATTGTAAAAATGAAACCCACTTTACATGCATACTATTTAGTTTCTTTTGTGTGTTTACATACCTCAATACTTCATGGTTGGTAAAGTGTAAAAATTCCTTGTCTACCAAGTAATTTCTCCAATGCCTTAATGATTGAACAATAACATAAAATTCCACATCATAAGTAGAATATTTCCTCTTGAATTCATTTATATTTTGACTCAAAAATGATAAAAGCCTTCCTTCTTGACTCAAGACAACTTCAATACCTACATGTGAGGCATCACAATCAACCTCAAAGACCTTTCTAAAATATGGAAATACCAAAAAAGCACCTCTAACACTTTTTCTTCAACAATTCAAAACTATCTATTGTTACCTTGGTCCATAAAAACTCCTTTCCCTTCGTGCACTCGATTATGGGTGCAACAATGCTACTTAAATTCCTAATGACCTTCCTATAAAATTTTTCAAGCCATGAAAAATATGAACCTCTATCACATTCCTTGGAATAGGCCATTCCAAAATTTCCTTCACTTTTTCCTCATCCATCCTCACTCCATCCTCTAAGATGAAAAACCCCAAAAAGTAGACTTTTACGAAAAAATATACAATTCTATAAATTTTCATATAAAATCTCTTTTCTTAATAGTTATTACACCAAATTCAAATGTAACAAGTGTTCTTACAGTCTCCCACTAAATATAAAAATATCCTAACAATAGACAACCAAAAACTTACCGTTGTATTCACACATTACTCTATTCATCGGGTTCATGAATGTACTTGGTTCATTAGATAACCTAAATGACATCACCATCCACTTATATAAATCCTTATTTCAATTGGAAATTCATTTTCCATTCATCCCCTTCAAAGATTCAAATATGGTATTACCCACTCCGAATTCAATCTTACTAAACTTTCGGGATCCCACTAGCAAATCCATCATATCATCCAATCTTAGAATTGGGAACCAATAATTAATTGTCAATTTGTTTATTGATTTACTTTAAACACGCATTCTCTAGTCTCCATCCTTTGTGAGATTCAATAGTGTTTGAGTTGCACATGGACTCATGCTCTCTCTCATTAACCCTTTCGTATTAGATATTTCAATTTCATGCTCAACTCCTCACTCTTTGTTGGGATCATCATGTAAACTTCTGATTTATAAGGGACAATCCTGGGATCAAATCAATATGGTGTTGTACATCCCTCTTCGAGGAAACCTATCTAGTAGCTCATCTAGTATGACATTTGTCTAGTGTTTTAGTACCTATGCTTTGTCAATGTGGGTATACTAAAGGCCTCTATTTCCATGGTATTTTCCATAAATGCATAACTCCAACCCACTTCTTCCATTTATGTAAATAAATACTTTATATTAAACAATCCCTCACTATTCTCTTCTTCCTCAAGGGTAAAAAGACCACCTTTACACCATCCTTTCAAAAAGTATAAGTATTCTTCCCTTGATCATGTGTAACATTTCTATCATTTTGTCAAGGCCTCCCCAATAATATATGGCACACATACATTAGGATAACATCACACCACACCTCATCCTTGTAGGCATTCCTAATAAAAACTTTATTAGGAATATTTTATCTATGTTTACCTTGTTCCCTTTATTGAACCATGATAGGCGATAGTGATACGAGTAATTCTCTCATTTAAGACTGAGTTTAACAAAGATAATAGTTGACACCATATTTTCAAAACTACCACCATTAATAATAATCTTACACACCTTCCTCTCAAAGGTGCATCTTGTTTGAATAATATTTTTCCATAACCAAAAATCGCCATCGGAACCATCTTTTTCTTTACCCTTACTCGGGATGATCATCATCCTCTTTATAATGAGGGTTTCACCACTATAGAAACATCCATTTCCTCTTCTTCTTCATCTTAAACCAGGTGTACCCATGATTATTTCTTGCCATATATCCTGTTTCTGGATAACATGAACACTCAAGAGATTTGTGCCCTTATTCACCACATTGGTTTATAGTATACTTCCTTTGGCAAATATTGCAACCCATTCCTCTACCATACTATCTTCCTCTCTTAAACCCTCTAACTCTTCGATAGTTACCATAGCCTTGACTAAATTCTCCTCCGCCCTTCTGTAGTAGTATCGGATTCACCTTTTATAGAATCAAATATACACCGCTCTCTCATTGGAGACGACAATGGTCCTCTCTTCACTCCTCTTCTAAAATTAATCCTCTTATTATTTTATTCTAATTTTAATGCAATTTGATAATCATCATGTAGGCTATAGATCCATAACATACTCAATTCATCTTGTATGGTATAAACAACCCATTTACACACATTGTATCTTGTTGTTCTTGAGATTCCTTATTCACCTAGAATGATAGCTTGTAAAATTCATTGGTATACTCTTCGATCTTTGAGATCCTTCTGTCTTTTATTTTTAAACCTTCAAAATAGTTTTTAGGAATAATTTATAGGAAGAATGTTTTCTTTCAACTTCTTCACCATTTAATTCCAATTTCGTATCTTACACTTTCCTCTCCTTTGTCTTTCATTTTGTAGGTGATCTCACTAGATCGATTCATGTTTGGATAACTTAGTGTAAGAAAAAATAACCTCCTCATCTTAAAGGGTTGTCCACTCAAAGAATTTTTCCATGCGATTGAATGTGTCAATCAACTCCTCTGGTCGTAACCCTCCACAATAATAAGGAAAATTAATTTTAATACCATCACTCTTTCCTCCAAATCGTGGACCAGTCTCTCTCTCAAATGTCATTTCATTCAATGTTTCTTCATCTCTTTCATTTTATTCTTCATTTACTCCTTCATTCCTTAATGGAGGTAATTCTTTAGTATCAATATCTAGGTCTACATCCCCATTTGCATGTCTCCACCTGAGGCGAGTAACTTCTTCTATGAGCTCAACAACTTGTCTATGTAGCTCATACATATGCCTATTCATCTAGGCATAACATCCTCTCCGACATCTAGTCATACTTATATAAAATAGAGGTAATAAATCACACAAAAAATGTAAGTTATATTACCTATATAGAGGTAATTTTATTTGGAGGCTAGAACTTTATATGTTAGTTACTATTTTCCATAAAAGATGTAATTTTAGATATGGTGGACAATTTTTAAGGGAAAATACCATTTTTTGATATCTAAGTAGATATTTTAGACTCCACTTGCAAAACAAATGTCCATCTTATAAAACTACATTAAATATTTGGTATTATTTTTGTAATTTAAAGGAAAATAGAAAACTCTTTAACACAATAATATTTTGTCTTCAATGAAAAAAATACCTCGGGGCATGCATTTAGCACGTTGAATGCTCCACTCTCCATGCGAAAAAAGGACAATACATATTTTGAAGAAGCTTTTTTTTTTTTTTTATAATTTTTTAGCACTACAACACACCTTTGTTAAAACATCATTGTTGAAGCACGTGCACTAAAGCATGTTTGCAAATTATTGATTTTATTGTTCTAATATCCAAATTAAGATTTACTATGTATAAAACATATATTATTTTTCATTTAGATGTTCTTATCAAGGGTTTTTTCTCTTAAATGTATTATTATTATTTACATTCACCGGACCACCGTAGTTATTGGGGATAATCCAAAAACATTGAATTCAATAAATACAAATTGGTTCTTGTTTAAAATTTGATATTTAATACGTTATAATTTTATTGGTGACTTGGGATTTAAATTGTACAAATATGCATGATTGATCAAGAAACAAATTTAAAAAGATGCATATTTTCTTGTAAGGTTTGAAATATTTTACAATGGTTACAATTAAAATGATGTGCTTATGTGTTAACATGGTATGGATTCATGTTTTCCATCCCTTATGATTTTTTTGCATTGTTGACGGGAATGAATGAAATATATTTTCCATCAACCTCGTCGACTACAAGTCCTTTTTCCCCTAGGTTAAAAATCTCTTTGGATATTGTTCTTCAACACTTCATATATCAGGAACATCTCTAACCTTTTTAATTGGACCTTCAAATCATTCCTCAAATAGGATATTTATATCTCAATTTTTTTAATCAAATGTGGACTTGATTATGCACAAAGTGCCAAAAACCATTTTTCTCTTAATGATGCCAAACTTTTTTCTCTCTTAAAAATTTAGGAGACCTTATAGTTTAACTTCTTAAATGCATCCCTTTTGGCATCTTCATTGCACAACCCATGTGCATTTACTACTTGAAAATAGGAAAACCCTAAGCAATGGCCTGAGGGATTAACAATTTTTTTATCTTTGCAAACTTATAATGCCAAAACATTCAGAAATTTTATTATTATTACGCCAAAAGATGTTACCAAATAGAATAGATCTTGGTTGACTATAATGTGTTGTCACTTAGTAAATGGTTGTAATATTTCATGGTGTGTAATTGACGCACGACATGATATGGGCCATTCATGTAGTAAACCTACCATAATATATAAGTATGGAGAATTTTTAGTTTTAATATTTTTACTTCAAAATGGATTTGGAATTTCTTTGTGTATTTCACAGACGTGGTACATCTAACACTTTGAATGTAATTATCAATATTTTATTTAATTATAATTTTCTCATAGTATCTTTGTTTTGTTCTCATAAAACCCATTTAGGGTTTTTTCTCAAAAACTTCTTGGAATTTTTCATCCATTTGATAAGTTTTCTATTTTAAAGAAGTTTCATGTGTAATTTAAACATTATAGAATATTTATCAAATTTCTAATAACATTTTTAGGAGTTTGAAAATGAAATTACACAATATTTATAATTTATGTCATTTCGATACCATTTTCTCCCTTTTTCCGAATTCTTGTGAGATGGCATCTTCACTTCAAGTTGATCCCCTCATAAAGGTCTCACTCGGTGTATCTCCTATGTTGTATTTTTATTATTGTGCAAAGTGTATATATATAACATAGATAGATTTAATATGCAACTGACATTGTTTTAAATATATTATATTGCAATGGTAAAAAAATTTAACATGATCTATATGTGATTGTTAAGAAATAACAAATTGTCTACGTTCTCTCCAATAAATTCTCGAAATCAAAAATATCCTCTCCCATTCGAATTATTCCTTATGAGTTTCCCCTTGCCCACAATCCTTCAACTTCATCAATGTTTTGTTATTAGCAAATATTTTTTCCTTGTTGGTTTAGCTTTTAGCGGTTTATGAAAACCTCATAAACCCACCTTTACTCTTGTAGGAACCACTTGCATCATAAAGCACCATAAAACCTAGCCAAGATACCTTATTCTCTCACATCCCAATATAAAAACATTAATTTTCACCAAATTTGGTTTTCCATGCTTGAAAACTAATCCAAATTGTCCTCCAAATCTAAATTTTGACCAAAGTAGAAAAACATTATTCATTTTCGGTTGACCTTTTGTGGCGTCAAAATGGTCGATTTTTTTGCCTAGAAATCTTGATTCTTTTGGATAGAATATTGCCCATTCTCTATAAATAAAACATTTTTTTGCTTTATTTTCTAAAAATAATTGCTTGATTTTTATAGCTGAAACACTTATAGAATTTGAAGCCTCTACGAATACAATTGTTAAGCTCAAACTTGGCTCCACCGAATTTTGGCGTGTATCTCAATCGGTATGAGCCTCTTATTTGTTGAAGTCATTAACCTCTTATATTACTTAGTTTTGCGGTAAATTTGGGTCAAACGACCGGTTTTATGTTTGAAAACAATAAATAGTTTGTCTATTTTCCTCTATCATTGTGTTTTCAGGAAAGAAAATAAAGTTATAGTTTGTTACAAGCTATAAATTTTTGAGAATTTTACGAAAAATATATATTTGTTTTCATTTTTGGAAACCAAAATGCTTTGGGTGTTAGAATTCAAGCTTCAAAACATTTTTGTGGTTGTACTATAAAAACTATACAACTTTACATTGTTTAGGAAAGGCTTAATGTTTATATACATTTGTGCAAGGTATTTGATCCGAAGGACATTTTAGGACATTAGGAGTTTCCTAAATCTCCTAAACCACGACAAAGTGGTACAACATTCTAAGAGATTTCTGTCCGTACCTAGAACGTGGAAAATAGACTCTTGTATGCTCAAGTTAGAACCGGTCAAGTTTGATAAAAAATAAGACCCAACAGAGGTAGCTGACTAATGTTGCAATGACATGTGGCGAAAGCGGAATGGGACCCTAAAGGAGAAAAATTTGGTTTCATGACGCCGGTCTTCAACACTCATATCCGCAGACGGGTCGTTTCATCATTATGATCGATATTTCACCATGTGGTGGGGTGGCGCAGACCACCATGTGGCCTTCCACCACGATGATCTTAGAGATCGAGCTAATATTCACATGGATCGATGAGATCGTGGCAATCTCGAGATGGGTGAGTTCATTATTTACTTTGGTGAGATCATATTACATTAGACGAGTCTATGGTTGGTGAGTTCATTATCCCTATAGATTGGGCGAGCTTGTTTAATATTTCGAGAATTCATTGGGAGAGCCACTACGTGGCCTTCTACTCTCCATCACGATGATTTAAATATCCCACAACATCAACACCTACACCATTGACATTTGGGCTTTGTATATTCAACGGTGCCCAAAACTATAACACGTGACCCATGCCATGAGGACTCTATGGTGGTCAAGGATTTATAAAAGCCTATTCACACTCCTAACCCACTAATGTGGGATATATTATTCCCAAGAACCTAAGTATAAAGGGCAATCTCACGTGTCCTATGGAAGCGATGCATATTAAAACAACGGACCGGTCAAAGCTCCAAGTCTGCTGAGAGTAGAAGATAAGTCTCTCCTAAGTCCACTCCTCGAAGCATAGTCTCCTCTTGTAAGGCTATAGGCCATAAGGAGTGCTTCAAAAATTGCTCTAAGTTTATGTAAGGCCATAAGCCATAGAAGGGAAACTTTATATATGACTTTATAGAAGGAGTTAGGCTCAAAATTAGCCTTAGATGTAAAAAGGGAAAAATCTCAAAATTTCCCCATACTCCTAGTGATATATTTATCTTTCCATTATGGAGGATATTCAACACCATTTTCATCAATGGAATTCATATCGGTGTTGGCGTAAATCTGAGTCCTCGTCGATCATGCCACTCATCAATGGAAGACTAATTGAAGAATCATACTTTTGTGACAGTCATCATTGAGTGAGCTTTAACATCTCGGAAAACAAAGAAACTACTCTTCATATTTTTAGTTTAGAGTAATCTATTAGATCGTGATCACCCTTATTTATCTGGTTCGATTCATAGTTAATCATCTGGGTATGTGATCATAAAGGGCGGAATTACCTATACCACTTTCATTTGGGTATTACATAGACATGTTCACTAGTATCCGCATATTAATTCATTTATTCATTGTACTAGTTTACATTTATAAGTGTAATGAATCACTTCATATGAAGCTAGAAATGTAGGCAATGCCTAACTCCGTTATCAATTTCTTTGCAGTGTGTATGTGATTTACTTTACATTGCATTCTTATTTGGACTTGATAGCATTTATGGAGTTTAAAATATTACAGTGCCTATAAGGGTCTGTGGGTATGTTAAATATTGTTATCCCTATTTACCGATCATGTTTGGTATTAGAGCTCTTAGTACCAACTCATGTTTGGTATCAAAGCTGTTGATATTTCCGCGAACCTACTATTCTTCGAGCAGGTTGGTATCTTAGTGGGCGATTTGGAAGCGGGTTGCTTCACTTATCCATTTGCAGTCTAGATTTGTGGGATAGACGAGGGACAGTTCATAATACTCAATATTTTTCTCACATTTATATTTGGATTACACCACATAACTCCTAATCATATTTTGAGTGCCTATTACATTGGTTACTCATATTTAGCTTAGAGATATGTCTTCCCATTTGTGTGATAGTGAGCTCCTTTGGTGTCACTCGGATCGTCATTACGTGTAGAGGCATCATGACTATGCAACAAAATAGAAGTTGATCACTTTGTTGGTATTTGACATTAGGTTAGATCTTCACTATGCATAGAGTCTCATGGCCATGCAACATAGTAGTACATGATAATTAGCATTAGCATGAGGCTTCATACCATCTAGAGGAAGCCGCAGTGTAACGAGTTGAAGTGAACATTATTGAGATCATGAGAGATCAACTCATATCATCACTCTACATAAAGGCATCATAAGTGGCAGCTGATCATCATTGCCTCCTAGCATTAGCTCGGATATTCATTTTGTGTAGAGATTGAGACCGTGCAAATGTGAATGGTAGGCTGATCATTATGGAATTGGCATTGGGTTAGATCTCTATTCTGTAGAGGCTCTTTATAGACATGCAACATGATGGTACCTGATAGTCATCATCAACAGAAGGCTTCACACCGTGTAGAGGTAGTAGCCATGTAACGGGTAGGAGTCATCATTGTTGAGCTCTTAGTATCATCTCTTATATTCATTCTGTGAAGAGGCATAGTCCATACAACAGAATGGTAGCTAATTAGTGACTGACATCTAGCAGTGGGTCAGAATGTTACTATGTGTAGAGGCTACTTGTGGCCATGCAAAGAGAGAGTATATGTTTTCATCGTCAGTCGAGGACTTGTGTTGTGAAGAGGAAAAAGCCATGCAATGGAGTAAATTCATGACCGGACACTTATCAAGCACCGTGTAGAGGCCAAGGTCATGCAACGGGGTAAAAGAGCATGTCTTTAGTTGGTACTAATTTTTTTCTATGTAGAGGCAGTGTTCGTGCAACAGGATGAATCTTACCAGGAGGTATCAGCATAGTGGTACAAATTCCACGTGTCACGGGATCGAACCATTAGTTGTTTTATCGTGGAGTAGTATATCTCTTCTCAACAATATCAGGTTCGCAGTTCACAAGGTTTTTGTGGAAAAAAATCCTTTCCCATTAGGGAGGTGTGATCCAAAGGACATTTTGGGTTGTTGGGAGTTCCCTAAATCTCCCTAAACCATGACAGAGTGGTTCAACATTCGAGAGATTTCCGTCGATACTTGAACGTGAAAAATAGACTCCGTATGCTCAAGTTAGAGTCGAGTCAAAGTTTGGTAAAAAATAAGACCCAACATAGGAAGTTAACCAACGTGGCATAAACATGTGGCGAAAGTGGAGCATGACCCTGGAGGAGAAAAAATGTGGTTTCGTGATGCCGGTCTTTGACACTCATATCTAGACGGGTCATTTTTCCACCGTGATCAATATTTCCCCATGTGGTGGGGCCTCAAGCCACCACGTGTCCTGCCACCATGGTGACCAAAGAGATATACCGATCCAACTCGGTTGGAAGAGTTATCTATTCAACTTGTCAAGCTAGTTATTCCACCTAGGTGAGCTATATTGGAGACTAAGATAATATTCACATGGCTTGACTAAATCGTGGCAAGCTTGGATGGGCGAGTTCATTATTTTCCTTGACGAGATTGTATTACCAAGGACGAGTCTATGGTTGGCAAGTTCATTATCCCTATGGATCGGGCAAGCTCATTTAATATTTTAGCGACTTCATCGGGTGAGCCAATACATGGCCTTCTACTCTCCACCGCCACAGCTTTAAAGATCCCACAACATCACCGCCTAAGCCCTTGAAATTTGGGCTTTATATATTCAACGACGTCCAAAACTATAATGTATGGCCCATGCCATGAGGACTATATGGTAGTCGAGGATTTATGAAAGCCTATTCACGCTCCTACCCCACGGATGTGTGATATATTATTGCCCCACCGACCCAAGTGTAAAGGGAAAACCCACGTGTCCTATGGAGGCGGTGCATATAAAAGAGCGGACCGGTTAAAGCTCCAAGTTTTCCTTAGCCTAAAAGACAAGTCTCTCCTAAGTCCACACCTTGGAGTATAGTCTCCTCTTGTAAGGCCATAGGCCATAAGGAGTGCTTCACAAGTTTCTCTAAGTTTGTGTAAGGGTATATGTCATAGAAGGGAAACTTTATATATCACTTTATAGAAGGAGTTAGGCTCAAAATTGGCCTTAGATGTGAAAAGGAAAATGCTCAAAATGTCCCCATACTCCTAGTGATATATTTATCTTCCCATTATGGGGGCAATTCGACATTGTTTTAATCAACACAATTCATATTGACGTTGGTGTCAATCCGGACATCGTCATTGAGTGTGTCCTGGTCAAAGATTAATTGAAGAATCATACTTCTATGATGGTCATCATCACCGAGCTTCTACATCTCAAATGACAGAGCAACTAGTCTTCATATTTCTAGTTCAAAGTAATCTACTGGATCGTGATCACCCTTATTTATTTGGTTGATTTATATGTAATTGGCTAGGTATGTGATCATAAAGGGAGGAATTCCCTATACCACTTTCATTTGGGTATCAGATAGACATGTTCACTGGTATCCGCATATTGACTCATTACTTCATTGTGTACTATTTTGTATTTAGACGCATAATGAATCGGTTCATATGAACCCGAGAGAGCGTAACGTGCCGAACTCCACTACCAATTTCTTTGCGGTGTGTATGTGTTTTACTTTACATTGCATTCTTATTTGGAGTTGATAACATTTATGAAGTGTAAAATATTGTAGTGCATATAAGAGTCTATGGGTATGTTCAAAAATCTTACCCTATTTATGGATAAGAATCTTTTATGTTCTTTTGAACAAGTTTTCCCATCCGAAATCTATCATACATAAAAATAAATATACATTGTAAAAACAAATAATAATAATTTATGTCCATATTTCTACCCAAAAACAAAACAAAACAAAACAAAATATTTGTTTATTATTTGTTAGTGCTTCATTTTTCTTTCCACCCCTTTAAAAAGTTATATCTATTTCTTTTTTTTTGTGTCTTCGCAACCATAAAGAAAGGACACCAAGTTTTTTCCCCATTTATGTCTACTTTATTAAGCTAGTTACTTATTGTTTGTCCTACCACCATTGATCTTTTTAAACCCTTTTTACAAAGCTACAACGTCGTGAATAGGCAAGTCCTCACTTTAAGTTACCTTTTCTACGAAAAATGTTTTTGTTTGATGTATCATTCAAAACAAATTGATTTCATAGGTGTCATTCTTTGTTTTAGTTGCTTTGGTTTGGCACATAAAAAGTGCGAGATATACACATTATTACAATTTTTAACCCTTTTTTAATTTTTGGATGATTTTCTTTTTTCCATAGTAAACAAGTTTATTTTCCCACGTAACTCATGAAAGCATTTTGTAAGAATTACTTCTTTGTACAAAAAAATTCTACATAAAATATTTCTTGCAAGTTTTTCTGTATCTCTATAAACTATGTAACTTAACGGTGTACTTTAGGGACGACCTCATATTTACTTACAATTTGTGGAACAAAATTATGGTGTTTTTTTCACTACATTTTATAAACCTTTTTCTATCACGCACGGATACTTTATGAATATGATTAAAATTTAGTTTTATTATTATTTTTGTCCATATTTATATTTACGTGGTTCTACAATTTTGTATCATCAATACACGGTGTAGCTTTCAAAACAACAAAATTTGTAGATGCCTTCATCTAATGTAGATGTTTTATTTTACTTTTCTTCCCCTACTCTTCAATCTCATTTCCATACTTTGATTAAATTGATTGTGAGAAACAATTGCCCCTCTCAAATCTTTTAGTACGACAAGAAAAAACCTATACCACATAAGTACTACAACCATTACACAAACTACTACTTTTGTGCTACAAAAACTTATAGCTTCACCCATATAAATCGCTTCTCTCTTTTCCTTCCTCAAACCTTTGTCCATTCCTTCACTACATCCCTTTCAATGTTCGATTTCGCTACTCGGTGCAATTTCTAATGTTACACATTATCTTTAAATCTCATTGTGAAGTTCAAAGTACACCCCATTGATGAGCTCAATATCAAAACATACATGGAGAAAATGCTAAGGGATCATATTTTTAACGATGACCAAATGAGATCTAGGAAGATATTATTGACGTACTTACTAGTACAAGGCACGAATGAGGTGGATCTCAATGGAAAAGGAGAAATGATAGTGGATGCAATAAACAGAGGAATATTTTGTTTGGAACTTGCAAGTAACAAGTGATTTTATTGAGCATAATCTGAAATGAGGTTTTATGTTGCAGTTGAACAATAGGAATAGTGAGGATTTAAGTTGCGGTCAAGGGAGATATACAAGCTATAAGACGAGGAAATATGAATTAGATGGTAAATTCACATGTGATGAAACAACCAAAAGTAGAGATGAAGCTCACATGCTATTGAATAACCAATCTAGCATTTAGACATCATTTTTATTAATTAAAGTTTTATTTAATGTGTATTTTGTAAACATATAATAATTATTTTTGATGAAAATTGTACTTTTATAGATATAAATAGGAAATTAGAATATTGATAGTACAAAAGATTGGTAGAAGAAAAAGCACCCTAGAATACAAATCATATCGAACCAAAGTGAAGTCTTCAAGATGGAGGCTAATCAAAACAATATAAAAATAATAATAATACAAAATTGAAAAATAAATAAATAATAGTTTTATATAATGTGTATTTTGTAAATGTATAATACTACTAAATTAATAAATAAATGTAACCTATTGTTGCAAAATCAAGTAGCACCCTCGGATGTTGATCGATTTCTAGTTTGATCATACTAGCATCCAGTGTGATTGCACAACATTGAATCCTTTCCCCAAGTGTGGGACTTGCAAAATGAGAAAAGAATCTCCAGTTTAGAGGCTGGTTCCTCAATTCCTCTGGTTAGATTTATCACTTACAAGTTGCAGAGGTCTATATTCCTAACCCTACCCTAAATTCCAAAGGAGACAGAGATAGAGAATGCAAAAAAGCTAAAACTAATGCTAATAGGTGATGCACCAAAGGAGTGGTGAGCATTTTTTACTTCTGCAGATTGACACAGTCCATAAAAATGCAACAAAGAACCTCATGCACAAACTGATAATTGTAATGAAGGATCATAAATTAACCAAACAACACAGGCAGAGGATGAAAACTAATCACAGAGGCTGTATTGTTATTTTAATCATCAAAATCACTTGCATTACAACACCTGAGAGGCAAAATAAAAGTTGCAGCTCTTAGAAAAGGTCTAATATTCCACCAAAATCACTTCCAAGGTGAGAAAGGGGACCTGCAATACACAAAAAATGTTCAACCCTTTGAAAAATGAGCCAAATCTAGCTTTTACAGTGCAAGGGACGAGCCCAGAGAGAGAAAATGTGGGAAAACGTGGAAGGGATTCAACCATTGACCAAAATGCCATCAAAACAGCATGGGTGACCTAACAGACCCATTCCCTGACATTTTTAACCATGTTGGGAGAGAATGCGAGCCATTCTTCATTAAAATCGGTGGTTGAAATGTCATTTCTGTTCATGACCATGTGCCAGAAGCGTTTTTTGATTTTATCTCTCTAAACTCCACCAAAATGTAAAATTGACCCCGGAATCTTGTAGAGAATTTCACCAGCTTTCCATTGATATAAAGAACGCAAAAAACTGAGCTCTGGATCGAAAGATATGGCGATTTGAAGTTTTAGGGCAAAACAGGGCCAAATCGGGTCGCTTTGATATTTTTGGCCTGGACACGTGGCGAGTTCTGATTGGCTGCAGGCCTTCTAGGGGAAAATTTCCCACAAAAACTCCACCGAGCCATAACTTGAAAAATATGAGGAGTTAGGAGGAAAACTTTACCTTTCTGGAAAGCTGAGAGAGAGCTCTATCCAATGGTGCCATTTTTAGAAAGATTTGAGTGCCTAAAAATAAAAAATGGAGACTGAGGCACAAGAGAGGTAAGAACACAAGGAGTTAGCCACAAAAATGAGCAGGGGCACATTTTGGATAACATAACCATAGTTCTAGAATATATTTAGAATCAAGTGGGTAAGTTATTTATAAATAGGTAAATATTATATTTGAATGTAAATATAGTACTAACTTTTATATAAAAAAAAATTGTAGAAAAATGAGAAATTTAATCTAATTTATTTGTAAAATTCAATATGAAATGCAACATTTCTCAATTAATTACATTTATTTTTTTGTGAAGAATATTTATAAAGTTGGTATCAAGATATAAGCATTCAACATAAAGAGTTTTCTAAAGGAACACAATATAGGGAGAACAATAATCTTAATATTTCTATATTTTATTAAAAGATATTTGATAATTTATTATTGTGAAAATTATATTGTAATTTTTATTTACAAATTGTATGTGGTAAAGCGAATGATAATTTTAACAGTTTTATGTTTTATTAAAAGATATTTCAAAGTTTCTAGCGATACAAATTTGTAAACTGTAAAATATCTAGAAATAGAAAATATATTTAAAAATTACATTTTTATGAAATTGTAGACAAATGGAAAAACTAATTTTTATTGGAAAAAGTTGCAAACAAGAAAATTTGTAGATAACATACAATATAATTAATATAGGCAAGCTATAAATTTTATATATTGTGGACTATCCATTGTCCAACAAATCATAGAAAAACTTAAAACACAAAATTTCAATATCACATTTTAGATTTTTGGAATGCCTTATAACAAAAATTATTTATTGTTGATAGACTAGCTAAATTATTGGAATGCCTTGTAACCACAACAATATCGTACAAAAATTGTAGCTAAAATCCTTGGTTACTATAATGATAATATCGCAAATAACTTTTCTTTAAGATTGACTTTAATCAAATCAACTTGAATTCCTATAAAATAAAGCACATGTTACAATTTAATCTTAATACAAATACCACCCCTACACATTTACCATTGATAAGATCATGTGGAGCTTTACAACATCACATCCACTTCACTATCCGACATTGATCAATAAACTTAAAAAATGAACTTTTAACTTTATATATGCATAAAAAAATATTGGTTGGTTTAGGCATTTGGTTCAATTCTCCACTCATCATTTTAAAAGTGGTGAGTGACTTATTATGCTATATGTATGTACTATCTATCTACAGACTTTGCGTGTGGGTGCTTACAGATTCTCCCATGGATTTTTATTGAAAAATTATACAAATGTGAGAGGGGGTTCTAGCCTACACCGTATACCAAGACTAGTTAAAAGGAAGAAGTCGTCAAACATTAGCAAGGAATAAAATAAGACAATGATCTAAATTTTATTTGGAAGATGTGCAACAATTTTTGTGGGTTTAGTAAATGATCTGAAACTCAAAAAATTTATACAGAACAAGGTCCACCTTTCCAAATAACACAGGAGCATCTTAGCTCACTTGTAATCCTACGTCAACCAAAATCATAATATGGTAGAAATAAGAAAAGTGTAGCATTGAGAAAAGATTATTGTTTTGCGCTTCAATCTTGTTTGTATGATTTTTGCTTCTATCCTTTGATTTCTTCCACCCATAATGGACAATATTGCGGTTGTTAAACGTGTACAATATTGCGGTTGTTGAAGGACTTGCCCTCTAGAAGAACTCGGCAAATGAAAATGGTTGAACAAACCTCGATTCCCTTATAAGTAAATAAATGTATAGAGTCGCGAATATAAGAAAATAAACTAGGTCGTAACTGGGTGCCCAACACCATGACGTGTAGTGGGAAACACAACAAAGAGCACGCTTGCGAAAAATCCAATCCCAATAGGAAGCGCACGCAGCGCCTGCTTCGCATCGTCCCCTCCATCAGCCCAAAAACACTTCACCACATTTTCATTAAACAGCGCAACAGTAACAAAAACCATGACAGACATAATTGCGTGCACAAAGTCTAGCAAGCTTAGCTTATACTGCGCAGAATTAGGCACCGCCACGTTAACATATTGAAACGTCCACAAGCCTCTCGGAGTTGCCAAGCCATAATAAATTTTCCCATCCGAGCCCTTGAAGCTGTCTGTGAAAGACACCAGAAAACATGAAATTCCGAAACTAATGAGGAGCACTGCGGTCATATATCGTCCGGTGGCATCGCATTTCCCATCGCTGGAGAAAATGGGGGCCAAGATTTGAAAGGCGAGGAGGGTGCCGGTGGGAAGAAGGTTTGCAAGAATGGCCGATTGTGAGAAGGCTTTTTCTGTCACTGCGTTTTGTAAGGCATTATCTATGTTAGTCAGGATTGGGTCTGAGATATTCTTCATGTCTTGATATGGAATAATGTCTATTTTTTGTTCTGCTGCAGCGCCTTGTTGTTGTTTTTGTTGGTCAATGGCTCCCTCCATTTCTGTTAATTCTTCTTCTCCCACTGGGTGCTCCTCCAAGCCTTCGCTTCTGGCTTTTGAATTTCAGCTCTGCGGTGGGGGCGAGTTGAGAATGTTGTTATGCCTCACTATATACTTTCTCTTTTCGCTTCATTACACGAGTTTCTCACCCAGATCCTATAAAAATCAAAGTGTTTGTTTGTTCAACGAGCTATGATAAACCGATTTCATTTTAGTAAATTGTTTGTTTGGCAAAAGTTATTGCTCATCCATTTTAGTAGCTGTAAGACAAAAACAGGGTAATTGTATAACAAAATGAACTAATCCTAGTCGGGGTTATCATATGGCTGCCTCACATGGACTAGTTTTAATCCTGTTATGTACTGTAGTCAATGTTGTTATGAGGTTTGTGATGGTTGTATGCTGCCTGTTTTTCTGTTAGGTGAACTTAACCGAAAAATAAAAACGAAAATAGTATTATGAATAAAAATAAATGATCCCCTTATGCAAGGTGGGTGCACATGCCTCGTTTAGTTACTCTATGTTTGTTCTGTTAGGAAACCACCGACTTTACAACAATTAATATGTAGAAAGTTGAATAACAAGACTAGAGTTTTACAAAAAAAGAGATAAAAATAATCCAAGGTATTGACTCCTTAATTTTTACTTCGGGGCTCCATCCCCAAACCCATGCCATGGGGGCTCCATAATATGTCACCACCCCCCTGGACCCCCCTGTGACAAAAGTGGGGGAGGGAAGCCGACCCATAACCGCACTACCAAAGTATCCAAAAGTTTATCTTCGTTGTCACATATCTAGTAACAATATCCACCTTGACAAAACAAATCTGCTTGATATCTTACACAACCAACTCATCACCTTTTCTGCAAGCCAAGAGAAGCCAAACACCATTTTAGCTTCTCTAATAATATTGGTTTTGTGAACATATCAACACAATTTTCTGTGGTGTGGACCTTTTCCAGTGCTATTGTTCCTTCATCAATAACATGTCTAAAAAAATGATACTTAACTATAATATGCTTTATCTTACCATGATAAGTTGGATTCTTGACAAAATAAATAGCAATTTGATTGTCACATTGTGGGTGAAATAATTTTTAGCACTCGAAAACTATGGGTTTTCACCAATGGTCACGGGCTAATCCCCTCCTTCTTGAGTATGGGGAGGCTCCCATTATTGAATGTAAACTAACTAAAATTATGGGGTGGTTGTTAGGTTGTAGATCGCATAAGAATACTTCACTAAACCTATGGCAAAGTGCTTGTATAGTCAACAAGTGAAAAATTTGTTGTCAAGGAGGTAAAGTGGAGCAGGAGAAACAAGGAGACAAGATTAATGTTGTTAGTAGACTTACAAAATTCACACATATGATCCATAGTAGGTCCACATTCAATTACAAGAACACAACAATGTAATCAATCAACAAGACTAATAAACCAAAGACACAAAGTTCTACATATCCATTAATCAAGAACACGGTGTTCCTACTTATTTGTACAAGAACACAAAGGTGCTTACAAAGTTAGAGAGTAGAGAGAATAGAGGAACATAGATAAGAAGATAGAGGAAATGTAGCTTTTATTTCTTGTAGTAGTAGTGAAATCCAACAAATTACAATAATCAATAATTGCCAACTCCTTGGAATGGAGAGGCCATTATAATTTGTATATGTACAATATGACTCTTGATCTTCCCTTCACATGACCTTTCACCTTCTTATCACTTGTAACCTTTCATCTTCTAAACTTGAGTTAATACATTCAATTTTGGCACAAATACATTGTTTTGACATCATATCATGAACACTCAAGTTAGAAAGCTTGAAAATCACCCTTGATTGGCGAGAATTGGGAAAATTTTGAGAAAATATGTACATAGTTCCGTCTAAGTTAGTTGGCGAGAGAACTGGAGGAACTAAGGAATAGTTCCTCCTAGGCATTCAAAGACCAAGTTGTCCATCTCTTTACTTTGTAGGAAGTGAGGAAAAGCAGACCATATAGTGAATGAAGGAACAATTCTCTATGTTCCATGGTAGAACCCCGACTTAATTGTTTTCCTTACACTTTTTCCCTTCTATTCGCTTGAGCGGGATGTGGGAGAATTGCAAGAATGAGGGAACAATTCCCTCTATTCCTTTCACGGTTGATTTTACTGACTCTTACTTTTGATCGGTAAATGCAGGTATGGGGGAGATGTAACAATGAAATTGTTTCCATAGTTCCTCGAATTCCAACATTTCGATTATTCCCCTTCTGTTTCTTTTGGTGGTGATTGCGGGCCCACAAAGAACTAAGGGAATGAAAAAATTGTTCTCTCGGTTCCGCCAAATACTAATTTTAACCGAGCATTATCAATGTGCCAAGGGTTCGTATGGTGGCTGGGTTTTGGAGAACACAAGGAATGTAGGAACATCTCCCACAATGCCCAAGAAACCCAAATTTATTAACTTTCATGCTCAATGCGGCGAAGTTGGAGATACGAGGAACAAGTGGAATTGAGGAATAGCTCCACATGTTCCTCAAAAGGACGATTTTACCCAGATTTCCCCCAAAACTACAAAAGTTGACAAACTATTTTAACAGAAAGTACTAGTAAGGGGGAAATGACCCAAAAACTAAGAAATTTTCTCATGATTTGTAAAACTTTGAAATTTCACTGTCACCGATCCCGTGACAACAAATAAACACAAAATATATGCAGGTTGGGTATATTTATAGGTCCCAAAGAATACTAATGTATACACGTGATTCCTAAGATAGGAAAGTAGTGGTTGATAACTCCTTTTGTCCTTTTGGTTGCTTTATGTCTTGCATTTTATTGGCCTTACACATCTTACAACTCTATCGAAACTTCACCGATTTACATTTTAAATGGCCTTGACACTACTTGTTTAGTTAAGACAGAAGCTCCCAGTGCTCCTATCCCTCTTGGGAGTTTTTGTCCCTCTCTTTCTTCTTACACTTGTTGGCCCCTTTCACTTCTTCGTCACTTTTTAACATTTTGGGAAGGCCATTCTATTATCAATTACGAAATTCAAACAATGGAATTAGATATATATATATATATATATATATACATATATATATATATATATATATATATATATATATATATATATATATATATATATATATATATATATATATATATATATATATATATATATATATACTTAGTTACTTCTTCTAAATAAAGGGGGCCAAGCACTATAAGCATTATCTATCATCACCTAAGCTTGTATAAAGGCACAAGAGCACTACAAGGCATACATCTAGCACATCCATACAAGGGAAAAGGGTTGCATTGATCTATATACACTACATAGGAGGGGATTTCATTATATTCCATCACACACATTTTGCATATTTGGGACAATCTAGATCTTGTCCGCTATCATCGTGTAACTTGCAAAACGGCAACCTAGGGCACGGGAAAATGATACACACACACAAATAACTACATGGAGTCTGATATGTAGTCTAACACTTGATCATAATTTCACTCTTCGTGGGAATTTCAAGGTCATTCGTACTCCACATTCAACATATTTTTATTAGATTTGATGTGGTTTACACACTTTTGCAGTAGTTATTTATTTTTCATGTTACAGTGTGAATAATGACCTAACAAAAGAAACCAGAGTGACAAAGACCGAATAACATCAAATCTCTTTTGAACCGAGAAAATACCATGTTCGAGCATCCGAGTAGACATAGGTGCCTAGATCAGTCACTAGTTCTTGAGGAACTTTTCATGCCCACAATTTCAACACTTAAATACAACAAAGTAAAATTACCGGAATAATTTTTTTTGTCTTTCATTTCTCGTTACGCAAAACAACTTGGGCTCAAATAGAGTAACTCAACATCACATTAGATTCATATAATCATTGACTCACACAAACAATAAAATAACAAAATATGCACATCAATTCAACACGTTTCCAAACAAACAAATACGAACAATAAACCAACCATAAAAATAACCCAAGGATAGGAATGTTCCACAACACATCATTACCATGGTTATATCTTAGTTACAATTAGAATTCCAAGATCATTTATCATGTGAGCATAAATTCCCATTCTCAACCTACATATTCTTAATTCCATTTAAGATTCAACTTATAACAAGGAAACTTACTATGAATCTTTCTCCTTTACAATATTTACATAACTAAATAGTTATTTGCCACATTTAAATGCATGCAAAACTTCTCATACTTATTCTTATGATAGTTCTTTTTTTCTCAAATATGTCTATTTAAGGTTCGAATTATACCTTCATTACACAAGTAAAACTAACTTGAAGTCAAGGGGAAGAAATCTTAAGATTTAAAGGAGATTTAGATTCAAGTTACCTCTTGTTATAAACTTCCCTCCATTAGGGTACTATGTCGTACCCAAAATTGTTAGGTCTTGTCTTTGCGAACGGTGTAATAAGTTCCTAATGATGATACAGTCTCTTCGCAAGGTGTTCGGGATCCGAGAAAAGCTTTACGGATATGCGTTAACATCCCGCATGCCCCGCTTAGCCCCCGTGTCCTTTGTTTCCCCCTTTTTCCCTCTTTTCTTGGCCCTTTTGATCTTCAAGTGATTTAAACCGCCACCTGCGGGCAGGCGGCGCGCGGCGTCTATGCTTCGCCGCCTGAGCAGGGCGGCGGTCCTTTACGCGTTTTCCAGAACATTCTTTTGACAAAACGCACACAAATTTCAACGTTTCACCAGCTTTTCTTGCCGACTTGAGCATGCATTTATGTTTTTGGTCCCCTGGAATAGTGTTTTTCCTTTATTTATTGTTTAGGAGTTCAGTTTGATTTTGATTTTGGGGTGATTGAGTTCCTATAAATGCATGGTTAGTGCTTTGAAGCAAATGGCCTCTCATTTTTTTGTTCCAACCTCACCATTTTCAGTAGTTCAGTCTTTTAGTTTGCTTAGGTTTGATAGTTTAAATCCTTTACATGCTTGGTTTGCATTGATTAGCTGTTGGTAAGCCACATATCCAACTTGTGCAAATAAAGTCTTCTGCTTTTATCTAATCCATTAGAGTAGAATAGCTTAGGCAGCCATTAAAGTTGCAGGTTTTGCTCTTCATACAGGATAGTCTCAGGTTCTGGACGCATTTTGTTGCATGATTCGCAGTAGACCCCGCTAGGAATTGCATAAGCCAAGCTCTGTACTCTTGCGCTATCCCTCTCCTATCCGCATTCTATTCTGTCTGCATTCTGAAGGTTATCCATTGATCCAAATATCTATTCCTGTTGATGCTAGCATTACACGCTTTTCTGGATTCACGTGAACACGAAGAACGAGGAGATCATACTGAGGGGACAAGACCACACACACCATCGGATTCGCCACTGTTCTGCGAAGTCCAGGTTCTAGCTTTCAAAGTTCTAGTTAGAATCTTATCAAATAGAGTAGTTAATCGCTTTATTTCAGTTAATTTTATTCTCGATATTGCCAGGGAAGCTGTGGGGATTGATAGTTTCTGAGAAACTATGATTCATTCCTCACTTCTGAGGTAGGATCGAGAATCTTGCAAATAGATTAGCTATTTCGTTGTTTAGAATAGATTTACAAAATTGCACAGACAAACAGCTACACTCGACTATTTTGTTTGTTTTAAATTATTAGTTTAGTTGTCAATTCTAAATATCTTAAATAGCTGCTTTCTTATAAATCGTCAGAAAATACAAAAAAAGAAGTTATATATGCTAGAAGCATACTTAGATTTCACTTTGTTATAGTTTGTTTTATTACTGCTTTTGCATGACAATTACGGGACCTAGGGAGCCCAGAGAATATATTTTCGAGCCAATCGTGCCTCACCCAATCTCATAGAGGCAATAATTGACATTGACCGAACCTTAGGATACATGTCTTCCAAACAACAAGCAGACTTCCAAAGCAGTCGTGTCTCGCTTAAGAGGGTTAAACATAGAAGACAACCAAGCACATACATTTTGGTCAAGTCACCAAACTACAAAGTTACCCTAGAAAACATCCACATGATAGAAGGGTTTGAAAGAGAACAAACGTTTGGGTGTGATCCTTTGTTCCATAACCGGATCTTTGAGACACCCTCACGGACATAGATACCACCCTAAGAATCCAAGTTGCAAGAACACCCGTAAGGTATTATGAGAAGATTGCACAATTGTTGGTTCTAAATATAGAAGCTGAGAAAGCATATGATTACTGGATACTAGGGATTAGAACTTGATCTCGCGTATGACCATAACAGGACCGCAACAACCGAGAGTCTACGGTTGTGATCCACAGATCCCACAGCCCAACGAGTCCACAGGTCAATCCGATATAGACACTAGCCTACGCACACTAGTATTTCAGTCTACTCCACTTCCACCTATCATTATCCAACAATTATCCTTACTGGACACAACAGCTAACGAAGCTAGAGAATTCTGGACTCGGCCAGAGAATCATCCATAGAGTTGATTATATTCACCATATGACCCTATCAGGAGAAATACACGAAACCATCCCGAGTCATTTCCCACGCATTCCACAACCCATAGATCGAATCACGCTAGAGCTCGATATTGATTGGAGCCTTCGAGCAGTCATCCTGACTGACCAATCTATCACACCGGTTCAGTTAGAAGGGCCTTCTTTGCCTTAGATTCGCAGATTCCATTAGTGCGTGTCAAAGACATTAGATTGCCTAACTAGTCTACCCGTATAATGCCTATATTCCATCCCCACTGGTTTGTCTCGCACGACCTCTGGGAGGTCGCGTCGCGGAAGAGTAACTTGTAGATTCCCACGCTCGCTTTTCACTTTTCTAGCGTACAAAATTGGTGAACCCGACGTGAAACGAACAACTGTTTCACCTTCAAGCAAACAACCTCCTTTTCATAAAATCACCTTTGCTCCTTCCCATTATTCTCGCGGGTATTCATATACCCCGAATATGTCGGGATTCGATGCATACTGCGCAGACCCTCCCGGGTCTTGAGGCATACTATGCCCAACAGAATAGCAATCATCACCCTCACTCTCAATGTGGGGTGACAACTATTCAACTAGTCGGTTGTCAACGTAAACTCCAAGGACTAGATATAGCTCGTCCTTCCAAGCAGAGGGGTTGGAAAACTCGCTCAAACATAAACAGAGCCTTCGAGGATCGAATAATATGATGTTCACCGGAGAATCTGCTTCATCTCCTCAGTGTTACTTAGACCACATATTAATAGACAATCGACCCATACTGGTTCTAGATGACGAGTACTCAACGCGCGTTATTCCCAAAATGAACAACGCTCTCAAGGCATGTACCCACCTGTAGGAGTTTTGTAAATACAGCCCGAGTTCTCTCCTCAAGAAAATACCTCTATGCCATCACGTATAGAAAATACTCTCAGAGATGCTTGGCAAGATAATGATCAGTTCATAGCAGGATATCACATACCTCCGCAAAACCATAGTATACAACAAACGCCACCAAGGCACGATATCGTGACTTCACCAAACGAAGTCATTTCAACTCTAATAGAGAAGGTTAGAGGATTAGAACTTGCCCAAGCAAGTCAAAATTCAAGATTCATACAAACAGGGAGTTCCAATCCTCCGCACCATCCTAGCCAAGTAGATCTTCTCACAGGAGTAGGCACATTAGGTATGACTCCTCGGTATTCACAACAAGTGCCAACTAGACCCACCATCGCTAGCACTATTCCTCCTGGTCCAGTACAGAGCAATCCATTCCTGGATAGTGCCCCTTCGTACTTAAACATGTACTCAAAATCACCACAAGGGGATATGTTCTCCTCTCCCGGCATGTTTGCTCAAATACAAGGGTTACCTTATGCCCCTACCAACGCGTACGTTACGCCATATCAACAACCCGTTCCGCCGCCGCCTCCTCAACAGACACCATTAATGGTTGAAACATATGCGATAGGGACTTATTCAGAATATTTGAAGGAGCCCTTAGATTTCACCATACGAAGCGTTATGCTTCCAAGGCCTCTTCCCGATTTGCCCAAATACAAAGGAGAGGGAGATCCGAATGCACATATCAAGGCATACGCTATAGCCATTCAAGAATTACTCCCATGGGATGGGGTTGTTGCTAAAATATTCCCCAAAACACTGGAAGGCATTGCTCTTGATTGGTATTACAGAATACCCGAGGCTTCCATACATTCATTCAAACAACTCGTGTCTGAGTTCATCAAAGCCTTCGACATGAACAAACTATTAAGGACAGGAATCAGGGAGTTCTTACACATCAAGCAAGAACATAACGAATCTGTCACCCATTTCATCCAAAGGTGGCGTACAGTCCTTTATTCCTTGGCAAGCGCTCCAAACATGGATCAAATGGAACTATGCGATTTATTCCTTCATTCTCTTAGTAGAGAAGTGAAGGAAGAAGTCCGAAGTTCCCACTAAGAACTTATGATGAAGTACTCGAGAGCGCCCGTGTGCGAATAGATCAAAGGCAATAGATAGTAGGGCCGTAAGACGTATGGAGCAAACGGGAGGTTAATCACCTCCACTCAAAATACTACGACTTACCCCACAAATGTCAACCAAGGACCTAAAATCCTTAACAAAAATCGGGTGTAACAACAGACGAGTAACCGACCAGCCTAAAAAAGTAAATATAGTCAGTATTCCATCACAAACAAACAACCAAAGAAACAACAACTTTACCCCGATTAATCAACACAATGGATTTTAACCATCCACAACAACAACAACAACAACAACAACGGCATAATCCCATACAAGGGGCGGGTCAAAATCCATTTGGTTACCAAAACCAAAGCCAGAAACAACAAATGCAGAATTTTAATCCTAATAGGCAACAGTCTGATCAAAATTTTAGGCCACAATACAAACCAAATCAACAAAACACGAATTACAATCCCAATTCTTATTGTGGCTTCCACAAAATTCGGGGTCATGACACTAGAACGTGTCGTGACTATAACAAATTCATGCAACGCTTGCCAAATGAACAAAAACAATTTTTTATGGATATGTTCTTAGCAGATCCTACGTCACCAACGGCAAGTACCTTCGCAGGGGCAGTTTCCCCTCAGAATGCTCCTCTCAAGATCTTTAACGATCCACTTCCAAATCACGATAATAACAGACTAAATTTAACTGGAACAAATAAGGGTCCAATGCCAGGAAATAACGATCATGAGGCCTCAACTTCGCTAAATCCATTAGTTGCACCGTAACTAGGAAGTCAACCACGACCTAAGGTAGTTGGATTGGTAGAATTAGATTCGGAATTACCCATTGAAGCTATAACAAGGACACGAGAATATTTTTCTCAACCAAGTCCAAGCCACTTGCCAGAAACGGATAACATCCAGCAAACCGTAGTAAAACCTGTGGGTGCTTACGATTTAATTAATGATCTAACAAAACCTTTTCGCATATTTCGCTCGACTTGACTTGCTAAAAAACTTCCCCTGCCACGTGGGCTGCTCTTTTAGAGGCGTTAGGCTTAGGTCATTTAATCAATATCACTCCACCACCTGAAACACAGGTAAATCACATAGACTTTGATGTTCATCCTCCGGGACAGGCAGATACAGATGTCGAATTCATATTCGACATAAGTAAAATGCCTACAGATGCTGAGATCGCATGCCGAGGTGATCCAGCCTTACACTTGCAAGTGTGGGTTTACAATAATTACGTAAAACGGGCAATGGTTGACGATGGGGCTGCGGTTAACATAGTCCCCTTCTCTTTCCTCCAAAAACTTGGATATGGAGAAACGAACTGTTCTACTACACGAAATACCTTGAGAGGCTATGATAGCCTTAAAGCCACTTCGATAGGAACTATAATATTGCCGGTCACCTTGGGACCTAAAACAATCCTGACTGAGTTTTATATTATAGATCGGGAAACCAATTATAATATGATCCTCGGCCGACCATGGATACACCGCATGAAGGCAATCCCTTCTACATTATTTCAAGAAGTAAGATTCTTGCATCTAGGAAAGGTATTTGTAGCCAAAGGTGATCCAAAGCCATTTGACGTACACCTAGCTGATTTAAAGAAAAGACCAGGTGTACACTCAGAATTTGAACTTCCAACAAACTAACTTAATAAACCTTCCGACCCAAAGCCAGAGGAAAAGTTGATACCTACGACGGATCTTGAAACTACCAGCATAGCCAAAACAATTCCAACCCCTAAAAGTAAAACTAAAGAAACAATATCATTAGGGACTACTGCGAAAATCGTTGAGTTGATAGAACAAGATTCACCAATGTTCTTACCATTCGATTCGGAGGCATAGGATTTTCCCTAGGTGTTGGTTCCTTACCAATGCAGAGGATCTCTCGTATGGTAGAAATAGAGTGCGCAAGCGCAACTGATGCCCCAACATCTATGCTCTCGGCTAAGTATTGGACTCTCCATTTCGATGGAGCTAAATGTCGCTATGGAGCGGGGGCAGGTATAATTCTTACTTCGCCCGAGGAGAAAGTCCTCCCATTCACTTTTAAGTTAAACTTTGAATGCACAAACAACGGCGCTGAGTACGAAGCCCTCCTCCTTAGTCTCACTTTAGCCAAAAGAATTGGTGTTGATAATATCAGAGTCCTCGGAGACTCGCAATTAGTGACAAACCAAGTTTCTGAAATATATGAAACTAAAGCCGAACATTTACAACTCTATAAAAACGCTGTATTAGATTTAAGCAAGGCGTTTAACTTCATATCCATTGAAGCAGTCCCGCGAGAGAAAAATCTCCTCGCTGACTCGATAGCAACTTCAGCGTCACGTTTTACTCCAAGCAATGAACTAGAAGATACTCACTTCACAGTATCCATTCGTGACGAACCATTAATAAAAACAATGACAAATCCTCTTTTTAGTGGAAGTGAATCTACCATCCTAGACCATGTTGGAAATGATGCGGCTACTTTGGATTATTTAAATGCCTATGCAGCATTACATCTCTCCTATCACATGCTAGATTTATCCCTGATTCCACATTCGTCTTCCTACTTCGGAAATCCCGTAACGGATCTTCCCTCACAAAGGGAACCTAGCATATACGCAATAGAAAATGGGGATGATTTAGATTTACCTCCAAAGACCACTCCGAGTTCGAAGAGGGTAACGCCTCTTTAATCGAAGAAACAATCGATGTCAACATCGGAACGGAAGATGAGCCAAGAATCTTGAAACTAGGATCTTCGTTAACCCCAGAAGAAGTGGAAATACATACTCAAGTTCTCAAAGAACATCAGAAGGTGTTTGCATTTAGTTACAAGGAGATGACGGGAGTCGCACCCCACATCATGTGCACAACCTCGCTCACTAGATCAGATGCAAAGCCAATTAAACAAAAATCAAGACCCATGAAGCCCAAAGTAGCTCTCATGGTAAAAGAGGAGGTAATAAAACTCCTTCAGGTAGGATTCATCAAGCCGGTTGACTACTCCCAATGGGTATCTAACATCGTTCCCGTTCTCAAAAAAAATGGAAAGATACACATCTCGCATAGATTTTCGAGATATCAACAAAGCTTGCCCTAAGGATGACTTCCCATTACCATCCATAGATGTTATTGTTGATGCAACAATGGTTTTGAACTTTTGTCTCTCATGGATGGATTCTCGGATACAACCAAATCGAATATCCGAGCAAGATCAAGATAAAACCACGTTTATAACTCCTTGGGAACCTATTGCTACGCCGTTATGCCATTCGGTCTTAAGAACGCCGGTGCTACGTACCAGCGGGCCATGACATACATATTTCACGATCTAATTCATAAAATCATGGAATCTTACGTAGACGACTTATTGGCTAAGGCCAAAAAGCGCTGTGACCATCCCGAAGTACTCGCATCATTCTTTCACGCCTAATAGAATACGGAGTCACGCTAAACCCAGAGAAATGTGTCTTTGGTGTAACAGGAGGAAAGCTCCTAGGTTACATCATATCGTCATGAGGGATCGATGTTGATCCAACCAAAATTCGGGCTGTCCTTGAAATGGTCCCACCTTCGAGTGAATCTGGAATCAGATCATTTCTCGAAAGTTGGGTGCAATCCGGAGATTTATCCCGACCTAAGCTTACTGTTCATCCAATCAACAATTTACTCAAGAAGGACTATAGCATTGATTGGATGAGATCGCAATGAAGATTTTGATGCGGTTAAGCGTTTCATTTGTCACCACCTACGCTAATGCCACCTAAGCTGGATCGCCCGTTAATCCTATATTCGTGAGCTACCAATGTCTCGCTGGCCTGTATGTTGGCCCAAGAAGACAATGACAAGAGAGAACGTGCTATTTATTTCATTAGCCGAACATTGCTCGACTATGAAACACGCTATACACAGGCAGAACAAGAATGCCTTGCCATAGTCTTTGCTACTAAACGCCTAAGACATTACATGCTGAATCAAGAAACGAAGGTCATGGTAAAGACAGACCATTTACGGACTTTTCTCACACAAGGGTCCTTGTCCAAAAAAGCTGGACGTTTTATAACCTTAATGGGAGAGTTCGAATTAACATTTGTAAATCAGAAGTCAGTAAAAGGAAAAATCATCACAGATTGGTTAGCTGATAACCCACTAGACGGAGGTGATTTAGTAGATTTAGACTTTCCCGATGAATGCGTATACTACGTCGAAACCCGACCTGCTATATCTGAGTGCCCTTGGTACGCTGATATCATTAGCTATATCATGGACCATAGGTATCCAGAAGGAGCTACACCGCAACAAAAAAGGCGGTTACGCATTATCGTAGCTAAATACGTTATTATAGAGCAGTTCTCTATCGAAAGGTGTTCGATGGAATGCTCTTAAGGTGTGTCGACACGAGGAATCCAAGAAGATTCTCTATGAATCTCACAAATGAGTATGTGGAGGCCACTTCGGTGGCCACGCCACCGCTCGAAAAATACATCGGATGGGCTATTTCTGGCCCACTCTAGAACATGACACAATAGAGTTTGTACGCAGGTGTCGCAAGTGCCAAGAATTCTCCCATGAGATTCACATGCCGGCACAAGCTCTGCAACCAATCGCTACTCCGTGGCCCTTTTCCACATGGGGTCTGGACTTGATAGGGAAGTTCTCTCCCTCGTCCACAGACGGCCATAATTTTATAATCACGACCACTGAATATTTCACCAAATGGGTAGAGGCCATGCCTCTTACCACTGTACCTGGTTCAGTAATCGCCAAGTTCATTTTGAACCAAATCATTTGCAGGTACGGTATCCCGCAAATCATTATCTCAGATAATGGAACTTCTTTCAAGAATGAAGAAGTTCGTGAGCTATGCAGTAAATTCAAAATAAGCCATCATACGCTTCCTTGTATTATCCCCAAGCCAATGGGCAGGCTGAAGCAACGAATAAAACACTGAAAGCCATTCTCCTTAAAATGGTAAAAGAAAACAAACGAGATTGGCATTTAAAGTTATATCCGGCCTTATGGGCCCACCGAACCTCAATAAGAACACCAACAGGAGCAACTCCTTTCTCGCTGGTATTTGGGTCAGAAGCAGTTCTCCCACTCGAGGTTGAAATACCCAGCCTCCGCATTTCACTACAAGGGATTCTGGATGAAGACGCTTACAAAGAAGCACGTCTTTCCCAACTAGAAAGCCTAGATGAAATTAGGTTAGACGCCGAACAACGACATAGAGTCTATGCCGACCGGATGTGCCGGCAGTATAACAAGAAAGTCTATGAACATGATATATACGAAGACAACCTAGTTCTAAGGTTAGACAGCCGGATCGCCAAGAAGACCTGCGAAGGAAGGAAATTCCGGCCCAAATGGTTGGGCCCATACCGAGTCATGAAGGACTACGGAAATGGAGCATACCTCTTATGCACGCTAGAAGGTGAGGAGTTTGGCGAAACAGTCAATTCCCTCCACCTCAAACGTTTCTACGCATAAGCAACTAACGCTACTTATATAACTATCTACATTGCATTTTCATATAGATTAAGATCATTTTGTCCATTCGCTTCTTACACAAATCATGATCAAGGAATCTATTCTCAAAGAAATTCATTACAAACTCATGATGTTGTTGGCATAAAATTTCTAATCGTATCTATCCATTTTCATGATATCATCGAGTCATCTTAGAATCTTTTATCAAATAAAATCAAACATGACGAAGTCCTAACGGTAACCATACCAAGATCTGCAAGTTTGTTCTCGCTTTGATTTCTTCTTAGGATAGGTGTCTTGCCTATGGTCTGTTCTAGAAGCTTCATGGTGTCACATCTATCCCATATACACATCTCTTTGGAAATAAGCATATACTGACATTTTACTCAAAAAGACAAGTCAAAAAGTGATTAAACAAAAATTTTATTTTTACACATTTCCTTGCCCCACCAACCTTCGGTGATGAGCTTGCGTCTCTTACTAGTGACGTAGGGTTGGGAAAGGATGGAAATGCCCTTACTCGCCTATGCCTTGCCCACGGTGATAAACCCACGCTTCTTACTAGTAGCATGGGGCAAAGTGTAGGGGGTCCTCTAGACAATGCAAACGTTAAAAGGTCATAAACAAACTATTCAAACTTTGAGTAAAAAACAAATGAATCAGATGTTCAAAATTCCAAGAGAGTTAAAAATCCTAAAAACCAGATTTTGTCTACTATGTGGCCATCTACGGGTCTAAGTTTGGATAAACCGCAAAGCAAGTTACACCCAAAACTATGAAGTCATTCAGGTAGAGTAAGCTTGTAGTTTTCAATTTGGTTCCACCAAAGCTTCAATCTGCATCTTTCATCACTATCATTTCACCATTTTTCATAACTTGCGCCCTTCTTCGCTCTTGGTGATGAGCCCTCGCATCTTACTGGGTTGCGTGGAGTTAGGAGCGGGGCAAGTTAACTGCTCATCATACTCGGTTATTTTCATCACTTTGCCAAAACAAATATGAGGTATCCAAATTGCTCACAGAGAGCTAAGATTCAAAAGATTACAGTATATCTACATTACCATGTATCAACATCATGAAATACAAAAAGAAAGCAAACAATTACATCATTTGTTCACCATTGCATACATTCTAGAAAGCATATAAACATACATCGTAGTATACACCAAGTAGTCGAAATAGAAAGACAAACATGAGTGACAAGTTTTGATCCAAAAGTGAATGCATATATATAAATAACCAATGTTTATATACAATGCCATCATGCTCTAGGCATGGTCAAAATGCTCAAAGAGCCCGTAATACACAAAAGAATCAATGATACAAAATATACAAGGGCCAAGTGGCCTCTCAACCCCTGCGCGTTCCCGCCGAAGGTGCGCGCCCTCGCCAGGACTCGCTACGCGGCACTCAATGAACGGAAGGCTCGGGGTCTCGAGGGCAGCCGCGGTCTCGCCATGAGAATGGCTCCTCATAAGGCACTCGGCTATCCTATAGCCTCGCCAACTTTGTACGTAGAGTCGACACCATCTTGCCACGTGCCAAACGGGAGCGAAGACGCCGATGTGCTCCGCCGGCCGCCGAGGCTCCCGGCATCTACGATAACTCCACACGGGTCTTATCCATAGGGATCATCAGAGAATCAGTGCATACCCTACGGATTAGATCCCGCCACTCGTCGACAGTCTCTGCAAAACAAAGAAGAAAAAATGAATTAGAAACTAGACAAGAGATTAAAAGATATAATATTGAAACACAAGGAGAGTTAGCAATTAAAAGCAAGTCCTAAAACAAATAAGCATTGAAAGGGAGAAAGGATAACTTACTCGGATCACCGGGCCTCCAAGATGGGTCACTAGGGCCAAGCACTGCCGTTGATGCCGCCGCGACCGGGGGTCGCTCTCGTAGTCGAGCAACATGACGCCCGCAACGGACTCATCGTCTCCACCATGGCCCCGGAGAGTGGCTCCTCGAAACCGAGTCTCTCTCCCACGCTTTGCTCGGCCCTCTCCGCCCGCATGATATTCTAAGTGTCATGCCACTCGTGATCGCCGTCATCCGTCTCGCTCCTCCGATCCTCCCTCGTGGACTCCTCGAATCGGAGTCGATATCTATAGGGTCATTGCTACTATGAGTAGGACCCGCAGTAATCTGAAGTAAGGGTGCCCGAGGTGCACCAGCTCTCCCTTTGGCCCGAACGATCCCCCTGGCTGCAATAGGAATACCAGGAGTGACCACTGTCCAACCACGGCCTCTAGGCCCACCTTTAGCCTCCCGACTGATCTGTAGACTGGTGCCACTAGAGGAAGCATGCCCACATATGGGAGGCCGAACTACTGAGGAACCCTGCCGAAAGGATGTACCTCCACCCGTCCCACACGGTCAATAAGCTGCCCTGTGATGGAGCAAGAGACCAATGTCATGGTCTCCTCTCCCCAAATGCCGGCCATGAGCTGGTACGGTGTGGCCTCCATATCTGCTGTAGTGAGTGAGGCTACTGGCTGGTGAGGTGCTCTAAGCACCAACATGTCTGACCATCTGGCTGCCCTCACAACCCCGGGATCTACCACCTCCACGCCTCTGCCATAGGGAATGAAGCGCTCATACACCCAACTCATGACTAGAGTTGGGTGGCTCAATGACTGTCCCTGTAAACGGACCACCCTATATAGATCATGGTAGGTGGTCCCCAAAATATCTACGCCCCAGGCGTATATCCGACCATGCCCCTCTATCTGTGCAATGATGGGGGCCCAGCAGTATAACAATGTATCCCTTCCCTTGTCCCCGATCAATCTCGAGGCAAGGATCCCCATAATAGCCTGTCAAAATACAGGGATGGGCAAAGAAGGAATGGATCTAACTCTCACTCCCTTCTTCGGCCCCGTGGAAATAGCTGCATCCCCCATATAACCTGCCCACTGTGCAATCTGTGCTCTGGACCCAGCTGTCTCCAGTGTGAGTCTCCTCCCGATGATCGGGACCCCCAAGATACGGTAGACATCCTCCAGAGTAATAGTCCACTCACCGCGGACCCCTGGCAGTCGGAAAGTGTTCCGATCTGCATCCCAATAAGAAAATAAGTCACAAAGGATGTGACTCGATGGCGTAACATGGGGCACACGCGATATACGCAATATGCCGGCCCTCTGCAACGTGTCCTCCTCGTCTGGCGAAAGGGCATCCAATACCCCGGGCAACCAATCACACTCTCTCTCCCGGCTCCATCTAATGTACTCCTCCCTCGCCTGCATACACCCAAAAACACACAAAACAGAGCAAGTTAGTATCTAATCAATGCCGGGAGAGTCATAAAAACGTACAGAAATGCAAGAAAATATAAGTATAAGTCTCCAAAACAAGCTCTTTTGCATTCTGTGCAAAACCGCCGCCCTGAGCAGGGAGGCGGTTTTGTAACCGCCGCCTTAAAGGCGGCGGTCGCGTAACCGCCGCCCTGATCGGGGAGGCGTGTGTAACCGCTGCCCCGGCAGTCGGCGGCGGCAGTGTGATCAAAACCCGTGCGGGTTTTTAACCCTAAAAAGTCCAAAAAATGCAAAAATAGACCATTTTAGCTAAAAAAAGAGCCTACCCAGTAGGCGCCCCCCCTAGATGGACCTTTTGAACCAAACATTTTCAAAAATAACCCCCCATCAACAAAGAATTTGCCATTTCAAATTTAAAGAGGGAAAAACACAAAATTGAAGAAAACTAACCTGTGATCTTGCGGGGTGGCGTTCCGCACGTGGGGGCATGATCGCTATCTCGCTCCGGACGTTTTGACTCTATTCGCGCGAGAAACCGTCACCGTGGGTCCCAGAGCTCAAAACCGATCAAATCAACTCGCACAAATGAATAGGAAAATGGACCCACTTTCATATATATAGCGCTCTGATTCGCTTTTAATGCCTTTTTCACAGGTTCGGAGCGCCGACGGAGGTAAGTTTCTATCCCCGCACAAATGGTACGTTCTCCTTCCCTATTACTTTAGCGTTTATCTTCCAATTATTGTATCTATCTGCACTTGAGTTCTCTTTTCATTTTGCAGGTAGCGGGAATTTTGGGATGGCATCATTTCAACACACGGACATGTAAGGTATAACCTCTAACTCCCCATTTCGGGACGGCCATACTGGACCCACCGCTTTACGCCTCTTCATGGCTAAAACGCTTTCTCCGAGGGGGCAATATGTACGTACTCCAAAATTGTTAGGTATCAGATCAAGCGAACGGTGTAATAAATGCCCCAATGATGATACAGGTCTCCTCGCAAGGTGTTCGGGATCCAGAAAGAGCTCTTCGGATATGCGTTAACATCCCGCATACCCCACTTAGCCCCCGTGTCCTTTGTTTTCCCCTTTTTCCCTCTTTTCTTGCCCCTTTTGATCTTCGCTGATGAAATCGCCGCCCGAATAGGGCGGCGGTCTCAGAATCGCCGCCCGAGCAGGTGGCGGTCCTTACGCATTTTTCCGTAACGTTCTTTTGACAAAACGCACGCAAATTTCAACGCTTCACCAGCTTTTCTTGCCGACTTGAGCATGCATTTATGTTTTTGGTCCCCCTGAATAGTGTTTTTCCTTTATTTATTGTTTAGGAGTTCAGCTTTGATTTTGATTTTGGGGTGATTGAGTTCCTATAAATGCATGGTGGTCTTGAAGCAAATGGCCTCTCATTTTTTTGTTCCAACCTCACCATTTTCGTAGTTCACTTTTTAGTTTGCTTAGGTTTGATAGTTTAAATCCTTTACATGCTTGGTTTGCATTGATTAGCTATTGGTAAGCCACATATCCAACTTGTGCAAACAAAGGTCAGCTGCTTTATCTAATCCATTAGAGTAGAATAGCTTAGGCAGCCATTAAAGTTGCAGGTTTTTGCTCTTCATACGGATAGTCTCGTGTTCCGATGCATTTTGTTGCATGATTCGCAGAGACCCCTTAGGAATTGCATAAGCCAAGCTCGTACTCTTGCGCTATCCCTCTCCTATCCGCATTCTATTCTCGTCTCGCATTCTCAAGGTTATCCATTGATCCAAATATCTATTCCCGTTGATGCTAGCATTACACGCTTTTCGGATTCACATGAACACGAGAGAACGAGGAGATCATACTCGAGGGGACAAGACCACACACACACCATCGGATTCGCCACTATTCTCGCGAAGTCCAGTTCTAGCTTTCAAAGTTCTAGTTAGAATCTTATCAAATAGAGTAGTTAATCGCTTTATTTCAGCTTAATTTTATTCTCGATATTGCCAGTGAAGTCAGGGGGATTGATAGTTTCGAGAAACTATGATTCATTCCTCACTTCGAGGTAGGATCGAGAATCTTGCAAATAGATTAGCTATTTCGTTGTTTAGAATAGATTTACAAAATTACACGCATAAACAAATACACTGGCTATTTTGTTTGTTTTAAATTATTAGTTTAGTTGTCAATTCTAAATATCTTAAATAGTGCTTTCTTATAAATCGTCGTAAAAACAAAAAGAAGTTATATATGCTAGAAGCATACTTAGATTTCACTTTGTTATAGTTTGTTTTATTACTGCTTTTGCATGACAATTACGGGACCTAGGGAGCCCAGAGAATATATTTTCGAGCCAATCGTGCCTCAGCCCAATCTCATAGCGGCAATAACTGACATTGACCAGAACCTTAGGATACAAGTCTTCCAAACAACAACAGACTTCCAGCAGGTCAGGTCTCAATTAAGAGGGTTAAACATAGAAGACAACCAAGCACATACATTTTGGTCAAATCAGCCAAACTACAGGTTACCCTAGAAAACATCCACATGACTGTAGAAGGGTTTGAAAGAGAACAAACGTTCGGGTGTGATCCTTTGGTTCCACAACCAGATGCTGGAGACACCCTCACAGACATAGATACCAGCCTAAGAATCCAAGTTGCAAGAACGCCTGTAAGGTATTCTGAGAAGATTGCAGAACTGTTGGTTCTAAACATAGAAGCTGAGAAAGCATACGATTACTGGATACTAGGGGTTAGAACTTGATCTCACGTATGACCATAACAGGACCGCAACAACCGAGAGTCTACGGTTGTGATCCACAGACCCCACAGCCCAACGAGTCCACAGGTCAATCCGATATAGACGCTAGCCTACGCACACTAGTATTTCAGTCTACTCCACTTCCACCTATCATTATCCAACAATTATCCTTGCTGGATACAACAAACCAACTAAGCTAGAGAATTCTGGACTCGGCCGAGAATCGTCCCTAGAGTTGATTATATTCACCATATGACCCTATCAGAGAAATACACGAAACCATCCCGGTCATTTCCCACGCATTCCACAACCCATAGATCGAATCACGCCGAGCTCGATATTGATTGGAGCCTTCGAGCGATCCCGACTAACCGATCTATCACACCTAGGTCTGTGCCGAAGGGCCTTCTTTGCCTTAGATTCACAGATTCCATTAGTGCGTGTCAAAGACATTAGATTGCCTAACTAGTCCGCCTGCACTTTGCCTATATTCCATCCCCACCGGTACTGTCTCAAGCACGACCTCGGAGGTCGGTACGCGGAAGAGTAACTTGTAGATTCCCACGCTCGCTTGTCGCTTTACCAGCCGCATGTACCTTTATTTTCCCGATATAGTTGTTGTAGTTTAGTATTTGGTTTGATTCAATTTGAAATTTTCACATCATGAATTTATATATATAAGAGTTTAAGATTTCTCAAATGCTTGATCTCACTACGAGCAATTTGTATTCATTTAAAAAAAAGTGATTATCTCATTAAGTTATAAGGACTTTAAGTATAGGCTTATTCCTAATCTAATATTTCATATACTCTTATACTCATGACACTTACATTTTTTATTTGTTCTCACTTTTCGGCATCAATTTATAACAATTGTTTACACTTAGAGATTTGGGCCAACAAGTAGTTTCACCTCGCACAAGACAACTCATTTCATTTCTCTTAAACACTCAAGTATTAAATTCATATTACAAGTGAGACATCCAATACAATTTTATGCATTTCAAATGCCTTCCAAGGAACTATTTCAATCATTGGGTAAATATGCATCAAAGTTTCTTTCATTAATAACCTTAAGAGAGGTCCCATAATCTATTAACTTCAAAAGCATTCAAGGGGGAAACTACACCCTACTACAAGACATTACAAGAGAGTTCAAAATCATTACCTCTCAACACCTTCGAGAAACCTGAGGTAATCCACTACTACTCACCAAGGGAACACTTTTATCTAAGAGGGAGAAAAAGGGTTCAAATGTAAGAGTTCGTGTGTAGTTAAATTGACATGTCGCCTCCACTTGCATCATTTAGATCTCACAACAAGATCAATTGTAGGTAATACCACCAACTATATTTTTAAGCCTTTTTCCACCCACTAGGGTACAAAGGGAAATTCTCCACATGAGAATTAAACTTATACATGATATGATCACAATAACACCTATAAATATTTGTCTCACTTGCCCAAATATGACAAGGTTCACATAGAATAGTCACCACCTCACAAAATACTTAAGGGAATGGTATTTTCTAAGACTTGTCTTAGGTGTAGGATAAGAAGAAAAATTGGGAGGATTAAAGCATTTCTTAGGACATTAGGGTGTTACAAAATTGGACGAGGATTGCTTGAGAGGGAGGGTATGACCAAGGTTAAATACTCACTTCATTTTGATGGTGTAAATAAGATAAGTTTTCTACCAAACATTATGAGTTTATGAATGAACCACAATAATTACCTAATAAATGATGGTTTCAAATATCTAAACCATAAGCACCACATTTAAATCCATATAGTCATGAAACCCACAAAGTAAATGGTATACCCCTTTTTTTTCAATTTACATTGTCAACTATATGCTTTGTTAATCAAATTAACATGGTTTCTAAACATATAGTCCTATATTCCTTTGGTGTCACTCCTACTGGAATAGAAAAGATAGTTTAAAACAAGGAATATTTAAAACATTTTTTTTTCCATATACAATGTTTAATACATAGGAATTTAAGAAAAAAATGGTTTTCAACAAAAATTTAAATAATGCATTATTTTTAACTCACTTTCATTCAACATTTGTAAACTATGTCAATGTACAATATTTCAATATCATCTCACTAATGACAACACTTCACACTCATAGTCCTTCTTGTTCGAGTACATGCATCCATCGCATGATTAGTCCTAGAATTGGTATGGCAAACCCTTACACTCTAGCACAAACCAACACATTCATCATTTCAAGCAATTAAAAACAAGGTAGAGAGAGATAAAGATAGGGAGAGAGAAAGAGAGATCGTTTCCTTACACACTCACACTTCCACATTCATTTACACTTTTCCTTTTTTGATTCAAGAGAGGGAGTAGAGAAGAGACAAAATCTAGTAGTAGTTATCTTTTCTATTAAGAATATCATAACCATTTTACATTTTTCACATATATATCTTGATTTTATTTCAAACTCATCTACATTTCCAAACCATTTATGTTTCCAAGATCAACCAACATTTCATAGTTATTTCTAGAGGGAGAAGAGGGAGGAGAGAAAAACATTATAAATTACAAAATCCATTCATAAAAATTAATTTGATTAAATCATACTCTACAAAATATTGTAACTATATGAAAAAGGGTTCACGAGTATTAACAAGTCCAATGGGAGCCTTAGAAGGAATTTCAAGCTCAAGTTGTGAGTTTACAAAAATTAGCCAAAACAACTAATGTGCTTACAATACAGGGTCCCGAAAACACTTGTTTTAAGTTCAAATGTAATTTTCATTTATTTTTACTTACTCCCGTATATACCAAGAACTCATCGGATTCTATGGAAGTCAATTATGATATAAAGAGATAAAATTAGAAAGGTGACTCTAGGACCAATTATCGTAAATGCGTAAAACATTATTGTTATATAACAACCACTCGGGCCTTAAAACCCACTTGAGAATACAACTTAAAAATCGCTTTTCATGAAATTGATAGTTAGTTTCAATTCTCACATTAGAGGTCTAAAGGTAGGTAGGGGTAGTTTTCAATTTCTCCAAATCGATACGACAATCGTAAGCCAAAACCGATCGCATTTTCTTGAAAACAAGAGTGTCTCCCCAGGGACTTAAATGCTAAATGGGAATCAAAACTTGTCTCTCCAATCCGTAAAATTGAGTTATTCAGCTTATATTCATGGCCTTCATGGTGTCTTAAACCAAGAGGAACATTTTTCTTCAAAGTGATCCATGCGCACTGTGTATAGGATACAAACTAATATATATATATATATATATATATATATATATATATATATATATATATATATATATATATATATATATATATATATATATATAACTTTATTTTGAAATTTTCAAGAAGCTTAAGAGTTTCATTTTTATTTTAGTTACATCATCTATTGTTCTAAATTAATTAAGACCTAAAAAAGAAAGGATAAAATGCAAAATTTTAAATCAAGAGGAAGGGAAATCCATACCATTTTCGACACTTGATAGAGGCATCTATTTAGGTATTTTTCTCACGTACTTTAATTGAGAATCAAATTTGCTTGAAATCCTTAAACACCTTTTCATAACTCCATTTTTACATGTCTAGAAATAATAGAATTCCATGAAACCACTATTTATTAATATACATTTTGTCAAATAGTTCACGGATTTCCTATGCTTCCACATTTTGCATACATGTATTATAATGAATAAATATATGTGACATATAGACAAATTTTTCCTCCAAAACTCGATTTTGGCATATCTTGGGAGGAAGATGAAAAGTGTTATGGCATGGGATTTAGTACCAGTTATTTGCATTAACTAAAAATCTCCTAAGGTCCTCTCAACAAGCTCAATCCTCACATCATTATGTATAGTTGTAAGAAAAATTCTAGCAATAGAATTTGACTACACCCGATAATTGCATTTGCTTGAAAATTCAAGGCCTTTTTAATGAAACCTTTCCTCGCATATACTACACTATTGTATTATATGAGACCATATTTCTTTCAAGAATTTTGTCAAACAGTTGGGTGTCTTGTGCTTGATTCCACTTTTCATACATATCTATCCATGCACTAAGAATAAAATAATCTTACACAACCTTGTCCATTCATTATTGATTGGTGGATCCCATATTATGTATCCAAATTTCCAAGGCGTCTTCACACAACCATATTTTGTAAAACCAACAATCATTGTTGTCCAAAAGACCCCATTTTTATTTTTACATATTTTCAAATAGATCACCTCTTGTTGGACTAAATTTTTCTTTCCTATTCATATTAGTGGACTAGATACTTAAGAAAATGAAGAAACTCAAAACATGTAAGGGTTTAAGGTACCTTGAGATATGATGTTGACAAATAGACGGGCACAAAGTAGATAACCTACATCGAAAACTTGATGGATGTTCATGACAAAGATAACTAGAAGGAAAATGGATTATATGGTAGATGAGGGGGTTACCCGACGAAGTCGGTTCCAAGAAGCGTAAAATTCCCTATATCGATTTCAACCACTTTGTATTTGATAAAAGATGAATAATTAAATGAGAAAGGACTAAATAACATGTAGTGTATGAACCTAAACAAAATTTTAAATTGTAGAACTGAAACAAAAGTATAAAACTGATCTAGATAAACATAAAATGAAATATACTTAGTTGGGTCGATGATGAACTAGGTTGCAGGATGTCTATTGAACAATGATTGAGGCAGATGGATCAAAATAGTAAGTAAAATAAATATTCGAATAGATCGTATGCGAAAATGAGGATGTTGAAACCCTATAGAAGATGATGGTAACATGTAGAAAAGATATGAAACAAGGGAAACAGAAAGGATGGAATAAAACAAAGATTTGGATGGGTAAGATGGAAATAGGGCTAGGGTCAACGGTGATCAAGGTTGAGTTAGCGGTGACCAAAGATTGGTAGAATTAATATGGAGTGACAGAGTGGCAAAATAATTGACTTGGGAACTCTATGTGGTGGCGAAAATAGAAAAAGTAGGCTACTTGCGATCAACGACAACTTGGATTGATCTAGGAAATGCCGAAGATGGATGGATTGGATTAACAACCTGCACATAAAATGGATGAAAGAGAAGGATGGATTTGAAGCTCTAATGGTAGTTGGACCTACAAAATGTTGGTTATTAATAATAACAATAACAATGATGCAACAATTAAATCAACTAAAACAAGGGAAAGATAAACTCCCCAAAGTCTCCACAAATGATGCAAACAATCTCAAAGGCACTCTAAGAAAACTAAAACAACTACAAATAATCTCAAGCACAAAGACAATGTCGCAAACCACATGAAATATTTGATGACTCATCATTTGAATGGGGGAAATATGGCTTTATAGGGTCGACGATGACTTGGGTGGGTCACTGCCAACTACGGGAACCTTCCATTTGGGTAGTGTGAGGATGCCTAACTCAAGGCATCAAGCCCATTAGAAGAAGGATTAGGGTTTTGAAAGACTTGGACGGGTTAGGGCTACATAGGGAAGTGAAATGGGTAGGTGAGGGGTGAAATGGAGTAAATAAAGGCTAAGGGGATCCTAGGGATGAACAACTAGGTAGTTTAGGGATGATAAACAACCTAGAGAAGAGAAATTGGGGTTGATTAGGACTAATTAGATAATAAGATGAGGATTAAGGGATATTATATGAGAATTAGCATTAAATTAAAATGGATAGGATAATATATAGGAATGTTAATAAAAATATGAATTAAAATAAAAGGGGTCTAGATAGGTGACCATGGTGAAAAGAAGCGAACACGGGTGATAAGGGTAAGCAATACCAAATTTTGGTGTCTACATTTTCCTTTTATTGAGTGGTTTACACAAGCAAGACATGAGACAAAAACAATGAGAAATGAAGTGTAGGATGAAGGATGACAAAGGATTGATGATGATCTCCCCCTCAAACTAGGGATTGATGACACAAAGGGGAATCAATCACGAGGTTGAAAGAGATAGATGAAGAAGGGTGGGTGGGAAAAGAAGGATGGGGAAAATGATAAGGTAAGGCAAGATGCCCCAAGAAAGAAGGATTCAAAAAGATTAAAAATATGGTGGTGATTTTAGGAGTCACTTCGGCAGGAAACAAAGGTCATAGTCTTCGAGAGACAACGAAAATGTCCTACGGGCTTGTGAGTCCATAAAAATCATAGTGAAATGGAGGGAATCCAATGGGAAACCACTCAAATGGATGTAATCCATGGGGACCAATGGGTCATAGGCGTACATCAAAAATATGCCCAACCAAAGGTGAAAATTATGTGAAATATTGCATTTGTGAAGAATCGATTGAAAGTTATGCATCCGTAAAGGATGAGGATGAAAATAATGGTGCCCTAGAAAGGGCAAAAATTGGCCAAAGAGTAAAAAATAAAAATGATGGAAGATGATTCCCTACAAACATGATAAAAATATGGCCACAAAGGTGGACTTGATAGAAGATATGGATGACGACATAGTACCCCAACAATGGGCATGACAATCGTTGAAAAGGAAAAAGAGGATAACGATGATGATGGAAGGATGAAAATAATAGAGGACAAAGATGTTATTAGTTACACAAAAACAAATAAGAGGGAAGACAAGATAAAATTTCACGAGAAAATAAAAATGAATGAGGGCAAAGATGAATCGATGGCGCCCAAGGAAAGTTGATGGTGACTGCGATAGAAAATCAACATGTGACCTTCTTCACACCCAACCTCCCGAGGTCATGCCAAGATAGCTGGTGTGGAATTGAAATGGAAGTGAAATCGATGGCGGTGATCAAGATAATTGGGAAACATTATGTCTTCCACATGCAATCTGGAATATATGAATCTAAGGTAAAGAATTCTCTCCTAACCCGAATGGGTGTGATTGCATCCTAATGTGATAGCTACTTGGAAACTCCAATCGATGTCTAGTTCTGTCGAGATTCTATTGAGTGGTTATGAAATACGTAGAAAGTAACCTACAAGTGCCTTGTATGGGTTTCTAGACAAGGTCATGGAAGTGAAGACACGAGGTGTAATGGAGCTGCAAGGACTATTGGCAATTTCTGGTCTTGTCCATAAATTCTTAGGGATCGATCGGGTGCTATGTTCAACAATGAAAGTTGTGTAATAATATCGGGTGGGAGAGGTGAAGATATGAATACCAATGTGCATAAAATAGTGTCAATATCTAGCTAACTAGCGGGGTCTTTGGGTCATGGGACCTGTGGATCACAACCAAAGATTCGCTGAGGCCGAGGACCTCGTATGGTCATGCATGCAATCAAATCCTGTTTCCAGAACAGTCCAAAAGTCGTAGGCTTGATTAGCAAGTGATATTTAGTGTATCAAGCTTTCCTATTTTCTCAACATATGTTGTAGGTGTACGTAAGACTGTTAAACACAAACTTGTGTCAATGTCGGTTGTAAGCTTCGCCCTTTGGGTTGTGGGACTAGTGGATCAAAACTGTAAGTCTTTTCCTATTGTGGACTGTTGATGGTCATGCAAGATGAATTGATTTAATTTTTGTAAATAAAATATCTATCATTGGAAATCTAACCTATTTTTTTGGTGTTTTCTCAATATATTGGAACAAAGCAGAGAAACAATCTAATCTATGCAAAGTAAATGTTTTTGTTCTTTTCTAAATTTTTCGACAATGCATCTAATCTAATAAACAAATTAAATACAAACAATTAGCTGGATGTAGCTAAATATTTGTGCAGATGTATGAATCTAAATCTAAAATCTATTCTAATTGAATCAAAATCCTTTCAAACCTACCTCGAAGTGAAGAACAAATCATAACCCTAATAGAGCTATTGTTCCCTACAACTTTCCTAGTAATGTTGAAGAGAAAACTTTCTATTGATTTTATCTACTTGAGATTATCTAGCTAATTGGAATGAACTATTTCTCTACTCTATTTGATATGCAATTGAAATTAACAATTTGTAATTGAAAATTTGATAAACAAAGAAAACAAATACACAACTCCAACTTGGAAGAGCAAGAACCTTGGCAAATCCAAAGAAAGAGTATCGTATCCTGTCCCTCATTTCTTTCCTTTCTTTCTCCGAGTGTTCATGGAGTCCAAGGGATTGGGAATGCAAAAACAACAACAAAAGGATGGCGCTTGAGCAATGGAAGCTTGGAAGAAATTTTGATGAAATGTAAGTAGAAGAGAGATAGCACAAGAGATATGAGCTTGGCTATATAATTCCCTACGAGACTACAAAAGCAAAACAATACAAGATACACAAAATTCTTAGACCCTTTTGCTTGAATACAAGCATGGAATATATAGGAATGGAGGCTAGGTGGTTACTTCTGCACAACATAAGAAGAAGCAGTTCCAACCAATTAAATCTATTTAAAAATAGGAGGAAAGAGAACCAAGCAATAAAAGATAATTTTAGATAATTTGGCTCATAGATGCATGCAAAAAGAAAAATTAAGTGAACCATCGCATGTTTAAAACACACATGAAGAATATAAAAAAAGTGGGTAGGGCCGACGCCCTATGCATGGCAGCGGTTTGAGAACCGACGCCTAGGCATGGTAGTGGTCATGGCACTCAAGGCCAAAACAAGCATAGAAAGAGGTGGGGAGATGGAAAAATGCATGGAAAATTTAAGTAAGGCCATATTGGCTACAAATATACAATGTGAATGGGTTTTGGAGCTTAAAAACTTTCTTGAAAGGATTTTGAATCATCATAGGGGATTCTTGTAGCCGTTTTCCTGACAATGTAGCACATGTAATTTTGGGTGTATACATATTACCCCCTGAGAAGCATCTTAGCCATGAAAAGGCTAAAAATGTAGAGTCTGAGTATGGTGTTCCCAAAATGGGGATTTAAAAGCTATACCCGACACACCCATGTGTTGAAATGTTGTCGTCCAAGCTCCCGCTTGTTGTAAGAAGAAGAAGAGCATCAAGTGCAAATAGATAAAATATTGAAAAATAAACACTAAATCAAAATGACAAGAGGACTTACCATATGCACGGGGATGTAGAAATATACTTGCGCCAATGCTTCACACTTGTAAACACATACACTCAAAATGATTTTAAATTTATATATATATATATATATATATATATATATATATATATATATATAACAAACTCATTTTTCAATTCATTTGTCCATTGTTGATTTGGTGAATTTGGAGCTCTGACCTACGTTGATCGTTGCAACACGAATACAACCTCAAACGACCATTGCGTGATAGCGATCATGCCTCCATGAGTATGAAATCGACCGACACATTCTCAAGTTAGTAATTTCCTCTTTTTTCTTTTGGTGCCCTAGATGTTAAAATGTTGGAAAGTTCACCTAGGGGGACATCTTCAAATTTTCTTGTTTTAAATGAGTCCTTAGGGGGCACCTATTGGGAATTATTCATTTGGTCGAAAAAGGTTATTTTTGTCATTTTTGAGACTTTTTAGGGTTAAGGGCATGTTTTTGAAATCGGGTCGACTCTTGCCCAAGATAGGGAGGCGGTCATGGGACCGCTGCCACAGTGGCAAAATGTTTCAACAAAATGTCTAAAATGTACCTTAACTTAATTTTTTTGCGTTTTCAATATTTTTCTATGTTTTGATGAACTTATCATGTGATGTACATTACTAACTTGCTCTTTTCTCATGTTTTGGTGAATGCAGGAGGAGTACATACGTTGGATCAAAGAGAGAGAGAGTGTGTGTGATTGACTCTTTAAGATTCTGGATCAACTAACCTAGGCGATATGGATGTACTACAATGAGTGGGTATTTGGCGGTATAGCACGGGTGCCCCATGTGTAACTCCTTCTAGTCACATTCTGCAGGTGACTTATTCTCCTACTAGGATGCATAATGGAACACTTTTTGGTTTCCTGCATTAGGGGTGAGGGGACTATCACCTTAGAGGATGTATACCATTTTCTTGGGCTCTCGATACTTGGGAGGAGACTCGATCTTGGAGACAATGGGGTCCAGGGGCCATGATGACATAGTGGGGCACATATATGGGAGACGTCATTGTCTCATCTGGTTCAAGAAGGGAATGAAGGTTTTGTCCATTGCCATTGCTCCTATTCCTATCCTTCCGAGAGCTATCATAGGTATCCTATCCTCAAGACTAGTTGGGGACAAGGGAGGAGATACACTCTTATACTATTGGGTCCCCATCATTTCACAAATCAAGGGTCATGGGCATAATTATGCATGGGGGCATATATTTTGGGGACTACCTACCATGATTTGTATAGGGTAGTCAGATTGTAGGGATAATCGTTGAGCCACCCCACTCTTATTATGAGTTCGGTTTACAAGTGTTTCATCCCCTATTACACGGGAGTACTAGTATCGACCTAGGGGATGTTTGAGAAGCTAGATGGATAGGTATGTCAATGCTCCAGACACCACATCGCCGCTGGCTTCCCGACTATGGCGACATGACCGCCACACCTACTAGGTATGGAAAAGATATGAGGTGAGGAGGTTATGATGATGGTGGCTTGCTCTTCCACAAGTCTACTAGTTGACAAAACTAGGAGATTCGAGACTCACCTATTTGACCAGTGTACCTCGCAGTAGTCGGCCTTCCATACCTTGTCATGCCTCCCCAAATCGATTCTATTTATAGGACTATTCAGAGGCTTGGAGGGGTCCTGTGAGGGTATCATGGCTGGACAAATGGTCGTTACTCTGGTGTGCCTATTACGCTTAGGTATGTGGTCTAGGCTCTGCGGGAAGCCGATGTCTCAGAAGCACATTTACTTAGGATTTCAGCTGCTCCTTCTCATGTTGGGGAGGAGGATGAGCCGATTGATTCATACTCTAACTCTAAGGAGGATGCAGGAGATGATACAGAGGGGGAGTCTATCCGAGAGGATACCGGGAGGAGGATGAGGGGGCAGCCCCTTTGGAGGGAGTGAAGAGCAACCTAAGTGTCATGACACTCGTGAGATCGTCATAGCAACGCATGAGGAGGTGAGCGCAGAGGGAGAGACATTGGTGTCTGAGGAAACACTTGGAGAGTATGATGAGTCTCGTGATTAGATAACATCACACCTCTATATTTGTTGAGGCTCCATGTACCACCAAGAGTACCTACATCAACAACCAATGATTCCACATGGATGCCCAGAGACCCGAGTATGTTTGATACTCCTTTCTTGATTTTGTCTATTGATTTTTGTATGTTAGCTTAGTATTCTCCTTTTGATTTGCATTCTGTGATTTTCTAGCTCATTATATATCTCTTTTTTGTTCTTTTCTCTGCACCGTCTCGCACACAAGTGGCGAGAACTCATTCGTTAGGTGTGTGTGGACACCCTATTGATTCCCTTAGGGAAAACTCGGGCCAAATTTACTATGGATTCAGATAGCCCTTAGCCACCACCGACGTGACCGACGTGTTTTTTCCCTGTCTGGGGTGGCAAGATAGTGACCTCCTTTCATACCAAGGTAGCTAGATACGAGACTGGTGAGCACCTAATGAGGTGGATCCACTCTCGTGGTGAGGCTACGGGAAGTGGGCACCACCATGAGTGCTCACACCATTCATTCCATTCTCAATGCTGTCACAACCGTAGTAGGAGCACTAGACGCATTCGTTTACCATCTGAGGGATCCCACAGGGATTGATAGGCCATTGGGTCTTTATTGTTTTGAGGCCATTTTCACTCATATGATTCTTTTTTTGTATCTATTATCCATATTTTGCCCCTGAAAATATTGGATCAGCCATGAACCCGCACGTAAAGGACCGGATAAACCACATTTAAATCTTGCAAACGAGTTACAGAGGGGCCCTACAATGGAGTGATGGGGCTTGCATGAAAGATTAAATGACCCGGTGCATGAAGAAGGAGAAGAAACAACTATGTTGAGTGAATCCATGCCTTAAATCCACTAAATAGATTATAGGTGGGCTTGGAAATGGAAAGCAAGGTCAAAGAGGAGGAGTAGTGTCAAAAGAGCTAGGAGCAAGAAGGAAAAGAAATGGCGAAGATTTGAAGTCTTCTGGATTCAAAATGGTTCGTAATGTGCCCAAAAATGACTAAGTATAGAGATCCAATGGAAGCCTCCATGTGTTCGAACGGTGCACCTCTAAAGACTAAAATCAAAGGGCAGACCCAAACAAGCACTAGGCTTCCATGTGTCTAGAGTCCCAAAAGTTGCACTGGCCCTTGAAAAAGTATTCGACTAGGCAGAAGGTGCCAAGTGTAGGCCCATCGCAGTTCCAAAATGGGAGCCTAATGCGGAGACTCAAAATTGTGCCAGCCCTCCACGTAGCCAATGGTCAACAGAGGTCAAAAGGAGAACGGGTCCAAAACGGCTAAGTAATGAATACAGTGGAAGGTGCCAAGTGTCCAAACAATGCACATTCAGAAGTGGGACCCTAGGTGGAGAATCAAACAAGTGTGGGTTCACCGCATGTCCCAAGATTTAAAAAAGGAAAGATAGAGTCACGGTTTGAATAGTCAAAGAAGAGGTGGGCCAGTAGCAGAGGGTGTCAAGTGTCAACATGACACCATTTCAAAGGTGCAGTCCTAAAGAAAATCTCAGAAGAGTGCTAGCTCACCATGTGTCCTAGAGCCCGAAAAGGTGAGGGTGAACTTTGAAAAGTTCAAAGGCCCACGGAGGTTTCCACGTGTTGTCTCCATGCTACTCTAAAGGTAAAGTTTGGGGAATTTTCTAAACATGCACAAAGCCTCCATGTGTTCTCAGGTGGATACAAAGGCCTCCACCTACGTAAAAAAACTCGTGAAGAATACAAAGGAGCCCGAGGAATCGCGCACGTTGACACATGTCACATGGATGTTATCTCAAGAGTAGAATAAAGGGAGGGTTTTTAAACAAGGGTCAGGCCGCCACATGTCCCCGGTAAGATATATGACCCCACCAAGCAAAGGACTTAGCCAAAAAAACATAAGGAAACTAATCAGTCGTGGAAGCCACCATGTGTCAGCCCCACGCCACTCCAAAAATAAAATGCAAAGGCCACCCTCATAGATGCGCCAGCCCTCCACGTGTCCATTTTTAAAAGGGGCCCCATTTTTTAAACTAGTTTTCCCGCTATTTTGTTTAGACTCCAACCCAAAAATGTAAATGGCCATATCTTTTGACTAGAAACTCGGATTTGGGTGGGAGAAGACTTTTTGGAAATGTATCAACATCCTCTACGCCATGGAAACATAAATAATAATTCTTAATAGGTTTTACTAGATAAAAATTCTGGAATACATCATCCACTCTATTAGTGCGGGATTCGACGGCCTCCACTACCAGTGATACTCGGGATTTTGGTCTGCCATCTTATCTTATCCACCGAACAAACATAGGGAACCCAAATGAACAAATTAGGGGTGGAATCAGTAGGAGGATTTGATGGCTAGTGGTTGAGCTTTGAACTATTCTTTCTTGCTTCTCTCTCTTCTTCCTCTCGATTGGATCTATAAATGCGGGGTTGAACTCATTGTAAAGGGTTGGACATTCTTCTAGTTTGCATGATCCCCTTTTCTTCTAAAGAAAGGAACTCGTAGAGTTTCGACTTCCCCTTAGAATTGTAATACGTTTCCGCCTTCCGCCATTTTTAATGCATTTTATCTATCTCACAGAGAAATAATACATGTTTGTGATTAATTTTAGATCCTTCTTGTCTCTGTTCCTCTCATTTGGTCTTCCATTACAAATCTGGTTACATGTGCTTGATTATTGTATGCATTTTGTTCGCTTTTGTCTATCAAAAAACTCATGTTCATCATTCCTTCAAAGCATCACCTTGTAGCTTAGTTTTGATTTTTTGTATTCCTTTTATCCCTATCTCCTTGGTAAAACTTAGATTAGGTTTAGTAATCGGTCCTTTGCAATTTTTCACGCATGCACCTAAATAGAGGAATAGGAACCAACCTTTAACTGAGAGTTTTCCCATTTGCAAAGTTCCACACTTTGGGAAAACTCAATGTTATGCAAATCACACCAAATGACTCTGTTGGTACCCAAATTTGTTCTCCTTTTAAAACCAAGCAGCAACACAGATTCAACAGGAGCTTAGAGGCAAATAGATCATAAATGTATGTCATTTTGTAGCTAGGGAGAAATCTAGTTGTCCCTTTATTACTTGGATTTGTGGAGAGATGGATAACACCTCAAAAGGATGTGATATTATCCTAACTATTTTAGGTTGTGCCTTTTAACCAAGGTAAGAGAACCTATTGTGTAACCTCTGTTATTTGAAAGGAGATATAGGTACCTTTCTTTTGCATAAATTTTACAAAGAAGGCCTTGGGGAAAATATGATCGACACACCAAATATGAGTCTCACAAGTTGTCACTTCCAGATTATGGATATATTCTCACAAAAAGGCAAAGGTTACTAAAGACATTTAGAAACCTGATCTGTTTCGCATACTTTAGTAAAAGGATTTTGATCTAGTGTGGGTATACATATAAAAAATAGGGGTAGTATGGATAGGATTGGTTGTTGTTAAAAGAATTTTGGTGGAGGGGATACAAGATGGAATTGACTCACCAGATCCTTGAGAGATTATGTAAAATGGAAAGATTAAATCAACAAAATGTAAGAAAAAGTTAAATTGTTTCCTCAACTAGAATATGTGCTTCAATGGAGGCCCAGATCAGCACTCTTTCACATAACCTGTGGGATTCTATCACAAAGGCTCAAGTCATAGGACCCAATAAAGCACCAAGATTTAAACCAAGTCACGCCTGAGGTACACCCAGAGGCTTACAAATAATCTCTATCAACAAAATGAAAGAAAAGTGATTTTAAACCATTTATCCCATTCCTAGATGAAAGCTCTTCTAAGAAATGAAATTGCAGATGCCACTAAACTATCACAAGGACCAAGACTTGTGTGATTGGACCCTATTTTGGTACAAGATCACAATAGAAACAAGAAAAACTACTCGTATGCATTCAGAGATGAAATAAATACACTTTACTCAAGATTAACACATAATAACTCAAAGTTTGATCAAATTTATCAGCAAGGGAAAGTTTCTAGAACAATCTCAAAGCTTTTCAATGGTCAGTACACTTGTAACTACTTCTTGACATGATCAAATTTGACATAAAGAGACATATACAGTTTCTGTAGACGGCTTCTCAAAATCGATGGGCTCACACATTTTTTCACTGGAGAAAATCAGTCTTGATCTTTCCAAAACTTCAACCATTTGCATGAAAAATTCATGCCATTTATAACATTTCCAATAGATCCCCTTCCTCCAAAAAGACAAAAACTTTAAATGCACCAGTGCTTGCCATGATTCTTTTGTGATTCATGAATCGATCTCGTAAAAGTCTCTAGGTGCTCGAGGGAAAATCTCTTCGATTTCTTCCCACATTCAACTCCTTTCTCTGGAAAAACATGCCTCAATCCATTCACCAAGCCACTTCTGCCCCATATCAATCAAAACTTACCCTCACAGCGTGCTCGGGAGAAGAAAATGGAAAACCGTGAGCGGTCCCGAGAGTTAGACTATTTTAATAGTGAAAGACGTCTCTAGATCTCTCCCACCAAACTCTAGATATCAAAATTACCTCACTCCTCTATTTGGCATGTCGAAAATACTAAGAAATCATTAAGACTCACACTCCCGTGAGTTTTGCGTAAAATGGGGGGAAAATCAGATTTAGACGCTTAGCAGATGTTGATCTTTGATTTTGAATGTGGGCAATCCACATGGAAGATCCAAAAACGGGCTTGGGGGCTTCCTTTGACCTTTTCTGACCCTTTTGAAAAAATTGAAAAAATTCCAATTTTTCTCCGCTCCTCTCGCTTCTTGAAAATGGACTGAGCCATGTCTTGAGGTGGGTCCTAAAGGAAATGCAGAGAAATTCTACCATTTGACTCTCTTTTGAAAAAAGGAAAATTTTCCAAGTTTTCCCCGTAGCTCCACCCTTCCGCTTCAAGTCCCTAATGTGGGTCCTAGTGGAACCTTGGGTCCTTTTATGCCTTTAACTCCTTTTCCCTCAAAGGGAATATTTTTCACTTTTCCTCCGAAAGCCCACACCTTCGCCGTTGACAGGGGAAAACATTGACTATTTCCCATCGGGCTTGCAAGCCATTTTTCATATTTTAACCTTTATGAGGCAAAGAGGCAAAAGTTTAAGTTGCCTCCAATGGTCCGCTTCCTCACCCCTTATGACTTTTCAAATTGCTACATGTCCAAATGGTGCACCTTGATGCGGCCCCAAAATTTGATACCTTGAACGAGCGCGGCTCGCCACGTGTCCTGCTCCGGAAAAATTTGTTTGAAGGCTTGAAGCTCTACGGAGGGCACCACGTGTCAAGCTCGAGGCGCCTCCTTTTCCCGTTGAAAACTCTAAGTAAAATGTAGAGTGAACGGAGTTCCCCTCGTGTCACCTCACACTTTTTTAGAATGAAACTTAAGGGCCGGTCCTCAAACATGCACGGTTCCTCCACGTGTCTCCATGGCACAACTTCAAGATGGTGCCAAAAGCAGAGACCCTGAATGAGCACGGGCTCACCACGTGTCCCTGTTCCACCAAACTGTATCCATTTGCATAAAATTTGTCTAAGTCTCGGCCAAGCAGTAGAAGCCTCCATGTGTTCTCCCAGCGCTACTCCAAGGCAAAGCCTAAAAGTAGATCTTCAAATGAGTGCCATTCCTCCACATGTCCTGAATTCCCAAAAGCCTTTTGAAATTTGTGTAAGTATGGGAAATCCAATGGAAGCCTCCACGTGTCTCTTTCCTGCCAGCCCTCCATGTGTCCACTCGGTGCTACTTGAACGCCAAACCAAAAATTTGATTCTCAAACAAGCACCATTTCTCCACGTGGACACATTTTAAAGTTGAGGATTTTTATAGAATTTCTAAAGTATTAAGTTGACCCACATCCAACCAAGAGGTGTCATGTTTCCCTGTCAAAATCCGAATGATGGAAATTTGACTGGGAGAAATGCCTATCAAATCGTAAACTAAAGAGAAACATGCATTCGAGCTAGAAAATGAGGTTTCCTTCAAGGACAAAATTTAAACTGTTGCAAGGCTCAAACATGATCCTTAGGGACACATCAGCTCATTTCTCCTCAAGTATTTAGGAAAAAATGGCAGGGACAATAGATCTTGACTGTGGAAAATGGAGGAAATGGGAAAACGTGAGTTTTGAAGGAACAGAGCACGAGAGACTCAAAATACAAGAGATTTTCTAGAGGAACAAAGGAACCATGAGACAAATACGACCCACACATGATCTTCGACCTAGGAGCAGATTAAAATGGCAACAAAGACTAGCCAAACACAATACAAGGAAGGATAAAATGATAGAGGCCGTGAATCAATAAATCTTCAAGGGCACAAATGGGGTGAGACAATTCTAAGCACCAACATTGGCTCTAACTGGGATGGGCACTCCCTATGAGTGCCACAAGAACAATAGTAGACCAAGTGCCAAAATATCCATTAGGTGACAGAGTCAGCTTACAGAGCAGAGAAATGAAGCCATCTCCAAAAACAAACAAAGAAGCCAACAAAAATAGGTCACCACGGACTAAGATAAGGAAAAACACAAAAACAGACACAAACAACAAACTATACACTGTACATGAGGTTTTTGCCTTGATTAAGAGGAATCAATCCAAGAAATGCTTTAGATTCCTGCCATTAATAGGAACTTTGAGCAATTCACCATCTAGATCCTTCAAGAAGAAGGTGTGTTCACGAATTCTAATGTCAATGGAGTAAGGGCCCATCCACAATATATCAAACATGTCATGCTTGCCCTTATCCTCATGCCTCGTTATCCCATAATAGCACAAGATCTCCAATATTAAAGGCTCTAGGAGTGACCTTCATATCGCCCAATTTTGACTTCACAAAATTGTTATAAAAAATTAAAAAAATTAAAAATTTGAAAATTTTCAAAAGTGTTACCATGTGTGGTTCATTGGAATCATCACGATCGTCTCATTTTTGTGATCGTTTCGGTCTTCGTTTCATCCTTTTCAGGCAAAAACTCTTCCCGCAAGGCTTTAAAATGCATTAAAATACATTATAATTAATTAATTAATTGCTCCTTGTTTGATTAAATTAATTTTTATATCACTTGAGGAGTATTTAATTAAATAAATATAAATTAAAAATGATTTGACAAATTTTAATGCCGGGGAAGTAAGCTTACGCTTCCAATTGCCGGGAAGCCAATCTGGCTTCCCAAGCCCGGATTTCCCCTTTCCTGGAAATTTCCTTCATCTTTCCCGCACGTGGGATTTTCTCCACCAATTGCCAAATCCTAGGATTGGCTAACAGAAAAAAATTCCCAATTTCCCACATGGGGAAATTGAATGGGGATTGCTAACCCGCTTTTCCATTTATTTCCCCAGCACTTATGCCACTACCCGGAAGAGAGGAAGTTAGATTAATTCCCGTAACTTCCTCCATCAAACCCATTGGAAAAATTCATGCAAAGCTTTGCTTCTTAATTCTTCAAGGAGGACATAATATTTTGTCAACATCCCATAATGCAAGAGAAACTCACGCCATTGTGAAGGAAGAAATATCAGTCGTGCATGCAAGGAGGACAGTCCAAAGAAAATTTCCCATGCCTTGGGAGAAGCAAAGAGCAGTGCTCGGCAAGTTTTACTTTGGTCGCCCAATTATTGTGGATTTTTCTCCTGTGATAGATTTCCACGAAGCTACATGCGCAGTAGTTTGAAGAAAACAACTGTAACAGAGGTGGATATTGCAACTTCATGCATGTCAAGAAGATATGTAGAGAATTGCGTAGAAGATTGTTTGGACGCTACAGGAGATTCAAAGAGAAAGGAGCAAGTGAGAAACAACACATTTATGAGGATATCAAACTATCATTTGCAAAATCACATAATCTAGGTCATATTGAACCACCATGGACTTCCTCATCTCAGCTTTATAACTCTAAGACATGCTGCTATACATCATAACTTAGGAATCAGTTCAAGGAAAGTTGGAATTGCATCAATTATGTCCTTTAAGGAAACACGTTCTGATGACCTGAAGGCCAATTTTTCTTCAGTCGAGGAAATTCCAGCATCCACTAACAAGGAAATCTATGAGCCTTCTCCAACCAATCAACAACTCTCTGAAAGCAAAACACAAGAACTTTACATTTGTGAAACCAAAGAACAAGAGGAGCAATGTGATGCTGTGCACCCCTCTGATAGTCTTGAGGGCTCTGTTTCAAAAAAAATCTTTAGGAGCTGGCAGAAGAAACAGAGATTGGAAACACAAACAGAGAAATTACCTCAACTTGCATCTTCTCATTATCTCCATTGGCTCAAGGTTTGCAGATAATATTCATATTCAAGTGATGTAAGATGTGCTCTATTCTCAAGAAAAATGTAGCACTATAGCCTAAGGTGTCTCGAATGCAGACCAAGATAATATTAAATCCAAACACATTTCTCCTATCAATGGGGATTCTGAGAGTTATAGAGAAGGGGAGCAGCCTCCCGATTTTGATAATACAAATTCAGATGATATGTTGTCTCCTGAAATGGATAACAAAATAGAAACTATATTAGGAAGTGGCTTGCACTGAAAAGGATGCAATAAAGGAAACAGAAGTTTCTGTTTCAAAGACGTTGAGAAACCCTGTGTTAGGAGATAGATTTGGAGGCATCAAGCAAGGTCGTTATTCCCGATCAAGATATGAGTCATGCGTATGGTCACCCAACAATATTCAAAGGCAACACTATGACAAGTTTAAATCGAGTAGTGGATTTGCTTTAAGAGCCACATCTAAAGGCAACAAGATAGGTATACCGGCATTTGAAGTTGCAAACACTATTGCTAAGGGCACAAATCTTAAGAAATCACTTTCTAAAGAAAATGTCAAGATTTTGAAGGAATAAGTTCTTCATTCGGAAGGTGTCCAAAGTGGCTTGTGTCTAATGACATGGATGAGCTATTGAAAATTGTAGCTGCAGACAAAAAGAATGAGTTGAAGGTTTTTTGCAGGGGAGGTAGTACGATTTGGAAACCATCAGTAAGATCCTCAATGACATCATCTAGAACACTATTTTGAGAAGTTGGGTACAAAACTTCCTTCGCTAAAGCAATCAAATGAAGAAGTGGAAACAAAGATGCAACACTTGATGACATTGGAACATTATACAGCTGAATTGTACCATGAATTACATGGCTTAGATAGATTTGAGTAAGACTGTCAAGGTGTAAGCTCCACGAGGACGAAGCATTAAATTCATCTTAGAGAGGAGACAGCCTTGCAATCTTGCGGAGTGAGTTGAAGAGCCAAAGAAAGCATGTGAGGAATTTGAAGAAGAAATATCTTTGGTCTAAAAATTTAGATGAGGTTATGGAGAAACTTGTGGATATTGTATATTTCTTACATCAAGAAATCCAGGAGAATTTTAAAGATGCTAACTTTGAAAGTAAGAAATTTGTCAAAAAAAAAATCTATAGGAAGCCCTCGAGACTAGGTCTTGTTGGCCTTGCATTACACTATGCAAATATCGTCAATCAAATTGATACCCTTCTCACGACCCGGCCTTCCACCCTCCTAACACTGTAGATACACTCTATCGAGGATTACTACCAAGTATAAGATCAGCATTGTGGTCGAAGCTCCTATCGCACCCACCAAAGAGGAGCTTATAGTTCCACGATTAAAGCGGAGGGAGGCCTTTTTGGTGGAGAGAGAAATATGGGTGGACCGCCTTCGTGGGCTAGTGTAACGCCGTGAAAGAAACGACACCACGCTCACGATGACGACGATGACGATGACGCCGCACCACAAACATACAACCCGAAAATGTGACTAATTTTTTTTTGAAGATCGAGATTAAGAGAACCAGTTTTAGAATTGTAACACATTTAAATTGGGTTGCTTAGTTATTGTGTCAAGGGCAGGATGCTGAAAAAAAATAGTCTAGTTAGGTCGCAAAGAGCCTCCCTAACGTTCTTCTCGACACTAGCATCGTCGTCAGAGCTCGATGCCATGAGCCGGTTCTTATCCGAGGAGTCATTTAATCCTGGCGCTAAATAACGTTAAGAGCAGGTGTCGGTGAAAAATTATTCTCGATGTCACGATCGAAATTTTACAAATGAACATTAAGGAGGGGTGATTAGGCACTCACCATCATCTATTAATTTTTAAATTTAGTATCAAGGATTTAATTTGAAGTTTCAAAACTAAAAAAAATTATATATTTATCAAAAATTACATTAAGTAAAATCTATATACTTAAACATAAAATTGAATCTTGAGCAAAAGGGACGAGTATTAAGGTGGGAAAGCATTTAAATTTTAAGTTTGAAAACGTAGTTGAGGTGGGTGGCTTTAATGGCCACCTGCCATAGCAATTTAACTCCTCTCCTTGCGTGCCGAGACAGCCGGGTCGCACTAGACATTCCCTTACTGCAAAAAGGATTTTCAAAATCTTATGCCTCCCTTCTTAATTTACCTGTCCACCATTTTACCTGGCCGCGCATTAAAAGAAAGGTTATAGATGATACTACAGCTGGAGAGAGGCGGAGCTACAGGCGCGAGTGGAGGAAGATCTCATAGAGGTAAATCTGTTTCATATCAGAATAAACATAAAACGCAGTTGCTTGCAAAATGGTGCAAAAAGAGACTATATATGCTATGCGTGCCGATTATATCTGCACATCTATTAGTTTAAGGTTTATATACTCACAAATGCCCTTTTTTTTTTAGGCAGGGTCCTCAATGGCGAATGAGGGATATATCTCCCGTCAATGCAATAGTGGGTGATGATCTAAGAACCTCTTCCACAGGACTCGTGTGACTTGGCCAACTCACCTGCCATTGCGGGTTATCAGCTACGTTTTTTACATGTTCAGTGTCAAATACGCCCTCAAATTCGGGTCTTCCCTTCATGAAATTTTAAGCAGGGTCGAATAAGGAACAGGGAATAGCATTATTGTTCTCTGGGTGTTCTACCGAAATCGATAACCAAAGTCCTAACCAAATACTTTTTTTTTTTTATCAAAATTAGTTGAAATGTTGTGTCAGTGAGGAGTGTTCATGCTGGGATCCATGGCCGTGGCCTGGCCAGGGAGATAGCCAGGTCGTGGCAACCAAACAAAGCCCCTCCCTTCTCTTTTTTTTTTCTCCTGAGCACTTAAGGCAAGTAGATTGTCCAACTATGTTGTTATCTGTTCAGCATCGAATGCATCTTCAACTCGGAAAAAACACCTCCAAGATTTTAATCAAAATCAATTGTGGAACAGAGAGAGTATTACTAGAAGACCGGGTGAAATTTATTGCAAGATCTTCTAATGGGAACTCACCCGTTTGCAGTGTCGCGCGTGGAAGGGAGTCTCGTAGAAGTGGGTCTATTTCATATCAGAACATTTGTGAAATACAATGACTCAGTGTATACAAATGAGCTCATAGGGCCTGCCACTATTTCTTCGCATGACAGGCTCTCTAGGAGGCTAAAACAAAGAAAAATCATTTCTTTTATATTTGTATATATTAGTAATCGTATACTTTTGTTAACATATGTAAAAGCAATTAAAAGTACATTAATATTATTAAATTCAATATTAATAAATTCCTTAGTTTTAATGTTACTTAAATATGAATAATATTCAAACTATTAAGGCCTCTATTAGGCATCATGGGGTATTGGGTATTGCACTTAATGAGCTCAAAGTCTTTGCATTAAAATTTCTTCTACACAATTTAATCAACGTAGCATGGGTTTTCAAAAGGATTCGGTTTCATTTCCCCTCTACAATATGCAATGGATATATAAGAAATTCATAAATGAGGAAACACATAATAGAGTTAGGACACAATTTACTTCATTTGCATATTGGAAGCCATTTAAAATTTGAGTCTTTTCTCCATAATACAAGAAGAGAATATGCATTAATGTTCTCACTTTTCAATACCTTTTTTTTAAGCAACAAAATGAAATCTAGTATGTTTATTTTCTTGTAATTTTTTTCCTAACATTCCACTAAAGAGACCTACAATATTTCCATTAAGTTTTAAACAAGATCTACCAAAAATTTCAACAAGATCAACACCTTTATAAGAGGTTCCAAGCCAAGTTAAAGGAGAATGAATGGATTGTCTTTCTTGCAACTTTAAATTCCATCCCCATTACAAGCTTACAAATGAAGTTCAAAAACAACTTTCCTTCAACATTTTGTTACAACATTTTCTACTTCATGTGGAAGCAAATTTACAATAATGGAGGCTAAAGAAAACAAAGCAATATTACATTTTTCCTCCACTCAAGGTGGGTAAATACATGGTGTTTTTACATTGTCATCAACAAGGTTCCATTGCTCCAAAATCAACAAGGTGGCTCCTCCATAGTTTGCTTGATTCACAACAAAATAAGGGGAGAGGCAACGCTCTCCTCCCAACCAAAATACCCAATGGAGAAGAGAAGCCATCCTCTCCATTGGCCCCCGAGCCCCAACCACATCACAATGGGAGAGAATCCAACTCATGGCAACTACAAGCTTCCACATAACTAAACATAACATTTCACATGCATTCCATAATCCTTCAAGACAAGAGAATCAACAACACAACAAGAGGAAAAACAATCACAACAACAAGTCACAAGGCTTACCAAGAAAGCCACAAGAGTAAGACATATGGGGAGGCCACTTATGCCTCCCAATGGGAATGGGTGCCACCTAAAAGCCTCCAATGCAAAACACAATACCCCTAACAACTCTTATGCCTCCCTCAAGTACCCCTTATCCCTCCATTCACTCTTATGCCTCCCTCAACTCTTATGGCTCCCTCAAAGTAAAACAAGAAGAAAATGCAAGCATTTCTCTTACAAGGTGGGCACCCAACCCAAACTCCCTCCTCAAGAACATGATCTCTTATGCCTCCCTCAATAAAACTCCCCATAGTCTCCTCCCACTCCCAACTTAGGCATTCTACCCATTCCCAACAAGCATTTCAAACAACAACATTCAACACAACATAAATATACATTCATTCAACAAAAGGAAACAAAATGCAAACAAAGGTGAAGCTCCTACCTTTCCATGGTAGAGCTTGCTCCAAATATGAAGTCTCAAATCCCTCCAAGGATCAAGCAAGCATCCACAAGCTCCAAAAAATTCCCACAAGTATCCACAAGCTCCAAAAATTCACAAGCTCCTTCCAAATCCTCTCCTCTCCAAAATACAAACGACTAAAAAAAAAATGAAACTTCCAACCCCCAAAACAAACAAGAGGATCAAATAAATAGAGAAAAGAGAGGGAGGGATGATGTGGCTCCAAGTAGGATGCCACCTCCTTTCCCTCCACTCCACATCATTTGTCAACATCAAATTCCAATGCACCATTAATAGGTGGTTGAAAGAAAGGCAAGCACCTTACACACTCCAACTAAGCCTACTCCCCCCAAATGATAAAATTAAATTTGAAAGAAAGTGCAATTAATATTTTTACCCTTTTATCCCCCCAAAACACCTAAAAGACCCTAAATTTGGCCTTCCAACCCATAGGTAGGGTTGGCATGGGGTTTTAAGAGGTGTGGGACAAGTTTGACTTGTCCCACAAGCTTTGAAATTTGGCCTCCAAGGCTAAATTCGAGTTTCCCATGTGGGGTAGAGTGTGCTACACTCAAAACTCAAACACACATCAATCCACACAAAATCCCAAGTAAATCAAATCCTAATAAATGAACTCTCTTAGGTCACATCTTTTAATTAGTTTAGGACAATTTCAAATTAACTTGATTAACCCACTACAACCCATGGCTAACAAAGGGGTAAACTCCAATCCAAAGAATATGAATAATAACACAAGTAAAATTTCACTTACTAAGAGCAACACATACTAACATAATAAAAGGGGAAAATTAAAACAACACAACACATGAGCCCTAGGTCACAATTTTCCCTTTACCAGATAATTCTAACACACACACAATTACTTGTTGCCATGGTGACCTTAGCTAGATTCTTCTCGAATTCCGATGTGGTTGGTCTCCACTCCCCAATATTGTTGTGAATATAATATACCGCAGAGAGAAAAAATACCTCCTTCGGCCTGTTGGCCGCATTAAAACATTCATGCCAAATATACAATATAATCTAAAATAAACAACACCTGATTTACTATCATCTATGCAAGTACGATATCACTAACACTTCCTAGCACATTTCTATTCCACATATCATTTATATCAAAATGATCATCACATTAGTCCAATTATCAAGTTCTACTCAAAATGATTAAACATATCACATGTCATAATTAAGGATAAATAACCCTGTCAAAAGTATACAAATACCGTCATCGATGTCCACCAAGAAACCATATGCATCATATAAAGATCAAAACAATAATACCAATGTGTCTCTGTGATATCTACTAACATGCTAAAAAGAAGCCATAATAAATAATCATAAGTGAAGTAATCGGTCTCGAAAACAACAAAACAAAATGGTGTCGAAGGGAAGTGGGCACTACATCCCCCTCCCCTTAGACTCGACTTCCTCCTGGAAGTCACTGGAAAAGGTGTGGAAACTGTTCTCGTAGCAAAGTAGCATCCTCCCAAGTAGCTGCAGCCTCATCATACCTATCCCATTGGACCCGAACTCGATCAATCTCTCTCTCCCGCGAAGGCCCGGGGTCCTGCGATCTAAAATGCATGGGCTCCACCATCACCTCGCCCGATCCTGCACCTGTAATGCAGCTCCAATCTAGCACATGAGAAGGATCGAAATATATCTCCTAAGCACGAAATGTGAAACACATCATGGATGCGCGATAAGCTAGGTGGCAATGCTAGACGATAGGCCAAGGGACCGAGGCACTCCAAGATCTCAAAGGGACCCACAAACCTAGGAGAAAGCTTAGAACCTTTTCCATAATGGATAGGGCTCTTATGCGGTCTGACATGAAGAAACACCTTCGTGCCTACCTCAAAACTACGATCCTATCTTGCTGGTCTCGCATACTTCTTCTACTGCTCCCGCGCCTCTTGCAATCTCTGTCTGATCAAGGTAACCTGCTGCTCCATGTCCTGTAATAAAGCTGGCCCAAGGGAAACCCTGTCCTCAATCCTATCCCAACTAAGAGGTGTCCTGCACTCTCTACCATATAATGCCTGAAAAGGAGCCATGCCTATAGAACTCTGGAAACTATTATTGTAGGAAAACTCCACCAAATATAGATACTCCTCCCATCTCGACTGATGATCCATCACGTACATCCTGAGCATATCCTCCAAAATCTAATTCACCCTCTCTATCTGTCCATCTATCTCAGGGTGATAAGCTGTGCTGAAATTAATCCTCGTCCCGAGGACATACTGCATGGTGGTCCAGAAATGGGAAGTGTACAAAGGGTCGCGGTCACAAATGATCTTCCACGGAATCCCATGTAATCTGACAATCTCATCAAGGTATACTCATGCCACAAAGACTTTCGTTGTATAGGTGGTCTTCACCGAGAAAAATTAGCTACCTTCACAATTTATCCACCGTGACCATGATGGCGTCGTGATGGTATCTCGACGTAGGTAATCCAACAATGAAATCCATGGAAATGGTGTCCCACTTCCACTCCGGTATGGCGTGAGGATAGAGAAGGCCAGCTGGATGCTGATGCTCGGCCTTCACCCTCTGGCACTCTAAACAGCATGACACAAACGAAGCCACATCTCTCCAAAGTCCTCTCCAAAATACAACTGTCTCAGGTTGGCGTGCATCTTCTTCACCCTGGGATGGGCTGAATAAGGTGCACGATGAGCCTCACAAAATGTCATGTCTCAAGTCTCCATCTCTAGGAACATATATCCGACCTCTATGTGTCTGAGAAGACCATCTACCTCTAATGAAAATCCATCAAATCTCCCCTCAAGGTCTCGAGACTCAATCTCTATCCCGAGGAAGCTGCTGCAAGATCCTACTCCACAAATCTGTACCCACTGAGGTGGCCATAGCCACATGTCTCCGCCTACTCAAGGCATCTGCAACCACATTCTCCTTCCCTTTCACATGCTCTATCTCCATGTCATACTCACAAAGTAACTCCATCCAATGTCGCCGATTGACGAGCGTTGAGATTGGGCGCGTGAATAGGTGGCGAAGACTCAAGTGATCAGTCCTGAGTATAAATCTCCGGCCAAGAAGAAAATGTCTCCACCGCACTAAGGCATGTACTACTGCTGCAAGCTCAAGGTCATGGGTCGGATAATTGAGCTCATAATCTTTGAGTTTGCGAGACTCAAAGGCAACGACTCTACCCTCCTGCATTAACACACCTCCAAGTCCTGCCAAGGAAGCATCAGTGCAAACGTAGAACTCACCCTGAGGATCCGGCACTGTAAGAATAGGTGCTCACGTGAGGCACTCCTTCAAAGGTATATTGAAGGCTGCTCACATCTATCTGACCAAAAAAACTTCTTCCCTTTCCGCTTTGAAGAGAAGTGATAGGGTGCGCAATCCGAGAGAAGTCTCAACAAACCTCCCGTAATACCCTGCTAAGCCCATAAAGCTACGCACCTCGGTCACACTAGTGGGTGCTGGCCAATCCATGATGGCTCGAATCTTGGAAGGATCGACTCGCGATACCTTCCCCGAAATGATGTGGCCCAAATGCCTCGGTGAAAGAACGCACACTTCTCCAAGTTCCCGTAAAGGTGCTGCTTGCGAAGACACCGAAGAACTGGCGAAGGTGCTCTCATGCTCCTCACGTGTGCGTGAGTAAATCAGAATTTCATCAAGGAAGATGAGCACGAAGCGATCAAGGAAGGTCCTGAATACCCCATTCATCAAACTCATAAACACTGCGGGGGCATTCGTCAAACCGAAAGGTACCACTGTGAACTCGTAGTGGCCATATTGCGTACGAAATGTTGTCTTATGAATATCCGTCTCCACAATCCTGAGCTGATGGTATCCTGACTTAAGATCTATCTTAGAGAAAACTATAGCCCCCTTCATCTGATCAAATAAATCATCAATGCGTGGAAGGGGGTAACGATTCTTGATCGTTACTTTATTCAACTGACGGTAGTCAATACACAACCAAGAGATCCATCCTTCTTCTTCACGAAGATCACCGTGCACCCAAGGGGATACACTAGGATGGATTAGGCCTTTCTTCAGAAGGTCCTCAAGCTACAACTTGAGCTCACATAACTCGGAGTAGTCATCCGATAGGGTGCTCGTGAGATAGGCTCTGCGCCCGGAACTAGATCTATATGGAAGTCGATCTCACGTGGGGGAGGTAACCCCAGTAGCTCCCCAGGGAACACATCGGAAAACTCTGATAAGATGGAATGATCATCGAGGGAAGGTCCTCTTGACTCACCTCGATCATCATCTTCACCATAATAATAGCAAACATCTGACAACCCTGCCACGCACACCGCTTAAGCTGCATAGCGGAGATGGTGCGAATGGATACAACCCTCCTAACTCCTGATATCACTGACTCTACTCCAAGATCATCTATACAAGCAATAGTCTTATGGTAACAATCCACTCTAGCTCTGTGAGCAGACAACCAATCCATGCCTAAAATGATGCCATAAGATCCTAATGGAAGGATCCGAAGATCAGAGGTAGTGGTGAAGGGTCCCAAATCCACTACACACTCCTTGACTAAGGAGTCTATAGAAATTTTGGCTCCAGAAGCCATCTCAACGTCCCAACTACGGCCTTGCCTAACTGCCACCAACCTACAACGCTCTACTAAGGATGGTGCAATAAAAGAATCAGAAGAACCAGAATCAAATAATATAGAGGTGGAAATACCACCAACACTACCTGTCGTCTCAATCACAGTACTCTGGTGCTCAGCCTGGCGGTTCTCGACCACTGCGTAGATCCGATGACTCCGTGCCATATCTCCAATAGTAGGCTCTGAGCTCTGTGTCTTACCCTTGTTAGGGTTCTGTGGGCAATCTCTCCAATGATGTCCAACAACACCACAACCATAACAGCTTCCTGGTCCCCTCCAGTGGGAAGCAGCTCCAGCTGGTACTCTAGATGACTGAGATACAGATCCTGACGATCCGGCTATGGACTGCTGAGGTCTCTACTGATGAGCTCCTGCTGACTGAGCTCTCGGTGCACCCTGTGTCCTGATGGGACCCCTAGGAGGAGGCCCCATACTACGTCCTCTCTGTGCATCAAATCTCTGAGGAGGTCTGTAAGGTGGGTGGGTCTGTGCTGCCGCCGCTGTGTGGGCCTGAAAGAAGATTGCCTCCCGCACTTTGTCCACCCCGTGGAGGAGGAACCGACCCTTCGACCTACTATCTTGCATCTACACGGATACAGCTCTAAACTCTGTCTCTAGCCTATCATGCGTCTTCCCCGTGTCTCCTCTGCAATATAGGCCTTCTCCACGGCCTCTACTAATGTCTGGTGGCGGTGAATGCGCACTGCGCCACCTAAATCCAAGTTCGGGCCTCGGATGAACTCTATGAATCCATACCTGCTCATCCTGCATATAGTCGACGTCTTGGAGAGTAGGTCCAAATCGAATCTCATACTCAAATCGCCATCATCATCGATGCACGACGAGGTCATGAAACTCGTCTATCCGCTGCTGTATAAATCTCCTGGGTAAATACCTGCTCCTGAAATGCTCCTCAAACAACTCCCAGGTAATCATCTCCGAGTCAACATGGAGCTTCTACTCCTCGGTCCTCCACTAGACTCCTGCTCCATCCTTCAGAAGATGGATTGCAACACGAGCTTTCGTGTTGCTAGTACAAGGGCAGAGCTTGAAGCATCCGCTCAAGCTCACCAACCAGGCCTCTGCCTGAAAACCACCTGTATCACCCAATAGTGAGATGGTCGTAGCTTTAGGATCTCCTTGATATGATCTACAGCCTGACGTATGACGAATCCTAGGTCTATCTGAATGCTCCTCCCTCTGTCTAGGGCTCCGAGACCTGTCCCTATGTCCTGAGATCCTGTCCCCATGTCCTCTCTGTGGTGACTCTGCCCTAGCCGACTCCGCACGGAAGTTCTCTGCCTGTGCTCCTCACTGTGTCGAGGGGATGCCTGGGCATCTACTGATGGCTCCAAACTATGTCTAGCAAGTCGTCCTCCCAAGGGCTCTCCGCGTATAGCGGCATTGACATCCTGGAGTGTCTGCAAGATCTGAGGTAGAAGGGCTGCTACGGCCTGCTCTGGCGGTGGTATGTCTAGGTCTATATGAAGAGACCCCTCGCCCAATCCGCGCCTCCTGCATAGATCAAGGCGAGAGTTAGTTCATCATTCTAGGTCTTGTGCTAGTTTTCTAAATTTGTTGTTTACTATAATTATCAACATTATGGTTTTATATTTTAAAAGAATAATGTTCTGTACTAAGTTAAGTGTTCTGTTTTGTGTTTCTGCGTGTGCCCAAGGGTCCAAGCTTGAACCCCGGCTCGATACAAAATGTAACGCCGTGAAAGCAACGACGCCATGCTCACGACAACGACGATGATGATGACACGTGCAAACATACAAAACCAAAAATGAAGACTAATTTTTTTTTTTTTATTATTTAAGATTCGAGATTAAGAGAATTCAAGTGTTTAAATTGTAAGACATTTAAATTTAACTTAATAGTATTCCACATCTTTGAAAAAAATAGTCTAGTTAACTAAAGAGCCTCCCTAACATTCTTCTTCACACTGCATCGCTCGCCGAGTTTATGCCATGAAAACAAGTTATATAAAGGAGTCAAATCCACTCTAGCTAAATAATTAAACTCGTGAGCTTTATTTGAGAAAATTATTCTCGATGTCACGATCGAAATTTCACAAATGAAAATTAAGGAGGGGTGATTAGGCACTCCTCGATCATCTATTAATTTTTAAATTTATATCAAGGATTTAATTTGAAGTTTCAAAACAAAAAAAGAATTATATATTTATCAAAAATTACATTAAGTAAAATCTATATACCTAAACATAAATTGAATCTTGAGCAAAAGGGACGACATTAAGGTGGGAAAGCATTTAAATTTTAAGTTTGAAAACGTAGAGAGGTGGGTGGCTTTAATGGCCACATTAAATTAACTCCTCTCCTTGTGTGCAACGAGACAAATGGTCACACTAGACATTCCCTTACTTGCAAAAATTTTCAAAATCTTATGCCTCAACCTTCTTAATTTACCCGCCACCATTTTACAATGCCACGCATTAAAATAAAGGTTATAGATGATAACAACAAAATTCCAAAACGTGGCCCAAGCCACTACGTGGAGGACATTCAAAAAGCGAGTGGAGGAAGATCTCATAGAGGTAAATGTGGCTTTCATATCGTAATAAACATAAAACGTAGTCTTGCAAAATGGTGCAAAAGAGACGTATATGCCTTTCTTTTTCATTTATTACACTAGTGTTAGTTTAAGTTTTATATACTCACAAATGCCCCCTTTTTTTTTTAGGAAAGGTCCTCAACGGCGAATGAGGTGGTATATCTCCCGTCAATGTAATAGTGGGTGATGATCTAAAACCTCTTCCACGTGACTCGTGCGACTTTGGCCAACTCACCTAACAGGGTTATCAACTATGTTTTTACATGTTCGAGGTCAAATATGCCCTCAAGTTCGGGTCTTCCCTTCGTGAAATTTTAAGGGACGAATAAGGAACAGGCTAGCATTATTGTTCTCTCTGGGTGTTCCCAAATCGATTACATCAAAGTCCTAACCAAATACTTTTTTTTCAAATCAAAATTAGTTGAAATGTTGTGTCGATTGAGGAGTGTGGATCAAAATCGCTTGATCCATGGCCACGGCCTTGCCTAAGGAGATAGCAGTCGTGGCAACCAAACAAAGCCCTCCCTTTCTCTTTTTTTTTTTTTTTTCTCCCGAGCGCTTAAGGCAAGTAGATTGTCTCCAACTATGTTGTTATCTCTGCTCAAGATCGAATTCTTCAACTCCAAAAAGCCTCAAGATTTTAATAAAAACAGTGATTGTTTAAAGAGAGAGTATTACTAGAAGTGGAACTGAAATTTAGCTCTTCTACTCAGATCTTCTAATGGGAATCACCGAGCGGTGTCGTGGTGGAAGGAGTCTCGTAGAGTGGTTCTATTTCATATCATATCAAAAGCACATTTGTGAAGTACGAATGATCATTGTGCATATAGCGAGCTCAGTTAGCAGGCTGCTGCATTGCTTTCGGCATGACAGCTCTAGGAGGCTAAAACAAAGAAAAATAATTTCTTTTATATTTGTATATATTGGTAATCGTATACTTTTGTTAACATATGTAAAAGCAATTAAAAGTACATTAATATTATTAAATTCAATATTAATAAATTCCTTAGTTTTAATGTTACTTAAATATGAATAATATTCAAACTATTAAGGCATGTATTAGGCATCATGGGGTATTGGGTATTGCACTTAATGAGCTCAAAGTCTTTGCATTAAAATTTCTTCTACACAATTTAATCAACATAGCATGGGTTTTCAAAAGGATTCGGTTTCATTTCCCCTCTACAATATGCAATGGATATATAAGAAATTCATAAATGAGGAAACACATAATAGAGTTAGGACACAATTTACTTCATTTGCATATTGGAAGCCATTTAAAATTTGAGTCTTTTCTCCATAATACAAGAAGAGAATATGCATTAATGTTCTCACTTTTCAATACCTTTTTTTTTTAAGCAACAAAATGAAATCTAGTATGTAAATTTTCTTGTAATTTTTCCTAACATTCCACTAAAGAGACCTACAATATTTCCATTAAGTTTTAAACAAGATCTACCAAAAATTTCAACAAGATCAACACCTTTATAAGAGGTTCCAAGCCAAGTTAAAGGAGAATGAATGGATTGTCTTTCTTGCAACTTTAAATTCCATCCCCATTACAAGCTTACAAATGAAGTTCAAAAACAAATTTCCTTCAACATTTTGTTACAACATTTTCTACTTCATGTGGAAGCAAATTCACAATAATGGAGGCTAAAGAAAACAAAGCAATATTACATTTTTCCTCCACTCAAGGTGGGTAAATACATGGTGTTTTTACATTGTCATCAACAAGGTTCCATTGCTCCAAAAATCAACAAGGTGTCTCCTCCATAGTTTGCTTGATTCACAACAAAATAAGGGGAGAGACAACGCTCTCCTCCCAACCAAAATACCCAATGGAGAAGAGAAGCCATCCTCTCCATTGGCCCCGAGCCCCAACCACATCACAATGGGAGAGAATCCAACTCATGGCAACAACAAGCTTCCACATAACTAAACATAACATTTCACATGCATTCCATAATCCTTCAAGACAAGAGAATCAACAACACAACAAGAGGAAAAACAATCACAACAACAAGTCACAAGGCTTACCAAGAAAGCCACAAGAGTAAGACATATGGGGAGGTCACTTATGCCTCCTAATGGGAATGGGTGCCACCTAAAGGCCTCCAATGCAAAACACAATACCCCTAATAACTCTTATGCCTCCCTCAAGTACCCCTTATCCCTCCATTCACTCTTATGCCTCCCTCAACTCTTATGGCTCCCTCAAAGTAAAACAAGAAGAAAATGCAAGCATTTCTCTTACAAGGTGGGCACCCAACCCAAACTCCCTCCTCAAGAACATGATCTCTTATGCCTCCCTCAATAAAACTCCCCATAGTCTCCTCCCACTCCCAACTTAGGCATTCTACCCATTCCCAATAAGCATTTCAAACAACAACATTCAACACAACATAAATATACATTCATTCAACAAAAGGAAACAAAATGCAAACAAGGTGAAGCTCCTACCTTTCCATGGTAGAGCTTGCTCCAAATATGAAATCTCAAATCCCTCCAAGGATCAAGCAAGCATCCACAAGCTCCAACAAAGTTCTCACAAGTATCCACAAGCTCCAAAAATTCACAAGATCCTTCCAAATCCTCTCCTCTCCAAAATACAAAAGACTAAAAAAATGAAACTTCCAACCCCCAAAACAAACAAGAGGATCAAATAAATAGAGAAAAGAGAGGGAGGGATGATGTGGCTCCAAGTAGGATGCCACCTCCTTTTCCCTCCACTCCACATCATTTGGTCAACATCAAATTCCAATGCACCATTAATAGGTGGTTGAAAGAAAGGCAAGCACCTTACACACTCCAACTAAGCCTACTCCCCCCAAAGGACAAAATTAAATTTGAAAGAAAGTGCAATTAATATTTTTACCCTTTTATCCCCCCAAAACACCTAAAAGACCCTAAATTTGGCCTTCCAACCCATAGGTAGGGTTGGCATGGGGTTTTAAGAGGTGTGGGACAAATTTGACTTGTCCCACAAGCTTTGAAATTTGGCCTCCAAGGCTAAATTCGAGTTTCCCATGTGGGGTAGAGTGTGCTACACTCAAAACTCAAACACACATCAATCCACACAAAATCCCAAGTAAATCAAATCCTAATAAATGAACTCTCTTAGGTCACATCTTTTAATTAGTTTAGGACAATTTCAAATTAACTTGATTAACCCACTACAACCCATGGCTAACAAAGGGGTAAACTCCAATCCAAAGAATATGAATAATAACACAAGTAAAATTTCACTTACTAAGAGCAACACATACTAACATAATAAAAGGGAAAAATTAAAACAACACAACACATGAGCCCTAGGTCACAATTTTCCCTTTACCAGATAATTCTAACACACACACAATTACTTGTTTCCATGGTGACCTTAGCTGATTCTTCTCGAATTCCGATGTGGTTGGTCTCCACTCCCAAAGATTGTTGTGAATATAATATACCCGAGAATAGAAAATACCTCCTTCGGCCTATTGGCCGCATTAAAACATTCATGCCAAATATACAATATAATCTAAAATAAAAACACCGATTTACTATCATCTATGCAAGTACGATATCACTAACACTTCCTAGCACATTTCTATTCCACATATCATTGATATCAAAACGATCATCACATTAGTCCAATTATCAAGTTCTACTCAAAATGATTAAACATATCACATGTCATAATTAAGATAAATAACCCTATCAAAAGTATACAAATACCGTCATCGATGTCCACCAAGAAACCATATGCATCATATAAAGATCAAAACAATAATCCAATGTCTGTGATATCTACTAACATGCTAAGTCAAGAAGCCATAATAAATCCATAGTGAAGCAATCGGTCTCGAAAATACCAAAAAAATGGTGTCGAAGGGAAGCGGCACTTCTGACCCGATTGGGGCGAGAGGGCAGGGTTCCTGCGGGAAGTGTCTTCTCATCACAATTAGGGAGACGAGGTCTCAGGCGACTGTGAGAATTGTTGATCAGTGCAGAAATGGTGATCTCGGCTTAGACGTCGATGTTTTCAAACAGTTTGACATTGCCAGTCATGGTGTTGCCTGAGGCCATCTTATAGTCGACTATGAATTTGTTAATTGCGGCAATAGGCTCATGGCCGAGGATGAGGCCTCTCAATTCCTCTGAAACTCCATTACTTACCCACCTAACACCAAATATCCTAGAAATAAACTTATGATAAAATATTTGGCGTCTTCCCTCAACCTCTATCCAACTCGGCTTTAAGCTTCGAGAAAATATATGTTTTGGAGTGACGTTCAAAAGGTAAGGAGGTTGATGGAAGATGAAGGAATTACAAAGACACTTGGATGTAGTTGGATTGAAGACCATAGAATGATTCATACTTTTTGTGGAGGAGATAGATCACACTAACAATTACCCACGAGATGAAAGCAACAGGGTATTTTTCGATTCAGATTCCTGAATGATGTTCATGAGTAAAATAACCATTCCTCTGTCACATAAATGAGAAGTTTGCATTGCCATATTGATTGATAAAAATGTCTCTTGGAATAACTATTTGACTCGACAAGAACCTTCAATTGTGTGCATGCTGACACACTGCAACCGAGTTTGTTTCCGAGATTGTTGTGAAATATGAGAACTGCTTCCATCATTTCAAACAAGGAAAATGTTATTTTTGGTGATTATTGGTGATGTTAAGTGAACCAATAAAAGATAGGCTATGTAGTGAGATGGAAGAGTCAGGTTATTCAATTTGTAGAAAGTGTTTGCAAAGCTAGACAATGCTTTCAACTTCATCAAATCAGATGTATAGTGCAAATAACTGGTTATATTTATTCATGGGGGGTTTTTTAAAGCCATGTTTTGTAATACCATTGGAGGTGAATTGCAATTTTGGCCCTTGGAGATCTTCTCAATGGTGAAAGACCAGAAGCTAGATTCTGACAAACCAAGGTGGTGTAACGACTACAGTCTCACAAAAATGAATAATTGACCATGGAAAGGTACTCGAGACCATGTGGAGAATTGTGCCTAATTGTGAATGTGAATATGATTGAAGACAAAATTTCTTACACAGAATATTGCTTAGATGGAGGGGTGGATGAATTTCTCAAGTTTCAAGCTCAACACTCTTGTCATTTGGAGGATTGCAGAGCACAGTCAATGAGTTCATTACCGTATGATCGGGATAGGCGGATTCTTGGCCCAATGGATAAGGCACTAATCCTAGGTGTCTTGATCTAGGTGGTGCATTGCTGACTAGGATGTCTATGTGTGCGTCCAAGTCATTTAAGTGGGGTCCACATGTGCCCATTTCTTTTATGACTTTTTAACTTAAGTGGTTTCTATTTTTAGTCACTTTTTAATAAAGTTGGTTAGAAAAAGTCAAAGTCACTTAAGTGCCCTATTTAATGTGCATTTAAAACCCTAACTACTTTGTAACCAACTTTTGGGTTATAAAAGGAAGTGAGGGCTCATTTGTAAAGGGTGACTTTGAGAGAGGAGAAGAAAATACTTTTGTGCAAGCTTTGTTCTAGGAAGAAACTTTGTGTTCTTTTGTGAAAAACATTTTGGAGTTAATGAAATACAAACTTTGTGTCTCATTCATTGTCTCTTGTAACATTTGATGCTCTTATGTTCATTAGATGTTAGGTGTTTTAATCTTGCATGCAAATATTATCTTTGATCTTATTGTCAACATTATTAATCATTTGTTCTAGTTCACAGTGATCAAGCTCGATTATCTACTTGCTCATATGTGTTCCCTTTACACATTCTTTTTGGCTAACTCAAACTCCATTTTATTTTTGTTAGTTATTAATCTTTCCTCTTCATGCAATATTAGGCTTTGTTTTTACCTAACTCATGCATGTTCTTTTAGTTCATTCCATCCCACTCTCTTCCTTCATTCCATTCCATCTCCTTCATTCACTTTTCTTTCCATTGATGTTCCAAAACACCCCCACATACAATTTTGAATGTATACATGTAAATACAGTTTTGGTTTTCAATAAAGGCAACCTCACCTTCATTGAGAAGGGACTTCGTTCCCACACTGTTACATGTCATTTGCATGTGTGAAAATCCATATGCTAACAATTTTTGGCAACTCTACTAGGGATTCGGAATCGTTAACCAGTGCTTGGTTAAATCTTTATGACTATCCCCTTTACACAAGCTCCAGTTCTTCAACCAAACCTTGTGCCCGACAAAGATTTCCAAGGAGACATTGCTGCCAACCTTTAAACAGTAGGTTGGGAAAACCATGAAAGTTTACAGCAATTTGTGGCTGTTGATAGAGCCATTGATAGAGAAATCTACATCGATGACCTTAGAAGAAGAGCACCCGCACTTGTGTCCAAGAGACCTCTTGGACACATGTTGATCATTGTTCACCGACGTGGTCCTCTTCCACCAAGGTAACAAGTTGTATGACTATTATAGGTAACCCACCTATCTTGCAACCAAATCTTGTGTTTATAGATACTCAAAAAGACATATCATTAGATTTGAGGCAAGCTATTTGAGAAAAGCACGCAAGTAACCATCATTTTCATCTCGCCGCATCAATAGCTCAAGAAAGAAAACGAAGAGAAGGCTAGATCTGGTGAAACATGCTAGTTGTCCCTTCACCATAAATATTCCAAACTGGAAGGAAAGAGGTTTATGCGAGGAGAAAAATCTAAAGGTCGATCTGACCCCACTTTTGACTTTCAAGGAAAATTTAGTTTCAAGTTATCTCCTCCAAAGAAGAACACACCTCGTAGATCTGCAAGCCTTGCATCAAGTCCTGAAAGAGCAAGCAAGGAAGGAATCATCATAAGTCAGGCACTTGTCCTTACTCACGTTGTTTTACCTTCGCATACCACCTTTCCTCAAATGGTAGCCAATGTACCAAGGGGAAATGCCATAGGCCCATCGGCCTTACCTGCTCGACATGAACTCCCATGAGGATCAAGAAAGATTCTTCCCAAGTTTGATGGAGATGGGGAGACGTCACCAGATGACCATATTTCTACCTTTTCACTTTGCATGTGCTATCTTTTCGATGGAATATGAAGATGTTATTATTCATCTCTTCGTCGAAACATTGCATGATGTTGCTGCAGATTGGTTTCATCATCTGCCCAATGGATGTATCAAAAATTGGAATGATATGAAAAATAAGTTTGAAAATCAATTCAAAATGGTAGAAGATGAACATGCTCTTCTTGCCCAACTATCTCAGGTGAAGAAAGAGCCAACATAACCCATGAGGAATTTCATGGCAAAATTCAACAAGATGGTGAACAAATTTCCTGTCGGGATTCATCCAAACCTTGATGGACAAAAATGTTTCTTTATTAATGCACAACAACCAGAAGTGTGCTATCAGCTGAGAAGGGCTAGGGTGGCTACTTTGGAACTTTCTCAATCTTTAGCCATAGAAATTGAAGATGACTTAATCATGGCAGGAAAATTCAAGAAAAATTCCCTCAAAGGAAAGAGTCAAGAAACTCCCAATGCTTCAGAAACTATACTCACTAAGTTGGCTAATGATGTGCTAGCTTTGAAAAAGCAAGTTGCTCAAAGTAGTAAACCTACTCCTTACAAAGACATCCCAAGAAAAGGATACGTTCCCAACAAAGCCAGGATTGTAGGTGCTCCAACGAGGCTTGCTATTGAAGCAGCTCCCGCAACTAATTCCAAATGTGATGTCATTGAAGAAAGCGATGATGAGATTGAAGTCGTCGAGGTTGATGAGGAAGAGCCAGATTCTGAGACATCTAAACCTGAAGTTGAAGATCCTGAGGGGGAAAGTAATAATCATTTCTTTGAGTACCGTTCCGATGAGGAAGATGAATACGAAGAAATTATAGAAGATATGAATAGTCAATCCTTCGCCGTCTTCACACGCTCTCAGAAAAAGGAGCAGGATACCACTAAGGCGGAGATAAAGAGGTTTCCAAGGAAACTCCCAAAGAATCCAAGACAAATGAGGCTCCTAAAGAGTCCAAGGTGACTGAGGTTTCAAAGGTCAAGACTATCTTAAAGAAAGGAGGGCCTTTGTTAGATCAATCGGTTGGTAAACCAACTACAAAGAAAGTTCCTTCTTCCACTTCAATGTCAACCAAGCTCGAGGCCAAGGTAAAAAGTGTGCCATCATCAAGTTCAAAAAACTTATATCTGAGACTTCAAGTATAGTTACTTTTCCTAAATTTGATATCATTGAGCATATCAATAAAACAAAAATCTCCATGTCACAGCAGAGTACTTAAAGTCAAACAAGGATCACTCGAGAAATTGGTCCAGGTTTATCAAAGACGACTCTACTGTTCATTCCTCCAAAGGAATTCTGAAAACTCCCAAAGATGGGAAAAATCAAAATATTGTGGCGGCCACTACACCTTCAAATGAAAAGATTGAACCTTTCTTTGTGTCCTTTCTGATCAACGGATGCAAATTAAGTAATTGCATTATAGACTCTAGAGCCTCGGATAATGTGATGCTGGAAAAAGTAGCACATGCTCTTGGTTTGACTTGTATGAGAACATTTGGATCATGTTACTCCATGGAAACCAAGCAAGTTCCTCTAATCGGGCAGATTAAAGACGCCCAAATGGTTTTAGCCCAATTCCCTCAAAAGTGAGTTAAGGTAACTATTTTAGTTGTTGATATTCCCACCTTGTATGGAATGTTGTTGAGCAGGAAATTTTGTAGAGATTTGGGTGGTGAGATTCAAATGGACTGGTCTCATGCTATGATTCCTATCAATGGAGAAATGAAAAAGCTTATGCCGGAAGCTCAGGCAAAGTTCACGGTAACTAAAACTAAAGATCCTCGCGCACAGATCCTTTTCCAAGGCTCAAGTATGGGTAATTATATGATGACTGCAAAAGTTCATACCCCTGAGATCACTTTCCAATATTCCAATGAGATCTGGACTCTTGATTTCGATGGAAGTTGTTGCTCGATGGGCTTTGGTGCAGGAGTGGTGCTCATATCTCCAAATGGTAAAGTATTTCCTTTTTCCTACAAACTTCAATTTTCAAATACTAATAACACCGAAAAGTACGAGGCATTAATCCTTGGCCTTTAAGGCTGCAAACGAGAAAGGGGTCAAAAATCTGAAGTCTTTGGAGATGTAGAATTGATCATGAAACATGTAAGAAATTAGTTCCAAGTAAAGAATGATCATTTGAGACACTACAGAAATAAAGTGTGGGATGCAATTGAAGTCTTCCATTCCTTTTCCATAAAATTTGTCCCTCGTGAAAAGAATGACAAAGAAAATTCTGTAGAAAGATCTCACTTTCATTAATCATTCCTCATTAATGGTTTTAGGCCAAGTGTTCTTGACAATGCAGAAAAATTGGCAAGTATTTAATGATGATCAACAAATTATTGCCTTCTTGGAAAAGAGAATTTTTTTTGAACAATCGTACTTTGAAGGAAGTGATTCTGCATTTCACGAATCAACTACCCCACCCATTTAGGAAGGATTTGAGAACAAAGATCCTGGTGATGGCATCATTTAACTCAAAGGAAATAAAATTCCCAAAGGATTGGTTTCACTTGAAGAACTTTTTGACAAACATGACAGGTTTATCAAAGAGAAAGAGCGGCGGGACTCGCGAGTGCGCTAAGTATGAACAAGTTAATATCGGTTCTAAGGATAAACCTCACCTGATCAATATTGGTAAGTGTTGCTCACCTGAGGAGCATAGGAAATTCATAAGTCTACTTACCAAATATTCTGACGTTTTGGCTTATTCATACAAAGACTTGAAGTCTTTCCAACCCAAGGAAATGGAGCATGCCATACCCTTGAAGCCTAGTGCAGTTCCATTCAGGAAAAAGCAAAGACAATATAATCCCAAGATTGCAGGGACAATATTTCATGAAGTTCAAAAGATGCTAGATGCACGAATAGTGTTTCCTATTTGACATTCGACTTGGATAGCTAATATTGTACTAGTTCACAAGAAAAATGGAGAAATTAGGATTTGCGTGGATTTCTGCAATCTTAATCAGGCTTCCTTCAAGCATTATCGAAATTGAAAATGGGTTGTTCCCCGTATGTACATAGGTAATTAGGATTTTGGTTTCTTTGTTTCTGTTTTTCGGTCTCCTCTCTTGTTTCACCCCATTTTTGTGCCCCATCGTTTTGAGGTCATGTTCATTAATATTTTGGTCTAGGTCCGTTCTTTGCGTACATGAAGTCCTTGTCCCCAATCAGAGCCAGTTGTTATCAGCGAATTTTGACTTCGTAAATTGTTATAAAAAAATTTTAAAAATGAAAAATTTGAAAATTTTCAAAAGTGTTACCTTGCATGGTTCATTGGACTCATCACGATCGTCTCGTTTTTGTGATCATTTCAGTCTTCGTTTCATCCTTTTCGGGCAAAAACTCTTCCCGCCAGGCTTTAAAACGCGTTAAAATACATTAAAATTAATTAATTAATATTTAATTAATTAATTTCTCCTTGTTTGATTAAATTAATTTTTAAATCACTTGAGGAGTATTTAATTAAATAAATATAAATTAAAAATCATTCGACAAATTTTAATGCCGGGAAGTAAGCTTACGCTTCCAACTGCCGAGAAGCCAATCTGGCTTCCCGAGCCCGGATTTCCCCTTTCCTAGCAATTTCCTTCATCTTTCCCGCACGTGGGATTTTCTCCACCAATTGCCAAATCCTGGATTGGCTAACGGGCAAGAAATTCCCCAATTTCCCACATGGGGAAATTGAATGGGGATTGCCAACCCGCTTTACCATTCCCATTGACAATTTTATGTTGCTTTCCCCATTTCCCCCTGGCACTTAAGCCACTACCTAGGAAGAGAGGAAATTAGATTAATTCCCGTAACTTCCTCCATCAAACCCATTAGAAAAATTCATGCAAAGCTTTTCTTCTTAATTCTTCAAGGAGGACATAATATTTTATCAACATTCCATAATGCAAGAGAAACTCACACCATTGTGAAGGAAGAAATATCATCGTGCATACAAGGAGGACAAGACAAAGAAAATTTCCCACGCCTTGGGAGAAGAAAAGAGCAGCCACTGCATTGTAGGCTCTGCCAGGCAGGTTTTACTTTGGTCGCCCAATTATTGTGGATTTTTCTCCTGTGACAGATTTCCACGAAGCTACATGCAAGAAGTTTGAAGAAAACAACTGCAACAAAGGTGGATATTGCAACTTCATGCATGTCAAGAAGATAGGTAGAGAATTCCATAGAAAATTGTTAAGGCGCTATAGGAGATTACAAGAGAAAGGAGCAAGTGAGAAACAACACATTTCTAAGGATATCAAACTATCATTTGCAAAATCACAGAATCTAGGTCATCTTGAATCACCACGGACTTTTGGCATCTCAACTACAACTCCAAGACATGTTGTTATACATCATAACTTAGGAATCAGTTCAAGGAAAGTTGGAATTGCATCAATTCTCGTCCTTTAAGGAAACACATTCAGTGACACGAAGGCCAATTTTTCCTCGGTTGAGGAAACTCCAAAGCATCCACTAACAAGGAAATCTATGAGCCTTCTCCAACCAATCAACAACTCTCTCGAAAGTAAAACACAAGAAGTTTCCATTTTGAAACCAAAGAACAAGAGGAGCAATGTGATGTTGTGCACCCTCGATAGTCTTGAGGGCTCTGCTTTCAAACAAAATTTTTAGGAGTCTAGCTAGTAGAAAGAGAGATTGGAATCATAAACAGAGAAATTTCCTCAACTTGCATCTTCTCGCTATCTCCATTGCCTCAAGGTGTACAAATAATATTCATCTTCAAGTGATAGAAGATGTGCTCTATTCTCAAGAAAAATGTAGCACTCAGTAGCCCAAGGTGTCTCAAACAAACCTAAAGACAATATTAAATCCAAACACATTTCTCCTATCAATGGGGATTCCGAGAGTTATAGAGAAGGGGAGTAGCACATGCAAATTTTGATAATACAAATTCGGATGATATGTTGTCTCCTGAAATGGATAACAAAATAGAAATTGTATTAGGAAGTAGCTTGCACTCGAACAGATGTAGTAAAGGAAACAGTTTCTGTTTCAAAGACGTTGAGAAAACCTCGGGCCAGAGATATATTTGGAGGCATCAAGCAAGGTTGTTATTCCCGATCAAGATATGAGTCATGCGAGATGGCCACCCAATGTAATATTCAAATGCAACAAGATGACAAGTTTAAATCGAGTAGTGGATTTTCTTCGGGAGCCACATCCAAAGGCAACAAGATAGGTATACTAGCATTTGAAGTTGCAAACACTATTGTTAAGGGTGCAAATCTTAAGAAATCACTTTACGAAGAAAATTTCAAGCTTTTGAAGGAATAATTTCTTCATTCGAAGGTGTCTAGTGGCTTGTGTCTAATGACATGGATGAGCTATTAAAAATTACACATTTGTAGACAAAAAGAATGAGCTGAAGGTTTTGCGGGGAGGTAGTACGATTTGGAAACCACTATAAAGATCCTCAATGGCATCATCTAGACCGCTATTTTGAGAAGTTGGGTACAAAAATTCCTTCGCTAAAACAATCAAACGAAGAAGCGAAATGCAGTGATGTAACACTTGATGACATTGGCACAATATACGACTGAATTGTACCATGAATTACATGCCTTAGACAGATTTGAGCAAGACTATCAAAGCACAAGCTCCACGAGGTCAAAGCATTAAATTCATCTTAGAGATGAGACAATCTTGCAATCTTGTGGAGTGAGTTGAAGAGCCAAAGAAAGCATGTGAGGAATTTGAAGAAGAAATCACTTTGGTCTAAAAATTTAGATGAGGTTATGGAGAAACTTGTGGATATTGTATATTTCTTACATCAAGAAATATAGGAGAATTTTAAAGATGCTGACTTTGAAAGTGAGAAATTTTTCAGCAAAAAGAATTACGGGAAGCCCTCGGAGATTAGGTCCTGCTAGCCTTGCATTACACTATGCAAATATCGTCAATCAACTTGATAGTCTTGTCTCACGACCCGCCTTCGAGTCCCTCCTAACACTAGAGATACACTCTATCGAGGATTTCCACCAAGTATAAGGTCAACATTATGGTTGAAGCTCCTATCGACCTTATCAAAGAGGAGCTTACAGCCCATAGATTAAAGTGGAGGGAGGCCTCTGTGGTGGAGAGAGAAATATGGGTGGAGAGAAAATATGGGTGGACCGCCTTCGTGGGCCAGGTTGGGGCGAGAGGGTAGGGTTCTGTGGGAAGTGTCTTCTCATCACAAACAGGGGAGACGAGGTCTTAGGTGACTGTGAGAATTGTTGATCAGTGCAGCAACGGTGGTTTCGGCTTAGACGTTGATGTTTTCAAACACTTGACACTAATGGTTAGGGTGTTTCCCAAGTCCATATTATAGTTGACTATGAATTTGTTAACTATAGCGATGGGATCGTGGCAAGGACGGGGCCTCTTAATTCCTCTGAAACTCCACTACTTACCCACCCAACGCCAATAACCTAGAAATAAAGTTATGATAAAATATTTGGCATCTTCCATCAACCTCTATCCAACTCGGCTTTAATCTTCGAGAAAATATATGTTTTGGAGTGACGTTCAAAAGTTAAGAAGGTTGATGGACAGGGATAATTTTAGTGGTGAATATTCGTAATATGGCAAAAATTTCATTTTAGGAAAATTTGAAAAGGTGAATTATTCGGAGTGGGTCGGTGTCCTATTCGCCTAAAATATATAGTATATTTTTTTGGGGGTCGGCTTCACCTTCATTTGAAAACATCTCCTATAAAAACCTAGCTGATTCGCCGGGTAGTATACCTCAAGTAGCTTACCAAATTACCAATACATGAAATTTGAACTCGCATAACCTTAAGCACTAGAGATTCAGATATCGTTACCCCGTGATTGTTGACATGTGACAACAACTGTACTGACGCGTGACAAAGGAAGTGTTGATGCACGACTTGGGTGAAGAAGTTGATGCGCGACAAGGGCAGTGTTGACACGTGACAAGATATACGATAAAGGGATGTGCGACGAGAAAAGGGTTGTTGACGCGCGACAAGTGCAGAGTTGACACGTGACAAAGACCTCAGACAGGGGACGCATGACAAGACCTCAGACACTGGACAGAGTCGCTACTTGGACTCTTTTCAGAATAATGGAAGGTGCCAGCTCAAAGAATACGAATAACCTAAAAGTAAGTAAGAAATCTCAGAAATCACTCTTCAAGTATTTTGGAAACTCTGCGGATACAGATATTGTAAATACCAATCATATAGATGCCACCACAAAGAATCAGAATACTGACTGTGTGGAAGGTATTATTGAGGTGGACATGCATTTCCACAGTATCAAAGTCAAACAAATGAAACCTACGATAATATGCCAGATCTTGAAGATATTGTTCCTGTTGGGGTGCAACCAGAAGTGCAGCTAGATATCACAGATATAAACACTCAGCAAAATGGAAGACAGAAATCAAAATCAAACTCCGGTCCAAGAAAGAGGAAACCAGGTGATTGTGATATTGCTCAAAATTCTACTCAAAAAAGTAAAGCATTGAAAACGAACAAGAATATGTGGACCATTGGCAGGACATACAAGTTTGATTGGGTAGCTAAATTTCCGTTTATTGAACCTGTACAATCATCTAATTCTGAAGAAATCCCATTTGAATGTACATGTACAATATGTACGTGGAAATTGGGAAAGCAACAAAAATGCAACTGAAGCTAGACACTATAGAAAAACATTGTGGAAAACAATATTTAACTGTAATGGGGCGGATGGCCAGAAAATCAAAACACATAGGTGGAAAACTGAAAAAGAATGCATGCATGTTAGATACGCAGTGGAATATGAGGCAGAGCAGAAAAAACACAGACATTTGTTGGAAAAGGGAGGAACGATCACATCGCATATTGGTAAGATGAAAGAAACAAATCTACATGCAAAATTCATACAATTCTCTACTCTTTTTCAAATACTAAAAAAAGGAAGAGCGATTTCGGATTTCCTCGATTTCAAAGTTTTGTATCAATTTAACGGAATGCTGAATGTACCTCAGTCTCATTGGTCTGAAAGTAGTGGATGGGAAATGGCAAAATGCCTCTCGATGATAGAGAAGGAAGATTTGAAAGAGAATGTAAAAAAAGAAAACTTTATCTCTCTTTCAATTGATGAAGTGACAGCAGTCGACAACACCGCATGGGTATGTATCCACATCTATACTTTAGAAAATCATATAAGGACACCTCATCTATTGGGTGTTATGAAAATGGTTGAAAACTGCAATGCCGAAAACCTATATAAAATAGTTGTTTCTCATTTGAAAGATGTTGCTGGAATGACTGATTATGAAATTGCTACGAAGTTGGTATGCATTGGAGCAGATGGTGCATCTGTCATGCAGGGTCACCGAATAGGGCTCTGTGTTAGATTACAAACAACAGTGGCCCCATATATGCTACCAATTCACTGTATGGATCACATAATGAATTTAGCATATAAAATGGTAAGCAACCACGAAAATGTTGCTAAATTAGAAGACCTTATAAGAGAACTACATGCCTATATGTCAAGCAGCCCAAAGCATTTTCTCGAGTTCCAAAAATTTGCAATTGGAATTACAGATGGGAAAAAACTTCAAGGATGTGGAGACTAGATGGATCTCTTTGTATGACCACCTTGCACAGAGTTCGTGAGGAGTATCCTTCATTGGTTGGTTTCATGCACAAATACCGTCATGAAGTTAATAGGGCAAGGGACTTGTTGTTCTGTTTAACTGATTTGGAGACATTGCTTACATTGGTTGGTATTCTTCCAATGTTAAAGGAGATCAATACACTGATGAAGCATGCACATGGCAGATTAATCTATATTGTGGATTTTATATGGATGAGGAAAATGGTATGTTAAAGTCTTGATATATTGTCTTGTTCCCGTGATAGTTTTGATGCACCTGTTTTTGAAAATTGGAAAGATTTATTAGATCTTAAAAATCCTAACACCTTTTTTAGATTTAATATCCACGATCACCTATGCATCACTATTAATGGGAGGGAAATACCAATCACATTTTGCAAAAATGTCAATATATTACAGGATCAGAACGAGATGATGTTCCCGTGACACGTAATTTGTTTGAGTCTGTTATAATTGAAACAAGAATAAATCTTAAAAAAAATTTAGAAACCTTGTCATCAGAAATTAGGGAACGTTTTTGTAAAGATAAAATTCTGGAAGCCATGGGTGTGATGAATCCTAATTTTTGGAATACTGAAGGTGGCCGTGCAGACTTTGTCAGAAAGCATTTCCATAAATCAATGGGTACAATAATGGAACAATTTACAAAGACGTCAGAGCTCAAGGGTATGGAAATCAAAGGTATACTGAATGCCAATTTATTAAAGTTTCAGTCAACAAATTTTGCAACAACAATGAGGAACCAATATAAGAATTTAGATCAACCTTCTGAAAGTGGTGCTATTACAAGGCTGTGGCGAGGAATCTATCAAAGTTCTATCTTACAAGAAGATATCAGTGAATATTTCAGATTATATGAGTTATGCCAAACAATGATTTTGGGGTCTATGGAGGATGAAAGGGTTTTCAGTGCATTGTCATTTATAAAATCAAAACTGAGAAATAGGTTGGATAAAAATCTGGAAAGTTACATGAGGTGTTATGTTTCTCGATACTCCATCGAAACCTTTCCATTCGACAGAGAAATTGCGCACTAGAATTCCCTTTGCGAAAGAAGAGGTGTGAATAATACAGCTACAAGTACAAATATTCCCAACCTTGAGAGTGTAATTGGCTCTTCGTCACATTCTATAGAAGACAACATCGAGTTTGATGAAGCTATTGATAATGGATTGTTTCAACTTTAAATAGGTATCTTCTTTATCTATCTTTTATCTTTATCATTAAAGATGTTACAGGTCTATATACTAAAAATGTCAGGCAATTCACCCATCTATCTACTAATCCATTTCTCGTGTTGGGTTTTTTTAAAACACAGATCTAGCTCATTACCAGTGGCAGTGATGATTTCAACTTTAAGGAGGTATCTTTTTCCCCTTAATCTTATTGTTTGTTACTATTCATTTTTTTCAGCTCTGGTTATCATTAAAGATGTTACAGGTCTATGTATTTACATTTAGTTAAATACAATCTTTTTATTTTTTGAAAACGTGGTTGACATCCGTCCGAGGAAGTCATTTTCTGGGATCGACAATGTCAGGCAACTCACCCATCTATCTACTAATCCATTTTTTGTGTTGAATTTTTTTAAGACAAAGATCTAGCACATTACCGGTGATGATTTCAATTTTAAATAGGTATCTTCTTCAACATAATCTTATTGTTTGTTACTTTACATTTTTTCAGCTCTTGTTATCATTAAAGATGTTACAGGTCTAATTCTATATATTTACATTTATTTAAAGATATTGTTGGTCTATATATTTAAAGATGTTGCAATCACTTCTCAAGACTGAGAATGTCAGGCAACTCAGCCCTCTATCTACAATGTCAGGTAAAACAAAGATCTAGCACGTTACCCTTGATGATTTCATAGCAATCTAATACGCAAGAGGTAAGCTAAACCCTATCATATTTGCAATTATGTTTAATTTCTTACCAGTGATGATTCTTTCTTGATTTCTTAGAATTATATTTAATTTATTTTTTATATGTGCAAAATCCTTTGATATATTTTTTTAACTGTGGGATAAACAATACATTATACAATTTTAAATATAAATCCACATAAAATTCCTCATCATCCATATATATCATATCATCACCATATCATTATCATATCCTGACTCCTGACACTACAATTATTATTAACACAATTATTTATCTAATTTAAATTTATTAAAACAATTCAGTTTTTTTAAAATAATTCATTATCATATCATTACAATTCTATTCGTTCTAATGTCATCTATATCCATTCTAATCATTAATGTCATCTATATCCATTATAACACATTCCATTTATTTATCATCTATATCCATTCTAATGACATTATGCTCATATCGTTACAAGTATAGAGAATAATTATCTTAAAACAAGTACAAAAGTCTAGAGAAGAAGAATTACTGTGCTTGATGATAAATCTACATCCACATTAAATTGATCATCGTCCATATATATCATATCATTATCGTCATTCATCTTCTTTCAGCATCATCTATCATTAATTATCAATTATCATCATTCATCATCTACGTCCACATACAATTCATGACAATGTAAGTAAACAAGAAACATACATATAATTCATGATAATCACCATCTAATGCAATTAAAATTAAAGACTATATATAAATCCATATAATTAAAGACTCATACTCAATAGTAAAAGTTTTCAAATTCAATATTTAAATTTTCCTCAATAATAAAAGTTTCTAGTTTTCTGAACCCTCTTTTTCTTTATCCAATTCTACTCCTCTGCTCTCTTCCCCAATGGCTTCTTCCACTGTGGTTGTACCTCTTTCCCCAACACCAGAAATAACCCCTGAACTTATAAGATCTTCCACAGCACTATCCAAATTTTTTAAAATTCTTTCTTCTTGATTTGTCACATCTCCATGCGACAAAAATTTGGATCAAATTTCTTTGCTTTAGCTTTGAATAATATGTTAGGGTCGAAACCATGCTCTTTAATTATCCGCTTTAGTGTATTGTTTTGTTTGTTAACCAAAACAATATTTTACTTCAAATTTTTTGTTGCATAGATAAGTCGTTTTTCTTTCTTTGTTTCCAAGTGAACTTGCAAAACCTTCACCGACTCTTCAAATTTTCATATTTCAACCGCACAAAAAGAGTAATGTCAATTCAAAATATTACTAAAAAATGAAAATCTCAAATTAACAAGAATAATTTTTTGAATGTAATAGTACTTACAACCGCTCTATCTCTTTTGGCATTTGCGATTGCTACCAAATCCTTGTCCTTGGACCATTTGTTAAAATATGCCTAGGCCTCGGCACTAATATTTTCCAATTTGTTTAATGCCTTATCTAAAATGTCATCTTTATAGTTTTTTTTATACTTGACAGTCTTACTTCTTACTTGGGTAAGTAAGGAATCCATCTTCGCAGGTTGATTCTGGACTGTAGCGTATAAACTATCCCGTTGCCAATAATTTTCATAACGACTAATAATCTCATTGATAAGAACTTTAGCCCTTCTCTCCCATTCTATAAGCTGTTTGATATGAGGAAGAATAAACTCACTGACATGGGATTGACAATCATAACCAATTAAGTTCTCTAAAGGAAAAGGTGGCAACTGTTCACTATCTGAATCTGATGAAGATGATCTTGCTGGAGAAGTATGGGGGCTTTCAGCAAGATCAACTGCTACTTGTTTCTGCCTTTGGGTGGGCTGATCCTGTTTGTGAAAAAATTAATCAAGATTTAGATAAATAAATTTAAATCGAAATGTAATTCAAAATTGTAAAGCATATTTAAATTGAAATTTGAAGTATACCTGCTGGCCTTGAATCATCTCGCAGTATCGAAAAAAACCGATTGGGTCATTCTATCAATGCCCAAATAATCTTCATCTAAATTTATATTGTTCAAAACAGATATGCCCATTGCACTGGGCAAGCCACCAAGTGAGAGAGTTGGAATTCGAAAGGAGGAGGCAATGTTTAGTGTCCCACTAGGGGCCGGAGCAAAAGGCATGCGTTTACCAATGTTCTTTTTCACTGTTCCTTTGGTTGGCATTTTAAAAATTATTGGTTGAGTGGGTGTCGGTGCCGTGGTTTGATCAGGACTGACATGTGCTGAAAAGTACAAGAAAAAAATGAAAAATAGGAAAACAATTCATAAAGTCAAAAATTTGAAATTAAATGTACTATCGAAAAGTTGTACCTTGTTATCGAGGGGTTGTTTTTCTCGGTGCTATGGGTGGCCTTGTAGGAGTTGTACTTATTATCATGCTCGTGGAGATATGAATGCATGTGACTCGTATGGAATGAGTTGGGGAAGAAGGTTGAGTTTGTGAAACAGTGTATGTTCCAAAGTCCTGCCGATTCATCAATATTAAATGTTGTCAATTCATTTGGTTAAAATTTAAATTGAAAAATAAATATGCAACTTTGGAATTTGTAAATAATATATGAGAAGGTATTACTTCTCTGGCATTTAACGAGTTCAAACTGTTGAGGGTTTGGAGAGGAGTGAGCTTCCATTTCAGATTGGGAGTCCCCCGAAGCCTCAGCGTGTTGTTGGCCTCTTCCTCTCGATAACGCCTTTTTTCGGGGAAGGGCTTCAAGATATCTTCTCTGCAAAACATTAAAATTTAAGTTTTAATAACTGTGCACTGTAATGTCGAAAATTGAAATACAATTACAAACTAAATAGTTTATACCTGTTGTTCTTCAAACGGAATTGACAACTTCATCAACTCCTCATCAGTGCAAGTAGGAATTTTTTTATCTTTTAAATTTAAAAGTGCCTCATAATAAAGGCCGAGGAGATAGTTTGTTGAATAAATGAAAGGTTTTTCTGAAAGTTTTGAATTTGTTATGTCAGTTCTTATTTTTTTGGATAGATATGTGCACCAATCAAATTTTTGTTTTGAGATAGTGGCAACAATGTATGCAATGGCCCAATTTGGTATATCAGTTTGGCGACCCTGCAAAACAATTCTGGATTGAAAAAATGAAATAAGTGCAGCAAGAAAGTGGTGTGCAATTGATTGTGTATCCACACCACGCCTGGATTTATTGACATGGGCTACAAATGCGAAACAGTGAAAATTACTATAAATTTATAACAACAAATTGTATCAGAATAAAAACAAAATAAAAATATGAATTAAAATGAATTATACTTACAATCAACATGGAAACCGAATGTTGATTCGAGAAATTTCTTGTCTTCTTCCAGGAGTGTTTCCTTGGTTGTAACAATTGGTAAATTTTTGAACGGAAGGCTCGTAAACCGATGGATGTCATTTGCTTCGATACTGAATTGGAACATTCGGCCATCGTTCAGAGTCACATAAAAAATGTCGTCCTTTGAATTGTAGGATGACAGAAGGTAATTTAAAATATCCGGATCTGTTTCGAAATGGGGCATATTAACGAGCCCTGTAAATTCACACGCATCCATCAAATCTTTATATTCTGAAGACATCTTTAAAACAGTATGGATGTGAGGGCATAAGGGATTCCTGTAGTTGATCTTGGAAATCGATTGAATTGGATTCTCTTGATTTTTTTGCTGAACTTGCAGTTGGGAAGCATGTGAAGTTGAAATTATAGTTGTAGCATTGCGTCTTTGACAATGATTGTGACTCTAAAAATTCAAGAGCGGGAGGGTGAAAATGAGAAAATGACCGGTTGAATGGTATTTATAGGCTAAATCGGGCGTCAATGGCTTCAATTGATGCACGTCAATTGTCTTAGCTGACACGAGGATCCAGTGACGTGCATCAATAGGCTCCAGTGACGTGTGTCAAGAGGATCTAGTGGCATGCGTCAATATGAGCCGCGACACGCCACAATGGAGCTAGTGACGCCGTCAACTGGAGCCAATGGACGCGCGTTCGAGCCGACGATGACATGCGTCAATTCAAGCTAGTGATGCGTGTCAATTAGAGCCAGCGACGCACGCCAATTAGAGCCGCGATGCGCGTCAATTGGAGCCAGTGTCATGCATCAATTGGAGCTAGTGACATGCGTCAATTGGAGCCAGTGACGCGCATCAATTGGAGCCAGTGACGCGCGTCAATTGGCCGCGACGCCGCGGCGTTAATTGGATCCGGTGACATGTGTCGATTGGATCCATGGCCACGCGTCGATCGAGACCATTGACGCCCATTGACATGTGTCGAGGAGTGATTATTGACGCCTTGTTGTCACACGCCATCGACGGAGCCATAAAAACTAGGAAATTTTTTTGTTTTGGAATATTGTCAAATTCGCTCTTTCACAAAAACTGGTTCCGGATATTTGCCGGTATTTTCCACCTATAATTTTATAGAGGTGTCTTAAAATGAACCGTGTTGATGGAAGATAAATGAATTACAAAGACACTTGGATGTAGTTGGATTGAAAACCATAGGATGATTCATACTTTTTGTGGAGGAGATAGATCGCACTAACAATTACCCACGAGATGAAGGCAATAGGGTATTTTTGATTCAAATTCTTGAATGATGTTCATGAGTAAAATAACCATTCCTCTGTCACATAAATGAGAAGTTTGCATTGCCATATTGATTGATAAAAATGTCTCTTGGAATAACTATTTGACTCGACAAGAACCTTCAATTGTGTGCATGCTGACACACTGCAACCGAGTTTGTTTCCGAGATTGTTGTGAAATATGAGAACTGCTTCCATCATTTCAAACAAGGAAAATGTTATTTTTGGTGATTATTGGTGATGTTAAGTGAACCAATAAAAGATAGGCTGTGCAGTGAGATGGAAGAGTCAAGTTATTCAATTTGTAGAAAGTGTTTGCAAAGCTAGACAATGCTTTCGACTTCATCAAATCAGATGTATATTTATTCATGGGGGGTTTGTTATAGCCATATTTTATAATACCATTGGAGGTGAATTGCAATTTTGGCCCTTGGAGATCTTCTCAATGGTGAAATACCAGAAGCTGGATTCATACAAACCAAGGTGGTGTAACGACTACGGTCTCGTGACAAATGAATAATTCACCATGGAAAGGTACTCGGAGCATGTGGAGAATTGTGCGTAATTGTGAATGTGAATAAAAATGAAGAAAAACTTTCTTACACCAAAATATTACTCAGATGGAGGGGTGGATGAATTGCTCAAGTTTCAAGCTCAACACTCTTTTCATTTGGAGGATTACAGAGCATGGTCAATGAGTTCATTCCCGTACAATCGGGATAGGTGAACTCTTGGCCCAATGGATAAGGCACTAATCCTAGGTGTCTTGATCTATGTGGCGCATTTCTGACTAGGATGTCTAAGTGTGCGTCGAAGTAATTTAAGTAGGGTCCACGTGTACCCATTTCTTTTATGACTTTTTTACTTAAGTGGTTTCTATTTTTAGTCACTTTTTAATAAAGTTGGTTATAAAAAGTCAAAGTCACTTAAGTGCCTTATTTAATGTGCATTTAAAACCCTAACTACTTTGTAACCAACTTTTGGGTTATAAAAGGAAGTGAGGGGCTCATTTGTAAAGGGTGACTTTGAGAGAGGAGAAGAAAATACTTTTGTGCAAGCTTTGTTTCAGGAAGAAACTTTGTGTTCTTTTGTGAAAAACATTTTGGAGTTAATGAAATACGAACTTTGTGTCTCATTCATTGTCTCTTGTAACATTTGATGTTCTTATGTTCATTAGATGTTAGGTGTTTGAATCTTGCATGAAAATATTATCTTTGATCTTATTGTCAACATTATTAATCAGTTGTTCTAGTTCACAGTGATCAAGCTCTGATTATCTACTTGCTCATATGTGTTCCCTTTACACATTCTTGTTTGGCTAACTCAAACTCCGTTTTATTTGTGTTAGTTATTCATCTTTCCTCTTCATGCAATATTAGGCTATGTTTTTACCTAACTCTTGCATGTTCTTTCAGTTCATTCCATCCCACTCCTTTCCTTCATTCCATTCCATCTCCTTCATTCACTTTTCTTTCCATTGATGTTCCAAAACACCCCCCACATAAAATTTTGAATGTATAGATGTATATACATATTTGGTTTTCAATAAAGGCAACCTCACCTTCATTAAGGAGGGACTTTGTTCCCACACTATTGCATGTAATTTGCATGCGTGTAAATCCATATGCTAACACCTTATTATCAAATAGTTTCTTTATTTTTCTCTCGAACCTTATATGCCTCTGGTGAGATTCCCTCCTCTCCTCGTCAAGCTCAACAATCTGGTTGATGCAGGCATCATGAGGACTCACTTCTTGATCTTCCAGTTGTTGAATGAACTGATATGAAGAAAATTACATATGTAGGGGAATCAGGGCCTGAGTCCCATATACCAGCTCCAATGGATTCTCACGTACGGTGGCTCTTTTGTGATGATCCTATCATCCCAGATAACAAACTTCATCTGTTCACCCCATTTTCTCTTGTTCAACTCTAAGGTTCTTCTGATAATCTTTAGCAAATTCTTATTGTTGGACTCAGCTTGTCCATTTCCTTGGGGATTATAATTAGAGGCATATGTCAAATTGATCCCATATCCTTTACACATTTCCACCAGAGGTATAGCCCTGAAACTCATGGCATTATCAACTATGATTTTGACTGGTACTCCAAACCTGCAAATAATATTGTTTAGCACAAAATCCATGACAACTTGGTGTGTAGCCTTCTTGGTGGGGATTGCTTCCACCCACTTGGTAAAGTAATCAGTGGCTACAAGAATCCACTTATGGCCAACACTTTAAGGGTCTGAAATCTCACCAATGAAGTCCATTCCCCATTGCTTAAATGGGGCTTCAATTGATACAAACTGCAAAGGTAGGGAGCCTGAAGCCTTCATCCTTCCAAAGAAATGCTAAGCAACTCTCACATCTTCTGACCAACATGGTTGCATCCATGAAAAGAGTTTGCCACCAATAACAAGCCCTTAAGATCTTATGTGCTCGACTCTTGCAAGAAAATGCCCCCACGAACTCCTCCATGGAGATCAACAATTATTTTGGGGGCTTCATCTTCGAGAGATGCATCTTAAGATGACTCCTCCGGGTTCTTCCATGCCAAACCAAAAATTAGTAATGACATATTTCTCGGGAATCCAACTTAATAGCTCTTTTCTTGTTCTTATTCAAATGCTCGGGAATTTTAAGTGTCTGAGATAGAACATCACATCCTTATACCACTCAGAACTCATCAATATTTCAAAAACAGCTGCCCTTTCTTCCTCAATCTCATTTACCTCAATGGTCTGCAAGTTTATCTCAGCCATGAGCTTAGCTAACCCCAAACCTCTCACCAACTTTGTGGTTTGTATGTCCATAACATACTCTTGAAATTTTTCACCCATCTACATCTTTTATTTGAGACTTGCATCTCGATAGGATGTGTTTTACGATGGTATGGGGAACATAAGCAACAACTTTTGAACTTAAAATATAAGGCCTAGAAAACCTTTGTTGCTTTGACCAAGGCAAATGCCTTCTTTTCCATGATGGTGTATTTCAGTTATGCTCCTTTCAAAGCCTTACTGAAAAAGGAAATGGGCCTCTCAACCCCTTCATCATCCTTTTGTAACAAGATAGAAGCAATAGTTTTTTCTGAAGTGAAAGAAAACAACTAGAAAGGTTGCTTTGTAATCAAATTAAAATAGGGGCATACTTCAATGCGTCTTTGATTTTGATTGAAAGCTTGGATGGAAGCCTCTTCCCATTTGATGATTTGATCCTTCTTTAACATAGAAGTGATTGGAATAGTCAACTCAGCAAAGTTTGATATAAACCTTCTAATGAAGTTTATCTGCCCAAAGAAGGATTGAATTCCTTTTTTGGTTCTTGGAATTGGAACTTTGCTGATGGTCTCCAATATTTATGGATCAATCATCACTCCATCCTGTGACACAATGTGACAAAGCAATTTTTCCTTCTGCACACGAAAATGGCATTTCTTTGGATTGAGTGAGATGTCATATTCCTTACATATGATCAACATCTTCTCTAAGTGCAGCAAATGGTCACTTCTCCTTCTTGAAAACATTGTTACATCATCTTGGTAAAATAAAGTCATTGATGTAGCCAAAAAGAAAAGCAACATCCATTGTTCTCTAAAAAGTGGCTCCAACATTTGTCAGACCAAAGGGCATCCTAACATATGCATACATTCCCCATGGAGTAGTGAAGGTTGTCTTGATCCTTTCTGATTCTTTCACCATAACTTGATTATAACTAGAGAAGCCATCTAAAGTAGAAAGCAACTTAGAACTAGTCACCAACTGTAGCATGTGCTCCATGTTAGGTAAAGGATAGTTGTCCTTCATTGAGGCCTTGTTTAGATTCCTGAAGTCCACACATAACCTGATGTCACCATTATTCTTTCTTACTGGAACTAGGTTGGCAACCCAAGAATAATACCTTGTGGGATGGATAATTCCTCCATCCCTTAGCTTCTTTAGCTCCTCTTGCCTTTTGAGAGATGAGAGAGGATTAATTGGCATTTTCTTCTACTTGAAGGGGTTTGCACTTGGCTCCAAGGGAATCTCATGCTGAAACAGGTCTTCTCTATATGCTTTGAGCTCAGAATAGGTCCAAGCCATGTAATCTTGGTATTTCTTTGACAACCTGGATGTATGACTGCTTTTCATCTTTGCTTGAGACTGCGCCCAACCAAATCTTCCTTGGTTTCTCCTTCGTGCCAAGGTCATGCTCCTCAACATCCCTCAAGGCTGCCATATGCCTATTAATAATGCAATCAACATTATCAAAATTCGATTCAAGAGAAACCAACCCTCTAGGAATGGTATTGGTCTTTAGCTGGATGATGCCTTTGCCAAATAAGGTTTCCTTCCCCTTTGTTGTATAGACCATTGGCTCCCAATCAATGTTTTGATCAACAAACTCTCCATCATTTTGTAGGAACCTTCTAACCTAAGCCTCATCATCAAAAACCTGCCAATGTTTTATATTATCAGGGACAAAGGGTCTTGTCACTACCTCCACCTCATATTCACAATAAGGGGATGTTGCAGAATGTCAAACCGAGACCCCAACACTGCAAGATTTTCTACCAATTCATTGAACCTCCTGTCATGATGCACAATGTTGAAGGAGTCAAACATCTCAATGAAGTCCCAAACTGCATGCTTGTACTGTTTCAGTCACTGATTCTTGGTGGCATACAATTTTCTTACTTTCTTGACAACTAGCTCTGACTCTCCTTTGACGATGATGTCCCTTACACCATACTTCCAAGCAATTCTTAAACCTAACAACAATGCCTCATACTCAACAATATTGTTAGTACACTCAAAGTTAAGCTTAAAGGAAAAAACAAACCTTTCCTGGCTTGGAGAAATTAGGACAACACCGACACCATTTCCAAATTTGGAGCAAGCTCCATCAAACAATAAAGTCCAAGGAGAGCCTACCTACTCAAGACACTTAGAATCCTCAATCTTGTGCTCTTTTCCATCAGCAAATCCCACAAATTTGTTAACATCAACATTTGTATATAATACTTCATAGGACGCATTGTTGGGATCCTCAATAAGGTGCAACATTTTCTTCTCCCCATATAACCTGACAAGGCTGCCCTCAACTAGGATGGTGGCATAAGACATGTCCATTTGGACACTACCACCAACACTTGCAGCCCACTTTCTTGACAGCAACATACCCCACTTGGCTGGGTAATCAACTATGACAACATCAAGTTTTAAATTTTTAGTTGGGTAGGATGCAAGCTTGTTGTCCACTCAAAATTTCCCCTGCCTTTTGAGAAGTTGCAAATTGAAATTTTTTGAAGTTAAATGTCTTCTCTGTTGTCCTGGTAATGTGAAAAGTCAAGAAATTGGAAAAATCTGCATTTTTGGGTCATTTTGTGTGATTTTCGGGCCTGTCGACATTTTTGTCCCAAGTGTCCCAAGTTCATTCGGGCTCTCTGTTCCCCGATCGGCCGCTTTACCTCAAGTTCATTCTTTTTGGGCCCGTCGGAAATTTTTGTCCCAAGTGTCCCAAGTTCACCCGGACCCATTGTTCCCTTTTCATCCGATTCAACCGAATTGCGTATTCCACGTACTTTCATCCCTCATGTCCCAAAAACATTTGTGCGTCTTTTCCCTGCATCGCCCGAATCAGCCAAACCGCGTACTTCGCGCTTTCACGTCCCTCGTGTCCCAAATGAACCCAGGGCCATTTGTGCTAATTTTTCTGCTCTACCCGAATATATTGCTTTCCAAGTTGGTAGTCGTGTATTTAATGCGCATTAATTGTCTTTCTCTCTCCCAAATGGCTATATAATGAACTCGCCCTCATGCGTTTTGCACACCGATTTCTTGCCATCCTTTACTCATACCTTTGCGATCAAAATTCCTACGCGCATACTCATTTGCCCTAAAATTTCATCCCGAGTCCCAATTGCAACCTTGGCCCCTCACATTGCTTGACAACATGAAGATTAAATTCCAAGGCCAAGAGCAAGTCCCACCACTCGAGTCTTCCGCTTCTGATATCAAGGAAAGTGAAGTTCGCCACCTCGACTTTGGAGATTTTTGGGCAAGAATAATGATGCAAACCCTTCACCCATGGCACAGATGATTCATGACAAAGGTGGCTTTCACTGGTGGTTTCCTATCTTAGTGCAATGTGTAGATATAGTGCTCTCCTGCGATGCTCATTTCAATCTCGACTCGAGTGAATTGACAAACGTTCATGGGGAGCTCATCACCAAACTTGATGGTGCCGCCATTGCAGCCGCCCTAAGAATTCCAGAAATGGACAATGCTATAGTTATTTCTCGTAACCAGGCATAGGACCTTTTTATCGTGACGATGAAAAATATAACGCGTGGGTGGCGAATTCTGGCTTAAAAACCCTAAAAAGGGGGTGTCTCTGCCTTTCCAAGACACTTTTCCATGCAGTAATTCAATGAGGAATTGTCGTATTTTATAATCCTACTGGCTCGGATCATGGGCTTACCCTCTACCAACGAGTTTCATTTATGGATGTGCCCACTCATCAATATGGTGTGCGAAGGGACTCAGAGTATCAACTGGGCAGAGATCGTCAGTATGAACCTAGCGGAGTAGCTGTCTAATGTATAGCAAACAAAGAAATTCTATATGACTTCATACCTGATGTATACTCTGGCAGCATTGAGGCAATGGTTTGGTTTCTCATACATCGATGCTCACAAGGGTGACCCCATATATGCCTACTACCCGCAGTTCACCTTGGAAACCAAAGAATCGCAATTTCAGAAGGGTGAATGATGCTTTTACCATGTACATTGTCTCGGCTTCTTGAGAGCGACAGAGCGAGGAGATTTTATGATGAAGCCATGAGTCTGATATCGCACTACGGTGCTTACTTCATCCAATTTAGAAAATTTTCCTATATAAGGCTTGCAGGCTATGAGAACACTCCTCTCAATCTCCCCATGTTCTACAATGATAAAATGGCCTTGATAGAAGTGTGCGGAGTAATTGGACAAGTTGCATAGAACCCGCAGAGATAAGAAAATTACTGGCTTACACTTCCCCATCTCTTTGGGAAACTACACCTGTAGAACAGCCCTGGATGCGCAAAATATAGAAAGAGCCCTAGCTCGCATTACAGTCCATTTCTTTAGGCCAAGAACTTGCTTTGACTTGAAAAAGTTTATTGAGTAGAACATCAAGATCACTTATCATCATAGGGCAGACACAGAGGATTATTGGGCTTACTGTGTTGATGATTTTGAAGCAAGAAGGAGGCATTATGGCAAGTTTTCTCTTCAATTGATTCAATAGCTCAACCTCGTACTCAACTTCTTAAAGGGCTCCAAGATGATAATTCGACTTCTACTCATATGAGTATGACAACGTGTTCAAACACACTCCCTCGGAGGACTTGGATTGGTTCAAAAGGAGAAGGATGATCCGGCATAAATCCTAGCCCCGGTCTTAGTAAGGACCAAGATTTGGTTTGATAAGAAAGTCCGTGAGCTTAGGAGGCACTTAGGGGAATCCTCCTCCAAGGGTGCTTCAACACCAAGGAAGGAAGCATCGACACCCGATCGGAAGCACCTCTCGCAAACCCCTCCTACCTCGTCAACTCAAGGACCTAAAGTCTCCACTCCTTCCTCATCCACCTGTATATCAAAAGAAACTCAGAGAAATCAAGAAAGAGCCCAGTAGAGGAAAATCCCTAAAGAAGAATTCGGAGTTGCCTCGTGTCCGAGAGAACATCATTGTTCTCGGTGAAAGTGAGGAGAGTGAAGTGCCGCCTCGACAGCACTCCGTAGCCCCATGGATAAAGAAAAGGAGGTCCAAAGCACAGAGATTCTGGGTGCTAGTGATTCCTCTGTACTAGAAGCCCCAAGTGCTCTACTCACATCCCAACTAGAGGCAATAGCGGTAAAACTTGGGTGCCATGAGTTCTCTGTCTCTTGGCCCTCTCGCCCCACCTTCTTCTTGCTCCTCCTCTTTTGCATGGGTGCAGCTTCTTGTTGACAATAGGAAGAGAAAGTCTTCCTCCCAGATCTCAGGACCCAATTTTGATGCTCTGGTGGCCTTATTAGGCACTACTCCTACTCACACCAAAAAATCCAGAACTACCTCTAGGATAGTGTCTGATGCTCAGGGCCAACAATTCCTGGAGATAGCCAAGCCTAAAGTAGACAAGCCAGAGCAATATTTGCAAGCATCCGACCTTGAACTCTCAAGAATTCCCATGGGAGAGTCTACCCCTGAGGGAGAGATCCAAAATCTTCGGGAAACAAATACACTAGAGTCATTGGGAGGGTAGAGAAAGGGCAACAAACCATAGATCAGTTGGAGGAGAAAACCCAGATTCTCACAAAGTTTCATCAAGTCACCGCTATCCAAAGATAAAATTCTAGACCCTACCCCATTGACTACTCTTCCACCACCTATAATCTTGAGCCACGATGAGGTGCGAGCATCAAAGACATGCACAAGTATTCCATCTATGGAAGGGCTATGGAGGCCATGGTGGATGATATGCTTGTTGCAGGATTGAATTTCATTGATGAAGCCTTCAAACTCCATGAGAAGGTGAACAATTTACAACAAGAAGCTCTCCTCCACTATTGGAAGCATAGATAAAGATAGTAGACCTTCGCCTCATGGGACAAACAGATGAAAATATTTTAATGGCAAGCAAGGTCTTCGATGATGCAAAGGATAACTTGTCAAAGTCCTGGGTCTACAGCATGGAATGGAAAATCAAGGTGCTGGAGGAGGCTTTGGGAGAGTTAAGAAATAGCTGGCAGAAGGGTGAGGCCTTCAAGACTCTAGTTGTATCTACCTTCAAGGATATACATTGCCATCTTCATGATGAGACTTCTGGTGTGCCTCTCTCTTTACAAGAAATCAAAGCTCAATTCAGAGCTTTTGTCAAAGGTGATCTATTCAAGGAGAGTTCCATTTCCAAGGAAAAGATGAAGGAGATCTGCTCTCTTCAATCTGCTATAGAGGAAGTGAATAAAGATTATCATACTCATGTCGAATTCGACAAAGAAATGGAGAAGTGCCTCAGATTTTGGACTCACCACACGCGCAACACATCGTCCCACAAGGTAGAGAGACATAGCGGAGGTGTTGAATATATTCAGCAAAGTGGATCCTAAAGTCAGTGGGCCCCTCCCATTCATGAACACCTGTCTTTTCTCCTAATTCTTCTCTTTTCTTCTTTCCTTTCTTCTCGAATTTATTGTAATTAGTTGGGGTATTGCGATTAGCAGCCCTCTAACTAAACATTAGTTAAAAGAAGTAGTTACCAAAGAGTAACTAATTTGTAAACTATATAATGGCCTCTCCTCGCCATTTTTGGGGAGAACTTGGCTTATTTATAAAAGTGTAAAGAAATCACAAAGAAATCAATACAGAAGGATTTCCATTCTTTGTCTATCTGATTCCTTTTATTCATACGTTGTCCATTAAATATTGTTAGATCATTTGTTTACATTATGCTGAGAAGCTTTGTATTCTTGTAGATGTTATTTATAGAACTGTGTGTCTATTCAAATTTCATCTTATTAACGTAAGTACAAATGATCTTATTCCAATCCACTGTAATCTTGCATGCATAAGGAATTATTCTGTCATCTATAATTCTGATGGTGCCTTTCTACTTATTTTCACATTTTCATTCCTCTATCCTTTTGTAATTGGTAACCTATTTAGGAAACACTTTTATGATATCCAAGTTCCATAGTGAAACCATGCTTTGTATATGTGTAAATAGGTTCGTTTCTGAATAAGGGAACCTCTCCCATTAAAGAGGAGGGACTTCTTGTCCCCTGACTGTTGCTCTTCTTGAAGTTCCTTTTTGACGACCAACAGTTTTTGCGACTCACTAGGGAAATTGTATTCCAATTCTATAATCACTTATCGATCATCTTTTGATCTTGCGACTCCACATTTTACTCGAGGGAGAAGGGCTCTTGGTATTGAAGATTCTCAGTTTCAGCTTTTGGAACAGAGGGTTTTCCTTTCCTTCAAAGAAGAAGAAATATAGGAGCTCGCTTTAACAAGCACTCCTCTGTCCAAAGATAGAATCCCTACGGGTGGTATTCCTTGAGCAAATCAGTCCTAATCTCCGAGCTCTGATTCTTGCTGGTATTTTAGTTCCTCTTCAAGCCATTTTTCCAGGAATGTTGGTACCATTTCCTTGGGGCCATCGTGTTGGGCCTCTTTCCCTTCCTCGGCCTTTGCATGAGTTACCCAGAGGGTAACCTAAGAACTTTCCTAAATTCAAGGGTGATGGTAGGGTACATCTGATGAACACATCGCGGCCTTCATAGTTGCATGTGGAGTTCTGGGAGTTGAACATGAAGACGTCTCTGTAAGGATTTTTGTTGAGACTTTACAAGATAATGCCGCTGATTGGTTCTATCACCTTTCGGCCGGAGCTATCACTAGCTGGAACACAATGAGAACTAGGTTTGAAAACTGTTTCAAACCGGCGGAAGACGTGCATGCTTTGCTAGCCCAAATTTCTCAAATAAAGAAGGAATCACAAGAGCCCATAAGAGAATTTTTGGCTCGATTCAACAGGTTAATTAACAAAATCCACCAAATACTCAACCCGTAGATCAAATCCAAAAATGCTTCTTCCCGAATGCCCAATTTCCTGAAGTTAGTTATGCATTGAGAAGGGCTAATCTCGCAACATCGGCCGAGGATCAAACTCTTGCTGTTAGTCTCGAAGATGATTTGATCATGTCGGGAAGGTTGAGGAGAGAACCTTCTAGATCTAAGTCTTCTCCTTCCTCCTCTTCCACTCCTGGACCTAATACTGATCCATTGGTACAAAAACTTGCAAATGATCTCATCGCCATTAAGAAACAATTGGCTCAACATACTCCCTATGTAGACGTTCCAAGGAGGAATTTTCAGCCCAGAAATCATTTTCCTGCTTCTCAAACAAGGCTAGCACTTGAAGGACCTCCTATTAAAGTCCCTGTCAATGCAACCTGTGAAGTTGAAGAACTAGAGGATGAGGAGGTTAATGAAGATTGTGAAGAATTTGTTGAAGAAGTTGATGATGGAATGGAAGAACTTGAGGGATCTCAAGTTAATTTCTTCACCACTGAAGGTGTTGATGAAGGAGACAATTATGATGAAGTAGTAGCAGACATGAATAGTGAATCATACACTGTCATGACTCGAGAGCAGACAAATCAGAGGGAGAAAGTGATGTAGCCCACCAAAAAATCTAAGGAGCAGCCGACAACTATCCCTGTAATTGCAAAAAGAGGATCTCCTATCCCCATTTCATCCACACCAAAGGTGAGTCCTGTCAATTCTGCTACTAAAGTTACTTCTTTTTCTCCTAAAACTGATAAGCCTAGGATCCCAAGCGATGATAGCTCATCCACTTCTGGGTCTTTCGATATTATTGATCACCCGAAAAGACTAAAGTTAAAATATCGTAGGTTGAATATTGTCAAACCCATCCCAAGGCTTTTGCTAAAATGATTCACTTTGTCAATTCTCATTCTAAAACTACCTCTAAAGGCCTTTTACCCACTCCCTCTTCTGCACCACAGCCTAATCTAGTAGCCGTTGTCACCTCACCCAATGACAAAGTCAAACCATTCTATGTAACACTCCTTATAGCTGGCCATAGGCTCAAGTAATTACGCTCATAGACTTAGGAGCATCGACAATGTAATGCCTGCTAAAGTAGCTCATGCCTTAGGCCTAACTGTCACACGCACTTACGGATCTTGTTATTCCATGGAGAGTAAGGAAGTGTCCTTGGTCGGAAGAATTAAGGATGCACAAGTGGCTTTCGCTACTTTGCCTGAGAAGAAAGTTTTGGCTACTATCCTAGAGCGAACATTCCTCCTTCATATGGGATGTCATTGCTAAGTAGGAACTTCTGTAAGGATGTGGCCGGAGAAATTCAAATGGATTGGTCACATGCCCTCATACATTAATGGGAAAATGAAGAAGTTGTTTGCACCCGAGAAGCGATCCGAGTATATTGTACAAAAAATAGATGATCCCAAAGCACAAATACTCTATGAGGATATGGGACATGGAAACTATATGATTATGTCTCCAGAAGAAATCCAACTCCCCAAAGTATCACCTAAGGATCCTAATGGTGTTTGGATACTAGAGTTTGATGGAAGTTGTTCTTCACCTGTTCTGAGCTCGTGTAATATTGGTGTCACCCGAAGCAAGCATTTGTCCTTTCTCATTCAAGTTGCAATTTGAAAATACCAATAATACAATAGAGTATGAAGCTCTCATTCTTGGACTCTATGTAGCAAAAGAACAAGGTGTGAAGAATCTTATAGCTCGTGGAGATGCAGAGTTGATTGTCAAGCAAGTTAGAAACCTCTTCTAGGTAAAGAATAGAAGGTTGAAACATTACAGGAATCAGGTTTGGGAATCTATTTAATTTCTTGACGCCTTCTCCATCGAAGTAGTGCCTAGGGAGGAGAATACCAGGGCTGATTCACTAGCAGTCTCGGGGTCATTGCTTATACCTCATCCTGACTTCTCTCAAGATAAGTTTACCATTGAGATGATCCATAGACCCAGTGTACCTGATAATACTAACTGGTAAGTTTTCAATGATGATCAACACTTGCTTTCTTTCTTAGAACTCAAGGATAATTTTGAACAGCTTTTACTTTGAAGGGAGCAATAATTTGCCTCGTGAAAGTGTGCCCTTTGACGAAGAAGTCGCCAAAAAAAGAAGATGCGGATCGATGGATGTATCAAACTCAAAGGAAACAAGATTCCAAAAGGATTGGTGAGTTTTGAAGAACTGTTTGACAAAAACGATAGGTATGTAAAGTTTAAAGCTTCTACTGGACCTCAACAATTAGCTGAATATGATAAAATTAATATTGGGAGTTCTACTGATCCTAAACTCGTGAACATTGGAAAATGTTGTACATCAGATGAGAGGAAGAAGGTAATTAATCTTTCGAAGAAATATAAAGATGTCCTTGCTTATTCCTATGAAGACTTAAAATCCTTTCAACCAAAGAAGATGCAACATTTTATCCCTCTCAAACTTGGAATTAAGCCTTTCAAATAGAAGCAGAGGCAATACAATCCTAAGATAGCTGACACCATTTATCAGGAAATACAGAAGTTATTAAAAGCCAAAATCATTTTTCCTATTCACCATTCAACATGGATTGCCAATATTGTTCTGTTAGAAAGAAAATGGCGAGATCCACATCTCGTGTCGATTTTAGGAATCAATCAAGCTTCTTTAAAGGAAAACTATCCTTTACCCATGATGGATCAGGTCTTGCAAGCGTAATGGGATCCAAATGTTATCTATGCTTGATGGCTTGTCGATATAACCAGTAGAAGTTAATACCGCAGATCAACACAAAATGGCTTTCACTACCCTCGGGTACCTTTGCTTACAAAAGGATGCCTTTTGGGCTCATTAATGCCGTGCCACTTTTCAAAGGGCTATGGACTTGGCCTTTGGAAGTTTGAAAGGGAAGTGTATTGTCGTATACCTTGATGACTTGACTGTATTTTCTAAAACAAGGACAGATCATTTTTAACACCTGGAAACAGTTCTTCTGAAATGTAGAGAACATGGGATCTCTTTAAATCCTAAGAAATCTATTTTTGTGTCACGGAGGGGAAATTATTGGGGCACGTTGTCTCCAAAGATGGTATAAAAATTGATCCTGAGCGAGTTCAAGCTATTCAGCAAATTCCTCTTCCAACTAGCAAGAAAGGAGTGCACTCTTTCTTTGGTAAGATTAAATTTATGAGGAGATTCATCCCTGATTTTGTAGAGCTAACTTTGAATATCTCTCAAATGATGAAAGGAAAACAGACGTTTGGTTGGTCTCCTGAAGGGAAAAAGGCCTTTGAAGGTATTAAAGAGGCTATTGCTAAGACTCCTGTTTTAGCATGTCCAAATTTCAACAAAGATTTTATTATCTATTGCTATGCCACAGTTAACACCCTGGCTGCTGTTCTGACTCAAAAAGATTCTAATGATCATGAACTCCCAATTGCATTCATGAGCTAAGATACACCATAATGGAGAAACATGCTTTTGCAGTAGTTAAAGCTGTCAAACAGTTTCATTTTTACATTCTTAATTCCCACTACACAGTATTTGTACCAAATACAACCATCAAGTCCATTCTCACACAACAGGAGTTCGGATCCAAGAGAGGGAACTGGGTGGCCAAGGTCCAAGAATATGACATTGAAATCAGACTAACTAAACTCCTTCATGGAAAAGCCCTGTGTGAACTCATTGCTGAGGGAGTTGGACATGGGTTACTGGAGGATGAGGCTGATCTTCCTACCGTTTTGTTTCTTGGCTCAATCGATGAATGGTATGCTGATATCACACATTTTCTCACCTATGGGGAATGCCCCTCTCATTTTACTACCAAAGAAAAGAGAGCTGTTAAACTAAGGTTAGCTTAATATGTTCTGTGGGAAAATTCCTTGTTTAAGCGTGGATTGGATGGAAGATTTTTAAAATGTTTGGACAAGGAACAATGTAAGAAGCTACTTTCTGCTTTTCATGATCAGGTATGTGGAGGGCACTACTCATCAACTGTCACTACCCATAAAATACTTCATGGAGGATATTACTTGGCTACCTTGTTTAGAGATGCATCAAAGTGGGTTGATAAATGTGAAGCATGTCGACCTTCGGGGGAAACCCAAATCGGCTGCTTTGCCTCTTAAACCAGCTTGTAATCGAAGAACCTTTTCAACAATGGGGTTTGGATTTCATTGGAGCACTTAATCCCTCTTCTAGTGCTGGTCATACCCATGTATTAATTGCCATAGATTATTTCACCAAATGGGTAGAAGCCATTCCAATAAAGAGTACTACTTCAGAAGTAGTATGCAATTTTATCAAAGAAAACATCTTGATAAGGTATGGTGTGCCAAACAAGATCGTGAAAGATAATGCCTCAAATTTTTCTTCAACCGAGATGATGGATTTTTTCTATGGATACGGCATCTCCTGGTTCACTCCTCGATTACTATCCTCGTGGGAATGGACAAGCATAATCAACAAATAAAAATCTGGTGGCTATAATAAGGAAATTAGTTAATGAGTCCTAATGGAACTGGCACAAGAAAATCTATGATGCTCTTTGGGCAGATAGGATCACACCTAAGAGAGCCATTGGGATGTCTCCTTTTCAGGTAGTATATGGAGTGGAAGCTCAATTGCTAGTCACAGTGGAGCTACCAGCCTTGCATTTAATGAAGGCCATTGAAGACACCAGTTTCAATGATTCTTTGGATAAGAGGATCATGTACCTCTACAAATTGAATGAGGACAGATTGAAAGTTGCTGATAGGATATCTGCCCACCAACAGAAAGTAAAGGTCTTATTTGATAAAAAGGCCAGGTTCAGAGATTTCAAAGTTGGAGACATTGTTTTATTGTGGGATAAAAGGCATGAACCTCGTGGCAGCCATGGCAAGTTTGATTCCCTTTGGCTCGGACCTTTCAAGATCAGGCACTTTGCTGGTAAGAATTATTTTTACCTTGATTATATGGATGGTTCTTCTCTCCCACTTCCTTATAGTGGGTAGTACCTGAAATTGTTTAAGTCATAGGTGATTAGGAGGTCCTTTGTACATTTTGTATAGTGTTTGTTCCCTCCTTGCTTTTGTGTGTTGTTTGGGGTATTGTTCTCTGTATTGGTTTGCTTGTTGACTCTGTGGCCCAATGGATAAGGTACTGGTATACTTCCCCTAGATGTTCTGAATTCTTGCCTTGTCTCATTATTTTAACTTATGCCAAGTCATCCCTAGAAGGAGCCAACTGTTGTCCAATCAAAATTTCCCTGCTTTTGAGAAGTTGAAAATTGAAAATTTTTGAAGTTAAATGTCTTCTCTATTGTCCTGGTAATGTGAAAAGTCAAGAAATTGGAAAAATCTACGTTTTTTGGGTCATTTTGTGTGATTTTCAGTCTCACAAACATTTTTGTCCCAAGTGTCCCAAGTTCATTCGGGTTCTCTCGTTCCCGATCGGCCGCTTTACTCAAGTCTGTTTTTTCGGCCCGCTGTAACTTTTTGTCCCAAGTGTCCCAAGTTCACCCGGACCCATTGTTCCCTTTTCGTCTGATGCGGGTGAATCGCGCATATTCCAGCGTACTTTCATCCCTCATGTCCTAAAAACATTTGTGCGTCTTTTCCCCGCATCGCCCGAATCGGCCGAACCGTGTACTTTATGCTTTCAAGGCCCTTGTGTCCCAAATGAACCAAGGGCCATTCATGCTAATTTTTCCCACTCTACCCAAATATCTTGCTTTCCAATTTGGTAGCTATGTATTTAATGCGCATTAATTGTCTTTCTCTCTCACAAACGGCTATATAATGAACTCGCCCTCACGCATTTTACACACCGCTTTCTTGCCATCCTTTTCTCATACCTTTGCGATCAAAATTCCTGCGCGCATACTCATTTCCCCTGTAATTTTGTCCTCGAGTCCCGATTGCAACCTTGGCCCTCAAATTTCGACAACATGAAGATTAAATTCCAAGGCCAAGAGCAAGTCTCACCACTCGAGTTTTTCATTCATGATATCGGGGACAGTGAAGTTCGCCACCTCGACTTTGGAGATTTTTGGGCAAGAATAATGACGCGAACCCTTCACCTATGGCACGTATGAATCATGACAAGGGTTGGCTTTCACCGGTGGTTTCCCTATCTCGGTGTAATGCACGATACATGTCTTTGTCCTATGGCACTCATTTCAATCTCGACTCGAGTGAATTGACAAATGTGCATGGGGAGCTCATCGCAAACTTGACGCCGCACGCCATTGGCACTACCCTAAGAATTCCAGAAATGGACAATGCTATAGTTATTTCTCGTAACTAGGCATAGGCCCTTTTGATAAGGACAAGAAAAATATAAGGCACGGTGGCGAAGTCCTGGCTTAAAAACCCTAAAAAGGGGGCATCTCATCTGTCCAAGACTCTTTTCCATGCAGACTTCAATGAGGAATTGTCGATTTTATAATCCTACTGGCTCGGGTCATGGGCTTACCCTCTACCAATGAGTTTCATTTCTGGATGTGCCCACTCATCAATATGGTGTGCGAAGGGACTCAGAGTATCAATCGCGGCGAGATCGTCAGTATGAACCTAGCGGAGTAGCTGTCTAATGTATAGCAAACAAAGAAATTCTATATGACTTCATACCTGATGTATACTCTGGCAGCATCGAGGCAATGGTTTGGTTTCTCATACATCGATGCTCACAAGGGTGACCCCATATATGCCTACTGCCCGCAGTTCACCTTGGAAACCAGCAATCGCAATTTCCAAAGGGTGAATGACGCTTTCACCATGTACATTGTCTGGCTTTATGAGAGTGACATAGCGAGGAGATTTTCTGATGAAGCCATGAGTCTGATATCGCACTACGGTGCTTACTTCATCTAATTTAGAAAATTTTCCTATATAAGGCTTGCAGGTTATGAGAAAACTCCTCTCAAGCTCCCCATGTTTTGTAATGATAAAATGGCCTTGATAGAAGTGTGTAGGCAATTGGATAAGTTGCATAGAACCTACAGAGATAAGAAAATTACTAGCTTGCACTTCCCCATCTCTTTGGGAAACTACACTGTAGAACAGCCCTGGATGCGCAAAATATAGAAAGAGCCCTAGATCCCATTCTTGCTTCATTTCTTTAGGCCAATAACTTTCTTTGACTTGAAAAATTTTATTGAGCAGAACATCAAGATCACTTATCATCATAGGGTAGACACAGAGGATTATTGGGCTGACTGTGTTGATGATTTTGAAGCAAGGAGGCATTATGGTAGGTTTTCTCTTCAATTGATTCAAGAGCTCAACTCGTACTAAGTTCCTGAAGGGCTCCAAGATGATAATTCTGACTTGTACTCATATGAGTATGACAACATGGTCAAACACACTCCCTTGGAGGACTTGGATTGGTTCAAAAAGGAGAAGGATGATCTGAAGCGGAAATCCTAGCCCCGGTCTTAGTAAGGACCAAGATTTGGTTTGATAAGAAGGTCCGTGATCTTAGAAGGCACTCAGGGGAATCCTCCTCCAAGGGTGCTTCAACACCAAGGAAGGAAGCATCGACACCCAGATCGGAAGCACCTGTGCAAACCCCTCCTGCCTCGTCAACTCAAGGACCTAAAGTCTCCACTCCTTCCTCATCCACCCAGGTATATCAAAAGAATATCGAGAAAACAAGAAATATCCTGTGGAGGAAAATCCCCTAAAGAAGCATTTTGAGTTTCCCTCAGTCCGAGAACATCATTTTTCTCAGTGAAAGTGAGGAGAGTGAAGTGCCGTCACTACAAGCACTCCGTAAGCCCCCATGGATAAAGAAAAGGATGTCTAAAGCACCGAGCTTCCGGGTGCTAGTGATTCCTCTGCGTACTGAGGCCCCAAAGCCCCAAGGACTCTACTCACATCCCAACTAGAGGCAATAGCATTACAAACCTTGGGTTCCATGAGTTCTCCTGTCTCTTGGCCCTCTCGCCCCACCTTCTTTTTCCTTCTCCTCTTTTGTATGGGTGCAGCCTCTTGTTGACAATAGGAACAGAAAGTCTTCCTCCCGGATCTCAGGACCAAATTTTGATGTTGTGGCGGCCTTATTAAGCACTACTCCTACTCACGCCAAAAAATCCAGAACTACCTCCAGGATAGTGTCTGATGCTCAAGGCCAACAATTCCTGGAGATAGCCAAGCCTAAAGTAGACAAGCCAGAGCAAGATTTGCAAGCATCCAAACTTGAACTCTCAATAATTCCCATGGGAGAGTCTACCCCTAAAGGAGAGATCCACAATCTTCAAGAAACAGTCACTAGAGTCATTGGGAGGGTAGAGAAAGGGCAACAAACCATAGAGCAGTTTGAGGAGAAAACCCAGATTCTCTCAGGTTTCATCAAGTCAATGCTATCCAAAGATAAAATTCTAGACCCTACCCCATTGACTACTCTTCCACCACCTATAATCCTGAGCCAAGATGAGGTGCAGAGCATCAAATACATGCACAAGTATTCCATCTATGGAAGGGCTATGGAGGCCATGGTGGATGATATGCTTGTTGCAGGATTGAATTTCATTGATGAAGCCTTCAAACTCCACGAGAAGGTGAACAATTTGCAACAGAAGCTCTCCTCCACTATTGGGAGCATAGATAAAGAACTTAAACTTTGGAGCAGTTGTCATAGTAGACCTTCGCCTCATGGGACAAACAGATGAAAATATTTTAATGGCAAGCAAGGTCTTCGATGATGCAAAGGATAACTTGTCAAAGTCATGGGTCTACAGCGTGGAATGGAAAATCAAGGTGCTGGAGGAGGCTTTGGGAGAGTTAAGAAATAGCTGGCAGAAGGGTGAGGCCTTCAAGACTCTAGTTGTATCTACCTTCAAGGATATACATTGCCATCTTCATGATGAGACTTCTGGTGTGCCCCTCTCTTTGCAAGAAATCAAAGCTCAATTCCGAGATTTTGTCAAAGGTAATCTGTTAAAGGAGAGTTCCATTTCTAAGGAGAAGATGAAAGAGATCTGCTCTCTTCAATCTGCTATAGAGGAAGCGAATAAATATTATCATACTCATGTCGAATTCGACAAAGAAATGGAGAAGTGCCTCGGATTTTGGACTCAGTCCACTGCCAACACATCAGTCCCACGAGGCAGAGACATAGCAGAGGCGTTGAAAAGATTCAGGCAGCGGATCCTAAAGTCAGTGGGCCCCTCCCATTCATGAACACCTGTCTTTTCTCCTAATTCTTCTCTTTTCTTCTTTCCTTTCTTCTTGAATTTATTGTAATTAGTTGGGGTATTGCGATTAGCAGCCCTCTAACTAAACATTAGTTAAAAGAAGTAGTTACCAAAGAGTAACTAATTTGTAAACTATATAATGGCCTCTCCTCACCATTTTGGGGGAGAACTTGGATTATCTATAAAAGTGTAAAGAAATGCATAGAGAAGGATTTCCATTCTTTGTCTATCTGATTCCTTTTTATTCATACGCTGTCTCATTAAATATTGTTAGATCATTTGTTTACATTATGCTGAGAAGCTTTGTATTCTTGTAGATGTTATTTATAGAACTGTGTGTCTATTCAAATTTCATCTTATTAACGTAAGTACAAATGATCTTATTCCAATCCACTCGTAATCTTGCATGCATAAGGAATTATTTTGTCATCTATAATTCTGATGGTGCCTTTCTACTTATTTTCACATTTTCATTCCTCTATCCTTTTCTAATTGGTAACTGTTTAGGAAACAATTTTATGGTATCCAAGTTCCATAGTGAAACCATGCTTTGTATATGTGTAAATAGGTTCGTTTCTAAATAAGGGAACCTCTCCCATTAAAGAGGAGGGACTTCTTGTCCCCTGACTGTTGCTCTTCTTGAAGCTCCTTTTGACGACCAACAAAGATGCACCACAAAACCCTTCACACATCCCACTACTATCACCTCTCTAGAGTCCGTGGCATTGCAATTCCCATATGATGTTGTTACTATAATATTATGCTCATTCATGACCTTCAAAGCCATGACATTGCATGATGCCTCTCGAGTCAAACATACGCTTGTGGAGCAGCCTATCCTCGACGATCGAGTGGTGAATAATGGATACACATTCAGCCGAGAGTCTACCAAAGATGTCCCCAAATAAACCTCAGGTAGTTCAGCTAGCTCTTCTGATGTTGATGGTGTCTCATAATCTTCAATGGCTAGAGGATTCTCCACAATGTTAACATTTCTCCCCAAGGAAGTCCTCTCTTCATTCAATCCCAAGCATTCAAATGCTCTCTTTTTGTGCTTAGGAATCCTAAGCAACTCAACAATTGGGACAGAGACTTTGATTTGACTTAAAACTTGGGCAATGTCATACGAGACATTCTTGGGCAAGGAAGTATTGGAAGGAAAGCTGATACATTCATTGGGTCACACAGATTCTTGATAGCTTGAGCATAAGGAGGGGTATGATTTTTTCTTAGAAATGTACAACTTTTAGCAGATGGATCTTTCCTAGGAGCCTCTTTAGGAATGTTAGAAAGTAAGGGAGCTTTTGGCTTGGCCTGAGGCCCTACCCCTTTGATAGCCTTACTTCTTGTGTTATATTCCTTCTCTTGAGCCACAAAAACATTCATTAATAATTTCCTATCCTCCTCAGATGGGATTCCTCCATCATACTTTTTTATCATTAAATCCCTTAAATATTCAAAGTCATTATTGGGAAATTCAAAAGCTTGTACATTATCTACTTCTAAAGTATGAGAGGGAGGGAGAATATGTACTCTATGAATGCAGTCCCAAAAAGTGGCAGCAGTTCTGGCACTTATCACCTCAGTTGAGGTTTCCCTTTGTTGTGAGCTAGTGGAGCATCCCATCATGCAAACATCATCATCATTATCATCAGCTTCCTCTTCTTCTTGTTGATCTTCTTCACATGGAGCATGGGGCATGAAACATCTGTCACACCAATCAATGACTTCTATCTCTTCCACCACAACAACTCTGGCAGCCAAAGGATCAGGTACCATTCTAATTTCTCTACCTTGAGGCTGCCTATTCCCAAATCCAACAACTCCCTTGCCTCTGTCATCAGATCTTTGGTGATTTGTGAACCTGTCTTGGCCCTAGTTTCTTGTGTTGTCCTTGTGAACTCGCCCAACTCCTTTCTCATCTCGGGCTAGCTTATAGGAGATCTCCTTGACAGCCCCTGCCAAATTTTTCACCACTTCTTCCAAATCAGCAGCCTTGCTTGTCTGAGGTTTTTCTGGGTTAACCAGCTTCACACCTTCCCTCTTAGGAGGTTTTCCTTTTGCCTTGATATTATTCTCTATTTGTAGGGCCATAGTGAATGCTTGCCTCAAGTTGGTAGGGTTCTTGTCCCTCAAGTAGTAAGTAACCTTTTATCAAATGCATCAGTATATTTGATCAAACATGACTCATCACATGGCCTTATCCTAATAGGAAATCTCCTCAAGGTCTTATTGAACCTTGTATTGAAGTCATGTACTAGACTCATTGGGATTCTTCTTGATGTTTTCAAATTCTGATAGAAGAAACCTAGGGTCAGTCCTATCACCATATTGTAATCTAAATGCATTTCTCATCTCAGCCAAAGAATCAATAGAATTATCTGGCAATGCTTTATACCAGTCCCTAGCATCCTCCTCTAGAGTGTGAACAAACAATTTGATGTATACATCTTCATGCTCAATCTCAAAATCTTCCATCATATTGAGGAAGATCTTTAGATGCTGGTCACCAGTAATAGATATGTTTCCCTGGAACTTTGGAAGTATGTTCCTCACATCTTGAGGCACTGCATTTGGATAACCAGCCATCCCCACAAAATTTATAGGTCCAAAAGTTCTTACAACAAAAGGGGGTCTAGGTTGAGCCATATTGATTCAATTAGGTGATCCCGGATAGGTGACACATTGATTAGGGGTAGAGGGTCCTTCGAACACAGGAGTGTAGTTTTCAAAATGGAGATCCCCAAAGGCCTTGTTTCTTGAAATCCCTATCTACTTGAAAAACAAAGTGCGAATGTGAAGAAAATATTTCAAAATCAAATGAAGGCCTTTCTCCAGCTAGAGAATTCAGTTCCAAAAAGAGGCTACTTGATTTAGAGTCACTTGAATGGTCATCTTCAATGATAGGCCATTCAACTTCATCAATGGATATCCCTCTTCTTGCCTATTGATCTCTAACAGCTCTCCATAATTTTCTTCCTTCTAATTTTTCTTTTCCTAGTTCTGGAAACAATGTCCTAGTAGGATCCCTAGCAAAGAAAGATATTATTTGTCCAGTTTGCAAATATTAGTAAAAAATATGACCTTGACAAAGTTTTAAGACACTGGTCCATATCAAAATAAAATCAATAGGGATTCTCCACTAAGGATTTCCACCTTAGTTGTGAAAATGCACTAAATATGATCTATCAAGTGTCTGTTAATGCAAGAGAGTGGAAATGGAAAGATTCTGACCTTTCTTCACCCAGATGTATCAAATGAAAGCTAGTGCACTAGGTGTGAAGACTGAAGGAATTGCACACAACACTTGGAACATACAAGGAGTACTTTACTAGGGTCTTGATTTTGAACCAAAAGTTCCCCAGCAATGGTGCCACAAGTGTTGGTGTTGTTGATGGGCCAAATGGATGTGAATGAACTACAAATCAAGAACTCAATGTAACTCCAGATTAACAAATCCTCGGAAATGGCACCACAAGTGTTTGTGTTGTTGACGGTCCAAATGGATGTGAATGGACTGCAAATCAAGAACTCAATGAAACTCTAGATTAACAAATCCCCGCAATGGTGCCACAAGTGTTGGTGTTGTTGACGAGCCAAATGGATGTGAATGCACTGCAAATCAAGAACTCAATGAAACTCTAGATTAACAAGTCCCCGACAACAGCACCAAAAGTGTTGGTACCCAATTTTTTTCTCCTTTTCAAACAAAGTAGCAACATAGACTCAAAAAGGATCTTAGAGGTAGATAGATCATAAATGTATGTCATTTTGTAGCCAAGGAGAAATCTAGCGGTCACTTTGTTACTTGGATTTGTGGAGAGATGGATAGCACCTCAAAAGGATGTGATCTTATCCTAACTATTTTAGGCTGTGCCTTTCAACCAAGGTAAGAGAACCTATTGTGTAATCTTTTGCATAAATTTTATAGAGAAGGCATTGGGGAAAATATGATCACTTCTAGATTATGGAGATATTCTCACAACAAGGCAAAGGTTACTAAAGACATCCTGGAAACTTGATTTGTTCTACATAATTTAGTAAAAGGATTTTCGGTCTAGTGTGGGTATACAGAGAAAAACATGGGTAGTATGGGTAGGATTGGTTGTTGTTAAATGAATTTTGGTGGGAGGGGATACAGGATGGACTTGAATCACCGATCCTTGAGAGCTTATGAAAATGGAAAGATTAAATCAACAAAATGCAATAAAAAGTTAAATTGTTTCCTCAACTAGAGTATGTGCTTCAATGGAGGTCTAGATCAACACTCTTTCACACAACCTATGGGATTTTTTCATGAAGGATCGAGTCAAAGGACCCAATAAAGCACCAATATTTAAACCAAGTCATGCCTAAGGTACACCCAGAGGCTTGCTACGTATAATCTCTATCAACAAAATGAAAGAAAAGTGATTTTAAACTATTTATTCCATTCCCAGGATGAAGGCTCTTTTGAGAAATGAAATTATAGATGCCACTAAAATATTAGTAGAACTCGAGACCTGTTTTATTGGACCCTATTTTGGTACAAGATTGCAATAGAAACAAGAAAACTACGCGTATGCATTCAGAGATGAAATAAATACACTTTACTCAAGATTAACACAAAATAACTCAATGTTTGATCAAATTTATCAGTAAGGGAAAGTTTCCAGAACAATCTCAAAGCTTGTCAATGGTTGTACACTTGCAACCACCTTGACACGATCAAATTTGACATAAAGAGAGATATACAAGCTTCTCTAGATGGCTTCTCAAAATGGATGGGCTCTGTCAAGCTTTTTCTACTAGAGAAAATCAGTCCTAATCTTTCCAAAACTCCCAACCATTTGCATGAAAAATTTGTGCCATTTATAACATTTCCAATAGATCCCCTTCCTCCTAAAAGAAAAAAACTTTAAATGCACCAGTGCTTGCCATGATTCTTTCATGATTCGTAGAATCAGATCTGTAAAAGTCTCCAGGTGCTCGAGGGAAAATCTCTTCAATTTCTTCCCGCATTCAACTCCTTTCTTGGGAAAAACATGCCTCCATCCATTCACCAACCACTTCCACCCCATATCAATCAAATATGACCCCTTGCGTGCTCAAGAGAAGAAAAATAGAAAACTAGATCGGTCCGAGAGTCAGACTATTTTAATGGCAAAAGACGTCTCTAGATATCTCCCACCAAACTCTAGATATCAAAATTAACTTGCTCCTCTATTTGGCGTGTAGAAAATAGCAAGAAATCATGAATACTCACACTCTAGGAGTTTTACAAAAAATGGGGAAAATCAAATTTAGACGCTCAACAGCTGTTGATCTTTGATTTTGAATGTGGGCCGTCCACGTGGAAGATCTAAAAACGGTGTCGAGGGCTCCCTTTGACCTTTTCGGACCCCTTTGAAAAAATGGAAAAATTCCCATTTTTCTCCGCACCTCCGCTTCTGAAAATGGCCCGACATGTGTCCTGAGGTGGGTCCCAAAGGAAACGCAAAGAAATTCTGCCATTTGACTCTCTTTTGAAAAAGGAAAATTTTCCAAGTTTTCCCCACAACTTCGCCCTTCTCGCTTCAAGTCCCTAATGTGGGTCCTGGGGAACCCCAAGTCCTTTTATGCCTTTAACTCCTTTTCCCTCAAAGGGAATTTTTTTCACTTTTCCTCCAAAAGCCCACACCTCCGCCGATTGACTGGGGCAAAACATTGACTATTTCCCATTGGGCTTGTAGGCCATTTTTGATATTTTAACCTTTATGAGGCAAAGAGGCAAAAATTTTAAGTTGCCTCCAATGGTCCGCTTCCCCACCCCTTATGAATTTTCAAATTACCACGTGTCACAATAGCGCACCTTGAGGCGGCCCCAAAAATTTGATACTTTGAACAAGCATGGGCTCGCCACGTGTCATGTTGCGAAAAAAATTGTTTAAAGGCTTGAAGCTCTACGGAGGGCACCACATGTCAAGCTCCGAGGCGCTCCTTTTGGGTATTGAAAATTCTAAGTAAAATGTAAAGTTAATGGAGTGGCCCACGTGTCATCCTAGTGCTTCTTTAGAATGAAACTCAAGCGCCGGTCCTAGAACATGCGCAGTTCCTCCACATGTCTCCATGGCGTAACTTTAAGATGGCACCCAAAGCAAAGAACTCCGAATGAGCACAGATTTCCATGTGCCCCTATTTTTCCAAACTATATCCATTTGCAAAAAAATGTCTAAGTCCAGGCCAAGCAGCGGAAGCCTCCACGTGTCCTCCCGATGCTACTCTAAGGAAAAGTCGAAAAGAAGATCTTCAAATGAGCGTCGTTCCTCCACGTGTCCTGGACTTCCCGAAAACCTTTTGAAATTTATGTAAGTATGGGAAATCCAGTGGAATCCTGCACATGTCTTTTTCCTGTTATCCCTTCACGAGTCCTCTCGGCGCCACTTCAAAGCCAAACCAAAAATTTGATTCTCAAACGAGTGTCGTTCTTCCACATGGACACATTATAAAGTTAACACTTTTTATAGAATTTTCAAAGTATTAAGCTAACTCCGCATCCAACCAAGAGGTGTCACATTTCCCGACAACCGAATGATGGAAATTTGACCAGAGAAATGCTCACAAACCATAAAACACGAGAGAAACATCCATTCGAGCCAAAAAATGAGGTTTCCTTCAAGGATAGAGAATTCAAACTATTACAAGGCTCAAACACACTCCTTAGGGACACATTAACTCATTTCTCCTTGAGTATTTAGGGAAAAAGTGGCAGGACAGCATCTTGTCTCAGTGGAAAATGGAAGAAATGGGAAAACGTGAGTTTTGAAGGAATAGTGCATGGGAGACTCAAAATATCGAGCTTTTCTAGAGGAACAAAGGAACCATGAGACAAATATGAACCCACACATGATCTTCGAACCAAGAGCAGCATGATTAAAATGGCAACAAAGATTGGCCAAACACAATACAGGAAGGAAAAAATGACAAAGGCCATGAATCAATAAATCTTCAATGGCACCAATAGGGTGAGACAATTCTGAGCACCAATAGACTCTTCCTTAGAAAAGAAGATCCGACAACTCATTTGGGGTGCTTGTGATTTTTCACTAACAATATCTTTTAGGCTCATTGCGATTGTTATGACTATGCCTAGTACATGATGCCATTGTATACGAACTTGATGTACTATGATATATACGAGACTCTATTTTTGGTTCGGTATTCCATTTTGTCTAAGTTAACTCTCTTTTACTTTATCTCTCATGTGTACTCTAGATTTTTAGAATTTTCACTTTTCAATTCTTTTAGAATGTATGCAATGTATATGAATGATAACATAATGATTTCTTTTCTTTTTATTTTATGATGTTGATATATGATGATGCAAACACAATGTGACCTTAAACTTAGTTTCTTTTACAATATTTGGTAATTCATATGGTCTTGACAAAACGTATGACAAAATGATATGATAAATAGATGTGCTTGTCCCACTCCTAACCCCACACAACTAGTAAGATGTGAGGGCTTAACACCAAGAGGTATAAAAGGCACAAGTTATGAAAAATTGTTGAATGGTAGTGATGAGAGAAAGATATAGGTTTGGCAGAACCAAATTGGAACACTACCTTACCCTACTCAAGCTACTTCATAGTTTAGAATGTGAATTTCTTTGCATTTTATCTAGACTCGGTGTAATGTCCCCTTTTCCTGTGCCAAAGGCCTAATGGCCAGGTCGAGTCCAAGTCGTGGTTAGACCGAATGAGCTGTGGACACTTTGGGAGCTATGGGGAGGGGGCCACGTGGTTATAATAGTCTAATTTTGCATTGAGGGTCACTTTTGGACCATGGCGACTTAAAGGGGAAAAGTAACTTAAGTCACTTTATTTTATTGGCCCCTCCATAGAATGAAATGTGTATAGGGTCTATTGGGGCTCTTTTGCCTCGGGGAAGTATATAAGGAGTTGGGGGAGAAAGGAAAGGGACCTTTTGTCATATACATTTTTAGCCTCCTTCACATGCAACTATTGTTGTTGCGCATCTACAGCTTGTGGAGTGAAATCCCATAGGGACACTAGCTTTGGTGGTGAGAGACCAGTTCCTAGATAGCATGGCATTCTTCGGTAGTGAGAGATCTACCATAGTCTATCATTTTTGGATCCTTTTTCAGGGTTGTGTCACAGAGATAATAACAGAGGTTTTAGAGGAAGGATTTTGAGGGTTTTGGGGGCATTTGGGGAAGATAATTAGAGGAGCTCCAGATCAGATTCACAGCAGCCATTTGGGCTAGGCGTGGCAGCACGTTGAAGGCACCTCCATCATTTTCCAACCCCATTCCAAGTGAGGTGATTGTAGCCCTTATTTGGGGGTTTTCTAGTCGATCGTTCTCAGATCTAAAGGTGGAAATATTATTTCCTATATTTGTCAATGTTATTTCCAAACACCCTTATTTTTGCTCTTGTATTTAGAGAGTAACGAACCTAGGAATTTTTCCAGCTATCTAGGGCACATTGTGCTTTTTTTGCAGTAGTTTAATTTGTGTAGAACTCCAAAAATAGTTTTATCATGTCCTTTTATAAAAATATAAAGATCTCTTTAAATTTTCAACTAATTCGAGTGGATATCTTGGGAGATATTGATTTTATTTAGTTTGCTGACCTTACTGTAAAAATTTGAATAAATTAGTATTTTACTTTGCTGCAATTTTCATATAATTTGTGCATTTTCAAGTGGTATCCCATAAGGGATATTTTAGTGGTATCGATTTTTGTTCCTCCAGCCTGTGTGGGTTAAATATGGTAGTTTGGAAAGATCTCAATGTGGGTTTTATGAAGGAAATGTTCACCAACATGGTGAAACAACAAGAAGCCACTAACCTTTATTTGAGTCAGCTCACTCAGAATGTGAATCAAAGAAGATCTAGTGAAAATAAGGAACATGGTGAGAATAGTGATAGAGGGTGGCCAATAGACGTGATTGATGATGATTTTTGTTGGAGGAAATACCAATCTTTGAGTAGGGGTTTCAAAGATAATATGTCATTTCCAGATTATTGCATGATGAAGATTGGTAGCAAGCCCAAGCGAGGTCATCATATGCCGGTACTTGAATTACAAAAGAACTCATTTGAAGAAGATGCTTCTAGACAAAAGGGTAGGATTTCCATTGAGAAAATAATTGCATTAGTGAAACTTTGTTTTTAGAGAAATTATTCCATCTCGGAGAAGAAATTTGTTTATGTAAGCAAGGAGGATGTAATGGAAACTCTTAAAAAGTGTGAGGAATATAATAGCAGAGCTAGAGCTCCTAAGTTGATAGTGACTCAAGAAAGACAACATATACAAGAGTTCAAGGAAATGATGAGGGCAATTGATGCAAGAAAGACTACACCCTCGAAAGAAGACTCTATGGAGCAGCTGGCACATGAGGAGGAGCCTCACATGGATACTAGTGTAAAATTGTAGCCTGCTGTAATTTCCAAACCAGCAACTTTTGATCATCTTTCAAATACTTTCAACATGCACTCAGGCAACAATGTTGGGGGCAGCTCAACATATGTCTATCTTGAACACACAGAGGACATTGATGGCATTGAAAGGTATGAACAAACATGGCTGGTTGGTTGCAAAACTGAAAAAGATATTTCAATCCAAAAGGTACCTATCAATCCTCCAAAGAATAAGTCATTATCATATGGGATGGATTTACTAAGAAATAATGAGCACAAAATTGTGAAAGGTGTTGATTCTTGTTCCACTTATTCTCCATCTAAAATCATGAACCAAAATAGGGATGGTGTTTTTTTGGAGGTTTCTAAAGCAGCAATAGAAGGTGAACCTTTTGATAATCTTCTTTATGAGGAGATACAAGAGAAGCAAAGATGGTAGACCTTACATGATACAAGGGTTCATGGGCATTATAAGGTATGGGATCCTGGTAATATGTTGTAGTTATCCAAAACTATCAATTCTAATTTTGAAAAATTTGTGCATCCTTTCTTCATTGGAGACTCCGGTGCAAGAAGGGAGAGTACCTCTCAAGGTGCTAGTGTTGGTTCTAAGATTTCTAATAAGGGTAAGAGAATATTTCTTAATCATATTCAATCGGATGGACTGTATAACAACATGTCATAATGAGAAGAGAAAATAACAATATGTGATAACAAGGTTAAAGTAGTGAGAGTGACATTCAGTGGAAACAAATTTCTCCATTCTTCCGCTAAGCCTTTAAGGCTTCACGAACCTTATTTCTTGAAGGATATCAAGTTTCATAGGTAAAAACTAGTAGATATTTTGGATGAGGAGTCTTGTTGGGAGAGGAACCAGACCTTGAGTGAGGGCTTTCGTAACAACATGCCATTCCAGGAATATTACAAAATAAAGATTGGCAGAGACCTAAGAGAGATCATCAGAAATAGGTACCAGAGTTACAGAGGAGATTGGGACAGATCTCCATTCCACACTTCAATGGTTCTAAGAAGTGTACTACACTGTCTTGGGTCTAGAAGTTGAAGACATACTCCGACTTGAATCCCATGTGCGAGGAAGATGCAATTAAGTTTGCAAGCTTACATGTTGAGGTATACACTCATGATTGGTGGAATCATAGGTATAATTAAATAGGGACACATACACATTACTACTTATGTAGAGTTCACGCAGAGGCTGGTGAGAAGATTTGATAGGAGGGACCCTGACAGGTATTTCAGGGAGTGGACTCATTTGAGACAAACCAGTCCCCGGATCAGTACATCACATATTTTTAGAGATTATTAGTCATGGTACCTGATGTCATAGAGAGGAGGTTGATTTTACTGTTCATAGTAGGTTTGACAGATGCTTTCGTTGGGTTTGTGAAGGCATTTGAACCTTCTTCTTTACACGAGGCTGTTAGGAAAGCTTGGGACTTGGAGTTATCCACTCCAAAGATGTGGGATCCACCTTGTGTTTAGAAAAGGGAACCTCCATTTGGATCATATGAACATTAGCAGAGGGAGCCTTGACCGAGGCAGGATATTGTTAAAAATTCAATCATTTCTTGAGAAGAAAGAGATGAGTTGAGGTGAAAGAAACTATATTTCGATTGCCACACACCTTGGATTCCAGGACATGATTGTAGAGGTAGAGGGAAGGCTCAATTCATTGAAGTATTCGAGGAGAGTAAGGGTGACAGAGGTGAGGAGTTAGAGACTTGTGAGATGGATGATGGAAATGGGGTTGCATTGGATAGTGCTTGATGCAAGGTAAGAGGAGGATACTTTTTCTCGGAGATTATAGCCACATTGTCTAGTACTTTGATGTGCAAGGCAGTTAGAATCGTGAGGAGTTATGTAGGGTCAATGAGTTGGGGTACTCATTGATAATGAGGAAACCCACAACTGTATTGATGCCTCATTGGTTGAGAGGTGAGCATTACAGACATGAGGATTTTGATGACTTGAATGGGGTTGTAGCCAATGGATATTATTTGAGGTGCACGCGTTAGGCTCCCCAGTGAGAATGACGATGGGTAACTATAAAATTACCAATGATTTCCACATTTTTAGTATGGGAGTGACCAACATAGTGCTTTGGGAGTGCAAAGGCTTCACTCTTTTGATGATCTTCGACTAACTTTTAGACAATAGAGATGAAGTTTAAGTCCAAGGGTAGGAATGCGATTTTGAGGGGAGTATCTGTAAGAGCACCAAGGGTGGTTATAGCTAAGGGAATGGAGAGGATGATCTAGCATGGTGAGGATTTTTATTATTATGGATCAATGTGGAGTATGATGGATGTGGGTGTGGCCAACAATGTTGCACATGAGGTTATTACTGAGATTGGGATTACAGGTTCAGATCATCCGAGCTTATCATTATGATAGTTATCTCAAGTTTCAGTAGACTAGAGACCTCATTTTCTTGTTGAGTAATCCAAGAACTAACACACTTGTGAGATTCTAGATGGTCACATATAGGATGATAGCTACAAATTGGAGGATGAGATGATCTTCTATCAGGGAAGATTGATCCTTGTGTCAGATTCATGGTTGAGGATGGATATATGGTGACATGTGCACTGTCCTTCCATGATGGGAATTTAAGCTACGATGAGACCTACAGGTTCATGTCAGAGAGGTTCATATGGCACAGGTTAAGGGAGGATTTCCCCAACTTTATACAGACATATACGGTTTATCACTGTGACAAGTCAAAGCCTACAAGTTCATCATTTTTTAAATTGACATTGGGTAACACTCCTATGTATTTTACTGCTTCTATGTCCGATGAGCACTTCAGCCATCTGTTAGTTAGTGGAGAGATGAAATTGAATCATGGTTATTCAGTATGTTCACATTCAGTGTAGGAGGTGGACTATATGGAGCCAATATTGCCGGTTGACTATCTACTGAGTCTTGGGACTTTTCCTCCACTTGGACACATTGAGATACATTATGAGGAGCCTTGCTCTCACACGAGTGCAGGTCATGTGGGAGAGTTAGCACCATTTGTGTGTATACAAGTTGTTTCACAAGTGGATTCAGGGGATTCTACGAGATCCAGAGTGAACTTTCATACCCAGAGTCGATTGGAGAGGAAGTGAGTGATCACATGATGATAGCCTTGCATTGGTAGGGATTGGAAAAATTGGCAATTTCGGTGTGGGTACCAGGGGAGATTCGGTGTGGGCATCATACTACTATAGGAGTAACATTGTTCTCTACATGGCATGGAGAGCATGATCACTACATGGGGTGTCTTGGTTACTTCACATCACACCGATAATCGAAAGACTATAGGGTGAGGTGGAGAAACTTATGGAGATCTATTCAACCTCTACAACATGATAGGATAATTCTTGGGGTCAAGCATTTATCATGAAGGGAGGACTATAATGTCCCATTTTCATGTGCCAAAGGCCTAACGACTGTGCCGAGTCCAAGTCATGGTCGACCAAAGGATCTATGGACACCGGGAGCTATGGGGAGGGGGCCACATGGTTCTAATAGTCTAATTTTGCATTGAGGGTCACTTTTGGACCATGGTGACTTAAAGGGGAAAAGTAACTTAAGTCACTTTATTTTATTGGCCCCTCCATAGAATGAAATGCGTATAGGGTCTGTTGGGGCTCTTTTACCTCAGGGAAGTATATAAGGAGTTGGGGGAGAAAGGAAAGGAAATTTTCATATACATTTTTAGCCTCCTTCACGTGTAATTGCTACTGTTGCACATCTACAGCTTGTGGAGTCAAATCCCACATGGACCCTAGCTTCGGTGGTGAGAGACTTGTCCCTAGCTAACAGGTGTTCTTCTAGTAGTGAGAGATATACCCTAGTCTGTCTTTTTTGGAGCCATTTTCAGGGTTGTGTCAAAGAGATAATAACAGAGGTTTCAGAGGAAGGATTTTGAGGGTTTTGGGGGCATTTGGGGAAGATAATCAGAGGAGCTCTATATCATATTCACGACATCCATTTGGGCTAGGCGTGGCAGCACATTAAAGGTGCCCCCATAATTTTCTAACCCCATTCCAAGCGAGGCAAGTTGTAGCCATTATTTGCGGGTTTTCCAATCGGTTGTTCTCAGATCTGAAGGTGGAAACATTATTTCCTATATCTGTCAATGTTATTTCCAAAGACCCTTATTTTTGCTCTTATATTTAGAGAGTAACGAACCTCGGAAGTTTTCCAGCTGTCTAGGGCACGTTTTTTTTTTTGTAGTAGTTTAATTTGTGTAAAACTCCAAAAAAAGTTTTATTAGGTCCTTTATAATAATATCAAGCTCTCTTTAAAATTTCAAGTAATTCGAGTGGATATCTTGGGAGATATTACTTTTATTTAGTTTGTTGTCCTTACTGTAAAAATCTGCATAAATCAGTATTTTACTTTGCTACAATTTTCATATAATTTGTGCATTTTCAAGTGGTATCCCACAAGGGATATTTCACTTGGATCCGTAGATGGCCACTTGGTTGAAAAAAATCTGGTTTTGGGGTTTTAAACTCTCTTGGAATTTTTGACATCTAACTCACTTTTTTTTTTACTTATGATTTCACAATATTTAACTAGTTTATTTCTAACTTTCAAGTTTATCAAAGAGACCCCCTACACCTTGCCCCATGCTACTAGTAGGAAGCATGGGCTCATCACCATGGACTAGGCATAGACGAGTAAGGGAATTTCCCTCCTTTCCTAACTGTACGTCACTAGTAAGAGACACGGGCTCAACACCGAAGGTTGGTAGGGCAAAGAAATGTGTAAAAATAAATTTTTTTGTGGATTTTCATTTGACTTACTTATTTGGGAAAAGTGTTTAGAATGCTCTTATTTCTAAGGAGATGTATATGGGATAGATGCGACACTATGAAGCTTCTAGAACAGGACCATGGGCAAAGACACCTAACCTAGGAAGAGACCAAAAGTAGAACCAAGTATGCAAGACTTGGTATGGTTGATGTCAAAACTTTGTCTTATCTTGTTTATATTGATAAATGATTCAGAAATAGTTGATGATACTATGAAGGTTTGAAGAGACATGATTTGAGTGTTTTGTTAATGTTTTTAGAGGTTTTTAGGAATTTCTATAAAAATAAGTTCCTTGATCACAACTTTTACAAAATGAACAGATAAATGAAAATGCAATGCGATGCAATAATGTACTTATGAAAATGATGATGGATCATGTGTAGTATCTCTTTAGGTGAATAGAGTTTACGGATTCAATAAACTCCTCACCTTCTAGTGTACACAAACGAAATGCCCCATTTGTGTAGTCTTCTACTTCTTGATATGGACCTAACCACCGGGTCTGAATTTTCTCCCCTCATTAGTATTCTTGTCTATCCAAATGTCAAGTCTTAAGACCAAGTCTCCCTCATATATTTCACATTTGTAAACCTTATTGTTATATTTCCAAGCCATCTAGAAAATGTAAACACTGTGTCATTATGCAACATTGATTCTCACCTCGTCGGGACTTTCTAGATGAGAGAGACGTGCTTCATAATAACCATCTTCTCTTAGGATCCCTTGTAACGAAATACGAAGACTTGGTATCTTGACCTCGAGCGGTAAAACTGCTTCAGCCCTGAACACCAAAGAAAAGGGCATTTCCCCTATTGGTGTTCTAACTAACGTTTGGTAGGCCCATAAGGCCAGGAAAAGTTTTAAATGTTAATATCGTTTGTTTTCCTTAACGATTTTGTTATCTCTTGAAAGTGCACCTTGTAGAGAGATGGCTACATGTGTTCTAAGCTTGCAAAATTGATCTCTCTCTTTCGTGGATATAATGGAAACACCTCAGGTCTGTGGGTATACCTATTTTGACGTGAGTCTCTAGTATTAAGGCCGGTTCCTTATTGATGTATCCTAAAATAATTTTTTGGGTTTGAGGGTAAAAGATGGTTGTAAATGGATTCAAAACTAGGGTGATACACCAAATTTATGTGAGGTCTTTGACTGAGCACATGCACAATTGATATGAGAATGAATTCTAGATGCACAAGCCAATAACTTTCTACAAAATATTAAGGAAAACACTTTGATGTATTGAGGGAAAGTATCACAACAATACTCGTTAAGTTACACATGCACATTAATATCATGCAAAAATTACTAAATTTTCAATAGGGTAAGATGATTAACTAGGGAATTCAACATTCACAAGGATTAATAAAACATACACAAGACTGCAAATAATTGGAAAGGCATAATATACTTCTCATTCAGAGGGAAAAACTGGAAAATATGCTTTAGCACTCCTGTGTCTAAAATTCCTCCTTTGTGCTTGCAATTGCACACAATATATAGCACAAATCATTCATCCCACCCTTCCTAAAAATAGACTAAAACTATACTCACCCATGCATCCTTTTTTACCCAAATAAGCATGCTAATACAAAGAGGCATTAATAGCCTTGATTAAAAATCAGTCAACTACAATTAACTGTTCTATTTTTAATAAAGCTGGGTGAATAATGCTAATAATAAACTTTGCTTGATGAGCAAGTATTCTTTAATGCATGCAGTCTCTGTCTTCTTTACGATGTGACACTTGTTCACATGTGGCCTTTGGTCTTCTTCCTGCATATTGCCACTTATGCATGGAAAAAGGGAATATTCTGCTCCAAAAGGTGATAATTCAAAGGTCTATATTAATACCCCACTCCATGCATGATTACAATGATTAAAGTAATGATAAGGTCTTCATCGACCATGTGCTAATTGTTTTGAAGTTGATGATGGCCCCTTTGAATATCAGGTGTTGACACCATCATTGCATTGTTATGAACTAAGGTTGAAAACCTTAAACATAGCTAAACATAGCTTGACCCTTTTGATTACTTTGTGACATAGACTATGGTATAAACAATAATCACAAGTTTGATGATTTGGCCCCCTTTGCATAAACACATGGCCCAGACCATGGTCAAAGCATAATGATTTTAGCAAGAAGTTTGGTCCCCCCATGATGACTCAATGCATAATGGAATGTCGGTGATATGCTAACCATGGTTGAATTTAGGGTTTCCCTGTGAGCTCCACATATGTACTCTTCCTGACTATGGTTGAGTTGGAAGTAACTGTGGTTGAATTTTGGTTTTCTCTGTGAAACGTTTGATTTTGTACTTTGAATTCTGAACCGTCGATCTCAACTCATTCATGAGTTAGGTTTCATTGTGGTCATTCTGTATACCGTAGATCTTGGTACTTTGTATTCTGAACCATTGATCCTTTAACTTTGGATGAGTTAGGCGTTATGCGAGCGGGGTAAAATAGATTGGGAACCTAGAATTTCACTTCATTTGCAATGTCGGTTTGGGAGGGCGAAGCCCTGATTTTTTTTTTATCAAATACCATTATTAATGTTTCTGAGCTCAGTTCCTATGCTAAAAGACTTCTGTGAGGCTTTATGCACTGTTACTTGGATTCTCTCGTCATTCTTTTCTTCTATTGATCTCTCTACGAGGTCTTGTGGCCTACATTTCTAATTATTTTAGAGATCTGTGAGGTTCTGTGAGTAAAACTAGATTCTCAACATTATGGATGCTATTTGGTTTGAAATATTTCTTTGTCTGACTAATATTGACCATTATTGCACTGTGGGGGGTGAGTTATTCATTTTTAGCTATAAACTTCTTCATTTGTCCCATCTTTCAAGCTTCTGAGTTCCACCTCTAATAATAATGGGACCTCGCTCGATGCTTTATTTTCCCTTTTGTGATACCTTTCAGAGTTCGAAGCGACTACTGGGTCTTCTATTTTTTATTCAAAACTTGGGCTCTTCGACGATATTCAACTCCGAAAAATAAGGTGAGTTATTATTATATCTGTGTGCTCTCTTAGTAAGATTTAAGAATCCTTTCATGGCCGTGGAAAATATAGAATTATCCCTCTGAATATTTCATGAGTATATGAAAAAATTGCTTGGGGTTTTCTCATAAAAATCTATTTTTGAATCTTTTGTTTGCACTCGCTAAGTTCTGAAATTAAGTGGGTATTTGTTGTCTTGTAGATCTTGAACTTTGCATTTCTTCAATTATGGATCTATGCATTTCATAGGTTTGAATACATAAAGTTTGATCATTTCTGATCGGCACTTGCCATGAATTTACTTTTACTATCACTATTGCATTTCGACTCATTGTATAGATTTGGGTTTTTTCTTACTTTGAACATGGTTGTCATTTCTATGTACTTTTCGTTCGTGAGTTTGAACTCGTATCTTGGTGCCTATCACTTTATTCTATGGAAGGGCTTTGGAACTGAAATTGTATCTCTATTCTCATTTATCACTTTCATTTTCTTGATCTTTGGGTTGTCATTTTTCTTTCTTATGTAATATAGAAGCTTTTTTTCCATATAACTCGACTCTGGGAGTGTTTCAATATTAGTATTTGTATCTTACTTCATAGATATGCTCATATCATGGAGCTCAAAATTTTGTTATTTTGGCACTCGTGTATAAACTTGATTTCTTCTCTACATTTGCAAAATAATTAGTCAACCTTGGCCTTCAAGATCTGTATATCTATACTTCTTCTATTTGTAGCTTGAAAGCGACTGTTATACTAAATCTTTTCACAATATACCAAAATTTGGTTTTGAAATTTTTCGTAATGAACTCTGCTTCTCTGTTTTCCTGAGGGTTTAAACCTTGAAGTTTTTATTTTTTCTCTTTTTCTGTTATAAGTTGTTTCTATTTTAGCCACATACAAGAATGAAGATAGAACTTTTAAGACTTCTTGGATTATCCCATGTGATGGATATGACCCATGTTTCTCTCTCATGCTGGAGCTTTTATATTTGCATTCTTTTAATTTGAAATTAGATATTTCTATTTCTATGGTAGTCTCAGAATCGAAACTTGTAAGACATTTGAATGAATAATGAACTATGATATTCCATACTGGCATATATATCTATTTTTAGTGTGAAATTCATATTGTTGGCTAGTATGGTTTTATCCGAACGGATTCATGTTGTTATTTGAATTCTTCACTTGATATTTATAGCATTTATGTATCTATTCTGATGTAATCTAAAAGTGTGCACTTGAATTTTGATATGGCACTATAACAATTCATTTAGATGTTTCATGGCTTGTTGTTGGGGCTGAAATCTGATAACTATTATCTTGATCATGCCATGCATTATCTGCTTTCTGCATTACTATTTGATTTATATACAACTTTCAAGCATGTATTAGTTTAAAATAGCATGATGGAAATATGTAAAATGTCCATTTTACATGGCGAAGCCACCCGCTAATTTTTTTTTAGATTTCTTTTTCCATTCTCGTTTAGCTGTAATATTATCTTTCCAGTTAACTTCATCCTTTATATTTTGATTCTTCTACTTCACCTATTTGAAAATTTGAAACATGTACTTGTTATCTTTGAATGGAAGTAAGCATGCAAGTTTCTCCTCTGATCTACACTATAACTCCTTTTATTTCTAGAATAGCTACTGAACTCTGAGTTACATTCTTCTTTCATACCATTATGTACTTGTGATTTATTCCAACTTGATGTACCATAGATAGAAGTCATTGAACTCTATTTTTATGTAATCTTTATCTAATAGTGAGGACTGTAAGACAATTTATTTTCTTCTTCACTGCAACCTATACCTACACACTTAAGAAAATAGTTAGAAAATATTTAGGATTTTTGGCCTCTCTTATGTTCCATAGTTTTTCTTTTCTTCTCTCTCCTTATTTCTGAGTGAATAAATCATGTATGTTGTTACAGAAAAGTACTTTTATTAGTTGTGCCTTTAATCCTCATGTAATTTATACCTCCTGTTGTTAAGAGATCCACCTGCATGAATTTGGATAGTATAGGAATATGGATTAACCCTGAGCTCAAAACTGATAGTTTTTTTGTTTCTATTTTCGTACAATGCCTTTTTAGCAAGCCAGTGAATATGAAGATGGAACAAAGCTGAAGATGGAGATGCATCAATTGAAATGAAATAAACCTCAAGGAAATGATGGGTTCATTCATACTCTAATTTATTTTTCATGCACATGTACCTCTTACTTCAAGTAGTTATTATTTACTATTTCAGTTACATCCACGGCTTGTGTGGGAACATTTGAAATTTCTTATGAATAAAAAATTGAATTCTGAAACTAAGTTGTGTATTTCTTTCTGCTTTTTAGTTTTTGTACATGGATTGTATAATGAATTAAATAACTCAATAACATAATTGAATGTATTAATCATGAAGGAAAGACTCTTAAAAGACCTATAACTTTAACAAGGAACTATCACTGCTCTAATATGAAATTATGATTGTTGTTCCAAAACTTAACACTTCATCTATTATAAAATTCAATGTCTTCATCAAGATAACACATATGTCCTTTGGGACTTTGTGTTCTTTTGCTAAAGATAGTCATGAAATACAGACTATGTGATCTATTACGTTTTGTAACAACACACATAGCTACATATTTCATGTAATCATTAATTAATTCAACAAAAACAATATTGAACTGAAATAAACTCCCCTAGCTTAGGTTTACTTCACCAATGTTATCCATCATAACGTAGTTTCAAGCTTCCCATTTTTACACAAGAGTAAAAATTGTCAGCATTTCTGGTGATGCTACGGGGAAAGTTGCTTGTTAGCTTATAAACTAGTGCCTTGCTCTTTTCCTTTCAGAATGGATTCCAAAGCATGTAATCAAAATATGCCTTTCGAAGGTCCAACCTTCCAAAATGAACTAAAACTAGAAAGGATCTGGTAAATAAGATCACATGCATGAATGCACTTTATTGAATTGAAAAACATTACAATGTGTAGGAACTACACTTATTGAAGGGAAATCCTACTCTAAACATACACTTGTAGGATTTTTAATAACAATGTTTGAGAAACATACAATTCAAAGGAATGGGAAGTTCCTTTCCATTCAGCCTTGAGAGTTGAAAAGAATTTTTTTGCAAGCTAAAATCATGTAAGGACCACTCCATATTGTATCAAACTTTGTGTGTTTTCCTAGCTTTGCACGATCAACATCCCACTTCAACACAATATCTCCTTCATTGAAGATTCTGAACTTAGCCTTCTTATCAAAAATTTCTTCATTTGTTTCTGATTCTTTTCCATGTTCACATGATTTTGATCTCTCAGCTCTTATAACTCCATTAATTCTAGCATAACAAATCTGCAATGGTTCATTCTCAAGAAACTCCATTTGATGTAGCAAATCTAGTGTAGGTAACTCAACTAAAATAGGCATTCTTGCTTCTTTTCTATAAACAAGCTTGTTTGTGGTGAATTGCCTACTAATATTTTAGGAGTCACTCTATCAGTCCAAAGTACTGAATTCAACATTAGATGCCAACCTCTTTGGTTATCTTTGAGTGTTCTTCTGATGATCCTTAAAATATTGTTAGTACTTTCAGCTAACCCATTACCTTGTGGGTAATAATTAGATGATGAACTTAAATAAATTCCATGGTTGACAACCCAATTTGTTACCTTTGCACTAAGAAATGCTAAAGCATTATCTAAAATGATAGTTGTTGGAACACCAAATTTACAAACTATACCTTCATAAAAGGATAGTATCAAAGTTTCATTAGCATCTTTCAAGGCTATTGCTTTAGTCTAGCGTGTAAAGTAATATGTAGCATTCAAAATCCACTTGTGTCCTTATGACGAAGGTGGGTTTATCATGCCAATAAAGTCAAGACCCCACTACATAAAAGGTTGATCAACTGAAATAGGCTGTAAGGGAAGCGAAGCTAAATGTTCTTTTCCAACAAAGAAAGCACATTTCTTACACTTTATGATCCATTCAAACCGTCTTTGAATATGTTGGGCCAATAGTAACTAGGTTTCATAATTTTTAAGGCTTGATGTGTTGAAAAATGACCTCCTGCAGGTCCTTCATGGAATTTGGATAATAATTTCTGAATTCTATCATAATCAACACATCACAACAAGATTCCATTTATATCTTTTTTGAATAACACACCATCAATAAAAACATAAGGTACAACTTATAATCTGAAATAACTTCATTTATTCTTGTTGATACCATACCTTGAATAAGTGTCATGTTGTAGATAGTTAACTAAATCAGTCACCATATCTCGTATTCCCGAACTTCTTGAACAAGATCAAGTTATTGATTTTCTAGTTGCATCCATGACCTTTGATTGATGATATTTTGTAACTTCAACATGTTGTTTTTTTCCATATCAGCAATTACATGTTCACACAAACCTTTACCTCGAACTATCTTCGCAACATGGATATCAACATCATATTCCATGACTTTGTTATCCAACCTGCTCTTTTCTCATTCAATTCTTTATTTAACAAGAAATATTTTACACTTGGATGAGAAACAAGAACATGTATCTTGTTATTTGAAAGCATGTACTTAAAATTATTTATTCCTCTTACTACTGAAAGTACTTATTTTTCAAGAGATGTGTACTGTTTGTAAAATCACAAACTTTGTCACGAATGGGTTGGTTGTGAGTAAGGAATTCTAAGTGTGATTACACAAGATTGGACCATCTCTCAAGCCGTTAAACTTTATCAAAACTTGAGTTGGACCTCCGTGAGAATGTTTTTTCCTTATTCCTAATCTACCTATCATTCTCTACTTGAGTGGTCCAAGAGAACCTATCTAATCTAACCATTCCAAGGGTTTAACCAGAGAGAGAGAGAGTGAAAGAGAGCCTTCACTAAGTGGTGATACACCGAAAAGGAAGTGGCTTATCATAGATCCAAATTGCTTGAAGTTGAGAGAGGTGAGTAGAGGAAGGGGTGGACAAGATGCACCACAAACCAAAGGTGAACATCACATGGAACACCACTTCAAGACCCATTAATCACATCTCCCAAAATCTACAATAAACATCAGAGTATGCATAGTATACCTTCAAATGATGAGAGGTAAGAATAGACAATAAAATGAGCTAGGGATGGAAAAGATGCATCACAAAATAGATTTTATTGCTCCAAAAGTTACATGGTACATCATTATGGGGCAAGGGGCAAGAAAATGCCATTATAGATCCATGAGAGGAGGCTTAGACTCTGCATTCTACCCTAAGGAAGAAAGAGAGAGGGGGCAGGAGAGAAAAGATGAAAAACCGTTTGAATATGCCCCTCCTTTACAATATATAGAAGAATGAGAGAGAAAGAGAGAGGGAAAATGAACTTTGTTCTAAGCACCCCTGCAATGCATTGAATTCCACCTACCACAATGAAGAGTCTCGTTGCAACACCCATGCCCCCATCATTGTCCCTTACTGGGAAATAAAGAGGCCTATTTTTCATCATGGCGGTAGGTTGGAGACTTGACAATTCTCTTTTGAAATTAGTAGGCCGAAAAATTAATGGAGGCTTAGTGAGAAGTTAGTGCTTGATCTTTCCAAAAGTCCTCTCTCCCCAAACCTAAGTTTCAAATCGAAAGATATGGTTGTCTTTAAGATCGTGGTCGCGGGTGCATAATGTTTAAAAGAGTATTTCCGTATCATGTCCACGTGGAAACCTCACGCATCATGAAGATTTGGATCCTTCCTTTTGCTCTTGAAATTGCACCAAACTCCGACATGTGGCATTCTGCAGTGGGCTCCTTTGTTTCCTTTGTATTCTTCCTAGGTTTCTCCTATTGACAGAGACACTTTACTGTGACCCGAGACACATGAAGGCTTCATTCTCATTTGGAAACTACCCTTAGATTTTACTTTTGAAGTTGCATGGACAAGACACGTAGAGGACTCCTTAGGATTTTGGACTTTTCAATGACCGACCTTACCTCTTCAGATTCTAGGACATGTGGCGGGTTGGTGCTCATTTGGGAATTGTCTTTAGGGCCGTAAAATCCTTTGAAATTGTGCCAAAGAGAAACATGGTTATTTCGAGGCTCTATCCTATTTCTTTATGTTTTAGATAAGTCCCTTTTGTTTGGCAAGAATACGTCCGACCCTGGACACGTGGAGGCTCAATGCTTTTACGGAATGCACTCTAAATTTTACCGGAAAATTGAAATTACATCAGTCGACACGTGGCACCTTCCCCAGGTCTTCTTATACTTAGTCGATTTAGGCCCACTGTCCCCTTTGTTGACTCGACCATGTTCACTTGCACTGTTTGGGGCTACCTCCATGCATTTTCTACTTTGAAAATGCACGATGAGGCACATGGAGGCTTCCACTTACCTTTTGTACTTAGCCGATTCGAGCCTACTCCCTTTTGGGCCTGGGACATGTGGAAGGCTCAGTGCTTGATCGATTCTATGTTTTGATCGCGCCTTTAAAATTATGCCTGAGACACATGGCGTTGTCCGCTGGATCTCTATACTTATTCATTTTAAGTAGCCGAATCTGTCCCTATTTTGGACATGGGACACATGGAAGCCTCGCACTCATCCGGAACCCGCTTTGGATTTTACCTTTGAAATTGTGCTTGAGTCGACATGTGGCACTTTCCACTGGCTCTACCCCATTTTTACTTTTTTAGTTGACTCTATCCCTTTGCTTAGCACTTGTGACACGTGGAAGCTTGGCACTTGTTTGGGGTACCCATTTTGGATTATATACTTGGAATTTCACCATTGAGACACGTGGAAGCTTCCATCAACTGTGACTTTTCAATTTTCGGTAATTGACCACATGAGCTCACGGGCTCGCACTTGAAAATTGTGCCATTTGACAAAAGTGAAAAAGTTCCAAAGTTCCTTGCAGACCCGTCGGCCCACATTTACACTTGGGAAAAATTTCCTCCATGGCCCCACAGACTTGCTTTTACACTTGAGTCATCCAAATTCGGGCCCACCGGTCCATATTTTCCACTAGGGCAAAAGGCATCTTCTGAGCCCGCCGGCCTCGCATTTTCTACTTTTCATAAGGAATCCTTCTCCAGCCTGTGGGCCCACAATTATACTCATTTCTCATTGTGAAAAGGGAAAAATGTCAAAATGTCTCCCGCTGGTCCGCGATTTCCATTGCAAAATTTTCCCTAGGCCCGCTTTTGGCAAAAATGCTTCCCGTGCCACCACTCAGTAACTTTAAAAATAGAAGAGTTAGGACTTATTTATATCTCTAAAAGGGAAGAAACTTCCTATCTAATGGAAATGCTTTCAGATCCCTTAAGTGCTTAAAATATGTAAGAATTGGTGTAAGGACAAAAGGGGAAAATGGTTGTCACTTGACCCAAAATAAGTGTGAGCTTATTTTGGTCAACATGTACCTTGTTTCGTAATCATGAAAACTTTGTCCAAAGAAAGCAATTGGCTGCTCAATATTTTCATCATTAACCTAAGTTAATATGGTTGAGATTGTTTTAGCTCCACAAGTGCATACATTGTAAAATATTTATCAAAATTTGGATTTACAAGAGTAGGAGCTTGAGAGATGGTTGTTTTAATTGCTTCAAACCCTTCTCTCCTTTCGCTGGTCCAAGAGAAAGTCTTCTCTTTCTTCAACATAGTTGTCAATGGTTTAACCAATGCTACAAAATCTAGAACAAATCTTCTAACGAAGTTAATTTTTCCCAGGAAACTTTGTAATGCCTTCTTGTGATGAGGCAATTATAGTTGTGATATGGCTTCATTTCTGAAAGGGTCAATTGTTAAACATTATTTAGAAACAATATGACCAAGTAATTTACCTTGATGTACTAAAAAGATAGACTTTTTGGGATTTAAAGATATTCCAAACTACCTGCACAACTAAAAAGTCTACCTTAGATGTATTATATGTTCATCTGATTTTTTTGAAAATACAGTAACGTCATCCAAATAAACCAAGATGCATTTATTTAACAAGCTACGAAAATCCATGTCCATTGCACATTGAAACATTGCACCAACATTTGAAATGCCAAAAGGCATTCTTTTGTAAGCATAAGTACCCCACTTGGTGGTAAAATCTATTTTGTACCTATCTTCTTCTCAGACTAGAATTTGATTGTATCCACTATACCCATCCACAAGAGATAGTCGGTCGTAACTAGAAATTTTTCTTAAAATCCAATCCATATTTGGCAATGGGTAATGATCTTTTAATGAAGTTTTATTAAGATATCTAAAATCCACACATAATTTGATTTCTCCATTCTTTTTCCGAACCGAAACAAGATTAACTACCCAACTTGAATGCTTAACTGGAAAGATAATACCTGATTCGATCAACTTAGATAATTCTTTCCTCATTAGAGGCTCTATCTTGGGATTTATAGGCCTTTGTTTTTACCTAACTGGCTTAGAATTTGGTTGTAATTCAATAGTATGTTGTGCCAAACTGGGATCAAACCCTTTCAGATCTTGATATTTCCAAGCAAAACATCCTTAAATTCCTTGCAAAGATTAATAAAGGAATGTTTTTCATCTAAGGAACATACCTTTCTGAGAAATAAATTATTTCCCTCATCTACTGAGATCTCTTCATAATTATCAGCATGTGTTGACATCTTAGTTTTGTCTTTCCTTAACTGATCATCAGTGCTGAAGATGTCTTCTAATGTGACCAAGCATCGAGGTATTTTATTCATCTTTAATTGAACAATCTGATCACCATATAAGTGCTGTAATTTATCTTGATTTATCGCAGAAAATTCAACTTCTTGCTGCAAAAACTCTGTAAATATGTTTATCATTTCCAAAACCTGCCAATTTAAATCATTATCAGGTATGGAAGGCCTGATAATCAGCTTTATGTGAGGCTGAATCTTGTTGTTTTTATTTGTTTCAACACTTCAAAACTAATAGCAATTGCTGCAAGTCTATCTCGTATGCTTATTTTCTATTCTTGGAATGGACTCGGTTATTAATAACTTTAAATATTCCATTAAGTTTAAAACTCTATGTCTATAAGACTTCATTAGTGGGTTCTTACAAACATTGAAATTTCTTACTTGATTGATAACCAACTCAAAATCACCAAAAATCTGTAACATGCTAATACCTCTCTTTCTGGCCCAAAGTAAGCCATGAATTAATGCTTCATATTTAGCTACATTACAAGTGCATGAAAATTAGAGACTCAAAGCTAAAAATACCTTTCATTTGTGGGGGAAGTGAGCATCAAACCTGCTCCTTGTCCTTTCTTGTTCTTAGCTCCATCAAAATGAAGCTTCCAAATCCCTTCTGCTTGCATTTTCTATTTTGGACAACAAGGGAATTGGTGTGTTTTCCTCATGCAGAAATACACACTAAACATATGTTCTTCAAATTCTTTGAAAGGATCATGATCATGTGTCTTTTCATCCATAAAAAAATTAGAAACACCATCTAGTGCTGAAACATGAGTTGTATTATCGAAATCAGACTAGTCTAAGGTTGCATAATTAGCTAATGCATTAGAAGCATGAGGCTCAATGTGAAATATGGCCAATGGTTTAGAATTGATAGTAAATTTGGTTCCATAACATGTAGTGAAGAACAAGAAGGACCAATCTAAAGAGAGATAACCTCCTATTTTTGTTGTGAAATCTCTAGATAAACATATAGCAAAATAAGGAGGTAAATCTACAACAAGTAATATCTTGAAAATGGAAACATTTGGGCAAGCATGCAATGTTACCTCCAGATTTCTGATGACACCAATTGTATTCATTGCAGTCCCATCCGTATAGCACACTCTTCTCTATAGGTTCATAATGCAAACCCAATTTTTCTGTAATTACTTTTGGCATAACTGTGCTACTTGCACCGTTGTCAACCATATAATTATGAACAAGATGTTCTCCAATAATCAGTGAAAATAAAATGGTGGTGGTTTCTTGATGTCTTGAGCATTTAAAACCTTTTGAACCATCCATTTAACTTCTTTAATGTAGTCATGTTCCATTGTTCCAAGGACCATATATATTTTTCTGAACTTCCTTTTCTATTGTTTTTGAAGAAATCAGAGCTTAGCAAGTTCATGAGAAAGTAACTCTTGCTGTCCTAGAATACTTAGAGCATCCCACATTGAGATGTTAACATTATGCTTTTTCATTACATCAACAATGTTAAAAGAAGAAACGGTTTTTGAAAAAGACTATACTGTCTTTAGCATAGGCTTTAGTTAAAATTGATTCTGCTTTAGCTGCTTTTGATATATGAGGTATAAATAATCTTCTTGGATCAGGTTGTAGCTGTTTTTGCTACTCTTTACCAACTGAAAAACTTGCTATCTTTTTGGAATAAGTAGAACTACATTAACTGATTTTTGACCTGTAGTTGTTTTATCGGACTGTGGGTGAAGAGACCTATTTTGTTGTTTTTAACTTTCTTGGGCCTTTTCTTGAACTCTAGTAATAACTGTAATGAAATCATCCTCACTAAAACTGATTAAGTTCTATTCAGGTGCTTTCTAAACATACGTTTCTTGCTTCCCACCCTCTATTTGAGGCATGAACAATGTCTCAGGTTGAGGTTGTGCAATAAGACTTATATTCAGAAAGCATTTGGGTAACTTGCAGCTGAATGAGGTTGATTACAAGGTTGACACCATTATTTTGTAGCCATATTAACTAGGACTAAAGCATTAGATGGAGTAGGAGCCTTTGGGTCAAACTACCTTTGCGAATAAGGTTGCCTATAATTTTGATTCTGGTGATAAGGTTGTCTATTTTATTCGTTTTTCTGATAAGGAGTTTGATAAAGCCTTCTAGGTAATGCAAGTCTATTTTCAATCGAAGTCATCTTGTTTCCCATAGTTTGTAAAGCTTTAAACACATCATCTGATGGGGCTGTAATAATAGGTTCAATAATGGTGATAGGTGCCAAATATGCTAATAAAGGCATTGAAGGCCTTGGTGCTAACTTTCCGAATTGAATAAGACTATTTTCATCTCGGATAGCGATATCATAGGATGCTAGGAGAGTCTCTCCTCCCATAGACTGAATCATAGTTTAAATATCATTGTTTAGTGCTCTAAGATAATAAAGAAAAGCATGATCAGCTTGAGGCTTGAAACTTGCTGAAATTCTTTCCCAAGTTCTAGAAAAATGAATATTGAAACTAGCCATAAATTCATGGGGGCTCTTTTAATTGTAGACAACTATTCTATAAGAGATAAATGATCTGAATTATCTTGAAATTATTTCAGCAATTTACCACCTAACTCATCCCAAGTTATTATCCTTCCAATCTCTAAATTTATTTACCATTGCAAGGCTTGCCCTTTAAAGGATACAACTAAAAGTCTCAAGGCCACATCTTCATGGGTTATGTTATGAACTACACATAGGGCTGCAACATATTTGATATGCTCTATTGGTGTAACATGATTTTCACTAGTGAATGTAGGTAAACTTTTCATGGCAACATTAAGGATATCATGATAAATTGGGATTACTAATGGGTTGCCATTAGTAAAGGTCACAAAATTCCTAGGTGGTTGAATAGCCATTGGAAAAACTAGGATTTGAATAAAGAAATTGATATGGGGTGATGGAAGATTAGGAGGAGGGTTGTTAAAACTAGGCCTATTATAAGGTAGGGTGTTACCAACTCTTCTTCTTCTTGCATAATTCAAAGGTAAGGAAATAATTTCAAGGAATTCATCTTATTGATAATATTGTAGTCACTTTAGGCATGGAACATGCTATAAAACTATTCTGAAATCAACTTTACGGAGTTGCCAAATAAATATTTAAATATTTAGAATAAATTGCTGCAACTTGTAGATCTAAAATTAAATTTTGCCTTTTGTGATTATGCTATAAATTGTTGTAATTTTCTTGTAGATCTAATTCGTTATCGCACCGAGCTGCCCAAAACTTGTTATCTCTTGAAATTGCACCTTGTAGAGAGATGACTGCAGTGTTCTAAGCTTGCAAAATTGATCTCTCTCTTTCGTAGATACAATGGAAACACCTCAGGTCTATGGGTATACCTATTTTGAGGTGAGTCTCTCAGTATCAAGGTTGGTTCCTTATTGATGTATCCTAAACTAATTTTCTGGGGTTTGAGGGTAAAATATGATTATAAATGGATTCAAAATTGGGGTGATACACCAAATTTATGTGATTTATTTGACTGAGCACATGCACAATTCATATGAGAATGAATTCTAGGTGCAAAAGACAATATCTTTATGCATAATATTAAGGAAAACACTTTCGTGTATTGAGGGAAGGTATTACAACAATACTGTTAAGTTACACGTGCTCATTATTATCATGCAGAAATTACTGAATTTGCAATAGGGTAAGATGATTAATCAAGGAATTCAACATTCACAAGGATTAATAAAACATACGCAAGACTACAAATAATTGCAAAGGCATAATAGACTTCTCATTCAGAGGGAAAAATTGGAAAAATATGCTTTAACACTCTTGCGTCTAAAATTCCTCCTTTGTACTTGCAATTGCAGACAATATATAGCACAAATGATTCATTCCACCCTTCCTAAAAATACACTAAAACTGTACTCACCCATGCATCCTATTTTTACCCTTTATTTATTAATAAATAAAGGAATAAAATAAGCATGCTAATACAAAGAGGCATTAATAGCCTTGATTACAACTCACCAACTATAGTTGACTATTCTATTTTTAATAAAGTTGGGTGAATAATGCTAAGAATAAACCTTGCTTGATGAGCAATTATTCTTCAATGCATGTAGAATCAGCTTTTCTTTCTAATGTGACACTTTTTCACATGTGGCCTTTGGTCTTCTTCCTACATATCGCCACCTGTGCATGGAAAAAGGGAATATTTTGCTCTAAAAGGTGATAATTCAAAGGTCTATATTAATTCCCCACTCCATGAATGATTACATTAATTAATGTAATGATAAGGTCTTCATCGTCCATGTGATAATTATTTTGAATTTGATGGTGGCCCTTTGAATATCGTGTGTTGACACCATCCTTGCATTGTTTTGAACTAAGGTTGAAAACATTAAACATAACTAAACATAGCTCAACCATTTTGATTACTTCGTGACATATAATATGGTATAAACAATAATCACAAGTTTTATGATTCGGCCTTCCTTTGCATAAACGCATGGCCTAAACCATGGTCAAAGAATAATGATTTTAGTGGGAAGTTTGGTCCACCCCACGATGACTCAATGCATAATGGAATATCGGTGATATGTTAACCATGGTTGAATTTAGGGTTTCCTATGACCTCCATGTATGTACTCTTCCCGACTCGGTTGATTTGGAAGCAAATGTGGTTGAATTTTGGTTTGCTCAGAAATGTTGGATTCTCGTTTTGAATTATGAACTGCCGATCGATCTCAACTCATTCATGAGTTAGGTTTCATTGTGGTCATTCTGTACACCATAGATCTTGATACTTTGTATTTTGAATCATCAATCCTTTAACTCAAGATGAGTTAGGCTTTATGCAACTTTTTTTGTAAACCAGATTGGGAACCTAATCTTTCATTTCACTTGCAATGTCGGTTTGGGAGGGAAAACCTTGGCAAAATTTTTATTGAATGCCATTATTGATGTTTCGAGTTTAGTTCTGTACTAAAATACTTTTGTGAGGCTTTATGCACTCATTACTTGGATTCTCTGTCATTCTTTACTTCTATTGAGCTCTCTGCAAGGTCTTGTGGCCACCATTTCTGATTATTTTGGAGCTCTATGAGGTTCTGCGAGTAAAACTAGATTCTCCACGTTATGACCACTATCCGGTTTGAAATATTTCTTTTTCTAACTAATATTAACCATTATTGCACTATGGGGGTGAGTTATTCATTTTTTAGTCAGTAAAATTCTTCATTGTCCCATCTTTCAAGCTTCGAGTTTTGCCTCTAATAATAATGGGACCTCGCTCGATGTTTTTTTCCCCTTTTGTGATACCTTTGAGAGTTTGAAGCGACTACTGGGTCTTCTGTTTTTGATTCAAAACTTGGGCTCTTCGATGATTTTCAACTCCAAAAATAAGGTGAGTTATTGTTATATCTGTGTGCTCTCTTAGTAAGATTTAAGAATCCTTTCATGGCCATGGAAAATATAGAATTTTCTCTCTGATATTTCATGAGTATATGAAAACTTTTCTTGGGGTTTTCTCATTAAAATCTGGTTTTGAATCTTTTGTTTGCACTTGCTAAGTTCTAAAATTGAGTGGGTATTTGTTGTACTGTAGATCTTGAACTCTACATTTCTTCGATTATGGATCTATGCATTTCATAGGTTTGAATACCCAAAAGTTGATCATTTCTTGATCTAGAACTTGCCATGAATTTACTTTTACTATCACTATAGCATTTCTGACTCATTGTATAGATTTGGGTATTTGTTGTTTTCTCTTACTTCGAACATGGTTGTCATTTCTATGAACTTTTTGTTCATGAGTTTGAACTCATATCTTGGTTGCTATCACTTTCTTCTGTGGAAGGGCTTTGGAATTGAAATTGTAGGTTTGTTCTCATTTCTCCCTTTCATTTTCTTGCTCTTTGGGTTATCATTTTTCTTTCTTGTGTAATTTGAAAGCTTCGTTTCCATATAACTTGACTCTAGGAGTGTTTTGTTATTGGTATTTGTATCTTACTTTATAGATCTATCCATATTATGGAGCTTGAAAAAAAAATTTGGGCACTCAAGTATAAACTTAATTTTTCCTCTGCATTTGCAAAATAATCAGTCTACCTTGGCCTCCATGATCTATAGATTTGTACTTCTTCTATTTGTAGCTTGAAAGCGACTGATATACTAAATATTTTCACGATATACCCAAATTTGGTTTTGAAATTTTTCTTAATGAACTTTGCTTCTCTGTTTTCCTGAGGGTTTCAACCTGGAAGTTTGTATTTTTTCTCTTTTTCTATTATAAGTTGTTTCTTGTTTTAGCCACATATAAGAATGAAGATAGAAATTTTAAGACTTTTGTGATTATCCCACGTGATGGATATGAACTATGTTTTTCTCTTGCTCTGGAACTTGCATACTTGAATTCTTTTCATTTGAAATTACACATCCGTGTTTCTATTGTAGATCTCAGAATCGAAACTTGTAAGACATTTGAATGAATAATGAATTATGAGATTCCACATATACATCTATTTTCAGTTTGTAATTCATATTGTTGACTAGTATGGTTTTATCTAGACGGATTCAAGTTGTTATTTGAATTCTTCACTTGATATTTGTAGCATTTTTGTATCTATTCTGATGCAATCTAAAAGTGTTCACTTGAATTTTGATCTGGCACTATAACAGTTCATTTAGACGTTTCATGGCTCATTGTTGGGGCTGAAATCGATAATCATATCTTGATCACCATGCATTATCTTCTTTCTGCATTACTATTTGATTTATATACAACTTTCAAGCATGAATTAGTTTGAAATAACATGATGGTAATATGTAAAATATCCAATTTACATGGCAAACCCTTGTCAATTTTTTTTTAGATTTCCTTTTCCATTCTATTTCAAGTGTAATTTTATCTTTCTAGTTAACTTCAGCCTTTATATTTTGATTCTTCTACTTCACCTATTTGAAAATTTGAAACATGTATTGTTATCTTTGAATGGAAGTAAGCATGCAAGTTTCTCCTCTGATCTACATTATAACTCCTTCTATTTCTAGAATAGCTACAAACTCGAGTTACATTCTTCTTTCATACCATTATGTACTTGTGATTTATTCCAACTTGATATACCATAGGATGGAAGTCATTGAACTCTTTTTTATGAAATCTTTATCTAACAATGAGGACTGTAAGACATGATTTATTTTCTTCTTCACTGCAACCTGTACCTACACACTTAAGAAAATAGTTAGAAAATATTTAGGATTTTTGGCCTCTCTTATGTTCCATAGTTTTTCTTTTCTTCTCTCTCCTTATTTCTGAGTGAATAAATCATGTATGTTGTTACAGAAAAGTACTTTTATCAGTTGTGCCTTTGATCCTCATGTAATTTATACCTCTTGTTGTTAAGAGATCCACCTGCACGAATTTGGATAGTATAGGAATATGGATCAACCCTGAGCTCAAAACTGATAGTTTTTCTTCTTTTGTTTTCAGGTATAGTGCCTTTTGCCAAGCAAAGTGAAGATGAAGATGGAACAAAGCTGGAGATAGAGATGCATCAACCGAAATGAAAGAAACCTCAAGGAAATGATGGGTTCATTCATACTCCTCTATTTTATTTTTCATGCATATGTACCTCTTACTTTAGTAGTTGTAATTTACTCTTGAGTTACATCCCACGACTTGTGTGGGAACATTTGAAATTCCTTATGAATAAAACATTGAATTCTAAAACTAAGTTGTGTATTTCTTTCTACTTTTTAGTTTTTGTACATGGATTGTATAATGAATTAAACAACTCAATAGCATAATTGAATGTATTAATCATGAAGGAAAGACTCTTAAAATACCTGTAACTTTAACAAGGAACTCTGACTGGTGTAATATGCAATTATGATTGTTGTTCCAAAAATTAACACTTCATCTATTCTGCAATTCAATGTCTTCATCAAGATAACACATTTTTCCTTCGGGGCTTTGTGTTCTTTTGTTGAAGATAATCATGAAATTGCAGACTATGTGATCTATTATGTTTTGTAACAACACACATAGCTACAAATTTCATGTAATCATTAATTAATTCAATAGAAACAATATTGAACTGAAAGAAACTCCCCTAGCTTAGGTTCACTTCACCAATGCTATCCATCGTAATGAAGTTTCGAGTTGCCCATTTTTGTACAAGTGTAAAAATTGTCAATGTGTTTTTAGGAGAATGGACTTTAAAGTGTTATTAGTAGCCTCAACTTGTCCATTATCCTAAGGATAGTAGAGAGAAGTTGTATGATGACTTATCTTGAATTTTCCACATAGTTCAAATACATCATCATTTATGAAAGACGTGCCATTATAAAAATAATGACTTGTGGCACCTGTACCTACAAATGATTTGGTTCAGATGAATTTAGTGATTACGAGATCTAGGTACGGTGGTAAGGGGCATGGCTTCTACCCATTTGGTAAAGTATTTTGTGGCCGTAATTATGAAGTTATGGTCATCCATTGATGAGGGATAAAACTTCCTATCAAATCCAGTCCCATGTGGAAAATAACCATGGGGTTGTGATTGGTTGTAGAGTTTGTGCCATTATGTGGATCTCATGGTAGAACTCCTGACATTTATGGAATCTACGCACAAATTCTACTACATCATGCTCTAGCATGGGCTAGAAGTAGCCCATCCGATGTATTTTCTAAGTAGTGGCGTGGCCACCAAAGTGACCTCCACATACCCCGCTATGTGATTCGTAAATAATATTTTTTGATTCCTCTACATCAACACATCTCAACAACATTCCATCAAAGGCTCTGCAGTAGAGAACTTGTTCCAAAATAACGTACTTAGCGGTGATGACGTGTAACCTCCTTCTTTTTGTGATGTTGCCCCTTACGGGTATGTCTAGTCCATGATGAAATTGACAATGTCAAGATACCAAGGAAATAAAGAGATATGGGGCCTAGTTTTGATAAAGTGCATGCACTCATTGGGAAAGTCCAGATCTACCAAATCATCCCCATCCAATGGATTTTAAGCTAACCAATCTACAAGGATTCATCCCTTAACGAATTTTTGATTTACAAATGTTAGTTCAAACTTTCCCATTAACATTATGAAACGCCCGGCCTTCTAAGACAAGGATCCTTGCATGAGGAATTTCTCAAGTGGCCTATCTTAACAATAACCCTTTTTCTTGATTGATCATATAATTCCTTAAACTCTTTGTTGCAAAAACTATGACAATGTATTCCTTTTTTACATGTGTGTAACGTGTCTCATAATCAGAAACGTCTTAATAATGAATTAAACTACACGTACTCATTTATCATCAACCTCGTGAGCCAACATGCAAAGGCTAGTGAAACACCCATAGCTCATGAATACAAGATCAAATGGTGATCTAATCTAGGTGGCATTAGCATAGCAGGTACAATATGAATCATTTAACGCTCTTGAAGGCCTCTACTTGCATTCTTTTTCCAATCAATGTTATAATTCTTTTTCAACAAATTGTTGATTAGATGAATAACAAAGGTCAAGTTAGGGATGAACCTTTGGATTGTAATGAGTTTCCCAAAAAAATAACTAATACTGACTCATTTAATGGTGGAACCATTTCTAATATAGACCAGATTTTGGCCAGTCAACATCAATCTCTTGTGAAGATATAATGTAACCTTGAAGCTTGCCTCATGTTACGTTGAATACACATTTCTCTAGATTTAATGTAATGTCGTACTCAATTAAGCACGAAAGGATGATACAAATCACGTATGAGTGATTGCAACGCTTCTTGGCCTCGACTGCGAAGGTCATCAACGTAAGATTCCATAATCTTATGAATAAGTTCATGGAATATATAGGTCATTTTGCGTTGGTATGTAGCACCAGCATTCTTAAGGCCGAATGGCATGATAACATAACAAAGAAGTTCCCAAGGAGTTATGAACGTGGTTTTAGCTTGATCTTTCTTAGAGATTTTGATTTGATTATACCCAGAGAATCCATCCATGAGAGACAACAACTTGAACCCAGTTGATGTGTCAACAATAACATCAATGGATGGTAATGGAAAATCATCTTTAGGACAAGCCTTGTTAATGTCTCGAAAGTCTATGCAGATATGGATCTTTCCATTATTTTTGAGAATGGGGATAATATTAGATACCCATTGTGAATAATAAACTCGGCTTGATGAATCCCACCTGAGAAGTTTCATTACTTATTCTTTTACCATAAGGGCCTCCTTTGGCTTTATGGGCCTTGAATTTTACTTAATTGGTTTAGCATCCCGCTTGGTGACAATATTGTGAATTGCGATGTGTGGTGCAATTCCCATCATTTCTCAGTAGCTAAACATGAAGGATTTTTCATGTTACTTGAGGATTTGGGTATGTATTTCCACTTCCTCTAGAGTCAAGAGGACCCAGCTTGTAAGATATTTGGTTCCTACTCTGTTTTGATGTTTATATAGATTGTTCCTTCAATTAAGGAGGTATTGCCTTCCTCGAATTATGGCGGGGCTGGAGGCAACTCCAAGTCCCCTTATTCTTCTACCCCGTAAATCTCAAGATCCTTTCCCGAGAGAGGAATCAATCACAGGATTCCAAAAATAATAAGAGGAACATGGGATTAGGGAGAGGTCTATCTCGTGGTAATTAAGATGTAACTCTACAAAAGTGTTTAGATATTTTAAAGTTGCTTCATTACCATTAACAAGGTCTGAAACATTAATCTGATCCTCGGCTTCCACATATGTCAACATTGGTTCCATTGGTACTCTATGAACCAAGGGTTCATAACAGATAGAAACCATGAAATTGGTGTCCTCCGTGTCACTACTCAGGGTGAAGTGTGAAGCGAAAGTTGTTATAGAATCTACAAAAAGGTTATGTTCACATGGAACTACTTTAATTGAGATGAAATTGAACCCTTTTTGTTAGATCTAGCACTATTTTTTTGTAAAGTTATAGATGTTCACTCTAGTCTCATATACTTCTCGATACTTGATTTGCAACTAGTCAGTGAGTCACCCAACACCCTAATATTGAGGATGTCCATTCTCTTAGCTATAATGAGACCTAATAAGAGAGCCTCGTATTTTGCACCATTGTTTGTACATTCAAAATTTATCTTGAAGAAAAATGGTTGAATCCTTCCTTCACATGAAGTAAGGATCACACTTGCCCCAATGTGAGAATGACACTTGGATACATCAAAATGGAGAGTTCAACAACTACTTGGAAAAATGGACATTGGATCATATTTTGCATCTTCACCTTTTACCCGAGTCACTTTAACCATGCAAATCTCATATGTTGGGAGAGAACAGAGTCCCAGAGTATGTCCCATACCCATAGAGTCAAAGGGGAGGATAATAGGAAAATCCCTCTCCAATAATTCGACAATCCTTGTTGTGGTTCCCAGTGACACTGTCTCTACAACCATGGTTTCATCTTTGACTTCTGAAATGCCCTCAATTAACCCCGTGAATTTTATCTTTGTCGTGGGAACTAACTTTTCCCCTGGTGCTGCCCTTGCAGGTTTATTTAACTAATTCGTGGGAAGCTCAAAATCGGAGTGAATACCTGGCCTTTTCTTTAAATTATCCAAGTGTATGTCAAAAGTATTTAGATCACCTTGTGCCATAAATAATTTTTCTAAGTGCAAGAATCTGACCTTGGAATAGAGTGGAGGGGATTGCCTTCATGCGGTGGATCCAAGGACGGAAAAGGATCATATTATAGTTGGTTTCTCGGTCCTATAATATAAAACTCAAGGTGAGTACCGTCTTGGGCCCGAGAGTAATCGATAATACTATGGTTCCAATCGAGGTTTACTTGAGGCTATCATAGCCCCTTTGTGTGTTTCACATCGAGGAGAAATTAGTCTCCCCATATCCTAACTTCTGAAGAAAAGAGAAGGGGACTATGTTAACCACTTCCCCATCATCAATCATTGCACGTTTTACATAGTTATTGTAAATCCAAACTTGTAGAAACAAAACTAGGTCATCCCTATGAGCTATCTCTGCATCCGTGGGCATCTTATTGATGTCAAACATGAACCCAATATCTCTCTCAGGCTGCCCTAGAGGAATAATGTCGAAGTCTATGTGATTTATTTGTGCCTCTGGTGGAGGGGTAATGTTAATCAAATGGCCGAGACCTAGCGCTTCTAACAGAGCAGCTCGATGAGAAGGGGAATTATTTAGTAGATCCAAGAAGGAAATGTGTGAAAAGGTCTTGGTCGATCACCGATTAGATCACTAGCCCTTACCAGACTTGCTTTGAGCACATCGTGAATATTTCTAAATATATCAATATTGATTTCAAAGAATAATCCTAGCTCTTGTTGCATCATTAATTTGGGGTTCAACGCCTAACTCAACCAAGCCCATAATTTTGGTTTGTTGGCAAAAGGTTCTCTACTCTTCAACCTCGTGAGCCAACATGCAGCTAGTGAAACACCCGTAGCTCATGAATACAAGATCAAATGGTGATCTAATCTAGGTGGCATTAGCATAGCAGAGGTACAATAGGAATCATTTAACTCGCTCAAGGCCTCATTGCATTCTTTTGTCCAATCAATCTTATAATTATTTTTCAACAAATTGTTGATTAGATGAATAAAAAAGGTCGTTAGGCATGAACCTTCGATTGCAATGAATTTCCCAAAAAATAACTAATACCGAGAATCGTTTAATGGTGGAACCATTTCTACTACAGCCGGATTTTGGCCGGGTCAACATCAATCTCTTGTGAAGATATAATGTAACCTGAAGCTTGCCTCATGTTACGTTGACTACACATTTCTCTAGATTTAATGTGATGTCGTACTCAATTAAGCATGAAAGTATGATACAAATCACGTATGGGTGATCGCAACGCTTCTGGCCTCACCAAGGTCATCAACGTAAGATTCCATAATCTTATGAATAAGTTCATGGAATATATAGGTCATTTTGCGTTGGTACGTAGCACCAACATTCTTAAGGTTGAATGGCATGATAACATAACAAAGTAAGTTCCCAAGGAGTTATGAACGTGGTTTTAGCTTGATCTTTCTTAGAGATTTTGATTTGATTATACCCAGAGAATCCATCCATGAGAGCCAACAACTTGAACCCAATTGTTGTGTCAAAAATAACATCAATGGATGGTAATGGAAAATCATCTTTGGGACAAGCCTTGTTAATGTCCCGAAAGCCTATCATGCAGATATGGATCTTTCCATTATTTTTGAGAATGGGGATAATATTAGATACCCATTGTGAATAATAAACGGCTTGATGAATCCCACCGGAGAAGTTTCATTACTTATTCTTTTACCATAAGGGCCTCCTTTGGCTTCATGGGCCTCAATTCTACTTAATTGGTTTAGATCCCGCTTGGTGACGATATTGTGAATCGCGATGTGTGGTGCAATTCCCATCATTTCCTTTTAGCTAAACATGAAGGATTTTTCATGTTACTTGAGGATTTGGGTATGTATTTCCACTTCCTTTAGAGTCAAGGAGGACCCTGGGTTGTAAGATATTTGGTTCCTCCTCTCGTTTTTATGTTTATATAGATTGTTCCTTAAATGAAGGAGGTATTGCCTTCCTCAAATTCCAAGCGGGGTGGTGGCAACTCCAAGTCCCCTTATTCTTATACCTTGTAAATCTCAAGATCCTTTCCCAAAGAGGAATCAATCATGGGATTCCAAAAATAATAAGAGGAACATGGGATTAGGGAGAGGTCTATCTCGTGGTAATTAAGATGTAACTCTAAAAAAATGTTTAGATATCTTAAAGTTGCTTCATTACCATTAACAAGGTCTCAAACATTAATCGATCCTTGGCTTCCACATATGTCAACATTGGTTCCATTGGTACTCTATGAACCAAGGGTTCATAATGTAGATAGAAACCATGAAATTGGTGTCCTCCGTGTCACTACTCTGGGTGAAGTGTGAAGCGTGGTTGTTATAGAATGTACAAAAAGGTTATGTTCACGTGGAACTACTTTAATTGAGATGAAATTGAACCCTTTTGGTTAGATCTAGCACTTTTTTTTTTTTTGTAAATTTATAGATGTTCACTCAAGTCTCATATACTTCGGATACTTGATTTCGCAACTAGTCATGTGAGTCACCCAACACCCTAATATTGAGGATGTCCATTCTCTTAGCTATAATGAGACCTAATAAGAGATCCTCGTATTTTGCACCATTGTTTGTACATTCAAAATTTATCTTGAAGAAAAAAAGGTTGAATCCTTCCTTCACACAAAGTAAGGATCACACTTGCCCCAATGTCGAATGACACTTGATCCATCAAAATGGAGAGTTCAACAACTACTTGGAAAAATGGACATTGGATCATATTTTGCATCTTCACATTTTACCTCAGTCACTTTAACCATGCAAATCTCATATGATGGGAGAGAACAGAGTCCCAGAGTATGTCCCATACCCATAGAGTCAAAGGGGAGGATAATAGGAAAATCCCTCTCCAATAATTTGACAATCCTTGTTGTGGTTCCCAGTGACACTGTCTCTACAACCATGGTTTCATGTTTGACTTCTGAAATGCCCTCAATCAACCCCGTGTATTTTATCTTTGTCGTGGGAACTAACTTTTCCCCTGGTGCTGCCCTTGCAGGTTTATTTAACTAATTCGTGGGAATCTCAAAATCGGAGTGAATACCTGGCCTTTTCTTTAAATTATCCAAGTGTATGTCAAAAGTATTTAGATCACCTTGTGCCACAAAGATTTTTTCTAAGTGCAAGAATCTGACCTTGGAATAGAGTGGAGGGGATTGCCTTCATGTGGTGGATCCAAGGATGGACAAGGATCATATTATAGTTGGTTTCTCGGTCTATAATATAAAACTCAAGAGTACCATCTTGGGCCCGAGAGTAATCGATAATACTATGGTTCCAATCGAGCTTTACTTGAGGCTATCATAGCCCTTAGTGTGTTTCATGTCGAGGAGAAATTAGTGTCCCCATATCCTAACTTCTAAAGAAAAGAGAAGGGGACTATGTTAACCACTTCCCCATCATCAATCATTACACGTTTTACATAGTTATTGTAAATCCAAACTTGCAGAAACAAAACTAGGTCACCCTTATGAGCTATCTCTGCATCCGTGGGCATCTTACTGATGTCAAACATGAACCCAATATCTCTCTCAGGCTGCCCTAGAGGAATAATGTCGAAGTCTATGTGATTTATTTGTGCCTCTGGTGGAGGGGTAATGTTAATCAAATGTCCGAGACGTAACGCTTCTAACAGAGCAAATTGATGAGTAGGGGAATTATTTAGTAGATCCAAGAAGGAAATGTGTGAAAAGGTCTTGGTCAGATCACTGATTAGATCATAAGCCCTTACCAGCTTGCTTATCACATCGTGAATATTTCCAGATAGATCAATATTGATTTCAAAGAATAATCCCTAGCTCTTGTTGCATCATTAATTTGGGGTTCAACGTCTAACTCAACCAAGCCCATAATTTTGGTTTGTTGGCAAAAGGTTCTCGACTCTTCAACCTCGTGAGCCAAAATGTAGGCTAGTGAAACACCCGTAGCTCATGAATAGAAGAATAAATGGTGATCTAATCTAGGTGGCATTAGCATAGCAGGTACAATAGGAATCATTTAACTCGCTTCAAGGCCTCTTGCATTCTTTTGTCTAATCAATGTTATAATTCTTTTCAACAAATTGTTGATTAGATGAATAACAAAGGTCAAGTTAGGGATGAACCTTTAGATTGCAATGAGTTTCCCAAAAAAACTAATACTGCACTCGTTTAATGGTGGAACCATTTCTACTACTGATCGGATTTTGGCCGGGTCAACATCAATCTCTTGTGAAGATATAATGTAACCTTGCTTGCCTCATGTTACGTTGAATACACATTTATCTAGATTTAATGTGATGTCGTACTCAATTAAGCACGAAAGGATGATACGAATCACGTATGGGTGATCGCAACGCTTTCGCCTCGACCAGAAGGTCATCAACGTAAGATTCCACAATCTTATGAATAAGTTCATGGAATATATAGGTCATTTTGCGCTGGTACATAGCACAAGATTCTTAAGGCCGAATGGCATGATAACATAACAAAAAGTTCCCAAGGAGTTATGAACGTGGTTTTAGCTTGATCTTTCTTAGAGATGTTGATTTGATTATACCCAGAGAATCCATCCATGAGAGCCAACAACTTGAACCCAGTTGTTGTGTCAACAATAACATCAATGGATGGTAATGGAAAATCATCTTTGGGACAAGCCTTGTTAATGTCCCGAAAGTCTATGCAGATATGGATCTTTCCATTATTTTTGAGAATGGGGATAATATTAGATACCCATTGTGAATAATAAACTGGCTTGATGAATCCCACCTGGAGAAGTTTCATTACTTATTCTTTTACCATAAGGGCCTCCTTTGGCTTCATGGGCCTTGAATTCTACTTAATTGGTTTAGCATCCCGCTTGGTGACAATATTTTGAACTGCGATGTGTGGTGCAATTCCCATCATTTCCTTTTAGCTAAACATGAAGGATTTTTCATGTTACTTGAGGATTTGGGTATGTATTTCCACTTCCTCTAGAGTCAAGGAGGACCCCAGGATTGTAAGATATTTGGTTCCTCCTCTGCTTTTGATGTTTATATAGATTGTTCATTAAATTAAGAAGGTATTGCCTTCCTCGAATTCTAGCGGGGCTAGAGGCAACTCCAAGTCCCCTTATTATTATACCTTGTAAATCTCAAGATCCTTTCCCAGAGAGGAATCAATCATGGGATTCCAAAAATAATAAGAGGAACATGGGATTAGGGAGAGGTCTATCTCATGGTAATTAAGATGTAACTCTACAAAAGTGTTTAGATATCTTAAAGTTGCTTCATTACCATTAACAAGGTCTCAAACATTAATCTGATCCTCGGCTTCCACATATGTCAACATTGGTTCCATTGGTACTCTATGAAGCAAGGGTTCGAATGATAGAAACCATGAAATTGGTGTCCTCCGTGTCACTACTCGGGGTGAAGTGTGAAGCAAAAGTTGTTATAGAATCTACAAAAAGGTTATGTTCACATGGAACTACTTTAATTGAGATGAAATTGAACCCTTTTGGTTAGATCTAGCACTTTTTTTTTGTAAAGTTATAGATGTTCACTCTAGTCTCATATACTTGATATACTTGATTTGCAACTAGTTGTGAGTCACCCAACACCCTAATATTGAAGATGTCCATTCTCTTAGCTATAATGAGACCTAATAAGAGAGCCTCATTTTTGAACCATTGTTTGTACATTCAAAATTTATCTTGAAGCAAAAATTTTGAATCCTTCCTTCACATGAAGTAAGGATCACACTTGCCCCAATGTCAGAATGACACTTGGATCCATCAAAATGGAGAGTTCAACAACTACTTGGAAAAATGGACATTGGATCATATTTTGCATCTTCACCTTTTACCTCAGTCACTTTAACCATGCAAATCTCATATGCTGGGAGAGAACAGAGTCCCAGAGTATGTCCCATACCCATAGAGTCAAAGGGGAGGATAATAGGAAAATCCCTCTCCAATAATTCGACAATCCTTGTTGTGGTTCCCAGTGACACTGTCTCTATAACCATGGTTTCATCTTTGACTTCTGAAATGCCCTCAATCAACCCCGTGAATTTTGTCTTTGTCATGGGAAGTAACTTTTCCCCTGGTGCTGCCCTTGCAGGTTTATTTAACTAATTCGTGGGAAGCTCAAAATCGGAGTGAATACCGGCCTTTTCTTTAAATTATCCAAGTGTATGTCAAAAGTATTTAGATCACCTTGTGCCACAAAGAATTTTTCTAAGTGCAAGAATCTGACCTTGGAATAGAGTGGAGGGGATTGCCTTCATGTGGTGGATCCAAGGACGGACAAGGATCATATTATAGTTGGTTTCTCGGTCTATAATATAAAACTCAGTGAGTACCGTCTTGGGCCCGAGAGTAATCGATAATACTATGGTTCCAATCGAGGTTTACTTGAGGCTATCATAGCCCCTTAGTGTGTTTCACGTCGAGGAGAAATTAATCTCCCCATATCCTAACTTCTGAAGAAAAGAGAAGGGGACTATGTTAACCACTTCCCATCATCAATCATTACACGTTTTACATAGTTATTGTAAATCCAAACTTGTAGAAACAAAACTAGGTCATCCCTATGAGCTATCTCTCGCATCCGTGGGCATCTTATCGATGTCAAACATGAACCCAATATCTCTCTCGCTGCCCTAGAGGAATAATGTCAAGTCTATGTGATTTATTTGTGCCTCTTGTGGAGGGGTAATGTTAATCAAATGTCTCGAGACGTAATGCTTCTAACAGAGCACTTGATGAGTAGGGGAATTATTTAGTAGATCCAAGAAGGAAATGTGTGAAAAGGTCTTGGTCGATTATCGATTAGATCATAAGCCCTTACCAAATTTGCTTGCTAGCACATCGTGAATATTTTCGATAGATCAATATTGATTTCAAAGAATAATCCCTAGCTCTTGTTGCATCATTAATTTGGGGTTCAACGCCTAACTCAACCAAGCCCATAATTTTGGTTTGTTGGCAAAAGGTTCTCGACTCTTCAACCTCGTGAGCCAAAATGTAGGCTAGTGAAACACCCGTAGCTCATGAATAGAAGAATAAATGGTGATCTAATCTAGGTGGCATTAGCATAGCAGGTACAATAGGAATCATTTAACCGCTTCAAGGCCTCATTGCATTCTTTTGTCCAATCAATGTTATAATTCTTTTTCAACAAATTGTTGATTAGATGAATAACAAAGGTCAAGTTAGGGATGAACCTTCGGATTGCAATGAGTTTCCCAAAAAATAACTAATACCGACTCGCTTAATGGTGGAACCATTTCTACTACAGATCGGATTTTGGCCGGGTCAACATCAATCGCTTATGAAGATATAATGTAACCTTAAGCTTGCCTCATGTTACGTTGAATACACATTTCTCTAGATTTAATGTGATGTAGTACTCAATTAAGCACGAAAGGATGATACGAATCACATATGGGTGATCGCAACGCTTCCCGGCCTCACCGTAAGGTCATCAACGTAAGATTCCATAATCTTCTCAATAAGTTCATGGAATATATAGGTCATTTTGCATTGGTACGTAGCACCAAAGATTCTTAAGGCCGAATGGCATGATAACATAACAAGTTCCCAAGGAGTTATGAACGTGGTTTTAGCTTGATCTTTCTTAGATATTTTGATTTGATTATACCCATAGAATCCATCCATGAGATCCAACAACTTGAACCCATTTGTTGTGTCAACAATAACATCAATTGATGGTAATGGAAAATCATCTTTAGGACAAGCCTTGTTAATGTCCCGAAAGTCTACGCAGATATGGATCTTTCCATTATTTTTGAGAATGGGGATAATATTAGATACCCATTGTGAATAATAAACGGCTTGATGAATCCCACCGAGAAGTTTCATTACTTATTCTTTTACCATAAGGGCCTCCTTTGGCTTCATGGACCTTGAATTCTACTTAATTGCTTTAGCATCCCGCTTGGTGACGATATATTGTGAACTACGATGTGTGGTGCGATTCCCATCATTTGCTTGTAGCTAAACATGAAGGATTTTTCATGTTACTTGAGGATTTGGGTATGTATTTCCACTTCCTCTAGAGTCAAGGAGGACCCAGGTTGTAAGATATTTGGTTCCTCCTCTGTTTTGATGTTTATATAGATTGTTCCTTCAATCAAAGAGGTATTGCCTTCCTCGAATTATGGCGGGGCTGGAAGCAACTCCAAGTCCCCTTATTCTTCTACCTTGTAAATCTCAAGATCCTTTCCCAGAGAGGAAGCAATCACAGATTCCAAAAATAATAAGAGGAACATGGGATTAGGGAGAGGTCTATCTCGTGGTAATTAAGATGTAACTCTACAAAAGTGTTTAGATATCTTAAAGTTGCTTCATTACCATTAACAAGGTTTGAAACATTAATCTGATCCTCGGCTTCCACATATGTCAACATTGGTTCCATTGGTACTCTATGAACCAAGGGTTCATAATGATAGAAACCATGAAATTGGTGTCCTCCGTGTCACTACTCGGGTGAAGTGTTAAGTAGAAGTTGTTATAGAATCTAAAAAAGGTTATGTTCACATGGAACTACTTTAATTGAGATGAAATTGAACCCCTTTTGTTAGATCTAGCACTATTTTTTTGTAAATTTATAGATGTTTAGCTCTAGTCTCATATACTTCGAGATACTTGATTTGCAACTAGTCAGTGAGTCACCCAACACCCTAATATTGAGGATGTCCATTCTCTTAGCTATAATGAGACCTAATAAGAGAGCCTCGTATTTTGCACCATTGTTTGTACATTCAAAATTTATCTTGAAGAAAAATGGTTGAATCCTTCCTTCACATGAAGTAAGGATCACACTTGCCCCAATGTCGAAAGACACTGGATCCATCAAAATGGAGAGTTCAACAACTACTTGGAAAAATGGACATTGGATCATATTTTGCATCTTCACCTTTTACCTCACCACTTTAACCATGCAAATCTCATATGCTTTGGGAGAGAACAGAGTCCCGCAGTATGTCCCATACCCATAGAGTCAAAGGGGAGGATAATAGGAAAATCCCTCTCCAATAATTTGACAATCCTTGTTGTGGTTCCCAGTGACACTGTCTCTACAACCATGGTTTCATCTTTGACTTCTGAAATTCCCTCAATCAACCCCGTGAATTTTATCTTTGTCATGGGAACTAACTTTTCCCCGTGCTGCCCTCGCAGGTTTATTTAACTAATTCGTGGAAGCTCAAGATCGGAGTGAACACTTGGCCTTTTCTTTAAATTATCCAAGTGTATGTCAAAAGTATTTAGATCACCTTGTGCCACAAAGAATTTTTCTAAGTGCAAGAATCGACCTTGGAATAGAGTGAAGGGGATTGCCTTCATGCGGTGGATCCAAGGATGGACAAGGATCATATTATAGTTGGTTTCTCGGTCTATAATATAAAACTCAATGAGTACCATCTTGGGCCTCGAGAGTAATCGATAATACTATGGTTCCAATCGAGGTTTACTTGAGGCTATCATAGCCCCTTAGTGTGTTACACGTCAAGGAGAAATTATTCTCCCCATATCCTAACTTCTGAAGAAAAGAGAATGGGACTATGTTAACCACTTCCCCATCATCAATCATTACACATTTTACATAGTTATTGTAAATCCAAACTTGTAGAAACAAAACTAGGTCACCCCTATGAGCTATCTCTACATCTCGTGGGCATCTTACTGATGTCAAATATGAACCCAATATCTCTCTTAGGCTGCCCTAGAGGAATAATGTCGAAGTCTATGTGATTTATTTGTGCTTCTGGTGGAGGGGTAATGTTAATCAAATGTCTGAGATGTAACGCTTCTAACAGGGCAGCTTGATGAGTAGGGGAATTATTTAGTAGATCCAAGAAGGAAATGTGTGAAAAGGTCTTGGTCGATCACCGATTAGATCATAAGCCCTTACCAACTTGCTTATCACATCGTGAATATTTCCAAATAGATCAATATTGATTTCAAAGAATAATCCCTAGCTCTTGTTGCATCATTAATTTGGGGTTCAACGCCTAACTCAACCAAGCCCATAATTTTGGTTTGTTGGTGGTCATCCGAATAAAGAGTAGAGAACCTTTCGCCACCTCTCGAATGAAGTTGGCTATAGATTCATTATGTTCTTTTTGGTGTGCAGGAATTATCTTATCCCTATTCTTAGCAGCTTATTCATATCGAAAGCCTTAATGAACTATGACATGAGTTTCTTAAAAGAGTGTATCGAGGCCTCTGATATTCTATAATACCACCAAGAGAAATGCCTTCTAATGTCTAAAGGAATATTTTTGCAACAAATGCATCCCATGGGAGAAACTCTTGAATGGATGTTGCGTAGGCTTTGATATGAGCATTTAGGTTGACTTCTTTGGAATATTCGAAAATGGCCTTGGGAGCATGACCGCTGGATGGAAAATTCTAGAGGATCCTTTAGGTACTCAGAGTAGGTTTCCATCACAGCGTGCGTTTCAACCATTGAAGGTCCTTTTTGGGGAAGTAAATGTTGCATTGGTTACATTAACAACATGGCGTAGGTGTTTTTGAGGCATATGCCATTCTTTGTGGATAACCATAAGGGCCCGATAGGTGTATGAATCTTCTTGTGGCATCTTAGAGTACATGTGTATATAAGGGGGTCAACCACTTTGATACGGAGATATAAGGTGCAAAGCAAGGGAATGTCACATTTCCAAATGGTATAACATTTGAGAATGCACATACGGCCGTCACCTATCAGTAGGTATCCATATGTGGCTTGGGGGCATACCCAAGGTGGCCGTCCTCGTGAGAATATCTCTAGTGTTTTGAGTATTCATGTAGATTGAAGATTCTATGTAGTAGGTATTTTCCCATAGTTCCACGGGTAGGACGGACTTTGCACTTGCCCCGTGTATGAATTCTACATATTTTGGGCAAGCTATAACTCTTTGAATTTGTCTACCAAAGCTAAAATGACATCGCTCATTGATGGAGCAAAGGCCTTTCTTAGGTATATTTTGTTGAACATTTGTAGGTTGTTGAGGAGTACAAAGTCCTACTATAAATTGTTCATGATGTTGCCATCCCTCATTGGTTGTATTGTTAGTTGGTGGCGGGAAGCGTTATTGTTTTGAAGTAGGACATCACCTTGTCTTTGCAACCCATTGAAATATTGGTTCATGTTCGGGAATTTTGTTCACTCCTAGCATATCATGCTAAATACTCCTCATCTAGATGAGGGGTTAATTAGATTACATGCTAATGGGTCATTGAAACAAGACTCAATGAGATGAAATTTCTTCTCGAGTGAATGTCATGTTATTTGAACTTGATTGTTTGAGGGGATAAGTCTGAGTGACCTGATCAAGTTCCTCAATGCATACAGAAGAACCAACATTGGTTCCCTGAAGAAGAGGGTTTTAATCGGATGAGAGGTTGTCTGCCCATGTTAAAAGTGAAGGTGATTTTTGTGGTATACTTGATTGGTAATGGTACATGTCAAAACCTGGATGGGCCGACTGTACTCATCATATCCTGACATATTCATGGGGGGTATAAGAATACTTGATGAATAAAGGATGGAAAAAGAAAGTGGAAACATTTAGAGACTAGCTCTTCATGTTGGGTTAACCAATTTTGTACGATAGAAAATCAACACGTGAATTTCTTTGCACCTGACCTCCCAAGGTCATGCTGAGATAGCCAATGTGGAATTGAAATGGAAGTGAAAGTGATGGAAGCGATCAAGATAATTGGGAAACCTAATGTATTTGACACACAATATTGGAATCTATGAATCTAAGGAATAGAATTCTCTCCTAACCCGAAGGGGTTTGATGGTACGGTATGATATGATAGCTACCCGAAGACTCCAATCGATGTCTAGTTCTCGCAAGATTCTATTGAGTGGTTCCCGAATACATGGAAAGTAACCTACAGTGCCTCGTATGGGTTTCCCGTAAAATGTCATGGAAATGAAGACAAGAGGTGTAGTGGAACCGCAAGGACTATGGGCAATTTTGTGGTCTTGTCTAGAAAGTCTTAGCCTCGATCGGGTCCGCTATGTTCAACAATGAAAGTTGTGTAATAATATCAAAGTGGGAGTGGTGAAATTATGAATACCAATGTGCATAAACTAGTGTCAATATCTAGCGACTAGCATGCCCATTGGGTTAGGAACCTATGGATCACAACCAAAGACTCGCTGAGGCTAAGGCCCTCATATGGTCATGCATGCAATCAAACCCTATTTCTGGAGAAGTCCAAAAGTCATAGGCTTGATTAGCAGTGATATTAAATGTATTTACCTGTCCTATTTTTTAAGCGTATGTTGCAGGTGTGCATAATACTGTTAAAATTATGTCAGTGTTAGTTATTAGCTCCACCCCATTGGGTTGTGGGACCAGGGGATCAGAATTGTAAGTCTGTTCTTATTGTGGATCATTGATGGTCATGCAAGATGAATTGATTTGCTTTCAGGAAATAAACTATCTATTAAAGGAAATCTAACCTATGTTTTTAGTGTTTTCTCAACATATCAAAACAAAGTAGTAAAACAAGCTAATCTATGGAAAGTAAATGTTTTTATTCTTTTCTAGCTTTTCAGACAATGCATCTAATCTAATAAACAAGTTAAATACAAATAAATTAGCCGGATGTAGCTAACTATTTGTGTAGATGTGTGAATATAAATCTAAAATCTATTCTAATTGAATCAAAATCCTTCCAACCCTACCTCAAAAGTGAAGAACAAATCATAACCCTAATAGAGCTATTGTACCCCATAGCTTCCCTCGTAATGTTAAAGAGAAAACTTCCTATTGATTTGATCTACTTGAGATTATCTAGCTAATCGGAACTAATTGTTTCTCTACTCTATTTGACATGCAATTGAAATTAACAATTCTTAGTTGACAATTTGATAAATAAAGAAAAAAATACACAACTCTAGCTGGAAGAGTAAGAACTTTGGAAAATCCAAAGAGTATCGTGATCCGTCCCTCGCTTCTTTCCTTTATTTCTCTGAGTGTTCATCTGATTCCAAGGGATTGGGAATTCAAAGAACAACAACAAGAGGATGGCACTTGAGCAATGGTAGCTTGGAAGAAATTTGGATGCAATGCAAGTTGAAGACTCGATAACACAAGAGATTTGAGCTTGGCTATGCAATTCCTAGCAAGACTATGACATAAAAACAATACAAGATACACAAAATTATTAGGCCCTTTTGCTTGAATACAAGCATGGAATATATAGGAATGGAGGCTAGGAGGTTACTACATGCACAAGGCAAGAAGAATCGGTTCCAACCAACTAAATCTATTTAAAAATAGGAGGAAGGAGAACTAAGTAATCAAAGCTAATTTTAGACAATTCCGCTCATAGAAGCATGCACAAAGCAAAATTAAGTATATCGTCGCATGTTTAAGACACTCGTGAAGATTCTAGAAAAAGTGGGTAGGAATTTCTCCCCGTGAAGGGAAAGCGGTTTCGTGACGGCCTCTCTACCCTGGACGAAGGTTTGAGAACCGACACCTAGGAAGGGTAGCATTCCCGGCATCAAGGCCAAAACAAGCATAGAAAGAGGTAGGGAGATGGAAAAATGCATGGAAAAGTTAAGTAATGCCATCTAGGCTACAAATATACACTGTGAATGGGTTTTTTATCTCAAAAAATTTCTTGAAATGATTTCAAATCATCATTGGGGATTCTTGTAACCATTTTCCTGACAATGTAGCACGTGTAATTTTGGGTACATTTAGCGATCGCTGACATTTTTTTCACTCCGTGCGAAAGGTCAACTCGAAAATTTTAATTTTCTTAGATTGGTTGGGTCATAAGTCTAACTTTGTTTTGGACACCCATATCGAAAGGGATACAATTTTATTGTTTGGTTTTGGACAGATCTTGAAAGTCACATTTGGATCAAAACTACAACTCAGGTGTAGTTACAGAATGTCATGCCTCATAGATGTAGCCATTCCAATTTGTTACCTTTATCAAAACTATGCAACAACCATAAAGTACCATTACAAGGCCGTAAAGACGACAGAAGCACATCATGTATCGTACATAATGTTCGAAAATGAAAACAAGCTACAAGTTTAAAGCATGGAAAAGGTAGTTTTACAAGCAGTCTACATTTCAATGAGCATAAAAAGGTACACTTGATTTAAATTTATTTCTACGATTAAGTGAATTATTTAAGTGTTTTGAGTTGTATAAGTTCATTTATTATCCATACAAATGACCAAAGTTCATAAAAGAATGACATGCATCTCATTAAACTAAAACAGTTCATTTATTCATGAGGAATAATAAGTACAGTAAACCCACACAAGCCGTGGGATGTAACTTATCTTTACTCAAGTTAAGAGGTACATATACATAAAATTGAAAGCAAAGGATTAAAGGTAGAACCCATCATTGCCTTGGGTTCTTGTTGTCTTTGTCTTCTTGTATATCTCTGACTTTAATGCAACTCCATCTTCAGCTTTTCTAGCACATGTACCTATGATCAGAAAACAAAATCTCTTAGAGCTCGGGTTTTAAACCTTGAATATTATGCTATCAATTTTAGGTAGATGAATCTCTTAAACTAAGTAGAGATAAGGTACATCAAAAAGCTGAAACAGAATCAAAAAGAACATTTCATAATCTTGTTTTCGGATGTAAGAATAGGAAATCATGTTATTATCTTCATATTTGAAAAAGTAAATAAAATATTCTCACAACAAAGAATAATGAAATTTAAAGACATATTTTCAATACATATTGAAGTGTGGTTCTCATATTAGTTTAAAGATTAGAATAGTCATTTATGAATATTTCCATCTACTTGTCAAGATAAAAGCTACAAACTCTCAGTTTTGGAGTGCATTATCAAAATAAGAGGAAGTCAGAAAATCCATTTAAAAGGACAAAGTGAACTATTCGTAATCATCACCAAAGTACATATTTGTAGGAACAGAAGCTCAAGAGTCCTTTAAAATGGTAGAAAATTGATTATACAAATAACTATTGATCACATTGATCCTGAATATGAAAGTAAATCAGGGCATAAAAGGAATCACAAGGCATCTAAAATGAGTATCCATCTAGGAGATATGTCATGTTCCAGTTCAAGGAAAGAGATAACATACAATCACCATTCTTCATGTTTCAGTTTGTAAAATTCATAAAAGAACCCGACGTTCATGCATGTTTTAGTATCATAAAACAATCCATTTATTTTCTAAGCATACAAAAGTGAGTAAAGAGTGGGCCTTAGAGCATGGAGATGTTACAAGATAATTTCATAGAGAGTAAAAAGAGGAATGCACTCTCTATTTCTGGTCTATGATAAAATGCGAATCTTACAGAGGTACCGGTGAACAAGAAAAAAAGGCTAGTGGTAAAAACCTAGGTAAAAATGTTCATGAACAAAAAGATTAAAGAAGAATATGATGTATTCAGTAGGCATTGTTTCTTTTATAGCTTTCAATATACAATTTTAAAGCATCTTTAAGGTTTGTTACCCAGAGCAAGAAGAAATCAAATGAGCTTAGAGTTGTCCTAAACGTTAGCATATGAACATAGATTATTTTAACAACATCATCATATCATTAAGTTTTCCTTAAATACATTCACAAATGACAAGTTTGGGTAAAGTTCACACAAAATATCATTGCATCACTAGCGAATCAAGTAGGATGCAGAACATTAAGCTGCAACAATTTACAACTTCTAGGCCTCTAAAAGGTTTGAATGGCAGTGGGAAAAATTCCATAACAAAGCTCTCTTTTCAACAAATGGTGACCTCTTAGAGCAGGATTTCATGAAAAGGTTATCTAAAATCATTTTACAAAAGAAGTGGTAAACAAACAAATATAAAATATCTACAGTGAAGCAATCTACAACTAGCATGGAGTGATTAATGCAAATAATACTCATATGAAAGAGAAGCTACAGATCTAAAAGTGTGAGTGGGTTAAGATATATATAAAAAAAATTGTGACTTAGCACACCCTCTCGCTATGGACATCTGGAAAATATCAATCTCAATGGCTACCAAGATAGATTTAAGAGACGAAAATACAAAGTCCCAAGTAATCCATCCTTAGGTACATATTTTATCAAAAGCAAACAATAACCCACTTACTGAAAAATGAATGCATAATTCATTTTATAAATTAAGTTCTAGGAATAAGATCCGAGCCCTAGCTAGATAAGTGAGAAACAAAGCTTTCAAAAGTAAGGCAAGGCTGAATTATATTATGGATGTAAAACTAAAGGTAATCATAGTGCCAATGACAACTTGGCAACATTTCACGAAGAGCACAACTCAACTACAACAAGTGCGTGTAATTTGATCGAATAACAACAGAGTGCCCGAGTAACCAAATTCACCCATTCGAGTAAGAAGATCGAACCAAAGCAACCGGCTATTACCATGGATGGAATGCCAAAAATAAGTTCAAGTCACATTGCATTATATATGATCATGCAACAAATAATTTCAAAGATATTTTAATAATATAGATTTAGATGCAAGAAGGACATAATAGAGTTCCATTTTTCCCGAATATCACTTTTTCGAAACTTCAAATAGCAGAGTGGAAATGGTCATGAAAAAATAGAATACGAAGATCCGTCATACCAAAGTGTGAAATCTAGCAATCCAGAAGTAGAAATTCATGGTAGAATGCATTATTTAGAGCTTCTAAGAAAAGGAAGTAATGATGACTCATGGCCCATATCAAAGAATGCAACAGTTACAAGTTAACTTAAAACCCTAGTGGAAAATTTGATCATTATTATCACAAAACCCCACTCAAAATGACGAATCTGAGCTTACAATTTTTCTCATAATCGAAGTCTAAAACATACTGATCAAATAGTTGCTTCACAAAATAAAGAAAGCTTACAAGATTTCAAAGATACAACCCCTATCTACCTTGAAGTAGAAAAAACTAGAAAACACGTTTACAATCTAAGGCTCAAACCTAAAGAAATTACATCATTGAGCAATGGTGAAGTATAAACAATGAAAACCCATAGAGAAATGGAAATTTGCACCAGAAATTATCGAAGTTAGAGAAAATAGAAAAATATGAATCACAACCCCAAAACATGTCAAAAGAACTTCTTTTCCATGGGAATAGTGTTTCAAAATGATCGCAAAGGATAAATCTAAGGTAAGGCAAATCATCAAAATATAGAGCTTTCCATTCTCACATAAATAGAATCACGGCAAACCCATTTTCTTAAACCCTCATTGCAAGAGGTGGCTCATCTCAAATACAAAAATCGAAACACTCAAATCCAAACCAGAATAATGAGCAGATTTGGGTATCGACAGATATATACAACCAACTCAGAGTAAAACAATAGTATCGTTATTGTGAATACAACCATCATGCACATAAACAAGGATAAATCATGAACTTACCTCTTGACATGTTGGCAGTGAGTAAAGAAGTCTCTTTCAAAACATGGGAAGTGGCCACCAAAGCGGAAAGAAATTTGCACCCTTGATCTTGAACTAGGAAGACAAAGGCTTTACTCACAAAATGGTCATTTTCAAAGTAAAACTTGATTCAAACCCTTACGATAGGAGTTCTAAATCGAGCTCGAATAAAATGATGGTGGCCCTTTAGCACAAAATAAAAACTCCGTATCAAAGTCGAGCACCAATAAAAACCTTTAATGACTGGGCGAGGAAACATTTCGACATAGCTTCACTAGCTCATAAGGAACTCATCACACAATACAAAGAATGTTTAGGTTTTGAATATTTTGAGGCTTAACTCATACTTGAGTCAATTAACTCAACCCCGAGATCAAAGTACAAACATGTCAATATCACAAGAAACCCTAACTCCGGGTGGAGTTAGACAACACACGATGACATAATAATTGAGGGCTTAGATCATCATGAAAAGAGGGACCAGCCCCATAATAATCCAAATCATTGCATTAAACCTACTAAGGTCCGAAACCATGTAATGATAATTAGTCAAGAAGGTGGTGATGATTATTAATCAAAGTCTTGAAAGCTATATCATTCAAAATAATTTTAAATAGAAGGGGCCAAGTCATGTGCCATGTTGGAAGTAAAAGGTGGTCTAAAAATACTCATGATTACTTACAAGGAAACCTTAAACTAAGGTATATATGGTATATGCCAATTATAAACCAAATAAAAAGTGGTCACCCTTTTCAACCAAAAGGTGAAATAACATGCATTCCCACGTCAGGCAAAAGGAAATTATTCATCCAAGGGAAAATCATGGTGGTCCCCACAATGGAAATGTTTGGAGGGTGAATCAACTATGCTTGCAGAGATAGTATTACATGTATTCACAAAGATAAAGATGTGATTATCAACATGCAAACCGGATTATGATGAGATGTCATCATCATAAATTGCAAGTGGACCTCACAGTGGATGGAAGACATGGAATATTTTACCAAAGTATTGCAAATAAAATAATTATTTTTTCTCACACATGGATGTTTGAATTTTTGCATGTGCATTAAGGGGAAGAATTAAAGAGATTGAGATTCATAAAGTGAATACCGAGAGACTATCCAAAAAGTGTCCGAGAGTACGCGGGATGGTGAGTAAATAAAACCCTAGCTTGTTTTTAATTTATTTTATGTTTTATTTATTTTTTTGCATTTTTTGATTTTAAGATTGGCACCAAGGAGGTTAATGGTGATTGGGTATGTCCATTTTCAATTATTACAACACCAAAATGTAAGCAATCGTCAAGACTAATAAACCATAGACACAAAGTTCTACAAATCCATTAATCTAGGACATAAAGTCCCTTCTTTGTTGTACAACATCACAATGCTTTAAAAATTGGAGATTAGAGAGAATATAGTAATGTATAGAAAAGGAGATAGATTAAATGTTATTTTTTTATATACATTAGTAGTGCGATCAAACACCTTAAAAAATAAAAATTGTCAACCCATTGACCGTAGAGGCCATTAAAATTTATAGATTCACAACATGATTCTTCACCTTATTTTTACAGACCTTTCACCTTTTTATCACTTGTAACTTTTCATCTTCTAAACATAAGTTAATACATTAAATTTTTCAAAACTACATTGTTTTGACATCATATCACAAACACTCAAGCTAGGAAGCTTGAAAATCACCCTTGATTGGGGAAAATTTGCAGAATTATGAGAAAATTTTTACATCAAATGATCTAGGCACGTTGCGTGCATAATTAGAAGAACTGAGGAACAATTCCTACTAAGCCTTCAATCTTTGACTTATCCATCTCTTTTCTTTAAGGGTGGTTCGGTAAATTAGAGCATAGAGTGAAGAATGGAATAGTTCCCTTTGTTCCATGGCATGCCGAATTAATCATTTTCCTTACACTTTTGCCCTTATATCAGCTTGGGTGGGATTTCAGATAACTATCATACTGAGGGAACCATTCCCTTTATTCCTTCCATGGCCAATTTAACTAAATGTTCCTTGTTGATCATCAATGTGGGTATACGAGGAACTTAGGGAACAATGGAACTATACACATATCTCCTCAAAATGTGAACATGTCCTACTCGCCCATTCCTTTACTTTTGGTGGTGATTTGTTCCCTAACCAAAGCATTTTCATTGTGCTAAGGAACAAGGTATGGCGGGGTTTCATAGAATTCAAGGAACATAGGAAAATTTCCTATAAAGTGCCTAAGAAACCCAAATTTGTTAAATTCCATGCTCAATACAGCTAAGGCAGAGATTCAAGAAATAGGCAGAATGAAGGAACAATTCCAATTGTTTATTAGAAGACCGATTTTTCCCAACTTTCACCCAAAACTACAAAATTTGACAAACTATTTTGAAAGAAAAGCCTAGAAAGTTCAAGAAAAATAACCACAACACTAACATTTTTTCCCGTGACTTGTAAACCTTTGAAGTTTCACTAATCTTATGACAACAACACCATTCAATATTTTTACATACAAGAGCAACAACAATGTCATAGATTCACATGGAATAGTTTCAAGTCTTGGAATAAAAGTGATGTTTCCATCATGTATAGGATTCTAATATACTTCAAATGACTATTTTTTTCCTTCCCAATCCTTCCGTAACTCCTTGAATCATCTAGACAAACTTAATATTTCACCATTGGAGTATAGCATTACTGCACTCAAAATAACCCCATATATTACACAAGTTATTCCTGATGTAGTGCCCACTTCCCTATGACACTTATCTGATTTTCATTTTGAGTTATGCAGACTTTTGGATATGGACATTACATATACTTATGTTGATTAGCGTGATGTTTTGTGAGTAGATGCATTTGGGTTATGATTGGACTTTCATTTCAAGCATGATCTACGCAGACTCGTGGATAGACTATTGGATACTGATATTTTCTTTATGATATGGATATATTGCATGTGTTCTAACATTGGATCTCTTCGCCATGATAAGTAAAATGTAGTTGTTGAATTTACATTACTATAATTTTGGATAATGATGAAATATATAATTAAGTTGTGATTTAGACCTCGAAATAATGGATGATTAAATTACATATAGATGTTAATAAATTTCATGCATATGGTTATTTTGGATGTTTTGACATGGCCGCAAGGCCGAAAGAGGTATTTTGTATTTTGCAGAAACACTACATGATCACAACCTAAAGGGGGATTGGGAACCAAACACAATAGGATGTCGGGTGGTTACAACATTTGGTCGTCAAGGCAACTTGTAAATTTTATTGTGTTGCTTTTGTTTTTCTTTGTTGTTAGGAAAAATTTCCATGAGGGGAAATTTTCTAATGTGACCAATGGGTTAAGAATTTCAATTACTTGTTTCAATTTATTTTAGTAGGTGATTTCATTTGTGATGTCTCCTTTTTAAATTACTTTTGCTAAGTATGTTTAGATTAATTTAACATCTTGTTTTAATTTTAAGTTTTAAGGTAAGCCTAGTGGGGTAATAAATTTTGATGGTTGGCTCCTTGAGCCTTGTGCTTTCTCTTTGATTGTATGCTTGTTTTGAGTGTTGACCGCTCCATGTTCTTTGAATCTCGAATTTGAGATTGAGGACAATTTTAGGGGGCTTGTGGGACAAGTTAAACTTGTCCCACACTTCCCAAACCCCTTACCAACCCTATCTATGGGTTGGGAAGCCAAAAAGGGGATTATTTATTATTTTGGGAAGAGAAATGTGACTTTGGAGTGCACTTCTCTTCCATTTGCATTTAATTGTGCCTTTAAGGCACATGGGTAGGGAAGGAGTGTGGAAAAGAGATGTCATTCAACCCAACCACCCATTTATTGTGCTTTTGGAGTTGAGTTGACTCACAGGGGGTTCACTTAGTAAAATTATGGTATAGCACGTGCGTTCAAAGGGTATTAAAGAATACCCTTAATTCTAGTTTTTACCTCTAAATATTCAATTGATAATACCCCCTCCTGTTATATTATTAGAATGAAAATACCCCCTATTTTTTCCATGTACCTTACTTACCCATTTTTCAATTACAATTTTATTTACCCCTTTTTATTTCTACCCTAATATATTAGACAAAAATATATCATATTTCTCACTCAAAATTTTTAATATGCATTTCCTCTCAAAATATAGTTTGAAGCCATCAAATACCTATTAAAAATCACCTTATAAATGTTAATATTTAATCATTTATCAATAGTTATTTGAATAGTTAAGATGGTGAAATAATATCACTTGCGTTGAAAAGCATACTAAATCCTAGTTTTCTACCATCTTATTGTTTCTTGGTTATTAATCTCTTAATTGAGATTTCTTTATTCAAAACGAGATTATAATTTAACTTTATGACCACACTCCTTTTGCAATTTTAAGGTATTTACTTTTTAAAAATAGGGTTCAAATGTTTTAGTTTTATATTAAAATTAAACCTCCCTTTCCTTTGGCCCACCTCTCTAACCTACCCCCAATACCTGATTCAAAATATTAATAAATTAAACCCTTTCACCCCCTCATGTCTACCGGTATATTGACTTTAATTTTATTAATTTTAATTACCTCAATATGAACCCACGTGCTAGGATATTGCCTAGCTAATGAACCCCCCGTGAGTTGACTAAGGGAGATGGTCTTGAGGATGTGTGATGTGGCATCCTACATGGAGCCACATCATCCTCACCCTTCCCTTTTTGTCTATTTATTGAAGTTTCCTCTCTTGTTTGGGGGGGTTTTTGGAGGTTTTTGTTTAAGAGTTTTTCTTTTGGAGGAGGAGGAAATTTTGGGAGTAAAGGAGCTTGGACTTGCATGCTTTGGATTGTTTTGGGGGAGCTTGGACAAAGCTTCTTGGGTTAGGTTCTTCAATGGAGAGGTAGGGACCCTTCTCTTTTTGTTATCTTATTGTTTGTTGTTATTATGTTTAAATTGGTAGAAAATGTATGTTGTTGTGTTGTGGGAAAAATGGGTAGAATGTTTAAGGTATGGTGTAGGAGAGGTCTATGGGAAAACTCATGAGGGAGGCATAAGAGTAAAATAGGTATTTTGTGGAGGGATTTTGGGAGGGATGTCCATCTTGGGTAAGAATTCTTGCATTCTTACCTTGTCCTTGAGGGAGCCATAGGAGAAGGGAGGTATAAGAGTCTAGGAGGTATAAGGTGTACTTGAGGGAGGCATAAGAGTCATAGGGGCTTGAGCTTTATTGTGGAGGGTTTGGATGGGCATCTAATTTCAATGGGGAGGCATAAGGAAAACCTTTCCCATAGTTTCCTTCTCTTGTTGGCTTGGATAAAAGCCTTGTTGTGAGAAGATTTGTGTTGTTTGTGTTTCTTTCTTTCTTTTTCTTTTTTTTTTAAAAAATGTTTTCTTGAATATTATGAAAGAAATATGTATTGTGGAAGCAAGTTTTGTTGCCTTGAGTTGGAGACCACCCTTTCATTGTGTTGTGTTTGGGGCTTGGGGGTCAATGGAGGAGATTGCTTCTCTTCTCCATTGAGTACTTGGTTGGGAGGAGAGTGTTGCCTCTCCCCTATCTTGGTTGTGATTTGAGCCACTTGGAACTTAGAGATTGGATGAAGAATACCTTGGAGCTTGTGAAGACTATTTCCATTCCTTGATATATAATTTTATTGTAAATTTTATGTGAAAAGAAGTTGTATTATCTTTTCCACAACTCAAAAGAAAGGGATATTGTAATCTATATTTGCACCAAAAGTTATATGGTTGAATGCAAGTTTTACTTGAAAGGTGTTTACTTTACTTTAAGAGTTGTTGTAAGGAAATAAAGAAAAGAAATGTGCAAAAAAAAGGGGTCTTGTGATAATGTTGTAGATGTACTATTGGAAATGTTGTTGTAAACACTCTCTTGTGAAATGTTGGAAACTTGTATTAAGAAATATTACATTTCATTGTGTTAATTGAATGGCATGTATTGTAAAAGTTAGTTTCCTTCTTGTTGATAGAAAGGAACTTAAAACAAAATTACTTTTAATTTGGTCAACAAAGTAGTCTAAACACTAAATTATATCAAGTAATTCTCATTTGGGACTTATTACAAGTTATTTCAACATTGTTAAGAGAAATGAAATTTACTTGCTTCTACCTTATATACAATAATTATCAAATTGTCGAGGAGAAAGTGTTAAAGCAAATTTTTAACTTGCCAATATTACTACCTATATTTCATTATTATTTTGATAGTAATAATAATATTTTAAATACCTTTAATAATGAAAATATTTTAATATTAATGAGAAATATTATTATGAAAATATATTAATATTAATATACTGTTAATATTATTAAAAAAATACTTTTTCAAATAGAGTCATATATATATATAGTAATATTTATTGGTACGAAATATATATTAAAAATAATAATAAATAAAAAAATAAAAAAAAACCTTAAAAAAAAAAAAATGGGATTGGATGATGCTTTCTGCACGCCCTTAGGTCTCAAGCTTTTAATGGTTGGGGAAGGGGCGCCAACCCTACCCCTAACCCGTATACTTATACGAGGTGGGGGTAGGGTCGCGCCCCCTACCCATTACAAAAAAATATTTCATAATTTTTCTCACTAAACCTAGGTTGTTCTTGGACCTCGTGCGAGCGTTTTAGCTGGTGTTACACTTGGTATCAGAGCCATGGGTTCAAATCTTGGACCCTTGGGCACACTTAGAAAACATGGAACATGAACATTTAACCTAGTGCAAGTTGATTCTTTTAAATCTATAAAACCACAATGTTGATAATTATATGAAACAACGAACTTACAAAAACGGCACAAGACCTAGAACAATGAATTAACTCTCGCCTTGATCTCGTAGGAGGCATGGATTAGGTGAGGGGTCTCTTCATATAGACCTAGATATACCACCACCGAGAAAGGCTGTAGTAGCCATTCTACATCAGATCTTACAGACACTCCCGGATGTGAATGCCGCTATACGCGGACAGCCTTTGGGAGGACGATTTGCCGGACATAGTTTGGAGCCACGCAGATGCCCAAGTATCCCCGACACGGCCCGAAGAGCATAGGGCGTAAAACTTCCATGCAGAGTCACCAGGCAGAGTCACCACAGAGAGGACATGGGGACAGGATCTCGGGACATGGGACAAGTCCCGAGCCCTGTGACGAGGGAGGAGCATACGATAGACCTAGGATTTGTCATACGTCACCCACGCACCATATCAGGGAGATCTTGAAGCTACGACCATCTCACTATTCAGGTGATATAGGTGGTTTTTGGCGCGAGGCCTGGTTGGTGGGATTGAGCGGGTGCTTCAAGCTCTGTCCTTGTACTAGCAACATGAAAGCTCGTGTTGCGATCCATCTTCTGAGGGATGGAGCAGGAGTTTGGTGGAGGACCGAGGAGCAGAAGCTCCATGTTGACTCGAGACAGTTACCTGGGAGCTATTTGAGGAGCGTTTTAGGAGCAGGTGTTTACCTAGGAGATTTATACAAAGAGATGATAGACGAGTTTCATGACCTCCGTCAGACATCGATGAAAGTAGCTGAGTATGAGAGTTGATTTCTGGACCTACTCCAGTACATCGACTATATGCAGGATGAGCAGGTATGGATTCACAGGTTCATCCGGGGCTTGAATTTGGATTTGGGTGGCGTGGTGTGCATTCACTACCCACAGACATTAGCAGAGGTCCGTGGAGAAGGCCTATATTGCATAGGAGACACGGGGAAGACGTAACGAAACTAGAGACAAAGTTGGGAACCGTATCAAGTAGATGTAGGATGGTAGGTCGAAGGGTCGTTCCTCCTCCACGGGCGGAAAAAGTTTAGGGAAAGCTTCATTCAAAGCGACCACAGAGCAAAGCAGACAGACCCGCCACCTTACCGACCTCCTCGTGAGATTTGATGTGCGCAGAGAGGATGTAGTATGGGGCCTCCTCTGGGGTCCCATCAGACACAGGTGCACCGAGAGCTCGGTCCACAGGAGCTCGTCAAGGCGAGACCTCGGCGAGTCCATAGCTAGATCATCGAGATCCGTAGCTCGACATCTAGAGTACCAATTGAGCCGCTTCCCACCGGAGGGGACCAGGTAGCTCGCATTATGGTTGTGGTGTTGTTGGACATCATTGGCGATTGCCCACGTAACCCTAACAAGGGTAAGACACAAGGTTCAAAGCCTACTGTTGGAGATATGGCATGGATTCATTAGATCTACGCAGCAGAATCGATAACTACCAGCCGAGCACTAGAGTACCGTGATTGAGATGACAGTAGTATTGGTGGTATTTCCACCTCTATATTATTTGATTCCGGTTCTTCTGATTCATTTATTACACCATCCTTAGTAGAGCGTTGCAAGTTGGTGGCAATTAGGCAGGGCCGTAGTTGGGACATTGAGATGGATTTTGGAGCCAAAATTTCTGTAGACTCCTTAGTTAAGGAGTGTGTAGTGGATTTGGGACCCTTCACCACTACATCAGATCTTTGAATCCTTCCATTAGGATCTTATGGCGTCATTTTGGGTATGGATCGTAGTTTGTCGCTCACGAGCTAGAGTGGATTGTTACCATAAGACTATTACTTGCATAAATGATCTTGGAATGGAGTTAGTGATATCAGGGGTTAGGAGACCTGTTTCTATTTGCACCATCTCCGCTATGCAGCTTTTAAGCAGTGTGCAGCGCATGGGTTGTCGGGCTTGTATGTCATGATTAGTGACAAGATGGAGGATGAGTCTAGCAGACCATCACCGGATGACCATCCCGGATGACCATCCCATCTTGAGAGAGTTTTCTGATGTGTTTCTAGGGGAGCTACCGGGTTACCTCCCCCACGTGAGATAGATTTCCATATAGATCTAGTTCCGGGTGCAGAGCCTATCTCACGAGCACCCTATCGGATGACTACTCCTGAGCTATGTGAGCTCAAGTTGTAGCTCGAGGGCCTTCTAGAGAAGGGCCTAATCCACCCTAGTGTATCCCCTTGGGGTGCACCAGTGATCTTCATGAAGAAGAAGGATGGATCTCTTCGGTTGTGTATTGACTACCGTCACAATTTGAATAAAGTAACGATCAAGAATCGTTACCCCCTTCCACGCATTGATGATTTATTTGATCAGATGAAGGGGGCTACCATTTTCTCCAAGATAGATCTTAAGTCAGGGTACCATCAGCTCAGGATTACGGAGATGGATATTCATAAGACCGCTTAAAATCACGAGATATGGCCACTATGAGTGCACAAAGTGGTACCTTTTGGTTTGATTTAATACCCCGCAGTTGTTTATGAGTTTGATGAATGGGGTATTCAAGACTTTCCTTGATCACTTTGTACTCATATTCCTTGATGACATTCTAGTTTACTCACTCACGCATGAGGAACACGAGGAGCACCTTCATCAGGTTCTTCAAATGTCTTCGTGAGCAAAGACCTTGACGGGAACTTGGAGAAATGTGTGTTCTTTCAGACCGAGGTGCAGATTTGGGGCCACATCATTTCGGGGAAGGTATCACAGTCGATCCTTCCAAGATTCAAGCCATCATGGATTGTCCAGCACCCACTAGTGTGACCGAGGTGCGTAGCTTCATGGGCCTAGCAGGTATTACAGAGGTTTGTTCAGACTTTTCTCGGATTACGCACCCCATCACTTCCCTTCAGCAGAAAGGGAATAAGTTTTTATGGTCGATAGATGTGAATGGCCTTCAAGACAATCAAGAAATGCCTCAGATGCACCTATTCTTGCAGTGCTAGATCCTCAGGGCGAGTTCTACGTTTGCACAAGATGCTTCTTAGCAGGCTTGGAGGTGTGTTGATGCAGGAAGGTAGAGTAGTTGCCTTTGAGTCTCGCAAACTCAAATATTATGAGCTCAATTATCTGACCCATGATCTTGAGCTTGCAGCCATTTTTCATGCCTTAGTGCGGTGGAGAAATTTTCTTCTTGGCCAGAGATTTACACTCAGGACTGATCACTTGAGTCTTCGCCACCTCTTCACGTAGCCCAATCTCAATGCTCGCGCTCAGGCGCTGGATGGAGTTACTCTGTGAGTATGACATGGAGATATAGCATGTGAAGGGGAAGGAGAATGTGGTTGTAGATGCCTTGAGTAGACGGAGACATGTGGCTATGGCCACCTCGGTGGGCATAGATTTGCAGGGTAGGATCTTGCAGCAGCTTCCTCATGATAGTTTCTACCTTGCAGCCAGAGCAGAGATTGAGTCTCGGAGACCCCTTGAAGGGAGATTTGATGGATTTTCACTAGAGGCAGATGGTCTTCTCAGACACAGAGGTCGGATATATGTTCCTAGAGATGGAGGCTTGAGACAGGAATTTTGACAGAGGCCCACCGTGCACCTTATTCATCCCATCCCGGGTGAAGAAGATGCACGCCACCCTGAGGTAGTTGTATTTTTGGAGAGGAATTCGGAGAGATGTGGCTTTGTTTGTGTCACACTGTTTAGAGTGTCAGAGGGTGAAGGCCAAACATCAACATCTAGCTGGCCTTCTCTATCCTCACGCCATACTAGAGTGGAAGTGGAACACCATTTCTATGGATTTCATTGTTGGGTTACCAACGTCCAGATACCACCACGACGCCATCATGGTCACGGTGGATAAATTGAGGAAAGTAGCTCATTTTTCTCCTGTAAAGACCACCTATATGGCTAGTGTTGTGGCACGAGTATATCTTGATGAGATTTTCAGATTACATGGGATTCCACGGAAAATCATTTACGACCGTGATCCTCTCAGTACACTTCCCATTTCTCGGACCACTATGCAGGCATGCTCTTGGGACGAGGATCAATTTCAGCACAACATATCACCCAGAGATAGATGGATAGACTGAGCAAGTGAATCAAATCCTAGAGGACATGCTTAGGATGTATGTTATGGATCACCAGTCGAAATGGGAGGAGTATCTCGTATTTGGTGGAGTTTGCCTATAATAATAGTTTCCAGAGTTTTATAGGCATGGCTCCTTTTCAGCACTTTATGGTAGAGAGTGCAGACACCTCTTAGTTGGGACAGGATTGAGGACGTGGTTTCCTTGGGCCAGAATTATTACAGGACATGGAGCAAGCGGAGTTTACCTTGATCGACAGAGATTGTGGGAGGCACAGATGATAGAAAAGAAGTATGCGGACCAACATAGGATAGATCACAGTTTTGAGGTGGGTACAAAGGTGTTTCTTTGTGTCAGACCACATAAGAGCCCTATCCATTACAGAAAAGGTTCTAAGCTTGCTCCTAGGTTTGTGGGTCCCTTCGAGATCTTGGAGCGCCTCGGTCCCTTGGCCTATCGTCTAGCATTGCCACCTAGCTTGTCTCGCGTCCATGATGTGTTTCATGTGTCTATTCTTAGGAGATATGTAGCAGATCCTTCTCATGTATTAGATTGGACCTCATTGCTGCAGTGCGGGATCGGGGCAGGTGATGGTAGAGCCCGTACGTATCTTAGAGCGTAGGACCCCGGGCCTTTGAGGCGAGAGATTGATCGTGCACGTGTTCAATGGGACAGTAGGATGAGACTGCTGCTACTTGGGAGGATGCTACATCATTGCGAGCTAGTTTCCACACTTATTTCAGTGACTTCCAGGAGGAATTTTAGTCTAAGGGGAGGGGAATGTAGTACCCACTTCCCTATGACACTTATTTGATTTTCATTTTGAGTTATGCAGACTTTTGATATGGACATTACATATACTTATGTTGATTAGTGTGATGTTTTGTGAGTAGATGCATTTGGGTTATGATTGGACTTTGCTTTCTTATGATCTACACGCACTGTGGATAGACTATCGATACCGATATTTTTTTATGATATGGATATATTGCATGTGTTCTAACATTGGATCTCTTTGCCATGATAAGTAAAACGTAGTTGTTGAATTTACATTACTATAATTTTGGATAATGATGAAATATATAATTAAGTTGTGATTTAGACCTCGAAATAATGGATGATTAAATTACATATAGATGTTAATAAATTTCATGCATATGGTTATTTTGGATGTTCTTTGAATCTCGAATTTGAGATTGAGGACAATTTTAGGGGCTTGTGGGACAAGTTAAACTTGTCCCACACTTCCTAAAACCCCTTACCAACCCTATCTATGGGTTGGGAAGCCAAAAAGGGGATTATTTATTATTTTGGGAAGAGAAATGTGACTTTGGAGTGCACTTCTCTTCCATTTTCATTTAATTGTGCCTTTAAGGCACATGGGTAGGGAAGGAGTGTGGAAAAGATATGTCATTCAACCCAACCACCCATTTATTGTGCTTTTGAGTTGAGTTGACTAAGGGAGGTGGTCTTGAGGATGTGTGATGTGGCATCCTACATGGAGCCACATCATCCTCACCCTTCCTTTTTGTCTATTTATTGAAGTTTCCTCTCTTGTTTTGGGGGAGCATGGAAAAGCTTCTTGGGTTAGGCTTCTTCAATGGAGAGGTAGGGACCCTTCTCTTTTTGTTTTCTTATTGTTTGTTGTTATTATGTTTAAATTGGTAGAAAATGTATGTTGTTGTCTGTGTGGGAAAAATGGGTAGAATGTTTAAGGTATGGTGTAGGAGAGGTCTATGGGAAAACTCATGAGGGAGGCATAAGAGTAGAATAGGTATTTGTGGAGGGAGTTTGGGAGGGATGCCCATCTTTGGTAAGAATGCTTGCATTCTTACCTTGTCCTTGAGGGAGCCATAGGAGAGAAGGGAGGTATAAGATTCTGGGAGGTATAAGGGGTACTTGAGGGAGGCATAAGAGTCATAGGGGCTTGAGCTTTATTGTGGAGGGTTTGGATGGGAATCTCATTTCAATGGGGAGGCATAAGGAAAACCTTTCCCATAGTTTCCTTCTCTTGGTGGCTTGGATAAAAGCCTTGTTTTGAGAAGATTTGTGTTGTTTGTGTTTCTTTTTTTTTTTTTAAATGTTTGCTTGAATATTATGAAAGAAATATGTATTGTGGAAGAAAGTGTTTTTGCCTTGAGTTGAGACCACCCTTTCATTGTGTTGTGTTTGGGGCTCGGGGTCAATAGAGGAGATTGCTTCTCTTCTCCATTGAGTACTTGGTTGGGAGGAGAGTGTTGCCTCTTCCCCTATCTTTGTTGTGATTTGAGCCACTGGAACTTAGAGCTTGGATGAAGAATACCTTGGAGCTTGTGAAGACTATTTCCATTCCTTGATATATAATTTTATTGTAAATTTTATGTGAAAAGAAGTTGTATTATCTTTTCCACAACTCAAAAGAAATGGATATTGTAATCTATATTTGCACCAAAAGTTATATGGTTTAATGCAAGTTTTACTTGAAAGGTGTTTACTTTACTTTAAGAGTTGTTGTAAGGAAATAAAGAAAAGAAATGTGTAAAAAAAGGGGGTCTTGTGATAATGTTGTAGATGTACTATTGGAAATGTTGTTGTAAACACTCTCTTGTGAAATGTTGAAACTTGTATTAAGAAATATTACATTTCATTGTGTTAATCAATGGCATGTATTGTAAAGTTAGTTTCCTTCTTGTTGATAGAAAGGAACTTAAAACACAATTACTTTTAATTTGGTCAACAATGTAGTCTAAACACTAAATTATAGCAAGTAATTCTCATTTGGGACTTATTACAAGTTATTTCAACATTGTTAAGAGAAATGAAATTTACTTGCTTTCTACCTTATATACAATAATTATCAAATTGTCGAGGAGAAAGTGTTAAAGCAAATTTTTAACTTGCCAATATTACTACCTATATTTCATTATTATTTTGATAGTAATAATAATATTTTAAATACCTTTAATAATGAAAATATTTTAATATTAATGAGAAATATTATTATGAAAATATATTAATATTAATATACTTGTTAATATTATTAAAAAATATCATTGCAATTATAGTCATATATATATATATATATAGTAATATTTATTAGTACGAAATATATATTAAAAATAATCATAAATTAAAAATAAAAAAACAAACCTTAAAAAAAAAAATGGGATCAGACAGACTATCGCCGCGGCCCTTAGGTCTACGCTTTTAATGGTTGGGGGTGGAAGGGGCGCGACCCTACCCCCAACCCGTATACTTATACAGGGGTGGGGGTAGGGTCGGTGCCCCTCCCCATCCATTACGTAAAAAAAAAAAAAAACCTTCACCGCACATATATATATATATATATATATATATATATATATATATATATATATATTTTGATCCGTTTTCTAATAAAATGAAAAATCGGGACTCGCAAACGCAGCCATGGCCATCTGGTTCGACCATGATTCGGCCCCGGTAGTTTTACACCTCTCTTCTTCGTCTTCCACACACACACACACACACACACACACACACACACACACACATATATCTTGGCGCATGGTATTCGGGTACTCAGTAATGAGTTGAAATATGTGTAGATCCATACATACACACATCAACCCGTGCAAGAAAAATTCTTCCCAATAAAGTCTTAAGCCCGAAATTTGATCAAGCAAAGCTTCCATGGCTATAATGGCCTCCATGGTTTGACCTCCTCCTCCCTTAACCTGCAAGTTTTTAAAAAGAAAAAGAAAAAATTGAAGAAGCAAAATGAAATGAGAGATTAGGTTTAGAAAAATAACATATGACAATCTATAAGGATTTCTAGGGTTTCTTTGTCAAACCTAGATCTAAGGGCTAGGAAGTATTAGATCCAATGGTGGAGGATGTACCCTACATCACTTAAGTGATGGGGTCTTTAGGTGGGAATGAAAAATAGAAATAAAAGGGGTGTGTAATGTTAGATGGGGGGGAGGGCTAGCAAAAGTGTGCACACTTGACCCTTTTATGAAAGTATCTAATTATTTTATATGTATGACTTTGAGCTAAAGATTTTGGGTCTTGCCTGACTAGATTTTAAAATTAAAATTAAGGGTCTTTAAATAAATTAATTTAATTGGGATTAATGGAGTCGTGTTTTAAACAAAAAATGAAGTTTTCCTAAATAAAACCTTAGAACCCTTAAAAAAAAAAATTCATAATTTTTCTCACTAAACCTAGGTTGTTCTTGGACCTCGTGCGAGCGTTTTAGTTTGCGTTACACCGACTTCAATTTCTTGCAAAAATTCTTTGTAGACTTCATTGGTTACATTTACAACTCTCCTATGTAACTCTCAAGTGGCTTGAATCTTCCTGTCGATTCCCAAGGATCTTCACCAATTGCAAAATGGTCAAAAATGATCCTTCATATGCCTACCAGATAGTCATTCTTTCTTTGTCCTCGGTGATATTTCAAATCACGTTAGGTAAACATCCTTACACATGAAACACGCTTGAAAATATTACTAGCATGTTCCTCTAAGACATAATGATGATGAAATTGAGGAGAGGTTGGCTAGAGGAAGGGTTTACAATGACTTGGAGAGGATATTTACAAGCACGGGATTAGTTTTCATGGAAAATTATTCAATTTTACCTCTTATACCTTTAACATGACAACATACATAATACCTTCATCTTGTATTGATCTCTTCCAAACTCATCCAATAGGCCTTATCATTAAGTTTCCTCCTTACAAGTATGATAAGATGCTATATATTATACCTCAGAGTTGACACAATAGTAATCATTTGAAGGTTTGACATCCAACCGATATTTCCACCTACAAAGGTAAAAACATAACTAGAATTCAATCTCCTTTTTTCTTTATTACATGCAAAATTTGAATCAACATATCCATAAATAGAATCAAAAATATTATCATAGGTGATGCAATAATCACATGTACCTCTTAAGTGCGAAACACCCACTTCACTGCTAAATAATATTATCTACCTAGATTTTTTATAAATCTACTAGCTCCACCGTGCATGTGAAATATTAGGAATTTTATATACTATAACATACATTAAAATTCCTACTACACTAGCATATGGTACATGAGACATATACTCATTTTCCTCTTTCTTGTCTAGGAAAAAATATTAAAGAAATTTTGAAATGGGAATCAAAAGGGAATCTAACTGGTTTCACATATTTCATACCAAATTTGATTAGTATCCTTTCCAAATACCTATGTTGTGGTAACCAAATCATACCATTTTTCATGTCTCTATGTACCTGTTTTGCCGAATTTATTTTACAACTCCAAGATCTTTCATATCAAATGTTCTAGCTAATTGATCCTTTAACTATTGATTTCGACCATGTTTTTTCTTGCAATAAAAATATCATGAACATACAATACCAATATAATGAATAAGAAATTATCCATAAAATTAAAATAAATTCAATGATTATAGACACTCATTAGAATTTTTGGTTTGACATGAAAGCATTAAACTTCTTTTACCATTTCCTAGGTGAATGTTTTAGGCCATACAATGATTTCCTAAGCTTGTAAAAATTCAATTTTTGATATCTTGTGCAAATCCTTCATGATGTTCCATATATATATCCTCTTCTAAATCTTTATGCAATAATGTTTTTTAATGTCTAACTACTCCAAACTCCAAATCAAGAAAAGTAAATAGTACTAATAATACATGAATTGAAACAAGTTTAAAAATAGTGAATAGATTTCATGAAAATGAATACCTTATTTCTATGTAAATTATTTTGCTACAAATATATCCATGTACCTTTTAAATTTTTCAAAAAAATATGTCCTTCATTTTCAAGTTATCATTTGCAGCCAACATGTGTTTTTCCTATTGGAAGTTTTTCTAGGTCCCATGACCTATTCTTTTTCAAGACATACATCCCATCCTTCATTGCCCTTTTCTATTTAGCACTATCCTCATCATCTAATGCATCTTGATAACAAATAGGTTCCCCATCATTATAAATTAAAGAATTTGAAATAGTGGGACTATACTTACTAAGAGGATTCTTAACTCATGTAGATGTTCATAATAGATAAGGAGGTGTTTCCTCATGTTATTGTGACGTCCATAGCAATTACTCAAAGTGTTTACACATGTTGAGGTGAATCTTCAACATCAAAAAATGGTTGATTTTCTTTCTTGTGAGTATATGAAGATGACTGGATTTTAACATTCACATGCTAATGTTCAAGTTCCTATTCTTCTTTAATTTCAACATCTAATTTTTGGATAGAGATTCATAAAACTCTATATCTCTGCTAATGATGATTTTGTGGGAAGAAGCATCCCACTTGATTAACTAAAATGTGGAATTTATGAAGTTAATCTAACTAGGAACAACAATAAATAATAGTAGATAAAAGCAATAAATAAATATAGAAAGTGACTCAAGTAACTAGGCTAATAAAAATTAAAACCCTAATATGTAAAGAAGGGTTGGAAGGAGATTAGTTGATTCATCAAACTTTCTAGACTATGTCATAGGGCTAAATGGAGAAACTAGAGGAGGAAACAACTATGTCGAGGTCTAGAAATTTTCAGATCCAAGCAACTGAGTGGACTCGGGGTGCTTGGGAGAGTATTAGGGAACTTGTGGGTTCCCTAGTGTGCATTCTGGATGCCCTAGTCTGCAGGCAGCGGAGGTTCAAAACCAGATTCACATGGTCACTATTTTATTTTAATCATTTTCCACCTATCACACTAACTTCATTGCACTACGTTGTATGTCGCTAGTAATCAATAATGAAGAAACGACCTACAAAACCCCTAGACAATCATCAAACCCTAAAAAATAAAGATTCTTATGAAAGGATCGACTATCCTCAACTGGCACAATGGTGGAATTACTAACTGAGTGTTGTACTACATGTCATACCCGATGTAGTTCTATGTGCATGTGTGTGCAATCATGCCCTAGGTGCTCATGTGTCAGTCACACTTTGTGAAAGTAGAGAGAAACAACTATGTGTATAAAATGTAATAGAATGGTTGATGGAATAGAATAGAATTCCCTCCTATGCACTGTGATGTAGATGCACTAGCCTTATGATTTAGTTGGACAGATGCAAATGAAGCCTTTGATGGATGTAACCTAGGGTGATGATAGTAGTGACTAGTGCTTAGTCCCTCATTATGGTCTCATTACTTCATATTTATATGGTTCTCTTGTTCTAATTTCATAATTAACCCCGAAAAGGTAAACAACTAAAAATATGGAAATCTCAAATGGCTAGAAAGTGCCCAAAAAGTGGCATGAAAGTGGGAAAAGGATTAGAATGTCCCTACTAAGACCAGGGCGCCTTTAGGTGCCCTAGTACTAGCCTAAGCTCCCAAGAAAATGAAAAATAACATGGAATGATAGAAATATACAGGGGCATACATGTGTGGGAGGTGGATAGTGATGACAACAAGCAAAGTAAAATGTCCAAAAAATAGGGGTTAATTAGTACTTTCTTCACTCAAAAACCATATGAATAATAGTATGAGACCGGGACAAAACAATGTCTAAAGTGTGTGGTTTTGTTACTACACGACTCTATGTATCCCTTAACAACATCTAATTAGCCATACCCAATAAAGATATAATTTATAGATCATGGGTGTAGTTTTGAATGATGCTTTTTATTAGTAATAGCTTAAGCATTATAACCCAAAAATCATTTTTGAATAATTGCATCGATGAAATGTCCATACCTTTTCACGAATCTTGTATTCTATTACGCAAATAATCATGAAAATTTTATTAGATAGAAAGTTGTACAAAGTAATTCTTCCCATAATCATTGATCAAAATTTACATTTTTCGAGACTACTCCTTTCTCTCTCTAAAAGATTTGTATTCATGTGTTCAAAGAACCCCATTTTACTATGGAGTATAGCTTTTGGATTATTCCTTTCGATCCTATCTTCCTTATAATAGTTCTAAAACTCGAAGGACGTGAACTTTCCTCCATTACCTATTCTTTAAAATTTGATAAACCTACCACTTTGCTTTTCAACGAAAGATCTAAATTACTTAAATGTATTGAAAACATCATATTTTCTTTTAAGAAAGTAGACCCATACTTTCCTGGAGTAATCATCTATAAATGTAACAAAATAAAACATTCCTCCAAATGAAATTAAAGGTGATGGATCATAAAGATCACAATGAATATAATCAAGAGAACCTTTACTTACATGACTTCCATCTTTAAAAACATTTCCACATTATTTCTAAAAACACAATGTTTACAGATATTGAAGTCTATAAACATTAAATTAGGGAGTAACTCACAATTATTTTGTACCTTTAATCCTTTCTCGCTCATATGCCCTAATCATAGATGTCATAAATGAATATAGTATTTTGTTATTTTAGATACCGCATCTTCTTGACTGATACATGTAATCCCTTGCAATATGTAAAGGTTACTAACCTTTAGAGTTTTCATTACAATTAAGGTACCTTTAGAAACCTTTAGAGACCCACCTTGACTCGTGAACTTATAATATCTAGAGTGTAATACAATCAAGGATATCAAATTTCTTTGTAGTTGTATTACATGTCTTACTTTTGTTTGAGTCATCACTATACCATCAAACATTTGTATTCTAATGCTACCAATTCCTTCATTTTTACAAGAAACATTAATTCCTAAAAGAATAGAACTACCATCAAGGGTTTGGTAAGAAAACAATCATCCTCTATACTGACACGTTTTATGTGTATCACTAGAATCCAACAACTATTCATGATGATAAGTCGAAACATTACAAATAGATAAAACTTTATAAATCATACCTTCATTTATTTTTACTCAATTTACTTCATTGGTGGCATCTTCCTTTATCTAATAATTTCCTCTCCGATAATCCTTCTTAGGAAGCTATTATTTTCTCAGTAGTGCGAGCACCTTGCCTTACTCTTCCCTCCTTGTGACTTAAATCTAAATGCACCTCTGGAGCTTTAACATATTATTTTAGATCTACCTCTAGCAAACATGGCTTCAACTTAGAGGTCTCTCTCGTAGATTTTATTATCATTTTCTCATCCAAAAATGCTCCCATAATAGAATCATATTCAATATCATTAGTGGTAATAAAACTAATAGAAGTTACTATATTATCCAAATAATCTAGTAAAGTACATAATAAGGGGACTTCCTTGTGTTCATCCTCCACTTTCACACCAATTCTAGTCAACTAGCATAACGGAGTATTGACATATCTAAATTATCAACAATTTTCACACCTACTTTCATCTACAATGTATACAACTACCTATTCAGGTAAATACGATTTGTTATAAATTTCATCATTTAAAAACTTTCTAATAGGGTCCATAAGAATGTCATTGTCTTTTTAAAACTATGTTGAAGAGAACCTCATCTACCTAACATATCCATATTCACTAATAAATTTTTATCCAGCTCTTCCCAAACATCATCATCCATCCCCATGTGGGTTTCTTTGACTTTTCATATAGGGATTTATGCACCACTTTGTTGCATTAGCACATCATATGCTTTGAGTTTCCACAACTGAAAGTGTTATTTCGATTAAATTTCTCCACCTCAAACTTTTTATTAGAAACATTCATGATTTGATGTAAAAGCAACACTAAATATAGAGAAGTTCCTGCTAATCTAAAAATGGTGATTTGATACCACTTGTTAGGTAACCTCGAGAATTTATAACAATCGATGTGAAAATATTTAAATAACAAGACTATACATTTATAGAAACAGAGATAAAAATAGCATACATATTACCAAACATGTGCAAGAGATGAAACACAAATTTACATGGTATAAACCAAGCTAAGTACTTGGGAAATATCCATGGCCAAAGATATGAAGATTTTATTAACTCAAGAAGAACAAATTACATGTGAAATCATTATTAGCTACTTTTAATCTCCAAAAAAATAAATACATGTAATTGTAAAAGTACATTTAGGATTCTACCTAAAAATAGAGTGGAAAATTTCCATTAGGATTGTTTTTCCTAAAAATTCAATTTAGTGGAATTCATCTTTCTAAAAACAAGGTACTAACTCCTTAATTTTAACTTTAGAGGCTTCACGCATAAAGCCCTTGTCGGGGGATCCATAACATGTTCCCACCCCCTAGACCCCCTATGAAAAGAGTGGGGGTAATCCCCCACACCCTACCCTTTGTAACTTAGATACAAACCACGCCACAAAGGGATGAAAATATAACTTTGTTGTCACATATCTAATATGTTCATTAAGAATTTTTAAGTGTATGCGTATTGGTAAGTATAGTTAGATTAGATGATATATTACCTACCTAGACCCAACTTCAAAACTCAATAGACACCTTAATATATTTGAATCAGATTTTAATATTATTTTCATAATCTTAAGTATTTGTTCTTTTATATATTCTATATAGTCCCTAGGAAGATGAATTGAATCTGTTACCTTAGAGATGAAGTAAATAGTCACTATGAAGATGAATTTAATGGTCTTACATGGTTATAAATATGTACAACTCATATCTCATTATCAATAATACAATTTTGGTTATACATAATTTGTTTTTATTTAAATTCTATAGGTGATGCCGAAGATGGAAATCTACCTCAAATTTCCTAATGAATTTAGGATCAACAACCATCGCTTGAAGTCAAATAAATAGTCGATGCCGTAATTTTCTCAACAAAATCATAATATATATGGAAACTTTAAAGGTAACCAAGGACATATTATGGGTTAGAACGATTCTTGAGGATTTGCAAGAAAACAATGTTCCATCAACACTACTCATGGTTAATGACACTTTTTCAATCAAAATAGTAGGAAATTCAATATTTTGTGATCGAGCCAAGTACATCAAGACAAAATTCTTTTTGATTTGGAATTATGTTAAATGTTGTGACATAAAATTGTTAAATAATCTAATTATAGAAAAACTAATGATATTCTCACAAAAACACTAGCATAAGAGAAATTTAAAAGATTCAAAAACATAATTGGTCTCATCATAACCCCTTTGTATTAAGGGGGATGAAATTATATACAAGATACATAATCTTAAGTGTAATATCACCCCTTTTATATAATATAAATAGTCATCCTAAAAATGAAATGAACAATCATTCTCAAGATAAACTTAACATTCATTGCATTGTTATAAATTTATACATATTGCACCTCATTTTCCATGCTATAATTATAAGTTCACCCCTTTCATATTTCTAATTGATTATATTGTATAATTCTTGGCATGTTAGATATTGTATTATCTTTCCTCAATTGATATTTCATAAATGACCGACACATAATTATCCTAAAACTACAATAGAAATATGATATCCATATGGACACTATTTTCTATTATTGTTTCGAGTTTTCAATATCATTGGTATTAAAAGATATTCATATTATTCATGCCATGTAGGAGAGAATATATTAATGTGTGTTTTATGTTACATTTTGATCGATGGTTAAAACCTTATTTAACTTGTTTGTAGTAGTTTCTTTCTATGTAGTCAAATGCAAGGTGTAACGACCCAAATAAACACACACACAACACAAGAAAAGACAGATATATATTTTTTTGACTTACTTCGACACAAAACATGACACAACATGTCGTCACAAAGTTACAACCAACTCGGGAACCACTTGTTACGGGGATGACCACAAGGTTAACACGGAAACGTTCACACCCAAAAGGATAATATACTTTTTTTTTTTTTTTTTTTGACGGAATAACATAGAAGCCCAACCACAAGACACTCTCACAAAAATAGGGCAAGCCACAAATCGAAATGATTAGTGGTTATTTATTTTGTTAAGACACCCTTTAACTCATGACTTAAGTTTTCAGAAGGATTCAATATATGATTTGCATAAAACATCTTACCAACTGAGTTATGTTCTTATACACTGTAGAGTAGTTCACTTAAAGTCTTCTCCTTTATAACAATTATTTGTTTAATATATTTAGTTGATAAAGATGGTAATTTAATTCCACAGTAATATCTACTCACACTTAAGTTACTAGAACTCGTTCATGCCCTTATGACAACATCGGTTCACGTTCAACAAACTTAAGAGAAAAATTACAAGGTACCTGGATAAAGTTAAAGGAAGAAGGTCAAATGAGTTCACCCTTAAGACGTCATTAGTTCTTACTGAGGTTTAATTGAAGCTTGAGGTTTTATACGTAATTATTAGCGCTCTTACTTAGGCTTCACCGAAAGAGCTTATCAAGAGGAAGCTACTTACTTTTAAATAGTCTTAGAGATAAATTGAGTGGTTTCAAAATTTTCTTCTCTTACTTGTTAAATCTTATTAGAAACTAACCATTGTTTTCCTTTAAGCTTGTTTTAAGCGTTCACCAAAAGAGTAGTGTTTACTATTTCAGTTAGGGATAACACGTTATATAAAATCACTTTGCAAGGATAGTCTCACTCTTGATTACTTAAGGTATTATTTGTTTTTGAGTGGATCTCCTCTCCAACAGATTTATTTGAATAAAACTTTTAGGTAACTTCTGTAAGGAAAAGCCACCCCATTAAAACTTACATATAACCCATCAATACAAAGTCTTAGAAAGATTTAAATTAACACTTAATTCTCAAGATCAAAGTTTTACAATGCTTATGCCAGCGAAGAGATTGAATATTATTTCTCACTAGGAAGAGTTACCAACCAAATTACAAAAAGGACAAAACTACTACTTCACGTAATTCTTCGAACAATTCCAGCAAGAGGTCATATAAACTCTCTTTACAAGCAATGTTACACAATTTACAACACATTCGAAATTTTTACAAGGAACTTCATAAATTGTACGAGATGAACCTTTTACACTCTTTTCTTCTAGTCTACTCGCATAATCCATCTCGCACAAATATTAACTAGAGTCAGCCGCTTAGAACCGAGCATGTTAAGACTACCCATTGCAACAAAGAAGCTAACATTTTATAATATCATGAAAGTAAAATTCTAAACTCAAGAATGGATCAAATCACAACCACTAATCAATATGTTTCACAAGATGAAGAGACTTATACCAGCCAACAAGGAGGAATCCCAATATTCAAGTGAGAGAGATATTCCAAAGACAATCAAGGTGAGACCCTATAGGTGAAGACAACAAGGTGAAGAGTATTGAGATTTCAGTCATGTAATCCTATGGATTACGTGATTGAAATCTAACACCCAAACATCATTCTAATATTATTAACCAAAAAGATAAAGATTAGTCAAATGATTTAACATATTCAAAATTACTTGGTAACAAGACTGCATTAACACACATCCTTGTTTTAGGAAGAAAATAGGCCCCAACCATATATGAACACAAATCAGTCAAAGATTAAAGTTAACTTCACTCGACTGAATAAACCAACATACATATAATACTCACAACACAAAAACTGAATCTGAAGATTCAAAATGCCAAGTAATTCTCACCGAACCTAATTATTTTTCTTCAAGAAGTTGAATAAATTAGATTCTATCCAACTAAATTACATTCAACAACTATAGTTGGATTACACAAGCAAGGATCAAGAAGAAGTCTTTTCACCAAAGGTTGTTATTATCTTACATCACATAAATAGTAATAAACCCGCAATCCACCACTCATATGATCATTGTAAGAGTTAAGGACTTAGCTCACTAAAATATGTAATCGAGTCGATTCCTACCTTTTTCCACTTTCATACAAGTCTAACCCAATTCAAGAAAGGTAACCATTCTATTTTCATACATGCCTCACCAACACTTACTCAAAGTCCCCACCCGAATTATCAAGGTTTGCTAAGCTACATAATGGATTTAATAGAAACCCATTTCATTCGATACTTGAATTTAAACAAGCAAGGGATAGTTTGTTGAAAATAGAAGTGAATCGACACAAGATCCTCTACCGTGACCCAACTCGAGTCACCAATCACAAGGTTTACAATCAACGAAGGAGGAAAACAAGCAAAATACTCTTCCTACGAACTAAGCCTTCTCTTCCGTCTCTAAAACAACATATGAATAGTTTGGGCATACCCATCTATTTCACAAATGTCTACTCGACCTATCCAGATAGTCGCTCCAAAGAAAACATCTCCTACTACAGAGTTCGATTGAACTCTTTATCTTATGATACAGTTGACTCGCGTCAAAGGATCTCGCATTGAGTAGTCAATATTTCACTCACGTAGGCCTCTAAGAAAACCTCATGCTCACTATGCGAGGTCTACACATAGATTCAGCCCAAGAAAAGCTTTTACCAAGACACAAACAAACATTTAGCCTAAAACTGGCCATGAATCGACAAATCTACTAATATCCACTAATATTATTCATGGCTCAAGTTTATATCTGCTACTGCTGGTTTAGGAATTGAACTCAACGGCCATTGTTCACTATTGTCTCTAAAAGTCACCCTTATTTTAAGAATTAAGCAGAAAGTACCTAGCTTAAAGATCTAACACCCACAAAGATATAAAACTTCAACCATTATTTTGCTATCACATGACAATTTACTTACTTTTTATTTCAAAAGAAAAACGAGGCGTAAAGGAATGTATATAGGCCGCATCACAGCTTGCTATCGTGGTATGAAAAACAAACAACTCCCAACAAATCCTTCCTTTCCTTCAATTAGGGTTGATTCACAAGGAAAAATAAAGCCCATTCTAAATGCCATAACAGATATAAAAAAATAGAATGACATTCAATTCATGACATAAAAAAGGGTAGCGAGAAGATTGCAAGGGCAGTTTAACATGCCCGGTTTAAAACGCCATCTCAAAATGTATAAGATTGTCTCAATGCCACCGCTTGCCCTTAACCCAAAGTGCTCTGCGAGCTCGTGCTAGCGCCACATTCACGCGGTGAAAACAGCTACAACCCAACCCCATGATTTGAAGCTCGGACATGAGACATACCGATTACATCACGCTCCCGGCTCGTAGGCATCTACCGTGAAGATAAATAAACCTTTTTCTTCATCAGATTGGGGACAACATCAAACTCTCGGTGTAAACATTACAACTGTAGCTTGTAAGGTGTGATAATTCCAACAGAAAACTTTATGCCTGCCAACTTCGTGACTCGTTGAAGAAGTTCATATAATAGCAGAGAAAATTGTGTTTCATGAATATTCTGATATGAAACAGATCGGCCTCTATGAGGTTCTCTTCCATGAGTTACATCGTACAACAAGTAAGATCTCAATAGAGAATCTTTGTAAATAAATTTCATCAGGTCTGCTGGTAACACCCTCACTGTCACAAATCGATTTTGGAGATACAAACTCAGTGCATGCTCTGGATCTGAAAAATATCCTGCTACCTTCATCTCCCAAGACATTTTCTCCAACATTGCATAGATCTCCTGTGCCCGTGGGTGTGATCTGTCACCTTGAAGGAGAATCCCGAATTTGAGGATGTAGTCGATGCTGAACAGATAACAACAAAGTTGGACAACCTGCTTGTTGGAGGCACTCACGAAGGCTTCCACTCTACTGTAACGCGTGCTACACAACTGGCTGGAAGCAACTTTCCAAAATGAAAAGGCAAGATAGCTCAACTAAAACTTTATCTCGTTCTTCTTCTACTACAAAATGCAAGATTTTGCAACAATCGATCACGACCGTGGTCGCGTGCGCAACCGTAACATCGGATCAACACCAACGGCTCCTCGAATCGCCTGCATGGCAGCCTGTCGCACTTAACTCTCTCTAAAATTCACGAGCAGGGAGGAAGGAACAGCGGTTGCAACCATGCGAAAGCATTTAACTTCAAAACATTCGGCCCCAATCTAAACACGACCCGACAAATGGAAAACGTTGCAAAATAGCCTATGCGCCATGGCAAGGAGAGGAACAAAGAATCAAGAGCTCCCAAACACCGAGACTCCATTGATCGGGGTTTCCACGCCATTGCATCTCAAATCCCAACAAAACAATCCTCCTTGTTCACGCGGCCAGAACAGGTCAGAGAGAGCAGGTAGCAAAAGACGCGTTAGATTTGCAAATCAAAGGAATTAAAGAAGGTGGGGCGGCTGGCAGAGGTAAGACCAGTGGGAGATGGCCACGTACCAGGTCTAGAAGGTAGGAAGGGGGGGTGAGGGACAGTAGGGCCTTAGGCACAAATAGATGGAATTTTGACTTTAAAACCATGTCCCCTCCAACCTGCGCCACACACCTACCCCCCCATCATTCCACGCAACCCTTCCATTCCTTTATCTATTTAATTTCAGTACCCATTGATCATCATATTCCAAACCTTAATCAAAATAGAAATTAAGCCATCGGTATAAATCTGTATTTATTGCATTCAAATCCTATGATTTGTAAAATTATAAACTACTTGCTTTCACGATGTAAGACCAAGCTAAAGGTTACAATATAATTCTCAACATAACCTAATTGAAAAACACACTAAGTTAAGAGGCTTGCACGGCTTAAGGTCTCATCTATTTCCCAAACCAAAACATATCAGTTAAAAGCCACACACTCCAATCTAAGGATTCAATTTACTAGTGTATAAATACATATATCATTCTACACCCACGTCTTCTGGGTATTTTATTTTTAAAATATAATCCCATGTAAATGAAGTACGCAACAACAGATACTTAAAAAGGAGTGTATATAATCCAAATTTACCAGAGTCACCAGAACATCTCCAACAGTAACTCAGTAACAAGTTTATTCATTGGGCTAAAGCAAGTCGAAAAACCTCAGTCTTTTAATTCTCTGCAACTAACAGTGGGTTCTATCCCAACTCATAACAAAAACCGAACCCCAAGCGATAATAAACCAAACGTCCGAACTCATCAACCCTTGTCGATGGGTTAAAGTCCTTGGCTCGACAACGAATAGGAGCAGGATGGAAATGGCTTCAAGGAAAGTTACTAGCCCAATCAACCTTCGAAAAGGGTTTACCGCCAAACGGGCATTACACAAGGCGCATTATGATTCGGTAATTTCTCAACAAAAAAACTGATTTCTATGTATTAAAATGGAAGGGACATTATGATTGGGAATATCTCATAGAACAATTGATGCAAACGAGAAGTAATATGCCAATTGACTAACGTAATTACTCCCATGAATATAGGAATCACAACCATAATTTAATAGAGACACACATATAAAAGGAAACATCTTAGAAGGAAACACACTCTATTTATTGCACTTGGGCAATGTTATTGAGATTCAGAATCTTCACACTAACCTATCCCCATTGAATGGTAAAAATGTATTAAAAATGCTCTCAAGCTCCTCACGCTTTTTCTCTCACTCATTACATTGAACTTTGGGATGTTAATTTCTCTATACTTCTCTCCTTTCTCTCTCTTCTCCTTAAACTTAAATCCTATTTTCCTCAACTCCCTTGTTTCAAAACTAAATTGAATTCTTTATCTTCCTTCGATTTCAAATCCCATGGTCTAACACTCGATCATGAGCATTTGCTTAGAGTCCCTACCCTCTTGGAAAAATACCCTCTTATATAAATTTATGGATTATGGAAATGATTCTTCATATTATGGAATCGCAGGTGAATATGTTAGCATTGGTTTACTAGATGTTACACAATTCCCACTATGATCTATATTGGTTGTTCCATAACCACCACATATATAAAGTAATGTAATTTTGTCATTTTACTAAAAAAGGGGGTCACTTGATCTCTACGAGATGGTTGTGTCCATCATTTTATCCATTTCCATATAACTTTTGTTATGGTAGCCTTATGTTAATGTTTTTTCATTGATCTTCCTAACATATGCAATGTTTTTTCCAAAGTCATTAAATTGCACACGAATTTTTTTCACAATTTACAATAAGATTATGATCATACATGTTTCTATTTGATTCAATAGTTTTCATGATTTTAGATGTTTCTTCATGCATAGTAATGAAGTTATATATGGGATCCATCTCATGAAAATCATGTGATCTTATCAATAATCTTCATTCATATACAAGAATCCAAGTTGTATCTCTAATTCCTATTGCTTTCCACTTAACAATGTATTATGTGTTATCTTTTCCTCTTATATTCATACTATTCTACGTATCCTCTATTTACTCACTTTATTCCCTTATCAACTAATTATTTCTTCCAATATATTCTACATTTATTTCTCCATTATCCATATATATCATCGGGTGGTTTTATCTAATAATCGTTCACTAAGTATCTTCTAAAAAGTCTTGAAGTCCCAATCTCTTCCATTTAAGCTTGTTGTATGTTCCTTTTGGGAAACATTCCTTATGGAAACATGTCAAAAGAAAGTCACCTACTTAGAAATATTTTTCTTTTTGTGAATGATCATATTGTTTTTTACACGACATTATGCTAGGTTGTGGAGCCTATTTTCATGTGTGAAAGTGTTGAAGACTCTACACTAAGAGTAATATACACTTTCCACGCTTTTTTTTTTTTTTGCCTCGAAAAAACGTGTCCAATATACCGGGAAACATGCTTTTCTCATATGGGCGAGATTTGTAGCCATAGGTTTATGGGATGGTTTTGGCCCATGGTTTTGATACCCACGGTTTTGTAAAACTGCTTAAGCAATTGTCTACTTATGTGGTTTTGTTCATATGGTAGGTTCTATGTAATATTGCAGATGTGTCTCAATTCGGTGTGAATTCTCAGTAGAGTTTGTTGAGCATGACTCCAAATAGATATGGGTATTGTATTGAGAGAGCGGTGGCTTGCAATGTAATCTGAGCAAGTGATTCTTGGTGGACGTAGCCCAAATTGGATGAACCACGTTAAATACCGTCTCTTTGTGTTGTGTTATTTTATTCGCATTTTTATTTGAGATCTATAATATTATTTGCATATTAGTTTCTAATGTTGCAATTCTCGTGAGGGATTGTTCCACATATTTTATCCCTTATTTCCTAACACATAGAATACTCTAGTTATCCTTTTGTTCATTTCACTATGAACCTCATGCATACATGCTTTGAAATATTTTTCTTCAAAGATTCTTCTTCTCAAATCGACTTTTCTTCCCAACTAATACACTCATTAATGTACTTATATTTACTAAGTTTTTGTACAAAATATGCTTTTGCCAATGTCATATCCAATTATTTGGGCTCGTTAATAATCTCTAAAACTTATCTAGGATTCTATATAATAGACCATTATTTGACCTTTTATTTGAGGATTATATGCTAAAATGAATTCCAATATTAATTTTAACACGCTCAAAAATAATCTCAAGAATTTCCAAACATTTACATTGTATATTTATCTCACATATGCTTCTCAACAATCAACATAGTTTTAGTTCCATGAAAATGGAATTTTTAATGTGTGTGACATCTCTTGTTCTTGTACATACTACAAAATGTGCCATCTTAAAAATACTATAAATAAACTTGAAAATTGAATCATTGCTCTTTAATTCTTGGAATCCCAAGAATGGAATATATCCATGCTTTTCTCCTCCCATGGCCTCTCCTAAATTAACAAAAATGGTAAAAACAAATATTATAACTTTAATCACTTTGAACGGTTGCAAATTACACAGCCATTCACAATTTCTTCACATCTACACTCATCCTTAGCAAGTAGTAATTCTCATAAAACTAAGATAGTATTTTTCAATACCAAAATTTATTGCAAGGCATATTTTATCATTTTAATTTATTAAATTATTTCTTATGAAACTTTGATCTTATATATAGAAATATTGTCCTGTGAACTTCAACCCAACCTACAACAAATATTCCTTCCATGGGCTTCTATCGATTCTAGCTGGATTCATTCACGTTTGCCGTGCATCTCAAAAACACAATTCCTCTTCATACAACTCCTCCTTCAAAACAAATAAACAGCTTTAACGATATTCAACACACTTCATGTACTTTTGATTCAACATACAAACTGTCTATTTATAAACTAATTTGTTGGATGATCAGTGTACAACATGAACTCTTTTTGCAGGAAGTAATTCCTCCACTTCTTTAGATCTTGTATCATTTGTTTACAAATGGGAATATTTATTTTATAAACCTTTTCTCGCTTTAAAATGAGTTCTTTATGTACAAGCATTGAAAAATCATGGTTAATCCAAAATCGGAACAATATGGTCAGAAACAATAGCTTATTGAACTTATCGACAGACATACACTCAAAATAGAAATGCACACTCCTTGCAGCAGGGAAGACATCACATGTTTTTACGGGAAATACTATTACAATTGTTTATTAACAGGCAGCACGCAGGTAGACATCACATTCATGTGAGGCAGCAACAAAAACCCTGGTGGTTCTTTTTGTTAGAGACCAAACCTATTTTTGTCAGAGACATACTAAAATGGGCAGGCAATATTTATTAGCAAAACAAACAATTTATGAACACCAAATCAGTTTATTGTAGCTTATTGGAGAAACAAACACTTCGATTTTTATAGAATCTTGGTAACAAACTCGTATTATGAATGCCAAGCAGAATGTATAAAATGAGGGATAACCACTTCTCAACTCGCCCGCACCTCAGATTTGAAATTCACAAGCCGGAAGCGAAGGCTGGGAGGGACACCGAGTGGGAGAAGAAGAATTAACAGAAATGGAGGGGGCAATTGACCAACAAAAACAACAACAAGGCGTTGCAGCAGAACAAAAAATAGACATTGTTCCAGATCAAGACATGAAGAAGATCTCAGACCCAATTCTGACTAACATAGATAATGCTTTGAAAAACGCAGTGACTGAAAAAGCCTTCTCACACTCGGCCAATCTCGCAAACCTTCTTCCCACCAGCACCCTCCTGACCTTTCAAATGTTGACCCCATTTTCTCCAACGATGGGAAATGCGATGCCACCGGACGCTATATGACTGCAGTGCTCCTCATTGGTTTCTGTATTTCATGTTTTCTGGTGTCTTTCACAGACAGCTTCAAGGGCTCTGATGGAAAACTTTACTATGGCTTGGCGACTCCGAGAGGCTTGTGGACGTTTCAATATGTTAACGTGGCGGTGCCTGATTCTGCGCAGTATAAGCTTAGCTTGCTAGATTTTGTGCACGCAATTATGTCTGTCATGGTTTTTGTTACTGTTGCTCTGTTCAATGAAAATGTGGTGATGTGTTTTTGGGCTGATCAGAGGGATGATGCGAAGCAGGCTCTGCGTGCGCTTCCCATTGGAATTGGTTTTTTCTCCAGCGTGCTCTTTGTTGTTTTCCCCACTACACGTCATGGAGTCGGATACCCAGTCACCACCTAGTTAATTTTTTTACTATTTGATATTCAATAAATTATTTGTTTTAGGGATCAAAAACATCTGATTCAGCTGTATAACGCCTTTAAAATGGGGTAAAATAGGGAAAGTGTCTGAGTGGAGTTAAAATATTATATTTGGGTATTTTGTTTTCTAAATGAATATTATGAAGGTTGTCAACTTTTGTTATTCCTGTGCTAGCCGGGTTATATAGCATCAGTTAATGTAATTATTTTAGTTTTTGATCAAATATATTTTGTAATATTCTTTTTTATTGTTATATAAAGTTTAATACTGAAATATTTGATGAGTTTTATTCTTGAACGTTCTTTTATCATAATAAAAATGGTAGTTGATTTTAGCAGAAATAAAAATTTTGTAAACAGTATTGAAATGTAAAGTATGGTTTATTTTGGTAATAATGGGGATAAAATTATATATGTAAAATCAATATTTAATGTTTATATCTTCCAATTTTCTCAAAAAAATTTAATTTAGATTGCAATTGATATTAAGAAATCTAAATTTAGATTTTTCAACAAGAAAGTTTCAGGATGTTTGGGTGGCTACAAACTTACAAGAGGTAGATTAATCTCCACTACTTGCAATATGGACAATATTGTGGTTGGCAATTTGCCCATGATACCTTCTAGCACAATGTGTAAGCTTTTGTCTCTTAACTATGTATCCTATAAATTGATTACGAAAATTAATCAAAACATTGAATTAGTCATATATAATGCGGTGAATTCAAGAATAGACTATGGTTATGGCAATCTATACCGAAATAAGAGTATCGACCATCCCCTTGCCCTCCGCACTATGTGTTTCAACAATGACCTCACCTCTTGTGCCTGTTATAAGATGAAGTGTAAAAGTGTTTACCTTGGAATGTAATTATCATTACCACTAACTTCTCCCTAAATGGAGCGTCTGCAACCGACTTGTAGAGAATTTCAACATGGCTAAGTCTTCCAATGAGAAAATTGTTAAATTCGTATATTCGGGAGGGTGCCATGCACAAAAATATTCAATTTACCATTAAAGGGAATTCATACTTCAATATTTTTTAATTAGGTAAAAAGAGTGCTTTTTAAGGGGACTAAAAACCCATAGTACACAATAACGAGAAGTTACAAAAGGAGAAAAAGATATAACAATGAAGATCAAGAGAAATTGCCTCTACCCGTAGAAAAACTAAAGAACTACTAAAGAAATTCCACATAGTCGGCTAAAAGATTAGAACAATAGAGATTTTTTTAAAACTCCAAAGATCACCCCAAAGTGCGAGATCTAAGAGTAATTTTTTAAGGTACTGCCAATAACTTAGAAGAGTTTCCTTTTTTACTCTACACCATAGCCCATTCATCCTTGTTGGAGTCTTCAACCTTCAAGGATACACGGTAGGGTAAATTCAATAGAATTTACAGGACAAAATGAAGTCAAAGGAGGGGATGTAGGGGATTCCTTCTCTAAAACCTTCACAAAACGGGTTTAATGAGGAATCGAGGAGGGGACTCATCAATAAGTGAGGTTTCCACTCTTCAGGGGTTCTTATAAGAAATAGAATCGTCATCAAATTTAGGAGCACTAACAAAGTGAGGTGGGTTTGGTGTAACGCCCACAAATTTGACACACCATTACCATGTTAAACCTCGTTAATTACTTAGGAAAATTACGGCTTTTTTTGTTTAAAAGGTTGCAAGGGTTATAAACATTAGTTATGATCAATTAAATTCTCGTTTAGAAATTTTCTACACATTCATAAGGTAGTCGGAATTAAATTAATAATTAATTATTATTAATTTATTCCCAAAATGTATTACGGTTTAAATCTTCCTACTAAGTTCCATTACTTTATTTAAATATTTTCTAAATTAATTCCATTGTTTAATCCTCTTATTTTTCCTTTAAATTTATTAAAGGTCATTTCCCAAGTTGACTTTAATAAGTTTCCTAAATATTTAATAACCATGTCCCATTCATTTATTTAACTATACACTTACTTTTAATTATTTATACTCTCTTTTATCATATATCTAAGGGACCCTTGCACAATGTTTATTATTTAACCCATAATCAAATTCCATTTATTTATTTATTGATCCATAATAAAAGGGTCACAACTTATTCTAACTCACTAATGCACTAGGTGGCCCCATTCACTAAATACCCATACCTTTTATTTAAAAGTCATTCTCATTAAAAAAACCCCATCACTTAAAATGTGTAGGGTCAACTCGTACCCTCGATTAACTCATTTAGATCCATCAGTGCATCAAGATTGCCCTAAAATCCTTATAGTTTCCTTTCTTATTCCCTTTTTGCCCTATTCCTCTCATTTGCACATTTTTCCTTTGCAGGTTTGGGAGCATGGAGGCCATTGAGCTAAGGAAAAACTATGGAGGATTTTTTTTTATTTTAACTTGAATATACTCGCAGCTTTGGGATATACTCGTTATTTCTAAATATACATTATTTTTAGTTTCTACTGATATTTGCAGGTTTGTGTGTATATTTACACATAGACACACACACACATTACATTTCATTGGCTTCCTCATTATATAGGCCACAGATTTATATATAAAAACCCTATCTTTTAATGTAAAAGTATGTATATACATAGAAACCCCGCATTTTAAATGTAGGGTGTTTATGTATACATACATTTACATTAAAAATGCAAGGTTTTTATGTATAAATCCACAAGTTATGTAATGTGGCAGCCAATGAAATGTGATATATATAAGTTAATAATTAAATGATAAGGGTTTCAGCCCAAGATACAAGGCACAAACGAATAAAACAATTTGTAGTTTTTTAGTTTAGGGTTTTTATATATGGGGATGGCGGCACCCCACCCCCTCTCCCCACCCCCGCCTCCACTTACCAAGTGTATTTACTATTACGCAGCCGTGCAGGCCCATACGGGCCACAACCAATATAAACAAGCCATTTCTTTTTATATATATATACTTTACTTTGCCCAGACTATTAAACAACCAATTTACTATATATTTTAATATTAATTTGGTTTAATAAAATAACACACACTAACACAACACACACACACACACACACACACACACACACACACACACATATATATGATAGATTAATTGATTTTTTTAGAGAATTACGCAAATGAAAGGAAATTATTTCTTTCTAAATCAAGGAATTAGTTGTGCTTACAATACTTTTTATAAATGTGACAATAACTTGATAAAATTTTACTAATTGAACAAATTACAAAAGGAAATGAAAGAATGGAAACACAACCAAATGCAATCTTCTTTTCCATTATAATGCAATGAAGAATGACAAGATCATTTGAAAGGAAACGCCATAACCTTTATTCTTTTATATTTCCATTTTAACACGAACAATTTTCATTGATAGTTAAATACACCCTTGATATAAATTACAAGTTTGAAGGAGATATAATGACCAGAAGAAGTATTCTTCACATTCCCGTTTCCAATATTTTCACTTCTTAAATGAATAATATAATCAGATTTCCATAATACATTACATGGAGTTAAATATTTAAAATGCAAGTTTACAAAATCCCTCCACATAGGTGGAGACAACATGGTAAAATTTACAAAAATTTTCATTCTCTTTGTCTTCTACACATTGAAACTCTATTCAAGGTGCTCACTTTAAACTCCTTCATTTCTTCAAATCCAAATCACGACAACAAGGAAGGGAGAATATACAACACTCACCTTTGTAGTGCCAATTTCCTTCGGCGCTTTGATATTGATCATGATATCTGTTTGACTATATTATGGACATTATTAAAGTTTTGATTTAGTAAGATGATTAGATGTAAGAGAATGGAGTATTATTGACTCGATTCACATATGATGCATGATGATTGTTAGAGACATTTTATTTAGATGTTGACATGATGTTGGACATGGTTATATATATATATATATATGGCTATTGTTAGGACATGTGATATTTGGATATATTGAGCAGACCTAGAAAATTGAATTAAAATTGATGATGATATAGTTGTTGATGAAATCGTAAGTGATATTGTTGATTGTCTGGATGTTTTTGTGATTCATATATATATTGATGATTTTGAAATTATATTTATATTCATTTGGATGTTCTGATATGGCCACAAGGCCAAAAGAGGTATTGTGTTTTTCAGGTTAAAATATCACAACAAACATCGGGGATTGGGGACCAACCACATTGGAATTCTAGATGAATTCAACAAGGTCACCATGACAACTTGTATTGTTCGTGTGTGTGTCTTCAATTGTTGTTAGGGATTTCCATGGGGGGATCACCTTTAAATGTGACCAAGGGTTATGTGTATTTATTTATTTGGTTCCTTTGTTTAGTATGTGTGTGTTTTATAAGTGACGTGTTCCCCTTTTATTTAAATAAATTGTGGTAAAGTAATATGACTAATCATATTGGTAAAAAAATTAATTAATCAAATTGGAACATACGAAGGTAATTATTAGACTTTTTTTCTCTTGTATTAAGTGTTGTGAGATAAGTATAAGTAATGTGTAAGTGATGTGTAAGAAATATATAAGTAAATTTTGTATTATGAAGCACTCCACCTTCTTTTGAAATTCGAATTTATCATTGGAGGCTGATTTTGAGGCTTGTGGGACAAGTTAAACTTGTCACATACCTCTTAAATTTGCATACCAACCTTACCTAGGGTTAGAGAGTTTAAATCTAGCCTTCATTATGCATTTTTGTAAGTCAAGTTGTATTTTTTTATCGCTCTTTCTTACATGCTTTCAATTTCAGTCCTTATGGGGTGTGGGCTTGATTTGAGTGCGTAAGTAAAACTGTCATTTATTCACCTACTTATTTATTGTGCCTTGGAGATTAAATTTTACTTATGAGTTGGAGTTGAGGATGTGTGATGTGGCATCCCACTTGGATCCACCTCATCCTCTTATCTTCCCTCTCTATATATTTTAATTCCTTGTCTTGTTTTGGGGTTACTTCAACTTGCATTGCTTCATTTTATGGATGACGCGTCTTTTGGTTTTAAGATTTCTTGATTTTGGAGGAGATTGGAGATTGTTGCATACTTGTTGATTGTTGATCTCTTGGATTGCTTTACATTGGAGAGCTTTCTGTTTTGAACTTGGAACAACTTCATCATGGAGAGGTAAGAGCTTGGCTCTTGGAAATGCTCTTCTTTCCTTTTTATGAATATGTAAATGGTTGTATGGATGTTATTGCTTGTTAGGTAATTTGGGGGTAGACTACCTAGGGATGATGTGGGAGAAGACTATGGGGTATTTTGTGGGAGGCATAAGTGTTTTGGGGAGGTATAAGTGTGGAGGGAGTTTGGATTTGGGTTCCACCTTGCTAAATAAATGGCTTGCATTTCTTTACTCGTTATGGGGTGCAATAAGAGTTTAGGGAGGCATAAGGAAATCTGAGGAATAAGGGGTACTTGGGGGAGGCATAAGGGCATGTCATGGTTTTGAAATGATATATTTTGGCAGTTTGTTTTCAGGTGGTGATACCCATTTCCCCTTAGGAGGCATAAGCAACATCCCCCATAGTTTCTTGCTCCTTTGGCTTGCATGATGAAGCCTAAGTGTTGTTTGTTGTCTTTATTCTGTGGTTGTAAACTACAATTTTGTTTTGGACTATGTTTTGAATGAGAAATATTTCTTTGTGTTGTGGAATCTTGTTGTTGCCATGTGTTGGAAAACATCTCTTATTGAAATATGGTTAGGACTCGGGGCCAATAAAGAAAGATGGCTTCTCCTTTTCATTGGATGTCTTGGTTGGGTGGAGAGCATTGTCTTTCCCCTTGTTCTATTGTGATCAAATTGAAATAAAGAAAATGGAGGATATTCATGTTGTTGTTCTGGAGCTAAAAAAAGGGACAAGTTTGATAGTTCTTGTTGAGATTATTCTTATTGGAACCCTTTCCCACTTTGAAGTGGATGACCTTGTACATTATTTGTGATGGAAATATGTTTTGTATTGGCTATGAAATTTGTAATTCAAAATGTGAAAGAGATATACTCTGTTTTCTATTTTTGAATAAATGTGGAAGAAATTGTATTCTGTATATTGTAATTGAGGAAGAAGATAGAGTTCTGATAGTCCCTTGTGAAACTTATTTTGTAACCTTCCCACCTTCAAGTGGATGATCTTGTATATTATTTTGTTGGAAAGACTACTTATTTTTAGCCATGAAAGTTGTAATTGATTATGGAAGAATATATCTTGTATTTAGTTTTGTGAACAAAAAGAAAGATATGCATTTGGTATGTTGTATTTTGAAAATAAATGGGAAAGAAGTTGTAAGATATTCCTTTGAATTAATAGAAGTGTTTTGCCTTGTTCATATGATATTATTTCCATTGGAAATTTGTGTTTAATATACAGTAGGAAATATTTTTTGTAAAAGTGAAAAGGAAGCACGTATGAAGAAATATTGCACTACTCTGTCTCATTTGAAATGTTTAATTTAAAAATAGTAATAATATAAGTTGCATTCTTGTCTCTATCATTTGATTGAAGGAAAGAAAACTATTTAAAACTAGCATGGAATAAATTCAATGTTTTTATTGCATGGCAAAAGAGATAGTTTAATCTTTGTTCTTGAAATGTACAAACTTCATTTCTACTTCACTGTATACTTTGCAAATTCCTTTTTATCAAATGTCCAAAACAACCCTAAAAATATATAAGAGACAAATGAAATATTCAATTGGACTTAATGAGATCAAAATGATCCCCAAACTAAACTAAAACACTCAAGAAATTTTTAAAGAACCCTTCAAATCGAGTAAAGGCGGAATGGCGGGACTTATCCTGTGTAAACATTGGTAGTTTTTGAAATGAAAATCAATTGAACAAATCGAAATTTGTTTTCTATCCCACATTCTTCTAAATGTGAACCCCATGTATTTTTAACATGTTCAAGGAGAAAGAATGACAAATTTAAACAAATTTATAAGTTAAAATCACCAGTTCACTTTTTAAGTGAAAAAAAGATGTTTTCTCAAAATTAACCCTTAAAACTTTATCAAAATTAAATTCTTAAGGTTCTTTGCATATGCAAAGAGGATGTCGATAGTTTTCTAGAAAGTCCTTGTTTACCAAAAATCGAGTTGTCAATCAAAAGTTATGGCTTTCTGAAATATTTACTTCATTTTGGGCTCAAAAATAATCTAACTCTCAAATTTAAATTATTAAAATTTTTTGGTGGACCAATGGGTTGAAACCTTCCTTTTTTTCTTTTTTCCCAAAGGTCGTAAAAATCATGGAGTTTCCCACTACCCCATTGGCCTGAACCTTCTTACCTTGACAAAAATTTTCTTAGTCCAAAAAGTTCTTTTGGAAATTTTTTTGTCCGTGGCCCCGCCTACCATGACCAATCACTTGATCGACACGTGGCTTACAAAGGCGTTGTTGGAGGTGCGATCCTTTTCTTTGCCTTAGTGCTTCAAAAAAGAAAATTTGGCAAAATTCCAAATATTTACCCGTAGGCCCGTAGACCCCATCCAATGGTTGGTTAACACTTTTATCCATGACACGCTCGAGTGGAGGTGCGGAATGTCCTCAAGCATTATGCTTTAAAAGTCAACTTTTCCTAAATCTCCCCGCCGACTAGTCGATCCGCATCTAATGAACGTCTAACATGTGGCATCGTAAGGCACCTGGTAGAGGCATGGGTGGTTTTTAATCCCTTGCGCCTTTTTAATCCTTAAGGAAAAAATGCATGTTTGTCCCTGCTAACCCGCTTCCCCACGTTGGCTTAGAATGTGCCACGTGTCCCTTATGACCCGGGGTATAATTTCATTTTATGGAGCAAAGTACCGCCCGATCAAGCGGGTGCATGGGGATAAAGTCCACTTTTTGTCCCAAGTGCCAAGAATCCAACTTTCCTCCCCAACTTTGCCGACCCAAATGCCCTTGGGAAAAATTTCTCCCCAGGCCTGCCTTTGGGGAAAATTTTCCTCCCAAGGCCCGTCGGGCCATAACTTGAGTTTTATAGGGAGTTAGAAGGACTTCCTTATATCAATGGAAAGGTGAGAAAATTTCCTATCTAATGGGAATGTTTTCATGAAGTTTTGAGTGTGTTAAATGTGAGAAAAATCAGTTTGAATATTATAGTCAATATGTGAGTGGGTAAGAGGAAATTACCTTCCTTTTTTTTTCAATGTGTAGTCCTAGAAGCATGAGTTGACCATTCTGGGGCCACCTTATGGGGCAAGGGAATGTTTTTCCTAACCCCTTGTAATGAGAGCCTTGTTTTATTGTTTTGGCCCCTATAGCCCTCTAAGTGTAATTAAGAAATATTTAACCCTAGTGTTAATTTAATCTGATTATTAAATTAACACCTAAAGGAAATTTAAACTATACTTGGTTAATTATACTCACTAATTGTAATGTGGTCTTTTATATGTTGTTCCAATGGAAAACTTATCTTCTTAACATGATTGACCTTGATGTACTTCCTTGTGTCAACTGTTGCTTCGAGGCTTGTTTGTAGTCTCACCTTGAACAAAAAAATTATTCCATAATTTTCTAACTAAACCTAGGTTGTTCTTGGGTCTCAAGTGGGATATTTTAGCGGGCATTACACTTCGTATCAGAGTTGTGGGTTCAAATATTGGACCCTTGGGCACACTAGAAATCTCGAGACATGAACGTAAACCTAGCACACTTTTAAATCTAGAAAAAAACCTTCTTTGAAAAACAAAAAATAAATACGTATGCGAAGAAATATTACATAACTATGTTCATTTGAACTACCGAAATTAAAATAATAATAAAATAATAAGTTGTTTGAATTGTTGTACTTACAACTTAGCGATGTTTTTTTCTAAACCCAGTAGCTAATAATGTTAAATTAAATCTATTTTTGTGAACTTCTAGTGTAGTGGAAACTTGGTTCTCCTTTGAAAATGTGTTGTTTTACAAGTCCTAAATCTTGATTTAATTGTATGATGCGTTAAGCCCTTTTGAGACCCTTCCTTATTGGAGTTGTTGGAATGATAAATTGTATGGTGTGATTCTTGTGGTTGACAATAGTGGTTGTGTTCTAGGGTCGGGAAGAGTTAATTAGAAATTTTTTAGAGCTTCCTTCCTTCAAAGGGTTAGGAAAGATGGTCCGTTGTCTGCTTTTCATTTTGTTACATGTACGGGAGAGTGGACATTAAGTCTAGGTGTCGTTTATGACCCAATCCTGCGTATGTGTCCTTGGAACTGACCTCGAGGCAGAGTACCCCTATTGGCGGCCATGAAGGGCTGCGAAGTGAATGTGGTGTTAACATTTTATATTTTACATTCGTAAACTTGTGTCATTTTATCAAGGACCGGCATCTTATTAAATGATTGGATTGACAAGCTCGAGGCTCTTTTAGTTATTTATATTTTTGCAAGAATTTTCAGACTTTGCGAATGCGGTGACTTAGCCACTTTCCTTGATTGTCGACATTTCTTGGATTTTATTTTGAATGGTGACTCAGATCTCATTATGTTGTTGGCTACTTAGCCAAACGTTACGTGGATTCCTTCTTAGATGATGATGAGCTGGTCTTATTCTTTTTGTATTGTGACATTTCGTCGGATGGGGTACACCCTGGTGTCCTAAATGTCTTCTTAGGTGCTTAAGGTTTTGCCTTGGTTTCGGATGTACGAAACCTTGAGTGTGTCTAGGATCTTAGAGTGAATTTATCATTGCTTGACCTTGCTAGATGGAGATTTCATTGTGTTGTGCATTCTAGTTAGCAGTTTGTTAGTGGTGGTGGTGATTCTCTTACAATCCGGTAAGAGCTTGAACCTCATCGAAGTAGAGGTGTTTAATTGTGGGTTGATGAATTATGTTAGGATCGGATTACTTTTGGCTGGCTATGGATGTTAGCGAAACTTTTTTTCGGTAGTGGCTTTTCTTCAATGGTATGCTAAGTTTTATCAGGATTTCCTTATTTCATTATATAAAGTAGTGACTTGAGGATTGTATGTATCTCGATAATTATGGTTAGAAATAATACCATTCGAGTATTGTGTGTAAATTAAGTGTGTTTTTTTCCCTCTTGACCTATAAATAAGTCTACCCTTTCCTTAACATTTTAAATTACTATGAATAACACTTCATGACCTATTAATTTTGAATTACGTGGAGACACTTATGAATGCTTTGAGTCTTTTGGACCATGCCATTGGTGATGTTAGTGTAATTACACCTTGATGATTTAATCTCGATGGTATTTTATAATGTGATTCTTCTTGTGAAACTCAGAACTCTTGGTCGTAAAGCCATGTTGAATAGATAGCTGATTGATCGCTTACATTTGATGCTTTCTAGTGTGTATGTGGTGTTATTATAGTTAAAATATTTCCTTGTCATTTTGATTGCTTGGTTGGTGGTATCCTGTGGTAATATGAGTATTGACTTGAAAACTTTCCTTGTCCTATCATGTGATTAAATGTTTGAGCTTAAACAACAAACATTGTCAACCTCTTAAATTCGTAAAAGTAAAAATATACTTCTTAAATGGGTCTTTCCTTGTAACTTATTCGAGAACTTGTAGAAACCACTAGGAATGTTTTAGGATACTTGTAATTAGTGGAAAAATCTTGAAATATCATTGTGATCTGTGTTGGTTTATTTTTTCCTAGTTCTTACAAAATTAATAATGTGTTTTCTATGTTGAATGTCCCTTGTTTTCTTAGAATTAAAAAATGTGATCTGTTGATTTACCTCTCTCTCCCATAAAATTAATAGTGTGATATTTTTACCCTTCCTTCTCATTAAATTTTTAATTGACAAGTTGACTTACCCAAACATCATAAAACTATAATTGAGGATATTTGGCATTGAAGCTTAACGAGATAAATTGGAACATAGAAAGAGAAAATGGTCCTTGCTTTAACCTTGGTAGATTAATAGAAGAAGAAAAAACCATGTAAAATAACAAAAAAGGAAAACTTTGTCTATCTACCTCCCCTAGGAGTAAAATAAATACTTTTTCTCTTTTCTTCCTTTACAGAATGGTGAGATATCATGCCCCTTAGTGGTCCTTATAACAAAACTTGTGATGTCATAATAGGAGGAAGTTTAATTAAGAAAACTCATAAAGGAATGTGCTTAGCAAAACGAAACTACAACTTTTGACTTAATTAGTTGATTTATAAAATAAGTAAGATTTATGTGTATTGAGTGCAATGTATAGTTGAACCTGTAGTTCTGTCACCTACCCAGAATTGTGAAACACCTGGTGAATAGTAATTTTTTATTTTCTTAGTACCTTCTTGTTCATAGATGTATGTGCCTTTCTTTGTGGGAGTTTTGGGTCATCATACCCTTATCGTCCCGTAGCTTGACGAGTGTGAGTTGTGGTATTTTTGGATTAAGACTTATCTCTTGTTTAAGAAGCAACCTCCTTGCATGTTGTCTTGTCCTTAGAGACCTAAGTTATTGTAATTTTAAGGAAACATATGTTAAGGATATAAAATAAATTTGGGAAGTCTTCTTTTCTTCATATTTTTCTTGGGTCACCTTGTTATTATTGCCCCTTTTCTTTAGGATGAAAAGTGCAAGATGATGTTATTCGCTTTTGTCATGATGCACCTTGGATTGTAGATGGAACCTCCCTTAATACTTGTTCTTCTCCCTAGATACCTTGGGTGCTCCTTTTGTTATGATTTATGCATGTGCTCTCTTTATGGTTATTCCGAGCTTGAGCAGGAAATAAGATAAATAAATCCCATTGTGTTATAATGTATGGTGCTTCTTGCATTGTTATGTTAGCTGCTAGTGGAGTTATTTACTAATGTTTGGCGTCTCTAATTTGGTTAGTGTTGTGTCTTTGATATTTTTTTGTGTGTAAGTCTGGGTTTAGGAAAACTTGTGGTCATGAATTTGCTTAGTATTACCATGAAAATTTGATTGTACCCTCTCGAGTTATATCAGTGCTTTCCATAAATAGTTTCCTTGATTGTAAATGTTTTGCTGATTTAGGTGTCCTTACTTGTTGATTAATATCATCTTGTGTGAACTCAAATTGTGGGACCTTGAGTAAACATGTCTCTCGTACAAAATTTTGGCCTTGGTTGATAAAACTAGCCTTGTCTAAACAATGAACTAAGAAAACATAATTTGACCTTAGTGGAAACCTTAACTTTTGTTATTGCAGTATGTCATGTTCCATGGGAAACTATGTGGTCTTTCTCAAACTCATGGTATTATCCTTATTATTCCTCTACTTGGTGGTTCCTCTTAATACTCTTTTGAACTCTTCATGTTATATTGTTATGTGTTGTATCTTGGTTGATAGCGTAAAGTTACTGTCTAGATTTAAATTTTTGTAGCCTTGCATGCAAAAAGTTAGAACTCATCCCTTACAATATCCCTTCTTCTTGATGAACTACATTAGACCAAACTTGGGTTCTGTAGACCCACACTTGTTTGAAGCAAGCAATCCCATAATGGGAGTGATCCTTTTTCTATTGCATTTGTTCCTATCTCTCTTTCCAGTGACTTTTAGTAGGAGTCGAGTCTAAGGGGAGGGAATGTACCCCCACTTCCCTTCGACACTTTTGATATTGATCATGATATTGCTGACTATATTATGGACATTATTATAGTTTTGATTTAGTATGATGATTAGATGTTAGAGCATGGACTATTATTGACTCTGATTCACATATGATGCATGATGATTGTTAGAGACATTTTATATAGATGTTGACATGTTGTTGGACATGGTTATATATATTTATGGATGTTGTTAGGACATGTGATATTTGGATATATTGAGTAGACCTAGAAAATTGAATTAAAATTGATGATGATATAGTTGTTGATGAAATCATAAGTGATATTGTTGATTGTCTGGATGTTGTTGTGATTCATATATATATTGATGATTTTGAAATTATATTTATATTCATTTGGATGTTCTAATATGGCCACGAGGCCAAAGGAGGTATTGTTTTTGCAGGTTAAAATATCACAACAAACATCAAGGAATTGGAGACCAACCACATTGGAATTTTAGATGAATTCAACAAGGTCACCATGGAAACTTGTATTGTTTGTGTGTGTGTGTTTGATTGTTGTTAAGGATTTCCATGGGGGGGATCACCTTTAAATGTGACCAAGGGTTATGTGTATTTATTTATTTGGTTCCTTTCTTTAGTATGTGTGTTTTTTATAAGTGATGTGTTCCCCTTTTATTTAAATAAATTGTGGTAAAGTAATATGAGTATTCATATTGGTAAAAAAATTAATTAATCAAATTGGGACATAAGAAAGTAATTATTGGAGTTGTTGGCTCTTGTATTAAGTGTTGTGAGATATGTGTAAGTAATGTGTAAGTCATTTGTAAGAGATATGTAAGTAAATTGTGGACTGTGAAACACTCCACCTTCTTTTGAAATTCAAATTTGTCCTTCGAGACTGATTTTGGAGGTTTGTGGGACAAGTTAAATTTTTTTCATACCTCTTAAATTTGCATACCAACCTTACTTAGGGTTGGAGAGTTTAAATCTAGCCTTCATTATGCATTTTTGTAAGTCAAGTTGTATGCTTTTATTGCACTTTCTTACATGCTTTCAATTTCAGTCCTTATGGGGTGTGGGCTTGATTTGAGTGTGTAAGTAAAACTGTCATTTATTAACCTACTTATTTATTATGCCTTGGAAATTGAAGTTGACTTATGAGTTAGAGTTGAGGATGTGTGATGTGGCATCCCACTTGGATTCACCTCATCCTCTTTTTTTCCCTCTCTATATATTTGAATTCCTTGTCTTGTTTTGGGGGTTACTTCAACTTGCATTGCTTCATTTTTGGTGACTTCTTTTGGTTTTAAGATTTCTTTATTTTGGAGGAGATTGGAGATTGTTGCATACTTGTTGATTGTTGATCTCTTGGATTGCTTTGCATTGGAGAGCTTGCTGTTTTGAACTTGGAACAACTCCATCATGGACAACAAAGAGCTTCACTCTTGGAAATTCTTTTCTTTCTTTTTTATGAATATGTAAATGGTTGTATGTATGTTATTGCTTGTTGGCTGGTTGGGTAGACTGCCTAGGGATGGTGTGGGAGAAGACTATGGGGTATTTTGTGGGAGGCATAAGTGTTTTGGGGAGGTATAAGTGTGGAGGGAGTTGGGATTTGGGTTCCACCTTACAAAGAAATAGCTTGCATTTCTTTACTCGTTATGGGGTGCCATAAGAGGTTGCATGGAGTAATACGGAAATATGAGGAATAAGGGGTACTTGGTGGAGGCATAAGGGCATGTCAGGGTTTTGAAATGATATATTTTGGTAGTTTTTTCTCAGGTGGTGATACCCATTTCCCCTTGGGAGGCATAAGTAGCATCCCCCATAGTTTCTTGCTCATTTGGCTTACATGATGAAGCCTGAGTGTTGTTTGTTGTCTTTATTCTATGGTTGCAAAACTACAGTTTTGTTTTGGACTATGTTTTGAATGAGAAATTTGTCTTTGTGTTGTGGAATCATGTTGTTAACATGTGTTTGGAAAACATTGTTAGTGTGAGTTATCCTATGTGTCCTCCTCTCATGTTGGAGGGTCATCTCACATGGGTTAGGTTTAGGGTTTCATATGTGTCATGCACTAGGGTTACTCAACACCCTATATGTACCCCTTTTCTATTCATTTATGAGCATGCCAAGACACTCCACTATCTTTCCTCTATGTAATATTTGTTTCTATTGAGCAAGTTATTCCATTACTGATCATTTTTTCATTGCTATCACTGGAGCTTTCACGATTCCGTTGGAGTGCAACTACTTCGTGGTGCCTCGTTTCTGATTCGATTCTCGAAAACTCTTTTCATGGTATCAGAGCTACACAACTTGCCGTCACACCAAAAGCTCGAACTTATGGTGGAGAGGGATCTCATCGTGTTAATCAGTTGCTACGCCAATACCCTCCCGCACGATGGAGCCGGGTATACACCCAATCAGGCCCAATGGCATATTAAGAGGAAGTGACACCAGGAATTTCCCGGGAGGTCACCCATCCTAGAACTACTCGGGGGCGACACGCTTAACTGGCTGGTATCAGAGTTGTAAAACTTGTCGTCACACCAAAATCTCAAACTTGATGTTGGAGAGGGATCTCATCGTGTTAATCAGCTACTATGCCAACACACCCCCGCACAATGAAGCCGGATGCAACCACGTGAGCTCTGGGCCCACCACGTATACACCCAATTAGGCCCAATGACATTAGGAGGCAGTGACACTGGGAATTTCCCAGGAGGTCACCCATCCCCGCACTACTCTGGGGCTGGCGCGCTTAATTGCTTGGCTCTGATACCAAATGATTTTCCGTCACACCAAAAGCTCGAACTGATGGTGGAGAGGGATCTCATCGTGTTAATCAGCTTCTACGCCAATACCCTCCCGCACGATAGAGCTGGGTATACACCCAATCAGGCCCAATAGCATTAGGAGGAAGTGACACCAGAAATTCCCTAGGAGGTCACCCATCCCAAGATTACTCTGGGCGGCGCGCTTTTAACTAGCTAGTATCGAGTTGCATGACTTGTCGTCACACCAAAAGCTCGAACTTGATTGTGGAGAGGGATTCTCGCAAATTCTTTTCATGGTATCAGAGCTGAGATCGGGTAAACATGCACTCAATTTTTTTGTTGCGATTACTCTTACTTGGTTTCGTTATTTTACTCTACATGCAAGTCTTTTGATCACTATTTTCTAGAAATTATCTTGCTAATATCTCTAACAAGCTTTCTCGGAAGTTTTTTGTGTTTTTTTTGTGCATGTGCGGTTTTTTCAAAATACCTTGAGAAATCAAGTTTTTTTAACTACTTTTTTGTTGGATGTATCAAAATCCAAAATAGAGATTCCTTTCATTTATTAAAATGGAAGTGATTTTTTTTTAAATCTCTAGTTTTTGTAGGATATTTGTCTATGCATGTTGTCTGTGGTTGTAGGATCTTTAAGTTATTCACTCATGGTTGCTCATCAACGAACTGTTGTCCCTCTGACCATTTTTGGACTGTTTTCACATGCGGCCTACACTTTTGTTAGTCATTCCTAAGTGTTTTTAACCTTTGCCATGTTTTTTTGCTTGAAGGGGTTCTAAACTCTTGTGTGCAGATTTGTTAACTATCATGCATGGATCAGTAAAATCATTCATAGGTGTTTTTCAACACACACCCACATTTTTTGCTTGCGAGGGTGTTTTTCAACACACAACCTGCGCGTTTTTGCTTGAAAGGGTGCTCTTTTTGGTGCGTAACGAAAAACGTGATTATACACTCTCTGTGGCGGTTGTACACTCATATGCGTGGTTGTACACTTAAACCAGTCGGTTTGGTAAGTTTAAATTCATTTCTTTCTTTTAATCTTACTCAAAACAAACAAAAAAAATCTTCTTTTTCCAAAAATGGGCCACCTTTTTTCATGCTCAGTTGTTTTTGTTTTGTTTGGTAAAACAAATCCTTTTTTTTAGTAAGTTTTTAAAATTCTTAACTTTAGAGTTTCTTTTATATATATCAAAGTTTCTATAAACCAATTTAGAAATATGTTTTTAAAACTCTTCATCTAAAAATTCTTGTTTTAAACGCCTTCTTTCTAAATCTTCTATTTTAGAAAATATTCAAAAAAAGTGCTTTTTTCAGTGATTTGCTTAATTAAAGCCTTTTTCAAAATTCATTAGATTTAATTACATTAGATCTAATTTAATTTCACATTATCTAAACAATATATTTCCTTGGCATTATAATTTGGTCTTTTGGCTTGTTGTATTTTTAACCTTCCGTCGAGTGCCGAAGACGAAGGGTGAGGTCCGGGATTGGCAGGTGGCTAATCCCCCCTCACAATACAAACAAACCCTATCTCAAATTCCATGTCATTTCCAACGAGCATACATACGACACCCTTTGCATGCATTTAGGGCACTTTTTTAATCCATTTGCAGGCTTATTGACTTTTTCTCATCAATTATGCGGAATTGGTTTTTGCTATAACTTTTGACTCGTTTCTCGGTTTTGAGCACTTCTTTAGTCAAAGTTGCATGTTTTTTCACACTCTAGATGATGGAATCATTAGCTTTATAAATGCACTAATTTTATAAAGTGCCACATTCTGGGGGGGTGTCTTTGTATTGCTTATTTCAGCTCATTTTTTTTTAGCTTTGTTCTATTCCTTTTTTTTGTGGACTTGTGAGCATGTCCGCCACAGTCTTATGACAAAGGGATTATTTCATGTGACGTGAGATGCTTTTTCTCACCACCAGGGTTGGATTTTGCCTCCTTTCTATTTTTTACTTATGTCTCGTTTATGGTGTTCCTCTTTTGTTGCGCTCCACGAAACACTGTTGTGGTCTCCTCTCTTGCACATTATTACGCTAATTACAAGACGAGTTACCAAGTGTTTCAAATCGCACACACGGACTGATTGTAATCAACGCACTAAACTATAAAGTGCCAAATCGGGGGTTGTTATTGTTTTGGGTGTTGTATTACATGTAGATGCATTATCGGTCGAGCCCGACGCCTTGCATTTGTGCATCTTACACTTTTTGATCTGCATCATGGAAGGTACTCTTTCTAGAATTGAGCGTTGTAGGATCACCTTATAGCCTCTACCAATTCTTAGTGGGAGAGAGAACTATTCAGCTTGGTGTGCTTCTATGGAACATTACTTTGCCTACAAGGGTCTTTCTCACTTCTTGCTTAGGCCAGTTCCTACACCCACTGATCATCATCATCATCTTAATGATTTTCTCAACAATTGTGACCGTGTTTTTGGTCACATGATGATGCATGTATCTACATCTCAATGGGTTCACGTGGTAGACTCAGATCCTCCCCACCACGTCTAGAGCATTCTTCACCCCTCTATGGAGACCCTTCAAATCTTGTCATTGTTGTTGTCGCAGCTGATTTAGTTGTCTCCTCTATTTTTTCATGTGATGACAGTTCCACTAACACAGACTCACTTGGTTCTACTTTTGATGACGAGGATTGTGCACCCAGTTTTGATGACGAGAGTACTACAGAGGAATCTTCTCCTCCTTCTCTCACTATTCCAGAGAGTGTTGACACATCCCGCATCTCATCATATATTGATCGAGTCTCTTATGCAATGTCATACGGTCATCACACCCGCCTCTTTTCCACCTTCCTTGGATGAGGCCCATTTCACTCCTCAACCTTCCTTGGATGACTCATACATATCTGACATCACTCTTCTGTTTGTTGAGCCCCCTCATTGGGATGAGTATCTGCCTGACCTTAGTCATCTTTTCGCAGCACACTTGTGATGTACTACAAGTTCCTCATCCATCTACAGGTATTTCGGAGGAGTTAATCATCTCCATTGTTGAGAGTTCCCCTTCTGGGACTCTTGCCACTTCCACTTTTACTCGGAGACTTTCATTAATCCACCCTTGTTTATGGATCCATTTTCTGTCAGTTGGGGATGTTTTATCATTGTCACATCGCTTGGAAATATTTTCTACATGTGTTCACCCTTCATACTCTGATAGTTATGCACTCGTGACATTACCCTTAGCTCCTTTGCACTCGCTTGCTAGACCTATGTCACACTTTCGTGGACCAGACTCAGAGTTCTTCATGCTACTACCTTCAATTTCCTTCATGGAGTGGGTAGATTTCCAGCACATCTTTTCTATCCTTCCTAAGGGTAGACACACAGTATGGTGCAGATGGCTCTTCTTCAGTCCAGAGGCAGAGGATCTCATCATCAAAATTCTTCTAGGAGACTTCTTAGAGTTACAGAGTTCAGATCCATCCATGGCATCTTCCGCATCCATCTCATCTCCCTCATCTTCTCTCTTTTTCATCTTTTCGAGAGATTGCCCCTTTGTACATGGGTACCTTTACAGGCTAGTCTATGGCCAGGACCCATCTTTGGCATCTTTCTTAGATTAGAGAGTATTTTTTTCTCTTGTGGTGGATGTTTTTCCCACTGGGTTTTCCTTCGCTGCTTGGGACTTCTTTTGTACATGGGTACCTCATCAGGCTTTATGTCGGGACCCATTTTTCTTCTTCTTCTTCTAGGAAGATTGTGTTTGTATATGGGCACCTTATCAGGCCTTTAGTTGCCAAGCCCCATTAGCACATCTTTCTTAGTTGTTTAGGAGTGTCTTCCTCTTCTCGTCTGACTCATCACAGCCGCTACCCCAGCTTCGATGAAGGGGGGTGTTAGTGTGAGTTATCCTATGTGTCCTCCTCTCATGTTGGAGGGTCATCTCACATGGGTTAGGTTTAGGGTTTCATGTGTGTCATGCACTAGGGTTACTTAGCACCCTATATGTACCCCTTTTTTATTCATTTATGAGCATGCCAAGACACTCCACTGTCTTTCCTCTATGCAAGATTTGTTTCTGTTGCGCAAGTTATTCCATTACTGATCATTTTTTCCTTGCTTTCATTGGAGCTTTCATGATTCCATTGGAGTGCAACTACTTCGTGGTGCCTCGTTTCCGATTAGATTCTCGTAAACTCTTTTCAAACATCTCTTATTGCAATATGGTTGGGGCTGGGGCCAATGAAGAAGGATGACTTCTTCTTTTCATTGGATGTCTTGGTTGGGTGGAGAGAGTTTCCTTTCCCCTATTCTATTGTGATCAAATTGAAATAAAGAAAATGGAGGATATTCATGTTGTTATTCTGGATCAAAAAAAAGGGACAAGTTTGACAATCCTTGTTGAGATTATTATTATTGGAACCCTTTCCCACTTTGAATTGGATGACCTTGTACATTATTTGTGATGGAAAGATGTTTTTTGTTGGCTATGAAAGTTGTAATTTGAAATGTGCCAGAGATATACTCTATTTTCTATTTTTTGAATAAATGTGGAAGAAATTGTATTATGTATATTGTAATTGAGGAAGAAGATAAAGTTCTGACAGGTCCCTCAGTGAAACTTGTTTTGTAACCATTCCAACCCATAAGTGGATGATCTTTTATATTATTGTGTTGGAAAGACTACTCTGTTTTAGCCATGAAAGTTGTAATTGATTATGGAAGAATATATCTTGTATTCAGTCCTGTGAACAGAAAAGAAAGATATGCATTTGGTATGTTGTAATTTGAAAATAAATGGGAAATAAGTTTTAAGATATTACTTTGAATTAAAAGAATTATTTTTCCTTGTTCATATGATAATATTTCCATTGGAAATTTGTGTTTAATATACGATGAGGGAAATCTCTGTTTGTAAAAGTAAAAAGAAATCACATATGAAGAAATATTGCCTTTCGCTATGTCTCATTTGAAATGTTTAATTTAAAAATAATAATAATATAAGTTGCATTCATGTCTCTATCCTTTGATTGAAGGAAAGAAAACTATTTAAAACTAGCATGGAATAAATTCAAGTTTTTCATTACATGGCAAAAGAGATAGTTTAATCTCTATTCTTGAAATGTACAAACTTCATTTCTACTTCACTGTATACTTTGCAAATTCCTTTTTATCAAATATCCAAAACAACCCTGCAAATCTATAAGAGACAAATGAAATATTCAATTGGACTTAATGAGATCAAAATGATCCCCAAACTAAACTAAAACACTCAAGAAATTTTTAAAGAACCCTTCAAATCGAGTAAAGGTGAAATTACAGGCTTTCTGCTGTGTAAACATTGGTAATTTTTGAAATGCAAATCAATCGAACAAATTGACCTTTGTTTTCTACCCCACATTCTTCCAAATGCAAACCTCCATGTCTGTTTGACATGTTGAAGGAGAAAGAATGACAAATTTGAACAAATTTATAAGTTAAAATGACCAGTTCACTTTTTAAGTGATAGAAAGACGTGTTCTCAAAATCGACCCTTAAAAATTTATCAAAATTAAATTCTTAAGATAACTATGGAAATAGGATGTTGAGAGTTTTCCAGAAAGTCCTTGTTTACCAAAAACTGAGCTCCCAATCGAAAGTTATGGCCTTCTGAATTATTTACTTCATTTTGGGCTAAAAAATAATCTAATCACAAATTTAAATTATTAAAATTTTCACCGGTGAACCAAATGGGTTAAAAACTTTCTTTTTAACTTTTTTTCCCAAAGGGCACAAAAATCATGAAGTTCCCCGTTGCCCCACCAGCCCGAACCTTCTTTCCTTGACAAAAATTTTCTAAGTCCAAAAGTTCTTTTGGAAATTTTTTCTCCGTGGCCCTCGCATCTCCACAGCCAATCATGGAATGACATGTGACTTACAGAGGCGTTGGTGGAGGCACGGATCATTTTCTTTTTCATAGCACCTCAAAATAAAATTTGGTAAAATTCACAAAATTTCCCCATTGGCATGCGCACTGTAAAAAATGGCTAGTTGACACGTGTATCCACGATGCGTCGGAGAAGGCACAGAGTGTGTCCCAAACTTTACGTTTCAAAAATAAACTTTTCCCAAATCTCCCAATCAACCCACCGATCCGAATGCAATGAACATCTGACACATGGTGTCATAAGGCACCGGTAGAGGCATAGGTGGTTTTTAGTCCCTTGCACCTTTTTAATCCTTAAGGCAAAAATGTTTGTTTGTCCCTGCTTACCCGTTTCAGCGCGTTGGCTTACAATATGCGACATGTCCCTTGTGGCCCAGGGTATAATTTTGTTTTCAGGTGCGGAATCCTGTCTTGAACTCGTAGGCACACGGGCTAAAGTCCTCTTTTCACCCCAAGTGCCAAGAATCCAACTTTCCTCCCCAAACTCCCTTGGGGAAAAATTTCTCCCCTAGGCCTGCCTTTGGGGAAAATTTTCCTCCCAAGGCCTCGCCGGCCCATAACTTGAGTTTTATAGGGATTTAGAAGGACTTCCTTATATCATTGGAAAGGTGAGGAAATTTCCTATCTAATGGGAATGTTTCCATGAAGTTTTAAGTGTGTTAAATGTGAGAAAAAAAAAGTTTTAATCTTTTAGGTCGGTGTGTGAGTGTGTAAGAGGGAATTTACCTTCCTTTTTTTTTCAATGTGTATTCCTAAAAGCATGAGTTGACCATTCTAGGGCCACCTTATGGGGCAAGGGAATGATTTTCCTAACCCCTTGTAATGAGAGCCTTGTTTTATTGTTTTGGCCCTTGTAGCCCTCTAAGTGTAATTAAGAAATATTTAACCCTAGTGTTAATTTAATTTGATTATTAAATTAACACCTAAAGGAAATTTAAACTATACTTGGTTAATTATACTCACTAATTGTAATGTGGTCTTTTATATGTTGTTCTAATGGAAAACCTTATCTTCTTAACATGATTGACCTTGATGTACTTCCTTGTGTCAATTGTTTCAAGGCTTGTTTGTAGTCTCACCTTGAACAAAAAAAATTATTTCATAATTTTCTAACTAAACCTAGGTTTTTCATGGGTCTCAAGTGGGAGATTTTAGCGGGTGTGGAACACCCAACCCATCTTCACAAGATGGAACACCCAACCCAAACTCCCTCCAAATACACATACAAAACTCTTATCCCTCCCTCAAATTGTCCCCATTTTCCTTCTCCCACACCATCCTTAAGGTAAAACTACCCAACTCAAATACAAGCACATACATCCATTCTATTTTCAACACAAAACACACATACAATCAAAAGTAAAATGCAAGGTATAAGACCCTACCTTTCCATAGAAAAAACCTTCAATCTTCAAGAAACAACCTTCCAAGTCCAAGCCAAAATAAAAAAGTAAGCCTTCAAGTTCCCAAGAAATAAGTCCAAGAAATTCCAAAATATGCAAGTGTATAAAATAACTAAGTAACCCCAAAACTTCAAAATAACTCCAATAATTAGAAAATTTCGATAGGATGGTGAGGTGGCTACATGTAGCATGTAACATCACTTCTCCTCCAATCCACCTCACTAAGTCAAACACAAAGACCAAGACTCATAAATGGGTGGGAGAGGTTATGACATACTCAAACTTGCACTCAAACCTCCACCCATGCTTCCAAGGACACAATTAAGAGGGTAAGTAAAAAGGTGACATTAATTGTCCCTTTTTCATTCAAAAATACATCATGAGGGCTAAATTTGGCCCCTTACATGATAGGTATGGTTGGTAGGAAATTTTAAGAGGTATGGGACAAGTTTAACTTGTCCCACAAGCCTCCAAAAGTGGCTCCAAAGCCTAAATTCGAGATTTGAAAAGTGGGGATGAGTACACAACTTAAAATCAATGAAATCCATCTACAATCAATAAGATAAAAATGACTATCTAACCCATTAAATGCCCACATTGTCACATCTCAATTTAACTTAATCACATGGTTAATTAACTAAACAAGAGCACATTAATAAGTAATAATAAAGTGAGAATACTTTACAATTGAATAAATCACATAATCAACAAATTAAATGAATTAAAAGAGGAAAAGAAAACACACAACCCATGGCCACATATGAGGTCACCCCTCTATGGGAACCTCCTAAAACCTCAACAATGAAACAACAATACACATGAACACAAAGTTGCCAAGGTGGCTCTTTTACAAACATTCAATATTCTTCCATGGTTAGTGTCCTAGCCCCTTCTTATTATCATGATATAATTTACTGCAACCAATCAAACAATACCCCTTCGGCCTTAAGGATGCATCAAATACATCAAGAGATAAAAACACATACATGTCATCCAACACCATCATACACGAAGCTATATCATCATCATCAAAATCATGAATTTCCATCAATTATTTCCAATCACTAAACATATCAATTTTTATAAGTCATAACATCAATAAGATCATAAGGTTTAGTCCAAACATCTAAATTCAATCATCATCGTCAAGAATCCAAAATGTTAGTACACAATGAAACAACACTAGATCATCATCTATCAATGTTTGCTAGCAGTCCATACCATCTATAATATGAGCCATAACATACTGAAAATCACAAGTGTCGTATTGTCTATCAACATGCTAATCAAAAATAATAATAATGTGCATGTATTTAATCCACAATAATCAAAATCATAGCAAGATAAATGTCAAAGAGGAATGGGCACTACATCCCCTCTCCTTATACTCAACTTACTCCTAGAAGTCACTAGAAAAAGTGTGGGAAATCGATCATAATGGTGTGGCATCCTCCCATGTAGCTAATGACTCTTCATATTGATCCCACCGGATGCACACCTGATAAATCTCATGACCTCAAAAGCTCGGGGTGTTGTGCTCTAAAATGTACACAGTGCTCCACCATCACCTATCTCTACTCCCGCACCTCGCAATGAGGTCTAATCCAATGCATGAGAAGGATCTGGAATGTATCTCCGAAGAAGAGAAACATGGAAAACATAATTGATGCGAGACAAGTCAGTGACAAGGCTAAGCAAAGAGGCTAAGGGACCGATCCGCTCCAAGAACTCAAATTGACCCATAAATCTTGAAGCTAGCTTATAGCCCTTTCTATAATGGATGGGGCTCTTATGAGGTATGAATCTCAAAAACACCTTCGATCATACCTCATAACTTTGGTCTACTCTCCTCTAATTTGCATACTTATTCTATCTATTATGTGCCTCCCGCAATCTTCATCTAATCAACACGACCTACTACTCTATATCCTATAACATAGCTAGCTCAAGAGATACCATGTCCTCTAACCTATCCCAACTCAAAGGAGTCCTGCACTCCCTACCATATAATGCCTAAAATGGTGTCATGCTAATGGAACTCTAAAAATTATTATTATATGCAAACTCTACCAAATATAGATACTCCTCCCAATGTGACTACTAATCCATAACATACATGCAAAGCATATCATCCAGAATATGGTTCACCCACTTTTTCCCGACCATCTCAGTCTTCGGGTGATAAGTTTCACTAAAATTATTCCTCGTCCCAAGAACACCCCGTATGGTCGTCTAAAATGTGATGTGTACAAGGAATCAAGGTCATAGATAATCTTTTTGGAATCTCATGGAGTTTAACTATCTCATCCAAATATACTCATGTCACTCGGACTAGTCATAGACAGTGGTCTTCACTAGAGAAAAATGAGCCACTTTCTTCAATCTATCCACAAATGACCATGATTGCATCGTGGTCATATCTCGACATACGTAGCCCTACTATGAAATCCATGGAAATGGTGTCCCACTTCCATTTTGGTATAGAATGGGGATAAATCAAGGCAAGTGGATGCTGATGCTCAACCTTCACCTTCTAAAACTCTAAACAATGAGACACAAATTGAGCTATGTCTATCCTAATCCCTCTATAATGGAATAGCTATCTTCGTGTAGTGTGCATCTTTTTCACCCTTGGATGGGTTGAATAAAGTGCATGATGTGCCTCTATTAGAATGTTTTGTTTCAAATATCCACCCCTAGGCATATATATCTTACCCCTATTTCGATCATTTCGTCTCTGCTCAAGTGTCAATCCCTCAAACTTCCCCTCAAGGGGTCTCTGAGACTCAATCTCTTCTCTAGCTGAAAGGTAGAAGATGTCGTATGGAATTTGTTGTAAAATCCCGATCCACAAATCTGTTTCCACTAATGTAACCATAACAATATGCCTCCAAAGACTCAAAGCACATGTTACCACATTCTCCTTCCCCTTCACATGCTCTATCTCCATATCATACTCACATAGAAGCTCCATCCAACGCTGTTAACGGAATTGAGATTAGGCTATGTGAAGAGGTGCCGAAGGTGCAAATGATCTGTCTTAAGAATGAACCTCCTACCTAACAGAAAATAACACCACAAACTAAAGCATACACCACTACCGCAAGTTCAAGGTCATGAGCCAGATAATTGAGCTCATGATCCTTGAGTTTGTGAGAATCAAAGGAAACAACATGACCATATTGCATCAAAAATCCTCCTATCCCTGCCAATAAAGCATCTGTGTAAACAAAGAAGTCCCTCTGTGGATCTGCCACTAGTAATATAGGAGTTGTAGTAAGGAACTCATTCGAGTCCTAAAGATCTGCTCACATTTGTTTGACCAAATAAACTTCTTCCCTTTTTCTACAAGGAAGTGATGGGATGTGTAACGCTCACAAATTCCACACTCAAACCAAAATAGGAACTAATAATTTAATAGTCAAGGTTATGGTATATATATATATATATAAAGAGTTTGCAAGGTTAGACATTATCCATAATTAATAAATTTCTTGGTTAAAGTCTTTCTACACAAGCTTGGGAAGTTGGAATTAAATTAATAATTAAATATTATTAATTTACTTCCTAAAATATATTTATGGTTTAAAACAATACGTTTACCAAGTTCCAAAAGTTTAATTAATTATCATGCACCAAGATTACTTTATTTTCTAACACAAAGGTTTAATTATTTTGTCCTAGCCACTAAGTGGCCCCATTCACCCTTTTTTATTAAATCTCATTCCCAAAAATACCTCCCACTTAAGTGAAGTAGGGTTTAATTTGGGCCATTGGATTGAATTAACCTGTGCCTTAGATTTGGGTTGCCTAAATATCCTTATGGGTTTCCATTTATTTCTATTTTCCACAAAACAACCTCATTTGTTCATTCTTCTTTTGCAGGTTTGGAAGAGGAGAAGGGGAGAAGCCATGAGAACAAGAACTGTAACAATGGATAAATTTTCTTGGTTTTAGTTGTAAAGGGTTTACTATTGTAATATTTCTCTTTTTTTTTATGTAGACATCCCATAATGGATCCGTAAAAAGACTCATGAAAATTAGAAGCGAGTAGTTTTCACCATTAAAGAAAATCTACGCTTTTTCTATTAAATAAATTTGTACCAAGAAAATATAGAGCTCCATAACAATAAAATGGCGCAATGAAGAAAATAAAACCTCATGAAGGAATAAGAAAATAAGAAGCTTCTAACAAATGGCATCCGGGGTAGATAAAATGAAATACAACAAAGCCACAAACTTTGAGAGCAAAGTAAAGCTCGAATATGGAAAAATACCGAACCTAGATTTGGGTATTATCAAAATCCAACCTAGCTTGAGCAAAATACAATGGTGGTCATTAGGGGTCGAAGCCCAGAAGATAGCAAAAGGAATCCAAAATCAATACTTAAAGAAAAACATGCTAGGTTGCAACCATAGCGGGTTCACAAATTTCAGAGATCCTAATCTTCCTCATGACAACGAATAGTGAACAAACAAACCCATATCATCATTCGATGATTAAGTCCATTAAATATTTTGCAATGAGGAAAAAAATGGTTCACAATAAGTAAATGCAAAGTATACATGAATTAAAACACCCAAATTTGGGTAAAACATTACAGAAATAGAAGAGCTCAGGACTCACCAATTTAGGTTGAGACAGACAACCCTCAAAAATCATCCGGTTCAAAGCTTCAAAAAGCACCTAGAATCAAATACAAATATCAAAAGTGATGGTCACACATAGAATAATCAGAAGAATGACCCACTAATCGTGTGAGTACGTCGACCTGTAACTTAAGAATATATGGGGCCAAAAATAATCATAGATTCAATAAGCCCAAGTTAGAATATGGCGTGTAAATGAAAACATGAATTGGGTAAAATTTTAGATGAAGGCCTCCATCAATAAAAAAGATAAAAGTATTTCAAGTGGAAAATCTAATAATGAAGCATAAATATTGAGCCCTTACCCTAAGAAAACGGTGTTATGAACCATAACAGAAAGGCGACCTTTGATAAAAAAATGAGCTTCCACATAATAGAACCAACTTGAGAATGTGAATCTAGAGGCATCAAAAGCATAAGCATTAGAATGAAGAAAAATAACATCCATTATGGAATATAGGGCTCCACGATGTCCAGGTTTTAGAATAAATCTAGATCAAAACCCTCACAAATTTGAACAACAACGGTGGGAAAAGTTATGAGAATAACATGAATGCCACAATTTTGTATAGAAACAATAAAATGCATAGTTTCTTCATAGAAAAACTTCACTCAAGCTCAAATAGTTAACAATAAAATCCATGGGAAAAATTTAGTAGAGCTCATAGAATGAAATTAAAATCTTAGAATTTCAATTGTTTATACTCATCAAACAAACCAGAGTAACCTAACTCACCGGGTGAGTTTCAAATCAACAAGTGCGAGATGCGCAGTAAGTATAATGATCAATGATTGAAATCAAATCACCAAAATCAATGCAACCCCTAGCTTACCTCATGTAACCTAACTCATTCATGGGTTGAAGAAATCAATAGTTCAAATATGGAAGTACAGGAATCAACGGCTAACAATGCAAATCATCAAACTTTCCGGAAGTGTCCAAACTTAACCCAGTTGAAAAGTACACACGTGTCTCGAGCGAAAGTCCTAAAATTTACTGGGGTCAAAGAAAGGTTAAGCTCCATCGAAAATGCATATGGGTTGAGCATCATGGAGGAGGGGAAAGTTACCAAATTATAGATGATTATGTTTCATTGACTTTTATTAAGGTCTAAATCAAATAATCAAAATATGAATACCTCAAAACTATAGTTTGTGTAAAGTTTGGAATGAAATCCATCGACAATCATTATGGTCTTTTGACCTTAGTAAGAATCAAAGGTGCATACTTAAATCATTAAAAGGTCGATCAAATGATTAAGTTCCCATGACCTTGCAATTTTCAAAGCATCATGATAATAATTAAAAGGTGGTCGGTTGAGATGATAGGGGTCTTTGACCTTAGTAAAATCACCGATTATGATATGATTAGAGGGGAGTTAGAGATGTAAAACCTTACATGGACTACCCACGTAGATCATAAGATCATGCACCCCTCTTTATTCATTATTATATTCTTGTTAGGAGATGATTAAAATATATTCTGCATGTGAGCATCTTCCAGGAAAAGACAAAAGTTAAACATGTGCACATGGACAGGTGGTCCCCACAGTGGGAGTGATGATTTTTGCTAAGTTTTGAAACCAAGGGCATTATCTTTTGCATAGGAATATATTATGCATGTAATCACAAAGAGACAGAGATGTCATCATCAACATGAGTTATCCTTCTTATGCAGTGTCACATCATGCACAAGTAGATAAATATCATGCACTTGCATTGGAGGAGACTTACAGACCAAGCAAGAGCTATTGTTAGCTAAATTATTCACCCAAATTTATTATTTCAAAAATAGAGTAGTCAACTACACTTTGACTAAGTGTATTTTTGTAACTAAGGCTATTAATGCCTCATTGTAAATTGCATGTTTATTTTTATTCCTTTATTTATTCATGATGAAGGCTAAAAATAACATGCATGGGCGAGTACAGACTGTAGTCTATTTTTAGGAGGGGTTGGGTGAAGTATTTTTGCTATATATTGTGTGCACTAGCAAGGCATAAGGATAAATTTTTGGACACAGGAGTGCTAAAGCATATTTTTTCAAGTTTTTCCCTTGAATGAGAACCAGTTATTGCCTTTCCAATTATTTGCAGTGGTGTGTATCTTTCCATTAATTCTTATGAATGTTAATTCCCGATTAATTTAATTATCTTACCTTGCTAAAAATTTGGTGCTTTATACGACTTAGTGTGCATGTTAGCTATTGTGTTGTTGTGATTTATTCCCTCAACACACAAGTGTTTGCCTTAGGATCAAACTAAAACCCATTGGTTCGTGCTTTTGTAATTTGTTTCTCAATATATTGTGCATGTACTCAGTCAAATCCCTCAATCAATTTGGTGTATCAACCCATTTCAATTCAGTTACAACAATCTTTTTACCCTCAAAACCCCAAAAAATTACTTTAGGATACATCAATAAGGAACCAGTCATGGTACTGAGACTCACCTCAACAATAGGTATACCCACAGACCTGAGGTGTTTCCATTGTATACACAGAAGTGAGAGATAAAGAAAAATTAGAACCTTTGTTGTCACTCTCAACAAAGGTGCACTTATGAGATATAACAGTTTGTCTTACACACACAAACATTCACTCCATACTTTCTAAGGACACAATAAAAGAGTTTGTAAGAAAGTGCAATTAATTTCCTCTTTTCTCCTTCAAAGCACATAATGAGGGCTAAAATTAACCCCTCGCATCATAGGTATGGTTGGTAGATGAGTTTAAGAGGTAGGGGCAAACATAACTTGTCCCACAAGCCTCTAAAAATGGCTCCAAAGTCAAATTCAATATTTGAAGGATTGGGTTGAGTACAAAACTCAAAATCAAATGAAATCCATCAAACATTAATAAGATAACAAGGACTATCTACCACATTAAATGTCCACATAGTCATATCTCAATTTAACTTAACCACATGATTAATTAGCTAATCAAAGCACATTACTTAAGCACAAATAAAGTGAGCATACATTACAATAAATAAATCACATGCACAACTAAACAAATAAAAATAAATGAATTAAAACAAACATTCAAACCCCTTGGTCACTTATGAGGTTACCCCTTCCCATGGGGACCTCCAAGAAAACATAATAATACACATGACACGAAGTTGCCAAGGTGACCTTGTTGCCAATATCCAATATTCCTTAATTGTTAGTATCCTATCCCCTTCTTGTTATCGTGATACAATTTCCTGCAACCAACCAAACAATACCTCTTCAGCCTTAAGGCCGCATCAAATACATCAAGAAATAAAACACACATACATATCATCCAATACACATCATACACATAGCTATATCATCATCATCAAAGTTAGGAATTTATATCAATTATTTGCAATCACTAAACATCTCAATTTTATATCTCATAACATCAATAAGCTCATAAGGTTAGCCCAACATATAAATATAATCATCATTCAAAATCCAAAGCATCAATATACAATGAAACAATACTAGATCATCATCTATCAATGTCTGCTAGTAGTCCATACCATCTATAATATAAGTCGTAATATACTAATAATGTGCATCTATTAATGTCTCCTAATCAAAATATGACAATAATGTCCATCTACCTGTCTGCTAATCAAAATATAACAATAATGTCCACGTCTCTAGTTCACAATAATAAAAAATCATAACAAGATAATGTTGAAGAGGAGTGGGCACTACACTATGTTTTTTTGTACCTCATTGCTATATCTTTTCTCCTTGTACTGTTGGGTTTTTTGGTCCCTTCAAACCCATATATGTACATACTCTAAAAAAATTATTTTACATTGTTGCTTTTCTTTATCACGTTCAATCCACAAGTATTTACTTCCTACCTATTTATTTTCAACTTTCCTTTCATGTCCTCGTCAAGTATCTAAAAAAATTAATGTTGTCCAATCAATAACCTTAAATTTTCAACCTCAATCAATATATTTTCAACCTCTCGCTCATATGACTAGTTGATGTATGGGCTCAATTATTGATGATTATTTGTGCATCATTTGTTTCCTGCAATCACTCAAACTCACAAATAAAAATGAGGGATACAAAGTGCTACAAGTAACAATCATTACAACTGAGTTTTGAACCTAAAACCTATTGTAATTCCCTCATTTTTAATTTAGACCCTTTAAGCTCATGTGAACAATTTGAGTAAGATGACAATTTTAAAGTTGGCCACGATACCAGATATTTATTGGGGGAATAATATGATCCATGGAATAGGTGTGAGGCATGTAGGTGGTTAATATCCACTATCCAATCAAAATCCTCAATGAGCCACAACAATATATATAAATAACCTATCCTTTTTTTGGTTGGTGATAATTGAATGATGATGCCATCATGGTTGTTGATGACGGAAATTGTGCATGCAATCACTAGCTTGGGATGCTACACCCACTCCACATCTTCCTGTATTTGACGTGTCCCATGAAACATGCATTTGAATTCCCCTTACATTTATGTGTATTCTAACTACCCAATAAATGCAAGAGCTGAAACTATGAAAACAATTTTTCACTTCGACAATATTTTTCTACCACTCCTTATGTTCACACTCCACAAATAGTTTCCTCATTGTCTTAAACAACACATATTTTCACCTTCAAAAGATTGATATAAATGTCATGTGGTTATTGGAGGGTTGAGTTTCACATTGTTACCCCATTCCTCTTTATCCACTCCCGCACTTCTCCAACCTCAAAACCTTTCTTCTATGCCCCTCTTTCTCTCCCATTATTTCTCTCCCTCCTATTTCACTCCTTCAATAGATCCGGTTCCACATTTCCATTGAAGAGTTACGTGCTATTGCTAGTTTTAAAACTATAGAATATGAAGTTTCTTAGAATAGTGTGTTGGATAAATATATATATGTTTAGGTATTTTTATCAATTTTTTAGCCACAATTATTCAACTGTGGAAAAAAACTTCAAGTGCACGACCCTCTCAACTCGAGAAGCGCAATATCACAGTTCGCGCTGATGAGGTAGGTAATTAATTATAAATTGCATTGGTTATTTGACATGTTTTACATCCATTGAGATATGGTTTTGGCGAATAGATAATGAACGTGTTTAAAGAGGCTATTGTTTCCAACACATGTTTGAACTAAGTCTTCAAAGCCCACCTGAGGTAATCCTCTGAAAGTTCTTATCCCAGCAAGGATTCGATTAGGTTTAATATATGTATTGCTCTAACGATCTTCATTTTGATTTTGTTTGTATGAAGTATTGTTCCAAATGATGGTTGCTTGGCGAAACCTTGCGTGAAGGCCACTACTAGAGCTAAAGGTACTAAAAGAAGAGGATAATGACATAAGGAGAGTGTTTACATTCGAGGAAGTCGGACACTATATATAATCCACACTACAATAGCGTTGTTTCTATTTTGGAATTTTTTATATTATGGTAACTTCGTTTATAAGTTATGTTCACCTTTCGTTGATGCTAAAAAAAGAGGTCTTTGCTATTTTGGAATTTTTTATATTATGGTATCTTTGTTTATCAGTTCTGTTCAGTTTCTCTTGAAGCTGAAAACAGAGGTCTCTGCACTCGGTTTGTTTTATAGAGAAAACCTTACAGGGAAAGAAGCAAATTATTTCTGATGGAAAAAATCATAAGTGCAGTTGGAATACTTCAGTACTTCTTATCAATATAGTCCACCTGTATACAAGATTTAATTATTAAAAGGTGGTCGAGTAGTTATGTTGATAGTAAAAAGGAGGTGCAATGGCTATGTTAATAAGAGAGAAGATGGACCACTTGTTGAGACCCTAATTTGATGAGTCTCGAGTGTTGGATTTTGGAAGATGTTTAAACATTTTAAATTATTTTAGATGTCAAAATACAGTTTCTAAAATATGATTTTCATAGGTAACAGGTGAAAATATACTGTAAACATTTAAATACCAATATTGTATGTATGTTTAAATTATAACTCTTAAATATTATATGTGTGTGTGTGTTTTAAACTACCAAAGTTATTATTACAATACATGAAAATAAAAATATATATATCATTATTTCTTTTATTAATACAAAACACATATTTTAATCTCATTGATAAAATAGAAACATTTAATAGTTTTTATATTTAATTAGTTTATTTTGGTTTGTTTTTCTTTTATATATATATTTTTGGTATCTTACAAATAAAGATTATATTACAAACATTGGAATTGCAATTTTGAAAGAAAGGTGAAATCTGAAAATTGAAGGAAAGGTGCAAGTTGGCGGTTGGAATACATTTTCTATATATATTAGGTTTGCACTAATGAGTCATTTCTTTCAATTTTTACAATATTTTAATTTTTTAATTCATATTTATGAAAAATATTTGTAGTTATGATAAATTATGAAATTGATTAATGTACCATTATATTTGTCCTTTTATAATTATAAAACAAATGTCCAAAAATTTATAAAGATTAAATTTGCTAAAATCCTATCAATTAGATAATTTTACATAGCTATGTTATTATAATGTAATTTAAAAGTATTAAAGATGGAATTTTTAGTAGAGAAAACCCATCATAAAGTTTACGTAATTTATGTAATAAATACACAATATTAGTTGCAACTTAGAACTTGTATTATCAATTAACTACTTAATGTTTGTGTTCTCTCTACAAAGAGAATAGAGTAAGAATTATTAAATTAAGTATTATTTTGTAATTAATATACATTTATTGATCAATATGCATATAAAATTGTGAATGTCAAATGATATTCACATAATATTTTGACTGTCAACTAGTTTTATTGCAATATGTAACCTTGAATGTCAAAATTCAATATTGGTCTTTAACACCAATTAAATTATATATAATTTTTTTAAAATGACTTTTAGGTGTAGTTAAGCTAGTCAACTTATTGTAGAAGTAATTTTTGTACATTCTTAAATGACATGTATTTCTATAGATTATTTTTAGAAAACTCTTTATTTTTCTTATTTTTCCTATTCAACCCTATAATTGTGCATTAAAAATCTTAAATATTTATTGAAAATATCGGAAATTATATAATTGGTGTTTAAAAAAATGTAAAAAAGTAATCCATGAATAAAATTTAAGATTATTTTTGCATACATTGCAATTAATGTGGTGGTTGTCTTCAGACCTATATTCCATCACTAATTATTAGTATGACTCAAATGTTGTAATGTGTCATTTCAATATCATTGTACGAGCCCCCTAAAATTGACTTTTACTTCATTTTTACTTTACCAATCCATAAATAAAATTTAAGGTTATTTTTGCATACATTGCAATTAATGTGGTGGTTGTCATCATACCTATATTCCATCACTAATTATTACTATGACTCAAATGTTGTAACGTGTCATTTCAATATCGTTGTATGAGCCCCCTAAAATCAAATTTTACTTCATTTTTACTTGATCTTGGTTCATTTTGTGTGTTCTACAGGGGAGATGAATGTCCTATCATTCGTGTTGACTAACACCATTGCAGTAAGTAAAGGTGTGTTTTTCACACCATATTTACATATAGATATTTTTTTCGCACCCAAGTGTTATTTATTTGTATTGCTTTGTTTTGTGAACATTTATTTTAAGTATTTTTTATTAATGGGGTGTAATATAGTTGCATGATTTGAATGTATTGTGTAAAATGAGATCTATTATTGCAAAGATGAAACCCATCTTTATTTTAACAACATCACAAGATTTATATGTATTTCTTTGCACTGATTGATCTTTGTTTGTGTAAACTATTTTCTAGCCAAGATTTAAAGTGAAAAATCATTCATAGCTTGTTTGTGTAAATTATCTCTTATAGAGTGTAATGACACACCATTTCCATCTTATCGTAGGGAATAGTTGTACTTGTAGTTGTATAATTTACACCTCTTCTATCGGAATGGTAATTCCAATGCGCAATTGCTCTGTTGAAAGATAAGTTTTCCAAGGAGTAATGCGAGAAACATAACACCTCATGCGAACTTTCAAGATTTTTATCCAACTTGTTTCTCAATTTTGATTTTATAAATGATAAAGCACTCGAAAATCTTTTCGTTCTCCATAGACCCCAAAATCATTGTTTGGCATAACTCATATAATCTGAAATATTCATTGATGTCTTCTTGTAAAACATTACTTTGATAGATTCCTCACCGAGCCTTGTAATAACACTACTCTCAAAAGGTTCATCTAACTTTTATATTGGTTCCTGGTTGTTTTTACAAAAATTGTTGATTGATACTTTTATAAATCAACATTCAATATACCTTTAATTTCCATACCCTTGACCTCTAAAGTCTTTGTGAAATGTTCCATTATTGTACGCATGGATTTATGGAAATGCTTTCTTACAAATTTTGCGCGAGCACCTTTAGTATTCCAAAATTAGGATTCATCACACCCATTGCTTCAAGAATTTTATCTTTGGAGAAATGTTCTCTAATTTCTAATGATAAGGATTCTGAAATTTTTCTAAGTTTTATTCTTGTTTCAACTGTAACAGTAATCAAAGAGATTACGTGTCACATGAACTTCTTCTCTTTCTGATCCTAGTAATAGCTTGACATTTTTGCAAAATTTGCGTGGTATGTCCCTCCCATTAACATTGATGCAGAGGTGATCGTGGATATTAAATCTCAAATAGTTACTGGGATTCTTAAGATATAATTAATAAAGATTTCCAATTCTTGAAAACAAGTGTATCAAAACTATCTTGGGAAGTGTACAAGATATCAAGATTTTGACATACGATTTTTCTCATCCATACAAAATCGATAATATAGATTAATCTCACATATGCATGTTTCATTGGTGTATTGATCTCCCGCAACATTGGAAGAATACCAACCAATGTAATTAATGTCTCCAAATCAATTAAATGGAACAACAAGTCCCTCACCTTGTCAACTTTATGACAATATTAGTGTATGAAACAAACCAACGAAGAATATTCCTCACGAACTCTGCGTATGCAGTTCATACAAAGAAATTCATCTCGTCTCAACATCCTTAAAAAAAAATTGCCATCTGTAATTCCAATTGTGAATTTCTAGAACTCAAGAAATCACTTTGGGTTTTTTTGTCATATAGGCATGAATTTCTCATATAAGGTCTTCTATTTTAGCAACATTTTCGTAGTTGTTTACCATTTTATATGCTAAATTCATTCTGTGAGCCATACAATGAATTGCTAGCATATAAGAGGCCATTGTTGTTTGCAATCTAACACACAACCCTATTCGGTGACCTAGCATGGCTAATGCACCATCTGTTCCAATGCATACTAACTTTGTAGCAATTTCATAATCAGTCATTCCAAAAATATCTTTCAAATGAGAAATAACTATTTTATGTAAGTTTTTAGCATTACAGTTTTCAACCATTTTAATAACACCTAGTAGATGAGGTGTCCTCATATGATTTTCTAAAGTATAAACACGGATACATACCCATGCGGTGTTGTTGATCGTACTTGTCACTTCATTAATTTAAAGAGAGATAAACTATAATTTTTTTACATTTTCTTTCAAATCTTCCGTCTCTATCATTGAAGGCATTTTGCCATTTCCCATGTACTACTTGTCAAAAAAATGAGACTGAGGAATGTTGTGCATTACATTATATTGATACAAAACTTTGAAATCGAGAAAATTTGAAATTGGTCTTCCTTTCTTAAGTATGTGAAATAAAGTATAGAATCGTATTAGTTTTGCATGCATTTGATTGATTCATCTTACCAATTTGCGATGTGATCGCTCCTCCCTTTTCCAAAATATGTCTTCATTTTTTCTACTCTGCTTCATACTCGATGCATATTTAACATGCATGCATTCTTTTTCGCTTTTCCACCCGTGTGTTTTGATTTTCGACCATCCTTCCCAGCTACGTAAAAATATTATTTTCCACGTGTTTTTCTATAGTGTCATAGGTAGATTTGAATGAAAAATTCAACAATTAATTTCTTGTTATGAATCAAAGAAGATGTTGCAAATCATGGAAGTTTGATCTGCATATTCGCCTCACCTCCATTGAGAGTTATTCAACTGCATTCTTTTCCGCAGCATGCAATTATCCTCTATGCCTAATTCTTCCACGTCTTTGTTACCAATATTAGTTTATATTTTCATAACTTGGTGAAAGCCTAAAGAGTTAGCGTTGGTTTTTATTTTTCCCTTATGTCTAAAAGGAAAATATTTGGGTGGTTATAACAATCTTCATTTAAGTTATATATGTAAAGTCTTTTATATATTTTTAAGTTTGTGCATTTAGATAATGTTTTATTTAAATGTTGAATTCGAAAGTTAGTTTTGAGGTTATGATTATTTTCCTAGTAGTTTTCGTAATCGAGTCAATAGTAAAAACAATCGAGTCAATAGTAAAAACAATTTCTTTATGGAGGCAATTTCACTAAATATACCATTAAGATCCTTCAGGTATGAAATCAATATAATCGCTATCATTTATATTTTTTATATTTTTATATGACATGCTAATCTAACGACATTTGAAGGCAATCCAATGGAAGCATGACTTAAGATGTTCATTCTATCTTTTCTTTTAGTCTACCATTTAACAAGCTCATTATGTACTTTCTACTTAGTTCTAATCGATGCAATTTTTAATGAAAGGATTTGTTTTCAGTTTGTATTTTCCTTTTGTACAGTAATCATTTTGTAAAATATTTCTTCTCTCTAGTCTGATACTATACTGCACACTTAAAGAAATAGTTAGAAAATATTTAGGCTTTTGGCCTCTCTTATTTTCCATAGTTTTTCTTTTCTCTTTATTTTCTGGAATGATTCTAGGAATCATATGTGTTGATGTAGAATATTGCTCTATCAATTTTGTATCTGTCTCTGATGTACCTTATGCCTCTTGATGTCAATTGATTCATTTGCATGAAACTATTAGCATAAGTATACAGATTAAACCTTGAGCTCAATGTCTAATGACAATTTCATCCTTTCCTCAGGGATGATGATGGAACCGGATGATGCGGAAGAAGAGGATGAAGAAGCTACAATTGGATGAAAATAAACCAAGACCCAAAGGCAATGATGGGTTTTCTCTATATTCTTCGCTTTTAGCTTTGTGTACATGCATCTTTTACTTCAGTAGTTATGAGTTACATCCCATGGCTTGTGTGGGAAATATTGTACTTCTTCATGAATAAATAACATTTAATTTCTTTACTTGAGTTTTTATTTCAATCGCTTTCACTTTATGACGAGATATATTGATAGTATAAAGGAATAAACAACTCAAACACATAATTAAATGTATTTACATGCATAAATAATGAGTTTATTTTTGAAATACCTATAACTTAACAATGAACTCTCTTTCTTGTAAACTGCAACTTTGTTTGTTGTTCCCAAATTTAGCATTTCACCTAAACTATGATTCCCACCTTCACCAAGACAATGCATTAGTCCTTCGGGGCTTTTGTGTTTCCTTGTTGAAGATGAACATGGAATGGCAAAGGCTATGTGAGGTGTTACATTTTGTAACAACACACATAGCTACAGATTACATGTAAATAATCAATTGTTGTAATTGAAAACATGATAATACTGTAATGCATTCTCCTAGTTAGGTCCACTTCATCAATACTGTCCATCGTAGCAAAGTTTCAAGTTGCCCATTTTTGCACAAGTGCAAAAATTTTCAACACATCCTTTTTACATGTTTCATAAACATGTATGGCAAGAGGTATTTAACTCGGTATCCATGAAAAGGTGCCTTTATTGACTCTAGAGGATTTCCGCCTGGATGTGAAATCTTTGAAGCAATTTCTTCATGGATTTTTTTATACCTTCTACTTCCTTAGAATTATATCCACGAAGAACAACCATGGATATGTACCAGTTGTCTATTATTAGAAGATTGTGCACTTTGCATATATTAACACATTCACTATGACACCGATTTACTTATAGTTATATGAAGAATACACACCGACATATGAATAATTACTCTAGGATTTCAACGCATATTTTGCAAACTTTTCTCCACCATTGGTTTCCTAGGATGTGTCGACTTGAAAAGTTATTCTCACTGTATATACCTTTGACGCAAAGATAAAACTTTCACAATTATTTATAATTTTATTTATCACTTGTTGAAGAGATGATATTACCATATTAATGTAATAACACAAAGAAATGGTCCACTTATTGATGTTTACATTGATTTGATAGGAATGTAATTCATGACAAGTGACATTAATATAAATGGTGAGGGAAGATAAAACATGGACCCATGGGGCTTAAAAAGAGTCTCTTCATGAGAAAAGACACTAGCTAAGTACGAGTGGTCATATCCATGTTTCTCAATATTAGAAAACATAATGACTAGATGAATATTATTTTTAAATATGATTGTTGTGGTGTTCATAAACACAAGCACTCAGGATTTGAGGGGAATGCACATCACTAATTGGCAACATAAATTTCCAACGTGACATAGATTAGGGGAATACACATCACCAAGTGCGAACATATATTTGAAATTTGATAGATAAGTACTTGAAGGGAAAATATAGGTCCCGCCTTAAGAACACGGGGTTCATTTTTGGTATGAATAAGGAGCAAGATGGCTATTCTCTTGATAGAATGCACCTATGTCTATGAAAATTGCATCCTTCCACGTCATGCATATGTGTCATGTATTTCAACAGCTATTGTTTTTTAAAACCCGACATGTCATAGAATAGGATGAAGAAGCTACAACAAGATGAAAAAAAAACCGAAGACCCAAAGGCAATTTATCTCGGGATGCAGTGATTGGTAGGTTTAACGGGTTCTAGCCTTCCTCCTCCGCACTGTACCAGTGGGTATTCAAAACTTGGACCAATAAGTGTGAAATATCCCTCTATTCTAAGGGCTTTTTCATTGTACATTTTAGAGAAGTGAAGACTATCGATGTCCGACATATATGTCCATGGTTCTGGGGAAGGCAGGTTTATTTATAACTCCATGGTTTCTAGATTTCGATCTCGAACACATATTCGGTTGCCAAAACACTCATTTGGGTTAGGCTCCCTAACCTCCCCTTGCATCTATGGTACGCCCTGGAGGACATTGGTAATGGTTTGGGAAAGTTTATCAAAGAAGACTTGGATAGAACACATTTGGGTTTGTGTTCATTTTCTTGTATATGCGTTGAAATCAATTTGAGAAAGGGATTACCGGATCGATCAATCTTAAATTTGGCAATTTTTAGCATATCCAGATATTAGACTATGAGAATACTGCATTCCAATGTAGATTATGTAGAAAAATGGGTCATCTACAAGCTTCTTGTCCCGTCAATAAAAACTAGAAATCTACAAAAAGAATGGATCAAATTCTTCAAGCGGATGGAGCTCTGTTAACCTAGATTTGGTATCCGCTTTGAATTTTAAGGATGTTCTGAATAATCTGACCCTCGTGAAAAAAGTTAGCCACAGAGAAGGAAGATACTGAGATGGGAACTCCGGAAAATCACATGATAATAGGTGGAACGAAAAGGGGACATACTTCGGAAAATTTAGAATCAGATCGGTATTTCGTGTTAGATAAAAGGATTGCTTTGATAATTTCTAGTGACCTTGCGCTGGTTATCTTGACTGACCAAGGCAAGTGGTTTGAAGTAAAAAAGTGAAGAAACAAAAAGGGTCGAATGGGCAACATTGAGGATTATTTTCCATCGCAGGTGGGAAGTAATTTTTTATTTAGGTTGTTTTGGTTATTCTAATGCTTTTGGAAGTTGGTGTTCAGTTGTAGTTGTTGTTTACTTTTGGATTTTAAATCCTTTTTCCTTTCCGTGAGGATCTAGCCTCTACTTTATTAATAGGGAATGAGTCCCTTCAACCCGCTTTATCAATAAAAAAATAGGACATGTTTCAAGTTCTAATAATTTTTTCTCAATATGTGGAATGTAAAGATGATTTTTATGCGACACTTAAAACATGTGCTGAAATTTATTCTTAATACACCATTTGTTTTATCATTTATGTTCACTATTTTTTTACCATTGGATTTGAACATGTTTTCTCGGCATGAAATCATTTGTAGAGTAAGCTTAGGACATCATAAGTCATCATTTTATTAACTAAAAAGTAATACCCAAAGCCAAAATATTTAATTTTTATTTTCCTTTAAGGCTCTTGAATGTGTAGGTAAATATTAACAATGATACACTATCAGTAGGTCCATTCATTGCAATATTTTGGGACTAGAGATGATGTTTAAGCTTGTACAACACAATATTTGTGTTATTTTAGAATGTTAATAATAAAATTGTTATTGAGATAATCGGGTAACATCAAATAAAATAATTCCATGCGTTACGAACATAAATGAGATGACAAAGATAAAAAATACTTAAATGTATAATAATTATAAATATCAAGGATTGCTTGTTTCACGGCATCCAAAGGGACTCGTATCTACTAAAAAAACAAAATTATTTACATGTGGCTGGATAGATGGCCTCTACATGGTTTACAAAAGGTTAATTATTTCTAATGTTGGTAGAATCGTGACATTTTTCAATATTCTAACTTTGATGGGTTAGTGTAGTTTTATATTTTTAAAGTTATGAAAGGTGACAAATTTGGGAAGATATTCTAACATATATCTAGGATGTTCGATTAAAATATTCTTCATATCGAGAATAAAAATAAGGAGAGAATCTTTCGGGTGTAAATAAGATATGACGAAATTAGTATTGAATAACATGTTAGGTGAGCCCACTTCTTAAAAAAATACTATGGAGCTTACGAATGACTTTGTACTGCATCCTTTTTAAGCCATATTGATGGGTCACTTAGTCAACACCATTAAATAGTCCATTAGTTCTAGGGTAGTGACAATTTCCCCAACCCCATACATAGTGAAAAGAAAAATGAAATTGTGATAAAATGTACCAAAAATGGGCTTTGCTATTTTTACGGTAGTGGAAAAAAAAACTTGGAAACAAAAAGTGGGATTCAGGATTAAATACTTGTATGTACTAAACCTATTCCATAGCTCAAATTGTATGTACCCAAATAATATCTATTATCTATGCTCCATTATATCGTCAAGTTCCCACTTGCATTGTTCATTTATGTTAAGATTTAAAAATGGAGAAAATCTAACATGTTCCAAGTTCAATACCTAACCACAATGTTTTCTTGTTGCACTTTGTAGCTTTCTTTTTTAATTTTAATCTGAAATAATTATATGAGAACATAAAATGGGTGAAAAATCATCAAAAATTGAGCCACTCCGATTGTTCGTCATGTGAGTGATTGGTATATTTTCTACGTAACTTAGAGTTTTGAAGAGCGACAATGTGCAAATACCCCATTCCACATATTTTGAGTAAAACATTAATATAATTTTATTTTCTATTCATAATTATCCTTCATCATAGAACTTACACCTAAGCTTGTGATTGTTAATGATAAATCTATCTCTATTTTTGAAAAGTCACATGGAAAAATGATGAAAAACTCCCATTCAAGTGCCATGATGAAAAAGAGAGGAAACTGCCACCTTGGAGTTTCAAATTAATTATAGTGAAATTTTATGGACGTCTAATTCAGCAATGCACTAGTAATAATGTTCTTTTTTAAATTAATGTTTTTTAGTGTCAAAGTTATAGCGGGTTGGAGAAATAGAAAACGAAATGCCATTGACGTGGTGAATGCAAACTTGGATTAAGAAACAGTAAAACCAAGAAGCATGGACACGAATAATGTCCACTTAACTGATTTATTGCCACATGTTCGAAGAACGCAGAAGCCCATTGCCCTCTGATATTGTCTTTCACCCCTATTTACTAGTTCTTTATTTCCTTTTTCGATGAAGTAACCTCTGAAAATCAAAGCTTGAACAGTTCGAGTTACAAGAGCAGGGACGAGTGTGGGAGTCGGATTTACGATCTGTGTGTAGTGTGGCACACATGACAATCCGTGCAGGTGCTCGAATATTGATGGTAGTACTCTTTTAAATGCCTTTCTCGCTGCAACACGTCGTCCGGGTCCGTCTTGCTGCAACACGCCAAGATAAATATCACGGTACCTGGAGCACATACAACAGTCCACATGCACCAGCCTTCAAACGTTGGATTTCAACGTATGAACAGAGGAAAAATCTTTTCCCTTCATTTTTTGACAAGTGTCAGAGATGGCTCGATTCCATTCTAATAGGGAACGCCTATAGGCGTAATAAAACCTAACATGTAGATTTCTTAGGATTTTTCTACAATGCTTTGATGCTCTAAAGTTTCACCATGAGACTTGATTTGATTTAAAAACAACATTTGAAATCGAATCTTAGATATAACAGAATTCAACATCTTTCCTAAGAATCTAGTACTCAAGTTAGCATTTAATTTCATTTATACTTTAATAATTTGTTTGTAAACTCTATCATGATTGATTGGATCTAGTTGATGTTAGAACTTATGTAAAGATATCTTCCTCCATGACTTGTCATATAATGAATAAAGACTTGAGAATTTTTTCTTAACTTTATTTAACAAATCATCTTTGCTTGTGTTAAGGTACTGAAAGCCTCTTGCTTTGTGTTTTTGATAAATTCCTTTTGGATCAAATCTCACATATCTTAAGAGAAAACTATTTTCCTCATCTTTTAAGGGCGGTATGGGCCAATGAAGCATGGGGATCTTATTGGAGCTGGGATCCAAAAGAGACTTGGGCATTAATTACGTGGACCATATTTGCAATTTATCTACATACTAGAATCAACAGGGGTTGGCAAGGTGAGAAATCATACTATTTGCCTCATCTTAATGTCCGTAAGTCATAATTTTTCCCATTAAAAATAAGAATTCGAGGTTGGGTAAGGATCTTGCTATCTACATTCAACACATTTCAATAAAATTGGTTGTTAAATTTCAATAACTTAGTTTTAATACCCATTTGATGGTATGCTATGATACCTCAAATTTCTATGTATGAAAAACAAAGTAGATTAAAAATTTAATTTTTACAAATAATGTGGTCAAACAAAATTAAATCTTAATAAATTAAAACACTCTTTAAAAAAATCCTATTGCTACAAGCTTTGGTTTATTTTCTTTTGCACTCTGTTTTTATCAACACTAATTGTTATGTCTAAATTTTCTTATTCTAGTCTAAAAAAACATGCACGTAAACACACACGCACATGCACACGTACACACAATATTGGTTCGATTATAAAAAAATATTATAAATTTAAATAAGAAAATATTAATTCAATAAAAATCTACAAAAATGATGTCTTATCGCATCGTGTGCACTCATATATGACATTGTTAAACGAGGACTAAATTTATGTTTGTAATGTATAATCTTTGAAAAACATAATACAAACTTAAAATAATTATTAACAATTCGACTATACAAATGAGAAAAACCCCACGGGTGACCTATTATGAACATTTACAGCAATTGCTTTGCATATTCGCTTGGGTTTTTAAACTTCTCAGGAAAAAGTCCAGGTAACTCCGTGCTCCGAGTGCTTCAAATTCAAATAGATCATGTGAGTTCAACATTTCCATCAAAACAATTCCACACTATTTAATTATTTTGTGATGATAAATTTGAAAGGTTACCTTAACTGGGCTTTGAAGACTTCATTTAAAGCCGTGCCCGATTGCATGGCCTCTTTAAAAGGTCCCTCACCTGTCACCACAAATTTTTATCATACTAGTTTTGCATCTCACATGAAAGAAATTGGAAACATGTTATTTAGAGCCTAAAGTGTCCTTACGAAATGAGTCACTTACAAATAATCTATATTATAAATAGATCTAACCGTTATGATACATTTCCAATTAAATTAAATTATCAATTTATATAAAAATCTAGAAGATGAAAAAAAAGAGAATGTAGATGGAATAAATTAAATTATCAATTTATATGAATGTTTATCTAATTAAAGTTTAAAATAAATATGTGGATAAAGCATCTTCGAATGAAAAGAGTGTTACCGATTAAGTTTAACTTTACTTATGACCATCATCAAGAAACTTATGTAGAGGCAAGTAATAAAAATAAATATGGAATCGAAGACAGAGTGAAGGGCGACCCGAGAAGAGTTGGGAGAACAGCGACTACCGAGGTGGAGATGGACGGGCGTTGCTAGCTCCCCACAATGGACCTCTCATCTGCCCATGTAGATACACATTGGCTGTCCGTCCCCGGTTGGGGGATAATTGTTCCTTTATAGATGCAGATGCCCGATCAAGATGGTTGGTAGGTGGACCCTCCTTTGGCGGAGACATTTAATGGAGTGTTAATCCGCCTCGGGATAATCCTCCTCCTCCTCCGGGAGCGAAGGCATGTGCGCAGTGCTCTCTACTTTTTCATAGTTCTCTTGCTTTTTGTTTACCCTATCGACATTTTCTATGACCTACGTAATGTTTTTGTGGAATGGTGTCTCGAGGTGAGTTCTCCAATCACCCTAATGTAACTCTTTTTTATTTTTTAAAATGAGAGTAGCTCCAATAATAAAATAAATATGAAGAAACATACCACTCAATTGAAAATGGAAATTTTGGATCGAAATGCATTAACAATCAAAATAAAACAATATCAAATTTTTGAAATAAAGTCCATTTAAGTAATGATTTTTCCGATGATTTCATATACATTATTTAAAAAATAATAATCGATCTAGCTATCTTTTTAAAACTGCAAAACCCACTGCAACATCATAATGAATGTTTTACCTCACTTTGGCCCACGGTTACATTCCGCTCTTCCACTTGGCTAACCTCTTTTACTTGACACTTATTCCACAAATCAATAACGGCAGCAGTTGAATTGAGTGGCGTGATTTTCAGATCGTCTGTTATGGAAAAGTTTGCATTCTCGTTGACAAACCCGTCTGTGGTGTAGCCGGATGGCCCAACTAGTAATTTTGCTACACTGCTGATCTTACCGAGACAAGTGGGACAATACAGACCAGAATGGGGACTGATGCTGTGTCCAGCACCGCACGAGAATATCTTAGGACGTTCGGTACCGATCAGTATCCTACATGTGGAATTCGATATTACCTTTGGCTGTAAGAGGGCCGCTCTATCTACTCGCAGGACCTTCGCCGGCATGTACTCAACGCTATTGTAAATATTTGTGATGCAGTGACTTTCGTTTGCACGCAACGCCTGCTCGACAATGGCTGCCACGGGAAGTGTAAGGAAAGATAATAAAAGATCCACGAATTCTTTACCAGCTTCCGCGTACATTATCCGACTCCGTTTTCGATCAATCACAAGCTTGATGGTCATTGTCTTTGGATCAGCTTCACTCTCATATAAGGCTTCCCTGCCATAGAAGAAAGTCTTAGAAGAGGATTCCATGTCATAAATGTGTCACAATGAAGAAAGAGAACAAGCCAGAGCTGTTTCACATATAAAATAGCAACTTTCTCTACAAAATCAGTCTAAACATGTTTTTTTCTTTCTTCACGATGGAAGATTTGTTTCTCGCTGACTGGTTGGTGTCAAAAATATAGGTACCAAAATATCGATCCCACCTTGGAACATGGGATCTTTGGGAAGATCCCATGTGAGTGGGCCATTGTGATTAAGGCATGTGTGGTACCTACATTGTAATGGATAATGGGCCACGGATGTTTTAGAATTTTATCTTTCCAAGTTGGCATACACCTCAATTATGATGTAAGTGTAGTACATTATAACTCATAATGGTAAGGATGTGCTGAATTTCAATTTTGTGAGTTGACATACACTTCAAATATGAGCACCTCTAATACATTGTAATTGATTATGACTTATGATGCATGTGCACTGCATTGTAATTGATAACAGGTGTAGGATGTGAATCATGTGATTGCTGCTCTAATTGTACCTTTATGGCTGACTTCCCTTTCAATTTTGTGAGTTGGCATATACTTTGATCTTGACACATGTACAGTACATTGTATTTAATAATGACTTATGATGCATATGCAGTACTTGTTATTGATAATGGGTGAAGGATGTGATTGTTGCTCTAAGTCTATCTTTAAGGTTGAATTTTCTTTGAAAGACATTTGTTAATGGTAGTCTAGGGTAGTGCCGTGTAGTAACATTACTTGATAGATAATTATTGGTAATTTTAAATTAGTTGTCCATTTCTTTATTATAGAGTAATTTCAACTTTAAGATTCACATTTGTTTAAGTATCATTTAAAAATACGTTTTCTTTTGTTTTCAAATGTAAATGATAAAATTGTAGTAGCACACCCATAAGGTGAATTTTTAATCACATGGAAATTTCATTAATAAAATTCACATATATTTGTTGGTCACCTAAGAAAAAAATCCTTTGAGAAGCATCTTCAAACATTGCAATATTTGGGCTACATGATAAGAATTTGGAGCCTACTTAGTTATTCGGATCTATCACCCCAAAACAATCAGTAAAGCTATTTATTGACATTTGTCACTAGATAATGGTAACTTTTCAAAGAAAGTTATGCAGTTCTTAATATATATTATATATGGAAAGTCTAACATAAGATCCTTTAGATTAATATCTATAAGGGATGTGTGGTACATTGTAATGAACAATGGGCCACAAATATTTTGGAATTTAAATTTTATGAGGTTGAATAGTTCTCAATTATGACATAAGTGTGATACGTTGTAATTGGTAACGGTCGGATGTTATAGAATTTCAACTTTACAACTTTAGATACACCTCAATTATGATGCAAGTGTGGTGCACTATAATTCATAAGAGGTCCACATTGTTCTAGAATTTTAATTTTGTGAGTTGGCATACACTTCAATTATGATGCATGTGTGGTAAATTGTAAATGATCTAATGGCTTATGATGCATGTGCAATACATTATAATTGATATTGGGTGAGGGATGAGATTGTTGTTCTAAATGTACCTTTAAGGTTGAATTATCTTTTCAATTATATTGTAAAACATATATGTTAATGGTAGTTTAGGGTGGTGGTGAAGTATTGTTACATTTATTGATAGAAAATTATTGGTAATTTTTAATTAGGTGTCAATAATTTTATTTTAGAGTAATTTCTACTTTAAATTTCACATCCATTTGAATATCACTTACAAGTTTTTTTCTTTGTTATTTTCATATGTGAATGAAAAAATTGTAGTATCTTCTTTATAAGGTGTAATTTGGATCCCATTTTTTGTAAAAAAATTCAAACATGACACCTTTTTAAAAAGGGTAAACATAATGTATTTTTAAAGGGCCCCATCCCCTTACAAAAAAATTAAAGGTAAAATCATTGTATAACAAAGAGAGAACAAAACATAGAAACTAAAGCTCAATGAAGCCAATGGAAATTTAACCAACCACAAGTAACAAACTCGTAGTAGACTTACAACTAACCTTTTGTCCATCCAATATATATTCTTGGGGTTCCTTTCTTACTTTTTCCGAATTATTATCCACTCCTCATGGACATTTTCAATATAAGGTTCAAAGGGAACACAAACATCAAAAGACAAAATGTTTTGAAACTTTTTGCGAGGGATTATAGTTTTTCTATGTCCGCAAGGTTCAAATTGAGTTCTTATGAATTGTTTTTTTTCATATCTATAGAATTTGGAATGCGACCTTTCTCTTTCACTCGAGATTGCCAAATCGGTAAGAATTTTGAAATATTTTGTGTTAGGGGTTGCATGGATTTTTGTTTGTTTTATTTTGTTTGGGTTTATTTTGTGGATGAATTTTCTAACAGGAATTGTTTTGATAAGGGTTTGTTCTGTTGTATTTTGAAGTGACGTTAAATTTTTTCAAGTTTTGTGGAGGATATGCTTGGAATCTGGATTTGTGTTTTAGCAGGGGTTGTTTTGATATGAGGGTTCGTTGAAGTAATTTGAATTCAGATAATGTAATTATGGAATCAATTTTAATATATGTCTTGAATCGTTCTCGCTATCAATTTCTGGTATTTACGCATACAAGGCTTACTTTCATAAGGATTTGTTTAATTGCATGGAACTATGAAGGTTATTTTGTTTTGAATCTAATGTATCATAGTGGCAATCTTCTCATATCAACTGTGTAGCTTGTATATTGTAGAATATTTTCTTGATACGACTATATAATGTTTTTTATCTCCAATGTTTCAAGCATACTAGTAAACCCACCATCAGGAGAAGAATCCTATGATATTAATTGTGTTTTGTGCATATTTTATAAAAATTGGGATATTTTGCGAGAATCATTTAAGGTTATGCTTTAATTTATATTTGTAATGTTTTTTTATAATTTATTGTGGAATAGTTTACAGATTTTTATGCATGATAGTTTTAATTATGATGTTTTGAGTACCTCTACCAAACCAATCATCTTGCGAATAGTCACTTTGGTAGTAAACTATTTCGTCTTTTGGTGAACTAGTTTACTACCGAGCGAACAATTCGCTATAAGACAACAAGAAGTTCAAGAACAAAAACAAAGAAAACTAGTTTATCTTTTGACATTTGGGGAAATTACTCGGCAAGTTCTTTTAGGTTCCACTTGATTATGCTCATGATCTGACTCCTTTTGGGTCTTCCCACCTTCATCATCATCCTCCAAGCTGTTGATTTTGGGTTAGAATTTCCTTTTCTTCATCCCTCTTGCCTGTCTCTCCAAGTGAGCTCACATATATTTAACCAACTTGTCTAGCTTTGTGACTTCTCTCCTAATGTTCCTCTAAGACATACAGATCTCGCTTGATGGCCTCATAACTTCTTCCATTACCTGCGCACGACCATCTCCATATGCTTCATAATTTTACCCAAGTCTTCATAACTCTGACCATCATCATCCATGCACTTACCATTCCTTTTTGAAGACTCTTCCTTGCCTTTATCCCCGCTTAGCTCTAATCCGATCATCATTATCCTCCCGAGCTATGTTAGAGGTCTCTTTTCCCGCACGCATATTAGTAAGGAACTCACCAGGTGATGCCATCCTCCTCCTCATACGAACCTACTACCTTAGCCATAACAGGTTTTCCATTCTGGAATAGAAGAAGGATGATGCCTTCATGAATGGGGGACTCCACTTTACCCCCTTAAAATCTCTCACAGAAGATGAAAAAGACATATACAGAAAAAAGGAATACTCATCATAATTTTGTTCCTAAACATGTACTTTCCCCCTAAAGTAATGTACTTCATACTATAAAGATAGACCTCCTTCCAGACCCCTAGGATACAGGAACTAGTAATGTCATCAATGAAAAATTAACTTTTTATATACTGACGAAGAAAGTATTGATTTTGTGCTCCCTCCTATTCATGTCCTTGAAAATCTTTAGATCCTTCATCTCGGTTTCGTTGATCCGGGCAATAAACTCTCGGAACCTCTAGCCTCATTACCTAGACCACAAACTTGCCATCTTCCCACGTCATTCCAAAATACTTGGAAAAAGAAGGATCATGCCCCGAAGCTTGGTAATGTACTTCCGAAAGCCCCATTTTGAGCATATACCACATAAAAGGGTTGTTGGTGATGTTGATGTGGGTGGAGGGTTCAACACGAACTCTATCACCTCCCATGATTTCTATGTTATTTTTCCAACACAAAACCAATCATACCCTACAATTCTTGGACTAAAATTGGATGATATTGGAAATGGAAACACCACACTTGAACTTATTTCCTTGACATACATGAAAATCAAGTCGTTCATGTGAGTAAAAAGTAAATCTTTATTATCTATCATGTTGTATGATATCATTATTAGATGAGGGCATATATAACATCACATTTTATCCAAAATTTGAAATCATGACTATACACCCCTAAGTTAGCAAGATTGATGAAAAATGTATTGCTAAGACTGGTGGTGTGATTAATATTAAACCTACCAAAAGCTTTGAGGTGTTCTTGAACATCATGAAAAATATTTCCTAATGCCCAAATTTGAAAGTTATTCCTATTGAGGGCATTAATAATGAGAAATCAATCTCCATCAATTTGGATGCATTTGATCCCTTTCTATCTCGGGCAAGTTGATCCCCAATTTTGGTAAGAGTTTCTCGAATTAGATAGAATTTGGATTTTTGTTTTTATTTGCTTAACTCCATGTTTTTGGGGATAAGCTTTGGATTTTTTACCATGACCGGGGTTTTGATATATTTTCTATGAATTAAACCTTGTACATGGATCTGACCTTGTCTATTTGGATATGTCATGTCATATTTTATTCAATTTCAACTCATTATCATGTCTCTAGGCTTTTGAATCGAGGGCTCTATTATAGGAACTTTGAGTTTACTACTTGATCCCATTCTATTTGATGTGTGTTTGTTCTTCTATTGAATTAGTGATATTTTTAAAATTTTGCTACTTTATGTAATTTATTTTTACTATGACACGGTGACAAGCCAAAAGATTTATCATAGGACATGTTTAGATTGATTTTGTAGGGTTTATTCTGTGTTGAATGAAAATTATCTTCTTAGAGAAATCTTTGAAGTGTTGTTGGTTGTTTAGTTTAGAGTTTGTTCGATGATATGTTTCAAGTATTTGTTATTTTTATTGATTTTACCTGGTATAACAAATTTTGGCTTAGATACCATAACAAAGTGGCATATTTTATGTCAAATTCTTCCAAATCTCACCTAGTCTTGTTTGTTATGGTTCATTACTATTCAATATCACACCATTCAACATTCTCTAGATCTTTTTTTGACAAGGATTTGATAGATTTGTTAGAATTCGGAGATTTCTATGATGCCCATAAAAACAACCCACTTGAGACCTAAGAACAACCTAGGATTAGTTAGGAAAAGTATGGAATAATTTTTTTGTTTAAAAGAGTCTACAACCAAGTTACAAGACAACAATTGTCACTAACAAGTTCCAAACCAATTCTAATCCACTAGGATATAATTTTATTTTATTAACAATTATTAGAGGTCACAAGGTCCAAAATTTAGGGTTAGAAAGTTCAATTAGGTTCAGAGGGTAATTCCTCACTATACCCACTATTTAACAGATTTAAATATTCAACTTGATTTTTCTCAAAATTAATGCATTCAAAATTTCACTAAATCATTCCCATTGGATAGTAAATTTCCTCAAATTTCCTATGATATAAAAGAAGCCCTCCTAACTCCTCAAATTTCTCAAGTTATGGGCCGGTGGGCCTTAAGGTGAAATTTTTCCCCAGAGCGGGCTGTGGGCCTGGGGAGAAAATTTTCCCGTGAGGAAGAGTCCAGGCTGGTGGGGCGGTGAAATATATTTTAGAAATTTCTCGCGCGCAGGGCAAAAGCCACCTTTTCCCGCCCCCAAAGGGTGAAAAGGGTAAAATTCACCCGCACCTCCGCCGACACACATGGTAGCTTATCGAGGGTAGCTTATTATTGGTCATGGTTTGCATTAGCATTAGTTATTCAAAAAGAAAATCCAAAATGTTGGTGGGCGCCAATTCACCGACACTCGTGGGTGCCACCGTTAGCATTAGTTTAATATTGTTTAATATTTTGGAAATTTCCCCTCCACGTATAAGGGCAAAATCACCACCTACATTGAATATTATTTTGTCTTGTTACACTCGCTATCATTGGTACGAGCAGCATCTTGGCGCTAGAGGGAAGGTTGTTTCAACACCGTGTGGAGCCATATTGTCTTCTCTTTCGGGAGAGAGATTCCTTTGCCCACTCAAGTCCACAATGTACATCCATCCAACAGACAAATATTTCTCAGCCCTTTTGATCCGTTCAAGGACACAAAGATTTCGTGGCGTACCTCCCAAGCCAAGGAAGTGCCACCGCGCAGAGCAAGGCAACGACTTTGCACAGTCTTACATTTTGGAAACGACTCGCTCTCTGGTTTTTCGATCCCCCTCAGATGTTTATTGAGTCATGTGGTTTGGAATTTTCTAAAGGCATAAGGTGGCGGGAAAAGAGGAAGGTTTTAATGCCATAATCCATTTATTTATATTCCTTTGTTGCACAAAGGTGTTGAAGGATTTATGTGAAAATCAAATTTTATGGTAAGTAGATGGATTTAAATTGGAATAAAGCAATGCCGGACTTGATGTTGATGCACCATATGAACCAAGAATAAAAGCAACGGAGAAGAACTTATCATTCCCATGGCAGTAATCCAAGATGGTTTCCACATGGATGATTTGTGAGGAAAATTGCATGATGTCTAGGAGGTCTCGAAACTAAACCCGCTCATTCATCAAGGCATTTTTAAGTCGCTTAAACTATTCTAATTTAGCACATGCACATTCAATCGAGATTGAAAATCCTTAATGCAACCGAGGTTGAGGGAAAAAAATTCAAAAATGTTTATGAAGTGCTAAGGAGAAAAAGGGATCTACTAATTCAACCTCTTGACTCAATATTGGAATGGCAGTTTATTGATCTTTTACTTTATGACGATTATCACGGTAACCATGAAAGTATAGTGAAGTAAGTAGTAGAGAATCTATACAAGAGGAGGATAATGGAAGCTCGGAGGAAATCCAGCGACCTCTCGGCATGAAGTCGCAGAGAGAGGAAAGATTAGGAAAATTTTCCCCTCAAAAATTTCCAAATTCAATAAAGATAAGGAAAATTTAGGCCCATGGTACTTGCCCGGGTCCTATAAAACCACCAAGGTATCATCCTCTTGGGTTTATCCCGTCAAAACCACCGAGGTTTTTTTAATCCCGTGAAACAACCGAGGTGAACAAATATTTTTTAGGTTTCGATGCCAAATGAAAAAAAAGACTTCATAAAGGGGGGACCATAACTTTGTTTGATGTAGAATGTTAGCATTAGTTTAATATTGTTTAATATTTAATACTCGTTTTTTATAACTGCTCACCCTCCACCCGGAAAGGCGAGGACTTTAATACATTGAAATATCTTGTTCTGCCTTTTCGCTACGTCCTCTTTACTCAGGCCGAGAATCATTAAATTTTTATTTTGATGAATTTTAAGGCCCAGTCAATTTCAAGAAAATTAGAACAATATGAGCCAAATGAAATTTTACAGCTCGGTTTTGGAAAACGAGGACTTTCTCGGAAATATCTCGACGTCCTCTTTTACTCAAGAATTTAAATTTTTAACTTATAAGATTTGTTCAACCGGTTTTTTAACTTATAAGATCTTCTTCCTCTCTCAACATGTCAAATAGACATGGAGAATTGTTCTTAGATGGATTTAAGAAGGATTTCAAGATTCAATTTGTTTGATTGATTTGCAATTTGAAAATTTACATCTCTTGACAACAAAATGACTGTAAGAGGGTTGAGCCCATTTTTGCTAAGTTTTCTAAGAAGTTCCTTAAGTATTTTTGTCCAATTGGATTCGTTTAGGGCATACTACTTCAATTTAATCGTTTAATTTGTTATTTCATTGTTGCAGGTTTGAACTGTGCATTTTTGGATAAAGTATTTTCCAGTTTGAAAATACAAAATAGAGATCAAATTTTAAAGGATCTATTTGCCATTTTCATCTTCCAAGTATTAGAATTCATTCCAATTCTAATCTAATACATTTAGTTGATTCAATTCAACTATTCAAAAGCTAAAATACATCTCTGATTTCCAATTTTCACATATTTCAAAAGACAGAGTATTACACTTCCTTTATACACATTTCTTTCTTTCAAACAGAGATTACAACTCACATTTAGATGATTAAATTCAATACAATGATGCAATTTGAGGAAGGTTATGCAATCCTTTATTGATTCCAAAAGACAACTTTACAACTTCCTTCTTTCTTTCCTTAATTTCCTCATACAAGACATAATTTCTTACTTTCAAAAGAACATAGCAGAGTATGTCTCTTTCACATTTCAATTTACACTTTCATAACCAATACAACATCTTTCCATTACAAAACATATACAAGTTCATCCACTTCAAGTGGGAAAGGTTACAATAAGATTTCATTTCACAAGGGACTGTCAAACTATCTTTTCTCAGCTCCAGAACAACAACATGCATATTTCTCATTCTTCCAAATTTTGATCACAACAAGAGTAGGGGAAAGGCAACGCTCTCCACCCAACCAAGACATCCAATGAAGAGGAGAAGCCATCCTTCTTCATTTGCCCCAAGCCCCAACCATAATGCAATAAAATATGTGATCCAACTCATGGCAACAACAAGCTTCCAAAACACACAAGCCACATTTTCACAATAAAAACACAATCTAAAATAGAATGTAGTTTACAACTACATTAAAGCATCATGAAAACATTATTGAGGCTTCATCAAGCAAGCCAAAGGAGAAAGAAACTATGGGGATGCTTCTTATACCTCCAAAAAGGGGAAATGGGTATCACCACCTGAATTACAAACCACCAAAATATAGTATATCAAAACCCTGACATTCCTTATGCCTCCCCCAAGTACCCCTTATTCCTCACATTTCCTTATGCCTCCCCAACCTCTTATGGCACCCCATAATGAGTAAATAAATGCAAGCTATTTATTTGTAAGGTGGAACCCAAATCCTAACTCCCTCCACCCTTATACCTCCCTAAAACACACTTGTGCCTCCCACAAAATAAACCCCATAGTCTTCTCCTACACCATTCCTAGGCCATCTACCCAACAGCCCACAAACATGTCAAAACATTCACACATTAACATTTACATTCATAAAAGAAGAGAATTTCAAGAGCCAAGCTCTTACCTCTCCATGATGGAGTTTTCCCAAGTTCCAAACAGCAGAGTGGTTTCCAAGCAAAACAATCTAAAATCCACCATACAATAAGCATGCAACAATCTTCAATCTTCTCAAAAGTAAGAGCTCCCAAAAAAGCAAGGAATTCACCCAAGAATGAAGTCTCCAAAGTTGAGCAACCCAAAACAAGGCAAGGAATTTGAATTTTATAGAAGAGGGAAGAGAAGAGGATGAGGTGGATCCATGTAGGATGCCACATCACACATCCTCAACCCTAACCCAAAATTCAACTTCATTCTCCAATGCATAATAAATAGGTGGGTGAATAATATGATAGTTTACTTACATACTCAAATCCAACCCACACCCCAAAGGACTAAAATTAAATCATGTAAGAAAAGTGTAATTAAAACCTACAATTTGCCTTCTCAAAAAGCATTTAAAAGTCTAATCTCAACTCTCCAACCGTAGGTATGGTTGGTAATAAAATTTAAGAGGTATGGGACAAGTTTAACTTGTCCCACAAGCCTCCAAAATCAGCCTCTAAGAACAAATTCGAATTTCCAAGAAGGTGGAGTGTTTCACACTCAAAAGTTAACTTACACATCACTTACACATCTCTTACAACACTTTAAAACATGGCCAAAAACTCTATTAATTACATTCTTATGACATCTTTTACTTAATTAACTTAACAACATGATTACTCACAATATTACACAACATTTAATGAACAATAAAAGGGTCAATGCACCACAAAATAAACACATGTAAACATAAACAAAGGAACCAATAAATAAATACACATAACCCCTTCGTCACATTTAAAGGTGATCTCCCCCATGGGAATCCATAACACACACAAACACGCACAAACAAATACTAGTTGCCATGGTGACCTTGTTGAATTCATCTAGAACTCTAGTGTGGTTGGTCTCCAATCCCCGATGTTTGTTGTGATATTTTAACCTGCAAAACACAAATACCTCCTTTAACCTCATGGCCATATCAAAACATCCAAAATAATATAATTAAAATTCCAAAATCATCTAGATATATGGATCACAACAACATCTAAGCAACCAATAAGATCATTTGCAATTTTACTCAACAACTATATCATCATCAAATAATTTCCATTTCTAGGTCTACTCACAATATCTAAATATCACATGTCCGAACAACATCCATAGTATAACCATGTCAAATAGTATATCAACATCAATATTTAAAATACCTCTAATAATCATCATGCATCATAACTGAATCAAGTCAACAATAATCCATGATCTAACATCTAACATTATACTATAATAAAGTCCATAATATAATCAGTAGTATCATGATTAGTATCAAAAAGGTGTCAAAGGGAAGTGGGCACTACAATTTCATAAATTTATTTAAAGGATTTGTACAAAATTATATTTACAGGGTTCATTTTATTAGGGTTTTCTTCTTCCGTTGAATTATTTGTGTAAGATTTGAGAATGTGTGATATTATTTTTATTGATTTCTACATATTTTCTGTACACAATGTTATGTTTTTTCTGCTAAATTTGTGATGTTTTTCAAGGGTTATATCTGTGTAGGTTGATTCTGCTGTTGAATTTCTAATTTTCTTTTTGAAGGATTTGCATGGGTTAGTTTAAATGCCTTGTTTAAGGCTTTGTTTTGAGTCCTGAACTTTTGTGAAAGAATTTGTGCGAAATTAGAAGACATTTGAAGGGTTCAATTGCATTTTATTTTGTAATTTGTTGTAATAATGGTTTGTACTTTTTTATGTTGTTAAAATAGTGGTATTTCATAAATGATTTGTTGTGTCCTTAAATTTTGTATATTATTTGAAATGGCTTGTTATGTCCACAAACAACATATATGATACTTTCGAAGCTATACAATTCATATAATATCTTTTCAACTAGAATCTTATCACTTTAAGGAATATCTATATTGAATGCCCTTAAAAACAAATATAAAATGTGTCCTAACTCTGTAAATCCTAAATTTCCTACATTAAACTTGTCTTATTAAGAAAATATTGATAATGGTGTACAAGATGAGGATAAGTCTAAAATATTTATAACCTACAAACCCTAAAATTTCATTGTTATACTTGTCATATCAAGAAAATATTGATAAAAAAGCATACAATGTGGCACTTTTTTCTATTTTTTATTTTAGACCTTTGTAAATTTGGTTTCACTGCTATTAGTTTTTACTCTCTCGGTCAATTTGGGTTCCAAGCCGTAAATAAACACGCACCCCATTTGCCTACTTGTGTCATTGCAAATGCATTTAACACCTTGTTATAATGGATATCCCCTCTTTTAGGAACAAAAAATTGGTAGGAAGTTTTTATGTTGGTTTCAAATCTCCATTCTAAACGATGTGTTTACAGTCTCTTTCATCCAATCAAATAGACCAAGTGAATGTTAGCATTTTTATTCGATCTATTAAAAATAGATCTTCACTTTTCCTTCAAATGTAAGTTTTAATTGGCATTTTCCATGCCATATTGAGGTCTTTCATATATGCCAATATTGCTTTATTAAACTTGAATATGTATAACCCTAATTAATATTGTTTACTTTTGAAGTCATTAGATGTATAATTCACTCCTCTTCGCGGTCATTTTGGATGGCATGTTAGAGGTGGGTCAAAAGTGGGGTGGTCCGAGAAGTGACTCGACACTGCTCAACAGTTCAAAATATGTCATCCTCCATGAAACCACCTATACCATTGACCTACATGTGTTGTATCTTTGGTTTCTTGAAATTGGCAATGCCCGTTCAATCCTTTCATAAACGTAGAAGAGTATGACTGATTGGATTTAATGGATTTCATTTACTCTACTTTAAACGTTGATGTCCTTCATGGGCCCATGCTAAGGTCAAGAAATTAAACTTTCCTGTGGCAAGAGAGACAATGTTGTTGAGAGAAGTTACTTCTGGTAATCTCGAATGTTAAAAGGTCATCAATTTTATAGTTGTGTCCAAATTTCCAAATCCCATTCCACTTCCACATGATGTATTTTTTTTTCCTACGACTAAAAATTTGGGGGTATTTAAGTGCATAGATAAAATGTAGATAGAGGTTTTTTCATTCTAGGATGAAACATGAGAGCTTATGCAACTAAAACATTCGAGTAGTTGGCATCTTATTATGCCAAAGAAGTTTTAACTAAGGGAAACACTTGGTTAGTGGCTAACACATGTCGACATTCACGAGAAGATAACTTATGTTGTTGTCTATACATGGAAGTTGAACAAAATAATCTCATCCTTCCATTTCGCTCCCCTTGCTCCGATGACATCACCTTCGTGAAACACATTTTATGAATTTGCCATGTATGAACACCACAAGTGTCCAAGTAGCTCTCCTTTGCATCATCACTATTTTTTTGGTGGTAGTGTTCGTAGTTGCAGCTTTCCTAGTTCTGAAAGGATGAACTGAACAAGAGGAGTGTGCGCGAGTGAAAAAAAAATCGTAGAATAATATGGATGAATGCAAACAAAATTCACTTTAATTGTTTGTGTGGAATATTCCCGGGAGGATATGTCTTCTTCCATCATAAGTGGTCGCGGTTCAAGTCCCCAAAGGCGTAGGTGCTAGAACTGAATTGAGGATTATTATTTTTGTTTAAAAACGTAGCTAGGAAAAACATAATTTTAAAACCATTAAAATTGAGTAGACAATACTAAAAATGGCCATCTTTTGCCATTGTATTTAGTGTCAAACACTTGCACATAAACTTATCAAGTTGAAATCACCGCTCAAAACCATCAGTGCAAGGATAGAAATTCCACAAAGATGAAATGGGACCATGTTACCATCATCATTGAAGTTTAGTATATGTACCGAAAATGTCCACAGAGGTTTTAAAAATTACATTCGAACAAAACACGGATCAAGGACCTCTGGGGAAAGTTACTTAAATTTCGTTAAAATATAAAATATATTATATCCTAGTAATGGTTTGCTTAGTTGTAGCGAAAACTGGTTTCTATTTTGATGTCTCGTGTTACTCATTACTTCTTTCATCATGTCCCACACTTGTTTCACATGACTAAATATGAAATTTTATGAGTGGGAACCTTAATCACATTCTTAAAATTTGAAGAAAAACCATTAGCATACATGAACATGAGAACGAAAACATAATTAACCCTCAATGCAAATTGCGCTTTCTTTAACAATTGTTTACTTTGACATTGACGAAAAACAAGTTTTCCTTTAAGCTATTCATTGACAACACCTTACTTTCTAAGATATCTCAGACTATGTTCTCACAACGCCCGCATGGCCATATCCTATTTCTCTTACAAACAATTGAGAAAACATACACATAATACATATCTTCCTCGAAAAAAATTAGCTTCCACAAAATGGTCCACCTCCCACCCAAGCCCCCAAAACATTATTCTCTCCCATTCCTTCTCCTCCCTTGACCCCCTCTTCTACAACCCTCTTCCTCTTATATTTTGGTCCCTTAGTTTATGTTTTGTTCCCTCAAAATCAATTTTATGCAGGCAGACTTCCCTTCTTCGGCATTCACATCCCACATTTCACGTATGATTGCTAGTTCATATGTGCAAACGAAGTAAAAAGGCTCGATGACGTGAGAGGATGAGGGCTTAGTTCAGGGTCAACATTTTTATCGTGTGCGGACCCTATGAGTTCCTCAAATTTTCAAAGCAGCAATAGAGTAAATCCAGTTTGAGCAGTGCGAAGCAATATCCATCGGAGTCCACTTTTTGTGTAATCCCTGCTTCCCCGTCTTCTTCTTTTTTGAAGGCTGAAACAGATAAAAAGCGTGTGCGTAACGTTTGCGATCAAATCCCGCACGAGAATCATGTCTCGCCACAGGGTAGCATTCTCGACTACAAAGTTACGTGGAATTGTTCCCGTTACACTCGACTGGTTTTCAAAATAATTATATTCTATGACCTTTCCACTCTCAAAATAATATAGCCGCCTAAATGCAGCTAAACATGGATCCACAGATAATCTGTCTATGGTTGTCCATGTTCCTGTGTGAGGATCATAAACTTGTACTCTCGGCTCGTATTGGCATACCACGAAAAACTTGCCATCATCAAAGCTACTGTAACACTCATGTGCAACAAAATTCATGGGAGGAAGAGGCTGCCATGAATTTTTCTACGTTATATACCGCCGCTTCAATCACTTCGCTGCAATCCTCAATATCCCATCCTCCAGCAATGTAAATCAGTCCGTTTACAGAGTCCGCCGAACAACAGAAACCGTATATCCCCTTGAGAAGGTTTGCGCCTCTCTTCCAATTCCCTGGAATCGTAAATGTTTAATAATAATTCTTCAAATTTTATTTTCAAAACCAAATATTTTCTATTTTTAGTTGTATACAAGGAAAAAGAGCTAAGAAAATATACCAAAACAAAAATCATAAACGAAAACCATCTCCATTGCCTGATTCAAAACCCTATAGCAATCAAACTGTTCTTGGCTGAAACACAGTGAGATTTATGTGAATAATGTTGAAATTCCATGGGTACGGAATACAGGATTTCCCTTGTGTTATCGAGAGGGTCATAAATAACTACTCTTCGTCGAGCCTCCCACTCCCACGCTGATGTTGGCACCTCCTGCACCATAATTGTCAAATCCTGGCATATATTTAATTTTTGTCTGTCTTGATAGAAGAGGGAGCTGTTTACAGTATTCTTCCAGCTTTTACAAACAGACGCCATGTTCAAGTGCGATGTGAATGACACTCTCACCAAGCACTCTCTTCCAACGTCGTATGGAAGATGGGGAAAAATCTCCATTGCCATCCTCTCCACCAATATACACTGGATATTACAAATCCAAATCACTGTACTTATAATTTAAGTGAATCTATTTATAGAAATCGATCCATTCGTTTTTTTATTTTCTATATTTGGCAGTGCTTTCTTTTGCTTTTCTTTAATTTTCAAGCGGTTGCCTTTACCCAATCCAGTTGCGAAATTTAATATTCTCCTATAGTGGCATCCGCATTCATCAAATTTTATTTGTACCTAATCTATCCATTTTGCATTGCATGGAATATTTTACAGTAAATATGCAAAGTAGATATTAGAGAGTATATATAAACTTATAGTACTCGCATGTGTATAATGCAATGTGAACATTGAATGGTATATGTTATTAGTTTTAGAAAGACAGTTATTATGTTTGTAGTTGATGTTGATAAGGAGTGTGATTGACAATACTGATTTTCTACTAAAGTCAGAACAAATGTTGCGAAATACATTAGAAGGAATGTTAGATAATAGTGAGTTGTGTAATAATTGAATACAAATGCAAGTGAGACATGTAAGTTTGATAATACTCACTCTCAAGAATGTAGTGAATGTGAAGTGTTGTTGTCAAAGTAGATTGAAAGAATGACTAGGTGCTTTAACATATTATCTCTCCATGAAACTAAAATAAGACAGAATATGGAATTATATATAAACAAATCTAAAATGGTTATGGTACATTCCATATTTCTTTATTACCTCAACGAGTTTGAGAGCCTCATTGTTAGAGCTATTTTGTGCATTTTTTACAATCATAGTATTTCATGAGACCACATTTCTTTGAGGCATTTTGCAAACAAAATACAATATATGTTATTTGTGTTATAGGAATAGTTTTTTCTTTTGTAGTTGTGTTTTTTTAACTTATGGGTGATTGAGTCTTTATGTGTAGAAATATAGATGTGTCACTTCATTTAAAAAGTGCAAACATGAGCTCTAACCCTTAAAACTATTCAAAATGCAAAAAAATGATATAATGTACAAAGCTTTGGATGGAAACAACTATAAATTGCACATGGTTATTTCTCGACATTTTGAAATTCTAGGTATTTGTGTGCAGATGAAGACATTAAAAATGTGTTGTTGTTGGTTAACATAAAGAAACAGGAAACAACAAAAAGGAAAAATTGAACATATATGTTGAACAATGTAATTTTGTAATTGAAGATATATAGACCAACCACTTCATTTAAAGGTTTCATCTCTTTATTTCAAAGTTGTTACAAATTTGTACATATACATTTACAAATCTCATATCATGAGTGGTATAATTTTGCAGATTTTATTTGAACTTAACATGAGACAAATTATATCATGAATGGTAGCCTTTAAGGGTAATTTTTTTCCGGTAAACATGAGAACATTTGATACCCTTGAACGGAAATGGTGTCTAGGATAAAATAAGAAGTTTGAGTAAAGTAGTAGCGGAGGTGCTATCAAAGTAGAGTGTAGTATTTACGAAGGGTTGAGTGATAATAGTCTTGCTTCCTCCTTTCTTCTTGCTCCAAGTGTTGCTATGTGTGCCATTTTTGAGTACCTTTCGAATGAAAAAGTAGGTGAAATGCACAGATTTTCAAGCAAGGTAACTTTGGAGACAATCAGTGAATGTCGACCCTTCCTTTCATTGGTTCCAATGTCGATTCTGCTATATGCATATTAAGTCTCTCGGGACTTGTGGATAGTTAATTCCCGGGCCATTTTAAGTGGAAATTATCTTCGATTCCCTCTCAAAATAGGGGATATCGGAATATGTAACGGGTTGGAGGGATCCCAACATGGGTCCTCAGTATCTATGAAATTTGACAACAACAAAAAAAAGGTAATGCTTTGGTGGTGGCATTGATGCGTCGTGAGAAAATGTCGGTGATTGTTCTATATAAGCACCGTTTATGAGGCCAACGTCAACCCATAAATTTGCAATAAGCATGATTTTTGTTTGCACAAGAATTTTTTTCTCTAACTCGATCATTATCAACATTTCTTGTCCAAGACACACCTATTACTTTTAAAGAATGGATTGGGTGATCGGAATGTTCAATTCCTTCAACATCTTAAGGTTGTCAGGGAGTTCCATGAGGTCATTTTTGCAAAAAAATGTGGTGCATCCTTAAAATTTTTGAGCTCTTGCTGAGTTAGGTGTGTGTCTGTGCAAGACATTAGGAGTTCCCAGTCCTCAATAAGAGGGGTTGAATCTCGCATGTTGAGCAGTAAATTTCGGAATGAAACTTGTGCATCGGTTGTTCCTTGTTGCCAAAATATAGTTTGCAATGTAATGGAAGAATGAAATCCCTTCCAAAGGGTGGCTCCATAGGATTTACTTGCATAAAGAGGACTATCCATAACCGGTGGTAATTGTCTGAGGTCACCGAGGAGGATGACTGATCTGTTTCCAAATTCATATGTTTTTAAGTGTGGGAAATCCTCACATAGCCTAATGTCAATTTTTCCTAGCATTTTTGGGTCGATGAAATTGATTTCATTAATAAGAAAATATTCTATATGTTTCAACAACTCTTGAAAGATGATAATGCTTGGTATTCAAGGATTTTGATTGATTTTTGATTGGAATATAAAGGGTTGAATGGTTTCAAGATTTCGGTCAAGAGTCTGTTTCTTAACGAGTTTTGTTTTGGAATTTTGAGTTTCTCTAAGATGTGGTAGCTCGGAGGCCAACTCGGCCATAGTAGAAAACATAGAGGGGAAAGGAGTGAGCTTGAAATTCACAAGAAGACTAAGGTTGGCCACCCTGGGCATTGATAGGAAGCCAAGGAGCTTGGATAATAACTTGGTAAACTAAATGATATCAGCGATCGAGCTAAATGTAGGGATTGAGCTCAATGAGCCACCGAGGAGGAAAAGAGGCTTGCACAACGAGTTAACAGCATAAACATGGAGCTCGCACACAATATTTGGCATCATAAGTCATTGGTTCGTAAGGAGAGCTTCGTGAGAACTCGTCAAAATTGTTGAGTTGAGTTGTAAGAGGTGAGTCCATCAATCACTTGCAGTGAGCTCTGGCACAAATGGAGCTCAAGGAGATATAAGAGATGAATGAGTCAAGAACTCGTATAGTGGCGAGCCATGGTCGAAGAAAGGTATGAGACCAACGTTGAGGAGCCATGAGGAGACGATTAAGCCATAATCCAAATGAGCCAACCATGAAATCGAACATGGACTCACGTAAAGGAAGGTCATGGCCAACTTGACCACTAAGCAAAAGGTAAGCTTGAAGGGCTTAAACATGCCCAGTGCATCGAAGATGATAGTGAGCTCATGCAAAATGATGAGTTCATGACTGGCTCGACGAGCCAGATTCGCATAGGGCAAGGGAAATGAACTAAGCATTGTGGCATGGGATGAAGATGGGCTCATAGGTGTGGATCATGAGGAAGACTGGGTTGCTAACTAAAGAGCTCATGGAGATTATCGACCTGTTGGAGAAATAACATAGGGAGGATGGTTTTAATTCAAATCTGAGCAAAGTCCCTATCAGACGACGTCCCCAATAACTTGGGCAACAAAATCTATATCACTGGTGTTGACCTGTTGAAGCCTTTAAGCAATTAGCACAGGTTTAAAGAAATTAAACTTACCTTGATTCAGAAGATGACTGTAGATGGGAAGAATCTGCACAAACGACCCCAACTTCTCGCTTCAAATAATAATTTAGTCCAATACTGTATTACTACAGATCTAAGGGTCATATGTCCGATCCACTAAATTGTTAGAAAACAATCTTGAGAACAATATTCCTACAGACTATATATATATGCAACATTCACCATGCAATTGTTAAAAACGGAAAAGCTAAAAATATCTTTTAAAAAATTAAAAAATAAAATGTCAAAACCTTCACATTAAAAGTAAAGTCAAAGCAACATGCAAAATCAGAAAAGCAAAATTGTTAGAAAAGCAAAAAGTAAAATTGTTAAAAATAGCAAAAGCAAAGGTTAATGTATGCATAAGCTATAAAATAAAAGCAAAATTGTTAGAAAAGCAAAAAACAAAATTGTTAAAAATAGCAAAACCGTCATTTAGGCCATCAAATTTGACACAATCCCATGAATGTCCACAAAGCCTTTTCCCATAGGGGTAATGCCTTCAAAGTAATTAATTCACCTAAAAACATATAATAGATGTATTAATTACTTAATTAATTTGATTGATTGATTAATTTCAAGCTTTTATAGATTATCTAGATAAAGTTCTTTTGCTTAATTTTAACGGTTCCATTCCAAAAATTAATAAATTATATGAAAGTAATAATTGAAAGTCAAATTATAAAAGGGTAAAAATAACATACTTGATAATTAAGATATAATGGTTACCATCAATATATATTCAAGTCATGATTATAAACTTCATTGATGAGTTGGTTGGGAAAAATCAAGACATGAGTATAATGGTGCAATCCCTTCTAATAATAAAGAGAAAAATCAAAAGTAATATCGATTTGAGTTCACTTTGTGCATTCTCATATTATTCGTGTTATTCTAGCATTAATATCTATTTTTATGTGAATTTCGAGGAGAGTGTCATATATAATTAGTGTGCAATGATGTTGGGATTGATAGACGGACTATCGACTATATTTTTGCAAACAAAGGTGAGTTTCTAATGTGATGTGCATGGCATCCCCAACAATCAATCTCTACTGAAACACCCTAAATATTTGAAACAAAATTTAACTCACGACGCTCCGAATACATTTTAGAGAATTTATTTACTAAATTTGTTTAATTCACCTTTTAATTTGAAATTTTTCAGTTGGATCGTGGAAATTTTAAAATCTAATTTGGACAATGACTATTTAAATGCTGACTCAGGAATATTTTATCCATTACACTTTTAAAAACATCAAAACATGTTTATACTTACTCCATGCAAGTTTGAAATATTATAATTCACTTATTGTTATCCACAAATCAATTTGATTTTTATAGGAAATCATTCAAGAATCATATTAATGAAATTAGAAGTTTAAAGTTTAAAGAAAAGATGGTTGGTTAATATACATGACCCAAAAATTAGGAGATGGAAAGAGAATACAAATAAGCCTACTATTTATCAAATTACAAAACCAAGCCAAAAGAAGGTAATTAGGAATATGAAGCCACAACAATCAAAGGAGGTCAGGGGTCATCCTTCAACAACTCCCAAATAGGATGCACATTAAAACGAGGATCGGGAACCACCCACCCATTCCCATCTTGAGTATGATAATCATCAAAGATGAGCCAAAAAATAGTTAAACACCACCCCAAGAGTGGAAGTATAACTTGGACATTTCCCTACACTAGTGAAGACTATCGAGAAGGTGCTACGTCAAGTGATTTTTCCTAGGTGGATGTTGGAAGGCACCACCCGATGCCCATGGAAGAGAAGAAAACTAAGCATAGGACAAAAAAACAAGGGGCATCTAGGCAAAGGTGACATAGAACAATATGGAGGATGATCTATAAGTGCATGACTCATGGTGCAAAGGGAACTCCCTCAGTGTTGGAGAAGCTCCTAAAAGTTTTGGAATTCCAAAGAAAAAAATTTCAGCAAGTGCGCTTGAATTTGCATATACAAAGAGGATATGATAGGAAATTTTTCATTATTGAGAACTCTAATAAAATATTTTTGCTAAAGATAACCAAATTTTGAGATTTCCAATTTGAAAAAGATAACAACATAGAAAAATTATAAATAAAATTAATGGATGAAATCCAGCTAGCATGATTCTCAAAGAAAATTAACTCCCACAAATTTTTTTAGAGTGGTAGGTCCTAAAAAGTTCATGGATCCAATGTGAGCTAGAATAGCCTCAAAGGAAAACCAAAAAGTATGTTTGATGAATTCCCACACACATAGCAAGGAAATTGCATGAAGAGGCCAAATCACGAGAGGATTACCAAAGGGAAATCCCTAGTAGGTAAAGCAAAAACTAAAATGGGTTAACTTAAATTCCAATTTGAAGACCAAATTCAATTGAGCCGAGAGATTCAAGTACATGGAGACGAGAGAATTTAATTTTCCAAATGCATGGGAAAAGGGACTACATATTTGATAAAGAAACCCCGATGAGTTACCTCAAAAGCAACACCAATATTTCCACCAAGCCTATGGTGATAGGAAGATGAGTTTATAAAGCATCACATCTAGCATGAGCTCATGTATGTAAGTAATGGAAACTAGATGAGAAAGAAGAAGATGGAAATAATTCTATTGCAAAAGTTGCAAGGGAATCCAACCACTAGAAGAAACCATGTAATAAATATTGTGAATACCTCATGTGAAAAGAAAAAGAGATTTGATGCTAGGATTGTTTGCAAAGCAGTAGAGGAAGAAATAAAGAATGAGGAACACTATAGAATGTGATCATTAAATGAGAGATTATTTTGTACTCCATCATCAATCTACTTGAGATGAGTTTTAACAAACTCAAATGCAAACTAGATGCTTTTAAAAAATATACACTTCTCAATTTTAATTAGAAATGTGGTGATTGATATTGCATTTAAAGCCAATATTTCACTAAAACAGCTTTCCCATAATGTATTCCTATATAAATAAAATAGTGCAAAAGGATATTATAATCTGCTTATCCTTCCACTATCCACACAACACATTTAGAGTGCGTAAAGCTATAGTTTTAATTTATGGCTATCAAGAATACCCATACCGCCTTTGTCATGGGGTAAGTAATAAACATCCTCGATGTCTCTATGGAATCCCTAACCATGTTTGGAATTAACCCATAAATTTTTCCAAATGCACAAGTAAATTACCTTTAAATTTGCATTTTCTATAATTATCCTTGAAACATAAGGGAAGACATTGTAAAAGAAACAACTATTGACATTGTGATTAATGGGTCAAGAAGAGCTTGTTGTCAAGATATGTGCAAAAATATATTGCCTTGAAAATTTCTGCACCACACCAATTTTCTCCACAAAGAACTTACAAAATTACATGTGGCTTATATGTGTCTTTTCAATAAAAATAAGAGGTTCATATATGATCCCCTCATATTTTCCACACCTCTGATTTCTCCTACTTCAATCCCCCTTTTCACTTTCCTCTTACTTAGATACTATGGTTCATTCCTTCAATGTTATGTTCATCAATACATCCATATAAACATATCCATTATAACTCTCGTGTGAAATTTATAGTATGCAATTAAATTAACTAAACAAAAAAATGTTGATCTTGAATAGAGATTGTTACATCAGACAAGAAAAATCATTAATGAGGAAAGTTATTATATTTACAAAATAACCTAATAACCCATAAAAGAAGTAAAACTCTATTAGTTTAATAGAAATTTATACTTTTTACATTTAATTCAAAAATTCATTAACATTATAAACATCTTAAAATAGTTTGACTCCAAAATATCATAAAATTGGTGAATATAATCATGTCTTTCATATCCAACAAAATAAAAATTCTCCAAATATTATAATTTTTTCCATATATCCAATATATCAAAAGTGATCGTACCTTTACAATCCTATCGACATGTGTTTGAATGGTATTATTCATCTAATACCTATAATAAAACTAGAAATCACGCCAAAAGGAGATTCAATGTTACCTTGATAACTAAAATATGAGGGGTTTTAGATTTGTTGGGGATTTAACGATGCACTAAAGAGGTATATCTTATATCTCGTAATAAGACATGTAACATTTGTAAGGTTACTAAAGCAATTCTAGGATGCACCAAGAGGCGCATTTGACCTTAATAACAACACAAAAACATACATATACCACAACCAATCAATCATTATGTTAATGATAGGGTCACATATAGTGTGGCCTTTCCCTAAGTGGCACAAGGATGCTAGAATTTTACCATCGACTAGGCCAAAAACCTAGGTGGGATTGATTTTTTTATCAAATACAATTTTTTCGAGTCAGAGAGTAAATTCCAAGATGAACTAAGCTCGTAACAAAAACATGTCTACTCGTTAACACCTCCAACTATTTCGGTAATGTCACCCAAGGTAAAGATGGAGGAGAAGTGGTTATATTTAATCTATCTCGGCCCATGTGTGCAAACCATGTGTCCACCAAGCATATGAAGTGATTATTAAATTTTACATATAATTCTTTTACTTAATTCATATACTAAATTAGTTTTCTTTTTGTAAATTTTTATTAGACATTGTAATCATCCTATATATCCTAATTTTTATAATAATATTTGATTTACAAAATTATATCTATTTAATTTTAATTATAATTTAATACATTTGTTAGTGCATAACAAAATGAAAATAAACATTTATACTAAAACACAATCCAAAGGATGTTCCTTTTTCATAGTTTTTGTGACATGTTTAAAGTTTTAATATTAAACGCATCAATTTTTTTACTTTCACTGCAAAAAAATATTTTAGCACATTGTTTTCCATCATAAAAATTCATTGCAGTATGTGACCAATTTTTCATACATTATTTCCTGTGAGACATCATTTATTGCTTGATCTTCTTTTGAGGGGTGCACTTTCTCAACTATTATATCCTATCAACAAATTATAATCGATTCTTTATTGAAATAAATGAAATCACAAAATTTACAAGGTGTCTTCTTTCCCACGTCAACATTCGACCCTCCATAATTAATTTTTACACACCAACACCGCATGAGACATTCTTTATAGAGTGATTAAAAAATAGTTTAAGGCATGCAATTAAAATGTCTCTTTAAAATAATGGTCGACCTATGTGAATCGAGGCATTTAAGGTAGGAAATGATGAGAGTGAGAGAGGGATAAGAGATAGAAGTCGAATGAAGATGAGAATCTTTTTACTTATTATTGAAAAGCATATCCATATAATAATGATGAAGTGTACAATGCTAATCATACAAAATCGGGTGGAAAATATCACACCCCACCTGCAGAGTAAAAGTAGCCATTAAAAGGCTATGAGTGACACATATTACATAGTCATATCAAGATAAGCTTATCAATCAAAAAAAGTTAGAGCAAAATTTACGTAAACTAGAAGAGAAAAAATGCTAGGCGGCGGCAAAGTGAACATGAAGGTAGGTGGCGATTACGGGGGCTCTTCAGACGGTCACCCCACCCACCAGATGGTTAGCGGGGCATCAAGAATCGGCTCCCAACCGCGGCCTACGGCCAGCTCCTCCTCATTGCCCTACCGCTGGTCTGGGCGATATAGCTAAGGAGATCCAAGGAAACTTGGAGTGATCAAGCACCTACCACACGTAACCACCACTTCGCCCGGCCAAACACCCCGACGTGGGAAGAGCCCGAAATGGAGGTGGAGAAGGAATCCGCCGATGAGGGAGGTGCTCCGCCACCCATGAGCCGACTCCCGATCAAAATTGTGCGCCCACAGAATGGAGTGATGACCTTATTAACAGGAGCGGTGATGAGGAGAATCGGGGAATATGACCGATAAGGCATGGGGTGCTCCCCAAAGATCCAAAGAGGGTCTACAGTGTTCCAACTCAATGCATACTTTTTCCACTTGAACTTGGATCTCAAGCGAGACATTGGAGATAACAACAAGTTTGTTAGAAATAAAAAAGTTCTATCCACACTCCTTGTTAAAAATAGCTGAGTTTCTACCTTTCCAGATGTGATATAAAATAGTAGCTCTACAAGAATGAAAAATGTTGTAAAATTTTGCAAGAACAAAGGTCGAGTCCCCTAGAAGAACCATTTTCCATGTAAAGAATGTGGGCAGAAAAGGTTGAAAAAGGGTATGAATCCAGAGTCAGGAAGACTAAGCATAGGGGTAGAACCAAAAGAGATGAAGAAGAGTCTCAATGTGGTTGCAGAAAGGGCAGTGCAATGAAAGAGCTCCCATAAGAATGAGACGTTTGCCCACAGGAAGCCCTTGGTGGAGAATACACCAAAGGAAGTGAGTAACTTTGGGCTCTATAGGAATGGCCCAAACAACCTGAAAGCGTTGCTTCCAACCAAAACGGGTGGAATGTAAGCTCCAACGAGCATTGAGCTTATTAAAAGGGAGCTACTTTTGAGAAAGAAGCTCAGAACCCACACAAGGTTTGTAGTTTCTTAAGGGGGGCAGGTGGCAAATGCCACCAAACCACCACAAAGGCTGCGTATGAACCCTAATTTTATGCAAATAATCACCAGTATGAGCTCTTGAATTAGAAAATGGCTTCTTTATCATTGTCATGAAGAGAAAATTTAGCTTTCAGGTTGATCCATGGAAGCCAATCCCTAGTGGCAAGACAAAAAAGGTCCCGAATAAACTTAACTCCTTTTCTAAAAAGACGCATACCCTTAAAGTGCACCAAAGAGCAAGTGGTTTGTCCTTAAATTTAAAAATTGGATTCCACCATAAGATGAGACAACTGAGAGAGCCCATTTTGGAAACCATCACCCTAACAAAGTAGGTGGGGTTTGAGGAGCTCCTAGGATTTCCAAATACTTTTAGCCGCAAAAGAACCACCAATTTTAAGAGGAACAGAGCAAAGCAATAAAGAATAGTAGTTCGAACCTGTCATGCCTTCCGATTAAGAGGAGACCCTTGAGATATACAATGCCCGAGCAAAATTTTCCAAGATTCCTCACCTTCAAGGTCGAAATTATCCATTTAGCGGTAAGAGCAACCTCTTGCAATTAGTATGTTGATAAGGCCAAGACCGCCAAGTTTTTTTTGGGCCTACAAAGAACATCCCAAGAACCCTCTCGAAAACCATGGTTCCCCTTAGAGTTGGCCCAAAGGAATTCACATAGAATTTTTTTCCAATAGGAGGAATAGTAGACATGAGTGGCAAAGCAAGAACCTCGAACAAACTTGAAATTTTCCAAAGAAGAGATAAATGCTCATGAGCCAAAAGGATTTTTTTTTTTTTCAACTCGTTGAATCACATAGTCCCAAAGGTCACAGGGGAAGCCATGAAGGCAAAGGGGATGCCAAGAAATTTAAGTCAACAATAGGTTCAATCCAGATCCATTGAAATCCCTCTAGCCAAGGAGGTTTGGGACGCACCGCCCGCCTCGTGAGCACTCGGGTTTTTTTCCATTGAATGGCGTAACCCAAGCAAGAAAAAGGTATCAAGACATCGTGATAAGCATTAGAAATAAGCCTCGACTCACCAAGGTGAGAAAAGAATTGTCAAAAAAATGACCATTAATCAGCTACTAAGGAGAAGAAGGCAGTTGAATGCCTTGGACTAAACTAGCATGAGCAGCATTAGCAAGCAAATAGCTAAGACCTTCAGTAAAAATGACATAAAGAGAAGGAGCAAGAGGGCAACCTTGTTGGATGGAATGATGAAGAGAGAACCACTCAGACTGTTGACCATTGATAGTGATACAGGCACCTACATCTTGGAAGAGCATATTAACAGAGCGGATGAACCGAGGTCCAAAGCCAATATCCTGTAGCATGGCTAGAATGAAAGGCCACTCAACTCTATCATAGGCTTTCTCAAAATCAATTTTGACAAAAAGAGCTAATTGAGAAGTTTGGCATGCATATTCCATGCCCTCCCAAACTGTAATAATGTTGTCCAAGATATATCTATTTTTAATAAAGCTGGTTTGTTCACTCCTCGATGATCAAAGGCAATAGGTTCAGTAAGCTCATTAGAAAGATTTTTAGCAATAATCTTATATGAGACATCGAGCGAGTGATTGGCGCCAAGCTGGGTGATAACCTCTGGATCACTAATCTTAGGTATGAATTAGATGTTGCCTTGGTTGATCAGAGCTCCCAGAGTGTTGGAGGACATAGCTTCTAGATAAACCTGGTAGAGATCCGGACCAACAATAGGCCACAAAGCTTGGTAGAACTCACAGGGAAAACCATTAACCCTAGGGGCTTTATCGTGGCTTCCATCTAAAGAGCATCCTCCTTCAAATCAGCAAGTGTGAGAGGTTGATCACAGCAACACGTTGGCTTTTAGAAAGCTTGCAGGAACAACCTCAATGCATTGAGGAGAGCAAAGATCACGAGCCGAGTAGCAGTTTCGGGTAGCAAACATAAAGATGGTAGTGATGCAAAAGTTGTATAATGTCGTAAAAGGGTAAACCTTTGATTACCTTCCTTGATTGCTTTGATTTTGGTGAGAGTTTGATTAGATTTAAGAGAAGAAAAAAATTCCTTAGTGACTCTATCACCAATTCTGAGCCAGTGAAGTCTGGCACAAACTTGAGCTCCTCTAGCCTTATAGTGCTCCTCAATCTAAATTTTATGCTTCCAATGAGCAGCTTGCACTTGAATATGAGTGTTAAAGGGAGACATATTAAGCTCTTGAATAGCTCTCAAGTATTCAATATGAGAGGCTTCATGAGCATTTTTTTGGAAAAAAAGTAGCCTGCTTCCCATAAAGCCAAAGAAAAGCAATGGTGTGAGTGATGGCATGAGACCACCAATCAATCCAGCCAATCCCATCAACAGTGTCTTGGGTAAAGATTCCAAATACGTCTAATGTAATCCAAACTCTTAGATGAGAAAGATGAGATGTATTCAAGTAGAATTGAGTGGATTTGGGCTTGGGACACTGAAAGTTCCATTGGAGCCCAAAGAAAATAGGCTTCTGGTCAAAGACCAAAGTAGTATCCACAATCGAGACCGGAGGTCATGCAGAAGCATCAAAAAGAACCATCATTGTTCTGAGAGTAGAGCTTTGTCAAGGTGTTTATACACTTTTTCATTACCAGCTCGAAAGTTAGACCATGTGAACCACAGAGTGGCAGAATTTGAGTGGTTGGGATTAAACAAACAAAGCTTATTACACAAGTAAAACAAGGATTCACACTCCCAAAGACACCAATGCATAGGAAACCAGCCCAATTTGTCTTCATGAGATTCCACCATGTTAAAATCACCACAAATAAGCTAGGTAGTAGAAGGCTAGTGATCAACCAGCCACCGCCAAAAAGAAGAGCACTCACATCATCAGAAGCATAAATGTTTGCCAACCCAAGAATATGACCGTCAAAATCAAAAAGGGTCCACACCACCGATGGGTGGGGTCAAATCTCCATGATATGACATCGAGGTGAGGTCGACTTAAAAGAGTGAAAACAACACCTTGACCATCATCATGCGCTGACATCTGGTAGAGAGAACCAGCCGATGGTATGCATAGCGTAAGAAAGTTGGAAGCCAGTGATTTTGACTTCCCGTAAACACAAAACCCAAACTTTGTAAAATACTTAAAATCGCCTCTCGACAAGATATCTCATGAGTCAAATTAGTGAGCCCCCTAACATTCCATGAGTAAACTATCATGGAGAACTATCAAGGTGCATGGTTTCCTCCTCGAGGCTTGTTAACACTCCAAAACGGTTAGAAAAAGTGACTTGTTGTGCATTCCCATGCAAATAGTCTCCAAGCTCAAACTGTCGGTGAGGTCTCTATGAAAAATCCTCATCGAAGGAGGGAGGGACTTCTTGAATGGCGTAAGGCTGATTTTCTCTCTATCTCGAGTAGCCAAACCACTGGTCTAGTGTTATCCATGATGCTTGAGGGTTCGGGAAGCGAGGGGTGTGCAAAAATAGGCACCGATGGGTGGGAACTGATGACAATAAGAGAATTTGCGAGTCCGTGAGATGGCGTATGAGGGCTTGGAAAGGGATGCAGAGATGGCTTTATAGAGCAGAAGCGAGGCATTCACTAGTTTTTAAGTGGTAGTTTGGGATTTATTGTGAGATGAAGGTTTACGGCCAGTAATGGTGGTCAATCCATTAAAAGGGGGTGTGTTGGATTTAGGGTCGATCGGGGCTTCTCAAGAATGCATGGTGAGCTTTGTGTCATGAGGGGACAATCCTTGATCATATGATCGGTGGATTGGCACCGGAAACAAGTTCTGGGCAAGTTAATATAAAGCACCTTCCATGCAAAGCGTGTATCCCCACCTGGATGTCGAGGGTATCCTTAAGGTCCTTAGAGAGATCAATTTCCCACACTGCACTGCTTCGGGGTCGAGATGAGTAAAATTTGGGTTGTTCATGGTAGATGAGATGACCCAAGGGTTTGATAAGCTAGTCAATAAAGCCCCATAGAGGCAATGGCAGACCTGGAAATTCAATCCAAATAGGAATCTTGAGTTTGGCTTGCTTAAACTCAAAGTCCCGAGTCCAAAGGGGAAAACATCACAAGGATATTATGAATAAACCAGGGACCATGGTTGACAACAACTTTGCAATGCTCAAAGATTAGCAAAGTAAAAACAAAAAACCCTTGGTCATATTCTGAACTCCCTCAACTTTGACGCCATGGGGTTGCCAATGGTTATGAATCCATTGACGGAGGATGCCTTCCGGGAATTCACCACAAAGTAAGTAACAAGAGAAAAGATTCAAACCAGTTGCATGCTTTATCAAACGCAGTAAATCAAGCACAATATCGGGAAGGAGTATCAGAATCCTTACCTCATCGAATACCTTCAAATGAATTTCCATGCTCTTTTTGGTGCCATTGTTGTCAAAAAGCTCCTCATAAGATCAAAGATCAATAGATGCATGGCCCGAGGAGGTGGTCATTATATAAGCCACCCAAGGGGCGGGAGGTGATCAATACAAAATTAATGTAGATATTCCCACTGATCAAAGATCGGCAGCAGGATGCTATGGCAGCATACGATAAGCCAAGCATTCACCGCACAAAAATCGCAGAGCCTAAAACCCTTTCAAGATGAGAATCTTAGATAGAGATAACAAAAAAGTTAAGATTGATTGTTAGAATTAGAAATTGTTAATTTCTCCCATGAGTCTTTTTTGGATACAAACAAAAAAATTATTTATCATGATTTGGTTATTTAGTTAAGTCTAGTTCCTATTTTTAGGAAACATAACGAAAACAATTGAAAATTACTATACTCTATTTGAAAATCATGCCTTCTTATATCTCATTTTAAAACAACAGTATATTTTTAGGAGAATCTATGTTTAGATGAAATCCTTTTATATATGAGGCGTATGTAATAGCTTTTTATATTTAATCAGAGATGCAAGTAGTAGAAAACAATGTAAGGAAGCACAACCAAAGGAATTTATGAATGCTAGACATGCATCACCCCAATTTCTGAGTTTTAGACTTTATTTTTATTTGTAGATTTGATTTCTCGAGGTTGTTATTTCATTTTCTTTATTCTATAAATTAGTGATTAAACAAAAATAAATTTAACCTAAACCCTATATATCACAGAGTCACCTATAATAAATAATCAAGGAAGTACATATTTGACGTAAGTAATAAGCTAAATAAAATCAAACCCTAAGGGAAAGAAAGGGAACACTAAGACTTAATTGATTTCATAATAAATCCTGAAATGTTATAGACTAAAAGACCGATGAAGAGGAGGAGGAAATTGTCGTAACCGCACTTGATAAATTTTGTAATTTTCAAACATGTATGGATTGGTGTGCCTCGGACTAGGTTAAGGGTGCCTAGGGTGCGAGAGTGTGCTCCCTGGCACCTATGTCTACAAAAATGGGCAAAACTTGAACCTTCTAGTGTTGCAAGGTGGTCACTAACCTTCATTGTTGGTCACCAAGATGTCGTTGGATGATCATGGAATTCTCCTATAACCTATAAAATAAATGATCTCCTACAAATCCCCAAAACACGTTAAATCCCAAAGAGAAAAATATATAAATGGGGAGTCAAACAAACCCCGACAATTGCCCAACATGGTGAACTTATGACCTAGCGTTTCACCACATCCCAAACTCAATGTAGTTCTTATGTGTGTGTGTATAAATCATGCCCTAAGAAGCTCTTGTGTAAGATGCACTTGATAACGAGTAATAGCTAGATGTAGCAATGTAGATATATGTGTGGATGGAAAAATGAACTTCCCCTCATATGAAGTCTATGCAGAAAATGTAGTCCCTATCCCCTGGGTAAGTGTTATATGGATGCCTTGATGCTCTTAGATGCCTTTGGATGCAACCTTAAGTGATGATAATAGATGCTTATATATTGGTTTTTTATTATGGCCATGTAGCTTTGTATTTATATGATTCCCTTATTTGAATTTTGTAATTGACAACTATAAGGTCAACCCATAAGAAAACAAGATGCCTAAAAGATAAAAGAGGCCTAAAAGAGGTGAGTGAAATATAAAGAGGTCAAAGGCACCTATAGGGGATGACTAACATGGGTGTTAGTGTCCTAGTTGGGCACTAGTGTCTAGATTCAATAAATATAAACAAGTAAAACTTTGAATGGGTCAGAGGGTGTGTAATACCTGGAAACAAAACAAAGAGGCCAAATATAGATGTCAATTACTAGTTTTCTCTCTTATGAATCATATGAATAGTGGTATGTGATTAGGACCTAGAAATGTACCCAAGTGTGTGATTTAGTGTCTACATTTTCCCCACTTTATGTTGTTGAGTGAATACTCGATAACATAAAGTAGAAAAAAATATGCATACCGATAACCATGTAGATTGATGATGAAAGCGTGCCAAGGAGACAAGAAAAATCATGGAGTGATAAAGATGAAGTGTGGAAGCTAAGGAAGAGGAAGTGACCCTAGGGTTGACATGTATTTTTTGTGTCGTGTTGTACCTATTTTTTTGTTTCTGTTGTACAAATTATTACATTTTCCAGCTTTCCACTTGTTAGTATCATATCCGATAGTTCACACGATGTAACTGTTAGTAGCTGCACAAGGAGCTTTTATGGATCCTCAAGTGGTACGGTCTTAAGCTTACACACATTTAAAATTACTAATCGCACGTAAGGTGGAGTCAATATGTAAATGTAAAGTTATTTCGAGATGTTTTTTTGATTTGTTCGTTGTTACATTATAAATGTATTAAGGTTCTTTTGTATTGTATATCAATGGTAATGGTTGAATATTTGAAGAATTAAGAAGAATCTAAAAATATAAATATCATACAACAAAATAATTTAAAGTAGTATTTGAGATGACATTGTTTTGAGGCATTTTTAAAACCAATTAACATGTGTTGTTTATGTTTCCACATTTTACATACATGTCTACTTTTGTACTTCAACTCTATCTCACAATACTTGCTTCCATTATGTTGTGACGGATGTCAAAGGCATTTTGTTCTATAGTTCGTATGCTTTACATTTTACTTACATACTATCAAAAACTTGCAAAGAAATAAAGTATATTGACAAAAAATTTCTCCATAATACTTTGGTCTATGGCCATACCTGTTTCAATTCTCTTATGTTGCCACATGTTAAGAGTATGATAACAAAAGTGAAATGATCATATTGGACACATGTTGGTTATATGTTTTTCCTAAGGCTATCTTTTGAGCCAACTTCTTAAAAATAAAATTATGTTTGGCATTAAGGGAATTACCCCTCAACTCAATACCTATATTGCAATAGGAAGCATAGTAAGTAGCACTACCTCTGACCTAACAAGGGATGCTACCTCTCGACCCTACTAGGGGCTTTCACCCCATACCACTAGTTCCTAGTATGTTATTAAGTACTTTTGAGTTTCCTTCTATATTTAGTGGCACCTCTTCCATCTGCCAAAGATAAAAGGTTCAAGTATGGTTTCATAGGTCATCAATCCCCTAACAAGAAAATAATTATTTATTTAACCCTATTTTCCTTCCTATCATGGCTATCAGAACGCCTACGATTTCGACGCACCAAAACCATGTCAAACCTCATTAAAAACTTAGCAAAATTATGAAAAAAAAATTGTTTATAAGGGTCATGTAAGGGTGCTAAACATTAGATTACATTTAATTAATTCCCAAGTAATACTTTCCACACATTCATAAGGTAGTCGAAATTAAATTAATAATTAAATATTATTAATTTATTTCATAGTCTCATTTCTAACTTGACCCTCCTCTAAGGTTTCCATTAATATTTAATTAAAATATTGGATAAATTAATCACGTTATTCTACCCATTAAATTCCTCTTAAATTTATAAAGGAGTTATTTCCTAAGTTGGTAAAAATTTTACTACCCTTAATAACTTAACATCCATAACCATCATTTAGTGATTTTACTATACATTTTACTTTTAATTAAATTAATATCAAAATACTCATGCACAATATTAATTATTTAATCCCTATAGTCAAATGTCATTTATTTATTTATTAATCCATAATAAAAGGGTCACAATTTAAGCTATCCCACTAAGTGGCCCCATTCATTAAATACCCATACCTTTTATTTAAAACTCATTCCCATAAAAATGTCATCAACTTAAAATTGTAGGGTTAAACATCTACCCTAGGATTAAATCAATATGAGCCATTAGATCCTAGGTTCTCCCTAAAAGCCCTAATATCCTTATGTTTACTTTTTATTCAATTATTTGTCTTAATCTCTTCATTTGTTCATTTGTGTTTTGCAGGTTGAAGGAGGTGGAGGCCATGAAAGCATAAGGGGAAACCATGGAGAAATTTTGTTTTAGATTAGCAAATGGGAAGAATATCTTCCTCCATTTTGCCTCGGCATTCTAGTTTAGTTGTTGTAAGGTTTTGTTATGTAGATTATCTCTTTATTTCTTTTTGTTGAGAAATTCTAACCAAAATCAGTTGAGGGTATTTGTTGGCTCACATTTTCTTGAGCTAAAAAAATTGGGGAAGTCCATTTTGTTTGTTTATTTAGGGTGTATATACACATATATACATGCATGTATATATGTATATACATGTATATATATCTCAAATTCAGTCTAGATCTACATTTTGTTCATTTACCTTCATTTAATGTAATGGTTTAGATTTGAAAAACATGTTTTTGGAAAAGAGGTCCATGCATAGGTGACCGTGCCAAGTAGAATTAACCGGTTGCAAATTATCTCTTTGCTATAGATTTCAGCTTACACTATCGACATTGGTTTCGTGAATCGACCCAAATTATATAAAAGTATATTTAATTTTATGTATTCTCATATATATACATTTGCATATACTTTTATAAAATTTTATGTAATCTAAAGTCTCTTTTATTTTGTTTTCTAAGTACAAAAATCATACATCAAAGTTTAAAGTTGAAAATTTAAATCGTAACCATATTTCGTAGATCGATGTCGAGCTTTCTATTCTACCGATGTTGATTGGTCAACCGGCGCCGATCACTATGGAAAACATTTTTTTAAAAGGGATATATATATTTAAATATATCAAACAAGATTTCTAACTTACCGATTAAGAACAAAATACACAAGTGTAAAAAGACAACTTCTTTCTTGAGTAAAATAACTAAATGTATACATTTTTCTTTGTAATCTAGTTTAAAATTTGGCAACAAGAATACATTTCAACCACAACGCATTTGTTTAAAGGGAAGGAATAAATGTAGCATTACTAAGTATAAGTTCCATTCCTTTTTATCAACAAGAGTAACAAAACATTTACAAGCAAGAACAAGCATATATCCCCATGCATTTCTAATGCAAGAAAACCATTTTCAAAATGAAGGCACAATGAAAACTTTGATTAAATTCCAGATTTGAAAAGAGCTTCATTTCTATTATAAACTACAACTCCAAAATACCTTCTTTCAACTATTACAATACATGGCTTAACATTTTCATTTAACAAGAACTCGAGCTTTAAAATACAAGTACGATGCCTCTTTCTATGTATGATTTAGCCTTCATACAAGCCTCTTTAAACTCACCCACCAAGTACAACAATATGAATCTTTCTTTTGGTCTCAAAACATGTATCTTCATCCCTTTATCAACTTCCAACTCCATAGTTTTTCTCCTTCATCTCCAAATCACAACAAGGAAAGTTGCATAAGGAACACTCACCTCCCAACCTTTATTCCAATAATAAGGTGACGCCAATATTCTTATTTTCCCCGAGCCCCAAAAATGCAGAAATAGGGAATGTTTGAAACCATGTCAACTTTTCACAAAGGCTTCAACATTTCATACACTCATGCAAAAAAAAAAATGTAACACAAACATGCACAAAAACATTCATAGTTACAATATAAACTTTCCAACACATTGACTTAAAATATAAGCCAAATGAAAAGATAAATATTGTAATGCCCATAAAAAAACCCAATTGAGACCCAAGGAACAACCTTGGATTAGATAGGAAAATTATGGAACATTTTTTTGTTTAAAAGTGTCTTCAACCAGGTTACAAGACAACAGTTGTCACAAACAAGGTTCCAGATCAATACTAATTTACTAGATTGTATTTTTTTCTTTATTAACAATTATTAAAGGTCACAAGGTCAAAATTTAGGGTTAGAAAGTTCAATTAGGTTAGGAGGGTAATTTCACACTACACCACTCTCTAACTAGCTTAAAATATTCAACTTGATTTTTCTCAAAATTAATGCTCTCAAAACTTCCCTAAAACATTCCCATTAGATAGGAAATTTCCTCACCTTTCCAATGATATAAAGAAGTCCTCCTAACTCCTCATATTTCTCAAGTTATAGGCCAGCGGACCTTGGGAGGAAAATTTTCCCAAGAGCGGGCTTGCGGGCCTAGGGAAGAAAATTTTCCCATGTGCGGGCCGGCAGAGTGGGGAGAAAATTTGGCACATTTTCCTTCTTTGGGAAAAATCTGATTTACCTCCATGTGCCTGTGAGCCCAAAGAGGACACGTGTTGGATTTACAAAACTCCGGCGGAAAAGAAGGTTGTCGAGCTGCGTTTAAGACATTATGTCTTTTTGGCCAAAAAGTGCTAGGGCTCAAAATGGTCTGTGCCTCCACCAATGCCCAAGGCACCACATGTCGAGCTCTGATTGGTTGCAGGCCGGCGGGGTGGTGGGGAAAATTAGGAAAATTTTCCAAAAAAATGAAGCTCTAAGTTAAAAAGGGATCCGCTTACTTCGCCAATGCCCTCGTGATGCCACATGGCAGCCTCGTATTGGTTACGGGCAGGCGGGAGGCGGGAAAATTAGGAAAATTTTCTGAAAAATTTTCCGAAGTGCTGTTAAAAATGTATCCGCTCCTCCCCTAACGCCTCATGGTGCCATGTGACACAATGATGGCGAATCACAAAGACTTCGAATGTCCGTAACTCGATGGGTTGAGACTCGGTGTGATTGCATAACATGGAGCTTTTCCCAAGTGTGGGACCTTGCGAAATTGGAAAAGCTCTCCGAATGAAGGCCGTTCCTATTCCTCTATTCGATGCGCACATAAAAATTCGAGGGGTTTACTCAAATACCTAATTTAACTTGCCAAGGAGACAGGGTAAGAAGATGCATAAAAATAAAACTAAACTAATAAAGGTGATGCACCGAGGAATGAAGAAACATCTATCTTGCCAATAAAAAAACCATTAAAATGTAATGCAAGATCATGTACGATAACCAACTTGATTTGTAGTGAAATATCGGGAGGATGCAAATGAACATAGAGAGGGTCGAGAATCATCCACACATATGCATTATTTGCTCCAAAGATTGATACAATACGCTACAAAATGCCAAGAGGAAAATTTGCATTACATTTTTAGATGGGAGGTTTGAACTCCACAAATTCCCACCAAAGAGAAGAAGGGAGGGGCAAAAAAAGAATTTCCAACCTTTAGAAAGAAGCCCCTCCTTACAATTTGTAGGAAGAAAAGAGAGGGAGAAGAGAGGAATTCAAAATCTATCCTAACCACCTCCAGATCGCATTTAATTCATCTCATTATGGCGGTAGGTGAGAACCCTAGAAAACCCAAAATATGGTGAACTGTATTTTACATTTTTGAAGAACTTGTTCTCACCCAATTAAAGATATCCAGTTGTAGTTGGACAGAGGACCTCGTAAGCTTTCTGAAAAGTCCAACCCTTGCGTGGATCCAAGCTACCTCGTGAAACGTTATGGCCATCTCGAATATTTCCCCGTGTTAGGGTCTTCTTCTTGTCGGGTTCGGGGTTCTCCTCTGCATTTAAATCGGGTTTGGAGGATGCCTCGACATGTGTTTGATGCTTGTGTTTCCCGAAACCCGCTTCCACCGGTATTGCCAAGATTTCCTTTGTTTCGGGTTCAGAAATTTGACTTGCATATGCATCGGGTTTGGAAGGTGGCTCGACATGTGTTTGATGCTTGTGTTTTCCCGAAACCCACTTCCGCCGCTATTGCCAAGATTTCCTTTGTTTTAGGTTCAGAAATTGGACTTGCATATGCATCAGGTTTGGAAGGTGGCTCGACATGTGTTTGATGCTTGTGTTTCCCCGAAACCCGCTTCGGTCTTGCAAGAAGATTTCTTTTGTTTCGAGTTCAGAAATTTGACTTGCATATGCATCGGGTTTGGGAGGTGGCTCGACATGTTTTCACCCCATGCATTCCGAACTTGTTTCCCAACTTTGAGACCCGATTTTCTTAGGTAGTGTTTCGGGTTTTTCCCACTTCTCCAACATATTTCCTTCGTGTCGTTTTTCCAATTCTCTCGACATATTTTATTCGTGTTGGTATTTTCCACTTCACCTGGGGTAAATATATATAACAATTTGGCGACTCAACAGATTACATACCTGCTAGGTAGAAGATTAGTGGTCCCTTTAGCAATCCATTGGGCATGGAGTCATAAGCAATAACTTGAAACTAACCCGATATCTCGATCCCGAGCCCGATACCACAACTCCTTCTCCGAGAGCACGCTGAAACCATAGAAATCTAACCCAGAGCAACAAAACTCTGGCCAAGCACTTAGGGAAACTAAAACCTAACTACAACAAGACAATGTGCTTACGCACTTAAAGGAATTAAAACCCTAGGCTACTATTTATAAGGGTAAACCTTTTCTTTTCAGTAGCAATGTTTAAGATAGATTCCGTTAACCGGAATCGAGTTCTTCTCTCGCTCAATGTAGACAATTGGAAGGCATTGCTACTCTTACATCCCATGACCATGTAGGGGCCACTCCAAATGGCATCAAACTTGGAATCCCTTCCTGGTTTTGCCCAATCTACATCCCATTTCAGTACTAGGTCCCCTTCTTAGAAGGCGCTTGCTCTTGCTTTCTTATCAAACCATCTTTTACTAAGGCCTCGATCTTTCTCAATCGTTTGAATCGCATGTTATCCGATTTCTTCCAATTCCATCAACTTTGCATACCTATCCTCCATTGGTTTGAACTCACCAACTCCAATCCGGCTTCATGAGTTCCAATGTCGGCAATTATAATGATATAGGCACACCGCCTCTTTCCCATAGACCAAATTGTAGGGAGAACTACACTCGTAGACTTCTTTGGAGTTATCCTATCAACCCATAATGCTGATTTTAGCTTGGTATGCCATGTCCTTTGGTTTTCATCTAGAGTCCTTCTAATGATTCTTAGCAAATTCTTGTTCGTGGACTCTGTCTTCCCATTACCCTATGGGTAATAGTTTGAAGAGGTGCTCAAGTAGATTCCATTCTCGACAACCCATTCTCGTAATTTTGGAACCTATGAATGCCAATGCATTTTCTGATATGATAGTGGCTGGCACACCGAACCTGGTAACTATTCCTTCATAAAAGTCTTGTATGTTAGACTCATTTGCTTCTTTGAGTGCTACTGCTTTGGTCCACTTGGTGAAATAGTCTTGCCATGAGAATCCACTTGTGGCCTTGGCTTGAGTTTGGATTGATGACCCCGATGAAGTCCAATCCCCATTACATAAATGGTTGGTCAACCAAAATTGGGTGCAATGGAAGTTCTGCTAGTCGTTCTTTGCCTCGTGAAGAGTGCACATTTTTTTGCACTTTTTATCCATGTGTAGCAAATCATTGAACACTGTGGGCCAATAATACCCTGCCTTCATTATCTTGAGAGTCATACCCATGGGGAAAAATGTCCTCCAAATCTCCATCGTAAAATCTCGTAACACCCTCTCAATTTGATCTCGTCCCAATGCACCTCAATAGAACTCCATTGATGTCCCTTTTGAACACAAAACCATCAACAAGCACATATGGAATAGCTTGTAGTCTAAAGTATCTCCTCTTTGCTTTGCTCATTTATAGAGGGCATAGGCCTGTCTCGTAGAAGTGTATCATATTCCAGTCCAACAAGGAGTAGGCACATCATTGCTTTCCTGTTTCGACCATCATGTAGTATCAAGACAGTCTCTTTTTCATCACCTGCTTCAACTTGTGACTCAAGGCTAGCTGCTCACATAGTCCTTTTCCACATACTAGTTTGGTGACCTTGATATCGATGTCATATTCCATGACATGATTGATCCATCCTACACGCTTCTCATTCGATTCTTGTTTAGAAGGAAGTCCTTGACTCCGCATGAGAGACCAACAATTGGATCTTGTTGCTTTGAGACTAAGTGCTTGAATTTATTTAAGCTCCCGATCACCGCAAGGACATGATTTTCGATGAAAGAGTACCTAGTTTCATATTCCTCCAAGCCTTGATTGAAGAAAGCAACTGGTTTTTCTAATCCTCTTTGTTTTTCTATACCAGATTGTAGAAATTGTGTTTCCACCACCAAAGGCATAGAGCATGAATTCCTTGTAGAAGTCTAGATTGACGAGAGTTAGAGCTTGAGATATAGCCTCTTTTATTGCTTCAAAACTTTCCTTGCCTTCAGCTATCCACTTAAATGTCATGCTCTTCTTTAACATCAGTGTTATTGGCTTTACGAGAGCTGCAAAGTTTGGAACAAACCTGTGGACAAAATTGATCCTTCCTAAGAAGCTTTGACGAGCCTTCTTATGGCTTGGCAATGGCAACGCTTGAATTGCTTCAACTCTTTCGGGTCAATCGTCAACCCTTTTGAAACAATATGGCCTAGAAGTTCTCCTTCGTGAGCCAAGAATATGCATTTTTGGGATTCAATGATACCCCAAATCTTCTACACCTCTAAAATACCTACCTCAAATGAAAGAGATGATCCGCTACATTTTTGAGAATACAAGTGATGTCATCAAGATATATCGTAACTATTTTGTTGATCAACCCTTGAATGCCATATTCATTGCCCTTTGGAAAGTGGCTCCAAAGCATTTGATAGCCCAAATGGCATCTTCTTGTAGGCATAGGTGCCCCATTTGGTTGTGAAAGCCGTCTTCAACTAGTCACATTCTTTCACCATTATCCGATTATACCCCGAGTAGCCATCTAGGAGAGAGCATCTCTCCGAACTCCATACACCACTTGTAATATTTGTTCCATTGAAGGAAGTGGGTAATGGTCTTTGAGAGATGCCTTGTTGAGGTCTCGAAATTCCACACACAACCTGATTTCTCCGCTCTTCTTCTTGACCGGAACCAATTTTGCAACCCACTTGAGTGCTTGATCGGGAATATAATGCTTTCCTCTATTAGCTTGTTTAGGTCTTTCTTCATTATAGGCTCAATGTGAGGGTTGACGGTCTCTGCTTTCGCCTAATGGGCTTAGCATCCGGATCTAATTCTATGGTATGTTGTGCCAACTTGGATTGAATCCTCTCAAGTCTTCATAGCTCCAAGTGAAGACATTTGGAAATTCTTGCAAAGCAGTATGAAATCTGATTTCTCCCGCTCAAAGGGCCACTTTACCAATTTGAAGTGTTTTGCCTTCCCTAACCGCATTGGCTCAATCTTCTCTCTTGACTCGTATGTTAGCCTTTTCCCGTCGTTAGGGCTGAAGATAGAATCCAATGTTACTAAACCCTTGGGAAGCTTGTTTGTCCACAAATGCTGCACTACTTGATCTTCATACTTGCTGCTCTAGTTTGTCCCGATTCCTAGCCGAGAATTCAGCCTCTTCTTGTAAGAAATTGACAATCTGTTGATCATTCTCAAACACCTGCCACTTGTGTTATTATCTGGAACGTTGGCCTCACAATCACATGGATATGTGGTTGTGTTTTTCCCTTCTAATGTTGTCAACCACATAAAATGTTTCTCTAACTGCTACGAGCCTATCTCGTGGCTTCATTTTTCTTCCTGGTATGGACACAATGTTGAAAGCTTTGAAATCCTCAATGAGGTCCCATACCCTATTCTTGTAGTTCCTCAAATAGATATTCTTTGTAGCATGTTTTCCCCGACTTGGTTGATGATTAGCTCGCTATCTCCAAACACCTGCAAGTTCTTTATGCCCTTTTTCCTGGCCCAATGAAGTCCATGAATCAAGGTCTCATATTCAGCTGTGTTGTTTGAACAGGAAAACTGGAAATGAAAAGCTGAAAAATATTTGATGCCTTGTGGTGAAATAAACATTGCACCACCTCCAACACCTTGTTTGCTTCTTGAACCATCGAAAAATAGTTGCCAAACTTCATTGTCATCCTTTTGTTCAGGCTTAGTGATGTCAAGAATGGGTGAATTTTCTTTGTGTACACAATACACGCCCAATTCAGATTCTTCAATTTCCTTGTATGGGTCAAATTCATGACTCTTGTTTGCCCATTCATCCAAAGTCAAATAAGGAATTCCCTCGACCTTAGTACTTGTTTCTAGATCATTTGAACACTCCTCCTGATCAAAGGCTAAGCAATTTGCATTGATAGGACTTGGCACATGAGGTTCAATATGGAAATTGGCAATTGGTTCTGACCTGATTGTTGCTTTGGCCCCATACCTCGTCTTGAAAATCATGTGTGACCAATCTGCAGATAAATATCCACCAATTTTTGCAGTGAAGTCTCTTGATAGACACAACACAAAGAGTGGCGGAAGGTCAATCACAGACACATCTTATAGAACTGTAACATTAGGACAGGCATGTAGTGTTAGGCTTAACCCTTTTATGACCCCAACTATTTGAACTGTTATTCCATCTAGCTATACTACTCCTTTCAACACTAGCTCATACTTCAGACCCAGTTGATCCACTATTTGCTTCGGCATCACTGAACTACTTGCCCCTGAATCTATCATGCAATTGTGTACCAAGTGGTTCCCAACAATCAATGACACATAGAATGGTGGAGGCTTCAAATTTTTGCTTGTTTGGCCCCATCATGTTGCACTGCATTAGTGAGAACTTTCTCATGTCCCCGGCTTTGGTACATTTGAAGCGGACCAATTAGCCATCATGCAGCTTGCAATAAATCTCGTTGCCCTAGGATCGCTAGTGATTCCCACATGGAAATGTTCACATGTGTCTTCTTCATTTAATTGATGATGTTGAAAGGGGATGAATTGTCCTTTTGATGTCCCTTACTTGGCGCAACCTTTTCTGGAGCTTGATAAGGTGCCCGTGTTGCTACAACAGTACCTTAGGTTGATTTTGCACATTTGGGCTGTGATTGGCCTATCGGCCCTCTTGTTGTGTAGGAGTGGGTTGAGAAACAACTAGATTAGACAGTTTTCCTCTTCTATGCTTCTCTTTTTTGACCGTGTGTTGATAAATTTCATGCCTTGAAAAGGTCATTAGTTAACTCCACGAAGTCTTTCATTTGCCAATTGGCCAACGTGGTTTCGTTGGAGGTACTTCTTGTTTCATTTCTTGTTGATTCCCTTCTTGGTTTGGTTCTTGAGGCACACCAATGGTTTGTACCATCAAGGCCTGATTTAGTGCACCATTGAAACACGCGATTGATTATGAGGTAAATTGCAAGGGTAATACCAATCGTACTCTTTGTGGCATGTTGTTTTGTGTTGGAATTGTTATCCAAAATGTGCCCCTACTCATTTTGTGGCTAACTCCTCCCATTCTTCCCTCTCTTGTGCCTCAGTCACAAAATTTTTGCTTTCAGGCACTCAAAACCTTTTGGAAGTGGCACCATTGGATAGAGCTCTTTCTCAGCTTTCCAGAAAGGTAAAGTTTTCCTCCTAACTCCATGTATTTTTCAAGTTATGGCTCGGTGGAGTTTTTGTGGGAAATTTTCCCCTGAAAGGCCCGCAGCCAATGAGAATGTGCCACGTGTCCAAGAAAGTGGCGGGGTTGGAGGAGAACTTGGTTTTTTACCAAGTGTTTTGGCAAAGGTTTCAAAAGGAAATATTTTTCCCACGGACCCGCCGACAAATCAGGGGCTGCCACGTGTCCAGGGGGAAGATTTTGAAAATTTGGCTAAGTGTTGGTGCAAGAAATTTTTTTGAAGGATGGCCCCACGGCCAATAGAAACATGCCACATGTCCAAGGAGGTTCAGACCGGCAGAGCGCGGGTGGAAATTGGGAATTTTTCCCAAAACATTGGCGCAAAAGTTAAAATGCCTACGGAGTCTCCACCAACTAATCACATGAGGACACGTGTCAAGGAGTGGCGGGGCATGGGGAATATTTGGAAAAGTTTCCCAAGGAGAAAATAAAGGAAAATTCAGAAGGGAAAACCCGCCCCCTTATTGCGAGCCAATAGAATCTCGCCACGTGTCCAGGTGGGGCAAAAAATTCAGAGCAAGCCCGCGAGGAAATTTAGGAGGGTCAAACCCGCATCCAATGGGGTTTTGACACGTGTCCAGGCCAAAAATATCAAAGCGACCCGCATGAAAATTTGAAAGAATGGGCCCGCTCCCAATCAGAGCATGACACGTGTCCCAGCTCACTCAAGACACTACTGGGAAATTTTGGAAAATCTTCCAAAGGCTAAAACAAAGAAAAATGGAGCAGGAGGGCCCACGCCCAATAAAATTTTGCCATGTGGCACCTGGACTGGTGGGGCATGGGGAAATTTTGAAATTTTTTCCAAATGACCAAAAAGGTAAAAATTCAAAAAAATTCCCACCGACCCGATTTGGCCCTGTTTTTCCCTAAAACTTCAAATCGCCATATCTTTCGATCCAGAGCTTGGTTTTTTGTGTTCTTTATATCAATGGAAAGATGGTGAAATTCTCTACAAGATTCAAGGGTTATTTTTGAATTTTAGTAGAGTTTAGAGAGAGAAAATAAAGAAATTCCTCCGCACGTGGTCATGGATGAAATGACGTTTCAACCACCGTTTTTAATGAAGAATGGCTCGCATTCTCTCCCAGCATGGTTAAAAATGTTAGGGAATGGGTCTGTCAGGGCACCCATGCTGTTTTGATGGCATTTTGGTCAATGGTTGAACCCCTTGCATGTTTTCCCGCATTTCTCTCTCCTGGGGTCGTGGTTTGCACTGTAAAAGCCAGAATGAGTTCATTTTGCAAAGAGAGACACTTTTTCAGCTCTACAACTTCCTTTTTCTTCCTCCTTGGTAGAATTTGTGAAGAAATTTTACCTTTCCATGTAATGCAACACCTTTTCTTGCCTCTGGATCACTATAATGTACTGTATTGATCCGAGATGTTGATATATGTTCTATGATTAAAATCCTCAATCCTTTCATATATCTATCATTGCTTTCTTAATATTTCATTACATTTTGAGCATCTGTGCATGTTTTGTGCCATGTTTCCTTGTGGATTGTGTATTTCATGTAGCATCAGGTGTCTACAACTCCTTTGGTGCATCACCTATTAGCATTAGTTCTTTCTTTTTTTGCATTCTCTATCTCTGTCTCCTTGGAATTTAGAGTAGATTTAGGAGTTTAAACCTCTGCAATTGTGCAAGTGAAATAGCTGATCAGAGGAGTTGAGGAACCAGCCTCTAATCTAGAGATTCCTCTTCCATTTTGCAAGTCCCACACTTGGGAAGAGGATTCAATGTTGTGCAATCACACTGGATGCATAGGGTGATCAAACTAGAAATCTGATCAACATCCAGGGGGTGCTGCTGATTTGCAACAACAGTTTTGGCATGCCCGGTGGGACCTTAGAGGTCTTCCACTTTATCTTTGATAGGTTGGTGTGTTCCTGTTAAAGATTCAGCCTTTTGGAGGCACTTTCAAAAGCACATCTGGTGACTCCATCTAGTAAACAACTCATTCTCTAAGTTGCAGACCTGTTTTCCATTCATTTCCATCCATTCTTATTTCCATCATTTTCATTATTTTCCATTCCATGAAGTTGTGCAATCATGACTTCATTTCCATCATGGAATTCACATTTACAATAGTAGTTTATCACACCTCCAACATGTTTTACAAATCCTCCAAATCAGCATTTTGATCAAATTCAAAATCAGCATGTCTACCCATATGAGCAGCAAAGTGCAAAGTCGGGCTTGGATATGAAGCATGTCAAGCACAAGGGTATGCTGTCATGAGGGCAAATCAAGAAGAAAATGCAGATCTCTTGAACAAATCCAAAAGATGGAGGTAAACATGGTGCAATCCAGGCTCAAGCACAAATGAAAGCATTTAGAATCAGTTGTAGAGCACCTTTTCCATGGGTGGGACCTTTTCCAAGGCATTACAGCCCCAAGAGAAGCTAGACTTCATGATTACAACACTACCATTGCTTGCAAAGTGGATCAAGGAATAAAGGTGTATGAGAGGAGTATTCAACAACCTTGTCAACAGTAAGCACACCATCTCATGCCTTTTCTCTCCCTCTTTCCCAATCTATTTTATCTCAAAGAGTGTCAAGTTTAAACTCTCCATCTCGCTGTCCCAAGTGTTGAATCCATTTCTCCATTCCCTAGTCTTCCACCCCATCTCAATTCTTTCTGTCCTTTTCCCTTCCAAACAGCCTTTTCCCTCCAAAGAAACAAGAGTTCCTACCTCCTCCACCACCACAAAAAATTGCAAAATCAATTGAGTTACAATCCACTTCTCCTCTTGCATTCCCAAATCCATGTTGGGAGGATAAAAATCAGAATGCCAATCAAGGAAAACAGCAGCAGAAAGAAGAGCCAAACAAGGATGAAGAAATTCAAAGTCTGAAGAGTTGGGCTCTTAAATTGGGATCACAAAATCCCCTTGATGGTGAAACCAATAGAGGATGTTGAAGTTGGAGAACAAGTGGAAAACAAGGCTGATTTTATAACAGCAGTGAAGTGATAAAAACAACAGTTTGTTGGTGATGAGTTGGGTGTCCATGTTGGCACTTTGCCCAAAGAAAATGTTGATCCAATTTACACTGCAAAATCAGCCATCGAGAAGGAAGGAAAACCATCTCAAAACCCCATCTTTGAGGAGCAAATGGATGAGGTCAAGTCAGTTTTTACAATAGTAGAAGAAGGAAGCATTATTGATACATTTTTGCTTTCATTTGAAGGGGCTGATTTGATTGATGAAGCCATTATGGAGGTGAACAAAACAGGTCCAAATTGTGAGCAAAAGGCACAAGAAATTTCATGCTTCTCTCCCACTTCATCTCTCCAACAATCTGATTTTTGGGATGAGTTTGGATTGACAAGTTTCATGTTTGAAAATGAAGTTATACAGGGTGAAGAAAATGTAGATTTGGAGGCCACCATACAAGAGGGAGAGACTTTGCTGCAGCAAGACATTCAAGAGTTTGATTTGCCATCAGACTTAGAAGAATGTTTAGATGAAGAGCTAGCTGAAATTACCATGTTTCCTTCTTCACCATTCATTCTCCAACAACAAGAACTTGCTGCCATGGACAAAAGAGTTCAAGGACAACAGCCTACAGTTTGCAACATGCCTCTTGAATCAAAGATGGAAGAATTTGATCTTCCAAAAGCTATAATGGAGGAGCTCCAAAGCCAACAATGTATTACAGCAGGTAACAACAATGCAAAAGCAACTTCATTGGATGTTGCAATCAATAACGAGGAGTTACACACTATAGAAGAGTTCCATGTTGCCATGAAGGAAGAGAAAGGGCAGAAAAGTCCTACCATTGCTTCCACATCACCCACCCAAGAAGGTCTACAAGAAGACTCCATTTTTGGAGTTGAAAATCAGAGCTATGGGCATATCAAACGGATCATACCTTGCCCAATAAGGTATTTGACTTCATTGGAGTCAAAGGAGAAGTCACAACCAGTCATGCTTGCTTCTAAGCATGAGGGTGAGCTACAAAGTACCAAGGATCAGCTGTCATACCTCTTCAATCCAAATGCAGAGCAACTAAAAGAGGTATTGGATTTGTTTTCAGTTGACACCTTGATGATTTGGGTAGAAGACCAGCTTCTTGTTGATTTTCCACTCATCCAATCAGCCATGTTCAGTGCCAAATCAGTTGCATGGTTGCAACTTTTGAGAAAGGGAAGCTATTTCTCCCAACCAGTTGCAGGGTTTGTTTAGCCCACTTTTGCTTCCAGTTAGAGTAGGATAGGTAGTTTTTCTTTCAGTAAAAGAAGTGCTTGTGCACACTCTGCATGTTCCATTTTGGAGCATGTATGACTTTTAGTTTTGTACATAGTTTTTGTGGTGCTGGTTTTGCTCTTGCACAGTCCATTTCAGTGGGTTTCCAAGTGGCTCAGAGAGGAGGTTTTCAAAGTTCAGATCAGTTTGCAGGCTACAACTCATGACTCCATGCCCAATGGATGCTTCAAGCAACTGGTAACTTCATCCAGCAGGTAGATGACCCCTCTGAGTCACCAAAATTGTTATCCAAAATGTGCCCCCTGCTCATTTTGTGGCTAACTCCTCCCATTCTTCCCTCTCTTGTGCCTCAGTCACAAAATTTTTGCTTTCAGGCACTCAAAACCTTCTGGAAGTGGCACCATTGGATAGAGCTCTTTCTCAGCTTTCCAGAAAGGTAAAGTTTTCCTCCTAACTCCATGTATTTTTCAAGTTATGGCTCGGCGGAGTTTTTGTGGGAAATTTTCCCTTAAAGGCCCACAGCCAATGAGAATGCACCACGTGTCCAAGAAAGTGGCGGGGTCGAGAGGGAGAACTTGGTTTTTTACCAAGTGTTTTGGCAAAGGTTTCAAAAGGAAATATTTTTCCCCGCAGGCCCACCGACAAATCAGGGGCTGCCACGTGTCCAGGGGAAGATTTTGAAATTTTGGCTAAGTGTTGGTGCATAAAAATTTTTGAAGGATGGCCCCGCGGCCAATAGAAACATGCCACGTGTCCAAGGAGGTTCAGACCGGCGGAGCGCGGGTGGAAATTGGGAATTTTTCCCAAAACATTGGCGCAAAAGTTAAAATGCCTGTGGAGTCTCCGCCAACTAATCACATGAGGACACGTGTCAAGGAGTGGCGGGGTGCGGGGAATATTTGGAAAATTTTCCCAAGGAGAAAATAAAGGAAAATTCAGAAGGGAAAACCCACCCCCCTTATTGCGAGCCAATAGAATCTCGCCACGTGTCCAGGTGGGGCAAAAAATTCAGAGCAAGCCCGTGAGGAAATTTAGGAGGGTCAAACCCGCATCCAATGGGGTTTTGACACGTGTCCAGGCCAAAAATATCAAAGCAACCCGCATGAAAATTTGAAAGAATGGGCCCGCTCCCAATCAGAGCGTGACACGTGTCCCAGCTCGTCGGCACGGCGGGGAAATTTTGGAAAATCTTCCAAAGGCTAAAACAAAGAAAAATGGAGTGGGAAGGGGCCCGCACCCAATAAAATTTTTCCATGGCACCTAGACTGGGGGGGCACGGGAAATTTTGAAAAAATTTCCAAATGACCAAAAAGGTAAAAATTCAAAAAAATCCCACCGACCCGATTTGGCCCTGTTTTGCCCTAAAACTTCAAATCGCCATATCTTTCGATCCAGAGCTCGGTTTTTCACGTTCTTTATATCAATGGAAAGATGGTGAAATTCTCTACAAGATTAAGGGTTATTTTTGAATTTTAGTGGAGTTTGGAGAGAGAAAATCAAGAAACGCCTTTGGCATGTGGTCATGGACAGAAATGACGTTTCAACCACCATTTTTAATGAAGAATGGCTCGCATTCTCTCTCAGCATGGTTAAAAATGTCAGGGAATGGGTCTGTTAGGGCACCCATGTTGTTTTGATGGCATTTTGGTCAATGGTTGAACCCTTGCATGTTTTCCCATGTTTCTCTCTCCCGGGTCATGGTTTGCACTGTAAAAGCTAGAATGAGTTCATTCTGCAAAAGAGAGACACTTTTTCAGCTCTGTAACTTCCTTTTTCTTCCTCCTTGGTAGAATTTGGGAAGAAATTTTACCTTTCCATGTAATGCAACACCTTTTCTTGCCTCTAGATCACCAGAATGTACCGTATTGATCCGAGATGTTGATATGTTATGTGATTAAAATCCTCAATCCTTTCATATATCTATCATTGCTTTCTTAATCTTTCATACATTTTGAGAATTTGTGCATGTTTTGTGTTGTGTTTCCTTGTGGATTGTGTATTTCATGTAGCATCAGGTGTCTACAACTCCTTTGGTGCATCACCTATTAGCATTAGTTCTTTCTTTTTTGCATTCTCTATCTTTGTCTCCTTGGAATTTAGAGTAGATTTAGGAGTTTAGACCTCTCGCAATTGTGCAATTGAAATAGTTGATCAAATTAGTTGAGGAACTAGCCTCTAATCTGAGATTTCTCTTCCATTTTGCAAGTCCCACACTTGGTAAGAGGATTCAATGTTGTGCAATCACACTGGATGCATAAGGTGATCAAACTAGAAATCGATCAACATCCGTGGGTGCTTTGCTAATTTGCAACAACAGCTTTTGGCATGCCGGGTGGGACCTTAGATGTCTTCCACTTTATCTTGAGGATGTTGTTACATTGGATCATACAAGCTTGAAATGGTCGACACTGAGGTTGTCCTTGGTTTTGGTTTTGATTTGTAGCCCAGCAGGTGGTCTATTTTGTTGGTATGGGGGCCTAGCCTGCATATGCACTTGAGGCGATACGGTTGTCTAGAACTTTGAGCTTGCTGTCTTTTGATAGCCACCAGCTCATTTCCAAGGTTCTGCAACTATTTCATAACCTCCTGCAATTCCTTTGAAGTATTTGAAGAAGTCGACGCCTCATTATTGCTTTGATTTCTAGGAGTTAGAATGGGATTCAACCCTGGTGCTTGACTGGTTGTAGGATTTCCCATATCTAGATAGAGAGGCATTGGTGGCTTTGGTGCAAGCTTTCCACTGGATCAAACAGCTTCTCTACTCGATAGTTGTGTCATAGGCCCTGGAAGTGTTGTCCCTCCCATTGATTGGATCATCATGGCTATGTCTTAATTTATAACTTTTAAGAAATAGAGGAATGTGCCTTCAGCAGAAATTGGTCTAATAGCTATTGGAATCCTATCCCATGTCTCTGCTAGAATCAAGTTAAAATATGTCATTTGTTCATTAGGATCCCTTTTGATTGTTGTCAGTTGTTCCAATAAGGACAAACTGTCTCGCCTCTCTCCCGAATTAGTTGCACAGAGTTGAACAAAGTTGGTTCCAACTCATAATAGACCCCAATGTTGCTAGGATTCTAAACCATTGTAAGGCCTTACATTTGAAAGATGAAGCTAACAACTTGACCACAATATCCATTTCATTTATTTCATCGATTACACATGCATTAGCAATATCCTGGATGTGGTCAATAGAGTAGTAGATGATTTTCTCCCCGTGAAATAGGGAATATTCTTTAGCGCTACAACTAGAATTTGATTCTCGAGCATTTAGGCAAGTGAACTACTGCCCGTGAAATTGACAAAGGGATTTGGTGGTAGATGTGCCATTATGATTGGCCTAAGAACCCTGGTTGATGTGAGAAAAGGTCTACCAGGTGGAGGTGTAGACAAAGTCCTATTAGGTGGAGATGGTGATCTTTGTGGTCTTCTTCCTCTCCTCCCTCTACCTAGTGAAAGTTGCAAGTAGACAAATAGCCCCTCTTCTCGGGTATCAAACCTGGTTCGAATTCTTCTCATGTACTTGGGCAACTTTTACTGCTACACTGCTGAATTCTATCCCTTAGGAGTTGCTAGATGTGTTAGAGAACGAGCCTCAAAAGGATGGATTTTGCCAAGTTACACACCAAACTTGACAATATTGAAAATAGAATTAAAAATTTTGAAGGACCCGAAGGATATAGTCTTCAATTCAGTTCTCGGGTCTTGTTGTGCAGCTGCTAATCCTGAAAGGTACAGGTGGAAACTCAGGTCATGTAATGTAACTTACAAAACCCGAAATACACAGTGTCAAAACTTGGGACATGCTCGACACCTGGGAAAACCCAAAACACTAAAAACCATGAAATTTTGAAAGTCAAAATCTCAAAAATCTAAGGATACCCTTTTGAATATTATTCCCAATCTACCAACTGGTGAAATTTTGACTTGTCTTGAGCAAGTTAAGCCCTTGAAAATCGATTTCGAGTTTAGCCTTGAAGGTGAAAAATCCAAAATTGTAAAACTTGCAATTTCTAAGTCCAAATTTCTTGAAAATTCCTTCAAATCTTATGGAATGACCTCTTGGTCCCACCGTGTACCAAAACCTGTTGATGGCGAATCACAACACCCCCGAATGTCTCGCAACTCGATGGGTTGAGACTGCACAAGGCGATTGCATAACATGGAGTTTTTCCCAAGTGTGGTACCTTGCGAAATCAAAAATCTCTCCGATGAAGGCCGGTTCCTATTCCTCTATTCATATGCACACATAAAAATGCAGAGGGTTTACTCAAAACCTAATTTAACTTTCCAAGGACACAAGGTAAGAATATATGTATAAAAGTAAAACTAAACTAACAAAGGTGATGCACCGAGGAATGAAGAAACATTTGTCTTCCCAATAAACAAAAACCATTAAAATGTAATGCAAGATCATGTACAGTAACCAAATTTGTAGTGAAAGATCGGAGGATGCAAATGAACACAAAGAGCGCGAGAATCATCCACGAAATACATTATTTTCTCCAAAGATTGATACAATACAAGACAAAATGCCAAGAGGAAAATTTGCATTACAGCTTTAGATGGGAGGTTTGAACTCCACAAATTCCCCGCCAAAGATAAGAAGGAGGGGCAAAACAAGAATGTCCAACCTTTAAAAATAAGCCCTCAAAATTTATAGGAAGAAAAGAGAGGGAGAAGAGAGGAATTTGAAATCTATCCAAACCACCTCCGTACTACATTTAATTTATCTAATTATGGCGGTAGGTGAGAACCCTAGAAAAACCAAAATATGGCGAACTATATTTTACATTTTTTGAAGAACTTGTTCTCACCCAATTAAATATATCCAAATGAGTCGTAGTTGGATAGAGGACCTTGTAAGCTTTCGAAAATTCCAACCTTGTGTGGATCCGAGCTCCTATGAAACGTTAGGGCCATCCGAATATTTCCCGCCGTGGTCTTCTTCTTGTCAGTTCGGGTTCTCCTCTACATTTAAATCAGGTTTGGAGGATGCCTCAACATGTGTTTGATGCTTGTGTTTCCCGAAACCCGCTCCGCCAGATTGCCAAGATTTCCTTTGTTTCGGGTTCGAAATTTGACTTGCATATTCATCGGGTTTGGAAGGTGGCTCGACATGTGTTTGATGCTTATGTTTCCCGAAACCCGCTTCTTCCAAAGATTGCCAAGATTTCCTTTCTTTCGAGTTTAAAAATTTGACTTGTATATGCATCAGGTTTGGAAGGTGGCTCGACATGTGTTTGATGCTTGTGTTTCCCGAAACCCGCTTCCGCCGGTATTACCAAGATTTCCTTTATTTCCGGTACAAAAATTTGACTTACATATGCATCGGGTTTGGAAGGTGGCTTGACATGTTTTCGCCCCATGCATTCTCAACTTGTAGATTTTAACTTATATAGAAATTTTAATCAATTGGCCCTTCTTCCTCTCTCAACATGTCAATTAGACATGGAAAAAATCATTCTTAGATGGATTTAGGATGGATTTGGAAGGTAATTTTAACTTATGAAATTTTATTGACTCCCTCTCAATTTTAAAAAAAGATGGAACTTTGACAAGTTTTTATTTGACTCCCAATTTAAAAAATCCTTGACAACAAAACGGTTTGAGCCCGATTTTGCTAAGTTTTCTAAGAAATTCCTTAAGTATTTTTGTCCAATTGAATTTCTTTTAGGGCATACTACTTCAATTTAATCATTTAATTTGTTATTTCATTGTTGCAAGTTCAAACTGTGCATTTTTGGATAAAGTATTTGCCAGTTTGAAATAAAAAAAAAGATCAAATTTTAAAGGATCTATTCACCATTTTCATCTTCCAAGTATTAGAATTCATTCCAATTCTAATCTAATACATTTAGTTGATTCAATTCAACTATTCAAAATCTAAAATACATCTCTGATTTCCAAATTTTACATATTTCAAAAGACAAAGTATTACACTTCCTTCATACACATTTCTTTCTTTCAAACAGAGATTACAACTCACATTTAGATGATCAAATTCAATACAATGATGCAATTTGAGGAAGGTAGTGCAATCCTTTATTGATTTCAAATACAACTTTACAACTTTTCTTTCATTCCTCAAATTCCTCATACATAATACAATTCTTTCACATTCCTTCAAACGCTAAAAACATAGTTTTATCTCTTTCACATTACAATATACAACTTTCAAATCAATACAACATATTTCCATTACAAACATTTACAAGTTCATCCACTTCAAGTGGGAAAGGTTACAATATGGTTTCATTTCACAAGGAACTATCAAACTATCTTTTTCTCAGCTCTAGAACAACAACATGCATGATTTCACATTCTTCTAATTTGATCACCACAAGAGCAGGGGAAAGGCAACGCTCTCCACCCAACCAAGACATCCAATGAAAAGGAGAAGCCATCCTTCTTCATTGGCCCCGAGCCCCAACCACAATGCAATAAAAGATGTGATCCAACTCATGGCAACAACAGGCTTCCACAAACACACAAGCAACATTTTCACAATAAAAACATAGTCCAAAAATAGAATGTAGTTTACAACTACATTAAAGCATGACAAACATTACTGAGGCTTCATCAAGCAAGCCAAAGGAGCAAGAAACTATGGGGATGCTTCTTATGCCTCCCAAAAGGGAAATGGGTATCACCACCTGAATTACAAACCGCCAAAATATAGTATATCAAAACCCTGACATTCCTTATGCCTCCCCAAGTACCCCTTATTCCTCACATTTCCTTATGCCTCCCCAACCTCTTATGGCACCCCATAACAAGTAAATAAATGCAAGCTATTTCTTTGTAAGGTGGAACCCAAATCCCAACTCCCTCCACCCTTATACCTCCCTAAAACACACTTGTGCCTCCCACAAAATAAACCCCATAGTCTTCTCCTACACCATTCCTAGGCCATCTACCCAACAACCCACAAACATGCCAAAACATTCACACATTAACATTTACATTCATAAAAGAAGAGCATTTCAAGAGCCAAGCTCTTACCTCTCCATGATGGAGTTTCCCAAGTTCCAAACAATAGTTGTTTCCAAGAAACAATCCAAAAATCCACCAAACAACAAGCATGCAACAATCTTCAAACTTCTCCAAAAGCAAGAGCTCCCAAAACAACAAGGAATTCACCCAAGAATGAAGTCTCCAAAGTGAAGCAACCCAAAACAAGGCAAGGAATTCAAATTTTATAGAAGAGGGAAGGGAAGAGGATGAGGTGGATCCATGTAGGATGCCACATCACACATCCTCAACCCCAACCCAAAAGTCAACTTCATTCTCCAATGCATAATAAATAGGTGGGTGAATAATATGACAGTTTACTTACATACTCAAATCCAACCCACACCCCAAAGGACTGAAATTAAACCATGTAAGAAAAGTGCAATTAAAACTTACAATTTGACTTACACAAATGCATTATAAAAGTCTAAAATCAACCCTCCAACCATAGGTATGGTTGGTAAATGAATTTAAGAGGTATGGGACAAGTTTAACTTGTCCCACAAGCCTCCAAAATCAGCCTTCAAGGACAAATTCGAATTTCCAAGAAGATGAAGTGTTTCACACTCAAAAGTTAACTTACACATCACTTACACATCTCTTACAACACTTTAATTCAAGGCCAACAACTCTATTAATTACTTTCTTATGACATATTTTAATTAATTAACTTAACAACATGATTACTCACAATATTACACACCATTTAATGAATAATGAAAGGGTCAATGCACCACAAAATAAACACATGCAAACATAAACAAAGGAACCAATAAATAAATACACATAACCCCTTGGTCACATTTAAAGGTGATCCCCCATGGGAATCCCTAACACACACAAACACACACAAACAAATACTAGTTGCCATGGTGACCTTGTTGAATTCATCTAGAATTCCAATGTGGTTGGTCTCCAATCCCCGATGTTTGTTGTGATATTTTAACCTGCAAAACATGAATACCTCCTTCGGCCTCATGGCCATATCAGAACATCCAAAATAATATAAATAAAATTCTAAAATCATCTAGATATATGGATCACAACAACATCCAAGCAACCAACAAGATCATTTGCAATTTTACTCAACAACTATATCATCATCAAATAATTTCCATTTCTAGGTCTACTCACAATATCCAAATATCACATGTCCAACAACATCCATAGTATAACCATGTCAAATAATATATCAACATCAATATCCAAAATGTCTCTAATAATCATCATGCATCATAACTGAATCAAGTCAACAATAATCCATGATCTAACATCTAACATCATACTATAATAAAGTCCATAATCATGTCCATAATATAATCAACAGTATCATGATTAGTATCAAAAAAAAGTGTCAAAGGGAAGTGGGCACTACATCCCCCCCCTTAGACTCGACTTCCTCCTGGAAGTCACTGGAACAAATGTGGAAACTAAACTCGTAGTAAAGTAGCATCCTCCCATGTAGTCAGCAGTCTCATCATATCTGTCCCACTACACCCGGACCTGATCAACCTCTCTACCCCGAAGGCCCAGGGTCTGTGATCTAGGATGCGAATGGGCTCCACCATCACCTACCCCTGATCCTACACCTACAATGATGTCCAATCTAACACATGAGAAGGATCGGTAACATATCTCCTAAGAACTAAAACATGAAACACATCATGTACATGAGACAAGCTAGGTGGAAATGCTAGATGGTAGGCCAAAGGGCCGATACACTCCAAGATCTCAAAAGGACCACAAATCTAGGAGCTAACTTAGAACCTTTTCCATAATGGATAGGGCTCTTGTGTGGCTTGACACAAAGGAACACCTTCATGCCCACATCAAAACTACGATCGGTCCTATGCTGATCTACATACTTCTTCTTCTGTCATGTGCCTCCTGTAGTCTCTATCTGATCAAAACCACCTGCTTGCTCCATGTCCCACAACAAAGTTGGTCCAAGAGAAACCCTGTCCTCTAACTTGTCCCAACTAAGAGGTGTCCTACACTCTCTACCATACAAATCCTGAAAAGGAGCCATGCCTATAGAACTCTAAAAACTATTATTATAGGAAAACTCCACCAAGTATAGGTACTCCTCCCATCTAGACTTGTTGATCCATCACATACATCCTTGAGCATATCCTCTAAAATCTTGATTCACCCGCTCAATCTATCCATCTATCTCAAGGTGATATGTTGTACTAAAATTGATCTTTGTCCCGAGGGCATACTACATGGTAGTCCAAAAATGGGAAGTGTACAAAGGATCACGGTCACTAATGATCTTCCACAAAATCCCATGCAACCTGAAAATCTCATCAAGATATACCCATGCCACTACACTAGCTTTGTATAAGTGGTCTTCACTAGAGAAAAGTGAGCCACTTTTTCAATTTATCAACCATGACCATGATGGCATCATGGTGATATCTCACATCGGTAGCCCAACAATGAAGTCCATGGAAATGGTGTCCCATTTCCACTCTAGTATAACATGAGGAAAGAGAAGGCCAGCTGGATGTGATGCTCGACCTTCACTTTCTGGCACTCTAAACATCATGACACAAATTGAGCCATGTCTCTACAAAGTCCTCTCCAATGATACAACTATCTCAAAGTAGCGTGCATCTTCTTCACCCCCGGATGGGCTGAATAGGGTGCATGATGTGCCTCTATCAAAATGTCCTACCTCAAGCCTCCATCTCTCTAGGAACATAAATCTGACCTCATGCCTAGAAGGCCATCTACCTCTAGTGAGAAACCATCAAACTTCCCTTCAAGGGGTCTCTGGGACTCGATCTCTTGCTCGAACTGCAATGTAGAAGTTATCAAGAGGAAGTTGCTGAAGAATCCTACTCCACAAATTTGCCTCACTGAAGTGGCCATAATCACATGTCTCCATCTACTAAGAGCATCTACCACCACATTCTCCTTCCCCTTCACATGCTCTATCTCCATATCATACTCACAAAGAAACTCCATCCAACGCCACTGACGAGTGTTGAGATTGGGCTACGTGAAGAGGTGGTGAAGACTCAAGTGATTTGTCCTAAGTGTGAATCTTTGACCAAGTAGAAAGTGCCTCCATCAAACCAAAGCATGCATAACTACCGCAAGCTCAAGATCATGAGTCGATAATTAAGCTCATAATCTTGAGTTTGTGAGACTCAAAAGCCACTACTCTTCCCTCCTACATCAACACACCTCCAAGCCCTACTAAAGAAGCATCCATGCAAATGAAAAACTCACCCTATGGATCCAAACTGCAAGGATAGGTGTTGTAGTGAGACATTCCTTTAGTGTCCTGAAGGCCTGCTCACACCTGTCTCGACCAAACAAACTTCTTCCCTTTCCATTGAAGGGAAGTGATGGGGTGCACAATCCGAGAGAAGTCCTAAAAATCTCCTATAGTAACTTGCTAGTCCCATGAAGTTGCACACCTCTCTGTCACAGTAGTGGGTGCTGGCCAATCCATAATAGCTCTAATCTTGGAAGGATCGATGGTGATACCTTTCCCATAAATGATATGTCCCAAATACTACACCTCCGTCTGAAAGAATGCACACTTCTCCAAGTTCCCGTAAAGTTGTTTGCTCTCTTGAGACACTAAAGAACCTAGCAAAGGTGCCCTCATGCTCCTCACACATACGTGAGTAAATCAAAATGTCATCAAGGAAGATGAGCATGAAGCATCTAAGAAAGTCCTAAATACCCCATTCATCAAACTCATAAATACTATGGGGGCATTAGTCAAACCAAAAGGTACCACTTGTGAACTCATAGTGGCCATATCTCGTATGGAAGGTGGTCTTATGAATGTCCACCTCTCAAAATCCTCAGCTGATGGTAGCCTGACTTAAGGTCTATCTTAGAGAAATTTGTGGCTCCCTTCATCTGATCAAACAAATCATCAATGCATGGAAGGGGATAATGATTCTTGATCGTTACCTTATTCAACTGGCGGTAATCAATACACAACCGCAAGGATCCATCCTTCTTCTTTACAAAGATCACCGGTGCACCCCAAGGGACACATGCTTAGGATGAATTAGGCCCTTCTCCAGAAGGCCCTCAAGTTGTAACTTGAGCTCACAGAGCTTCGGGTAGTCATCCGATAAGGTGCTCGTGAGATAGGCTCTCTCTCCCCAGAACCAGATCTATATGAAAATCAATCTCACGTGGGGGTGGTAACCCCGGTAGCTCCCCTAGAAAGACATCTGCAAAATCTCTCAAAATGGGATGATCATCTAGTGATGGTCCACTAGACCCATCCTCTGATCTATCACTAACTGTCATAACAACATACATCTGACAACCCCATCACACACACCACTTAAGCTACATAGCGGAGATGGTGTGAATAGAAATGGGTCTCCTGACCCCCACTATCACTGCCTCCACTCCTAGATCATCTATGCAAGATATGATCTTGTGGTAACAATCCACTCTGGCTCTGTGTGTAGATAACCAATCCATGCCCAAGATGACTCCATAAGAGCCCAACGGAAGGATACGAAGATCCAAGGTAGTGGTGAAAGGTCCCAAATCCACCACACACTCCTTAACTAAGGAGTCTATAGAGATCTTGGCTCCAGAAGCCATCTCAACATCCCAACTATGACCCTACCTAACTACCACCAGCCTACATCACTCTACTAAAGATGGTGCAATAAAAGAATCAAAGAACTAGAATCAAACAAAATGGAGGTAGGAATGCCTCCAATGTTACCTGTAGTCTCAATAATTGTACTTTGATGCTCTTCTTAGTGTTCTCGACCACTGTGTACATCCTATGACTATGCCCCATATCACCAATAGTAGGCTCTGAGATCTATGTCTTACCCTTGTTATTAGGGTTCTGTGGGCAGTCTCTCTAAAAATGTCCAGTAACACCACACCCAAAACAACCACCTGATCCTCTCCCCTGTGTAGTAGGTCCAGCCGGTACTCTGGAGGTCTGTGGTGTGGATCCTGATGATCCTGGCGTGTTTGCTGAGGTCTCTGCTATGGTGAGCTCCTACTGAGTGAGCTCTCTGGGCACCCTGTGTCCTAATGGGACCCCTAGGAGGAGGCCCCATACTCCGACCTCTCTGTGCATCAAACCTCTGTGGAGGTCTATAAGGTGGGTGGGACTACTGCTGCTGGTGTGGTCTAAAAGATGACTATGTTGAACCCTATCCACCACGAGGAAGAGGTACTGACCCCCTCGATCTGTTGTCTGCATCTATCTAGTATGCGGCTCCGACTCGGTCTCTAGCCTGTTGGGTCTTTCCCCGAGTCTCCTCTCTATATATAGGCCTTCTCGACGGCCTCAACTAATGTCTGTGGACAATGGATCCACACTGCACCTCCAATGTCTAGATTCAGGCCCCAGATGAACCTATGGATCCACACCTGCTCATCCTACATGTAATCAACATACTGAGTAGATCCAAAAATCTACTCATACTCAGCCACCATAAGAGATGCCTGTTGGAGGTCATGGAACTCATCTATCCATTACGTTATATGAACCTCCATGACAAGTATCTACTCCTGAAACACTCCTCAAAGAGCTCCTAGGTAACTATCTCAAAATCAACATGGAGCTTCTTCTCCTCTCATCACCACTGCACACACTCCAGCTCCATCCCTCAAGATGGATCACAACACAAGATTTTCATGTTGCTAGAACAAGGACAAGAGCTTGAAGCACCCACTCAAGCTCACTAACCAGCCTCTTCCTGAAAATCCACCTATGTCACTAGAATAATGTGATGGCCAAAGCTTCAGATCTCCCTGATGTGATCTGCAACTATGGTCTGATGGCCTCTAGGCCTCTCTATATGCTCATCCCTAAGCCTAGGGCTCTGAGACCTCTCCCTATGTCCTGAAACTCGGTCACCCTGTCCCCTCTGTGGTGACTCTTCTCTGGATGACTCTACATGGAAGTTCTCTCCTCCATGCTCCTCGTTGGGTCGAGGAGATACATGACCCTCAATGGAAGTGACTCTATCATGTCTGGCTATGCATGTCCTCCTACTGATCCTCCGTAGTAGAGTGGCATTAACATCCTGAAGAGTCTACAAAATCTATGGTAGGATGGCTGCTACAGCATGATCTGGTGGTGGTAAGTCTAGGTCTATGTGAAAAGACCCTCATCCCATCTGCACCTCCTGCACAGACCAAGGTGAGAATTAGTTCATCTTTCTAAGTTTTATTTAGTTTCCATGTTTACTAAAATATGTAATTTCTAAACTAAGTTGTTTTCTAGATTTAAAAGTGTGCTAGGTTTAAGGTTCATGTCTCAAGTTTTCTAGTGTGCCCAATGGCCCAAGATTTTGAACCACTTCTCTGATACCAAGTGTAACACCCATAAAAACAACCCACTTGAGACCCAAGGAACAACCTAGGATTAGATAGGAAAATTATGGAATAATTTTTTTTTTTAAAAGTGTCTTCAACCAGGTTACAAGACAACAATTGTCACAAACAAGGTTCCAGATCAATACTAATTTACTAGATTATATTTTTTTTTTTTTTTATTAACAATTATTAAAGGTCACAAGGTCAAAATTTAGGGTTAGAAAGTTCAATTAGGTTAGGAGGGTAATTTCACACTACACCACTCTCTAACTAGCTTAAAATCTTCAACTTGATTTTTCTTAGAATTAACACTCTCAAAACTTCCTAAAACATTCCCATTGGATAGAAATTTCCTCACCTTTCCAATGATATAAAGAAGTCCTCCTAACTCCTCATATTTCTCAAGTTATGGGCCGACGAGACCTTGGGAGGAAAATTTTCCCAAGAGTGGCTTCATGGGCCTAGGGAAGAAAATTTTCCCATGCAGGGGCTGGTGGAGCGGGGAGAAAAATTTGGCACATTTTCCTTCTTTGGGGAAAAATGATTTACCTCCATGCACCCGTGAGCCCGAAGAGGACACGTGTCTTTTTTTTACACACCCTAGGTGGAAAATCAGGCCATCGGAGAGTGATTTAAGACATTATGTCTTTTCGGCCAAAAGTGCTAGGGATCAAAATGGTCTATGCCTCTGCCGACACCCAAGGTGCCCATGTCGAGCTCCGATTGGTTTTGGGCCAAAGGGGGAGGGGGGAAAAATTAGAAAATTTTCCAAAAAATTTCCAAAGTGCTAAGTTAAAAAGGGATCCGCTCCTCTACCAATGCCTCATGTGCCACATGTGGCAGCCTCTTGATTGGTGGGCTGGGGCAGGGGGGGGGAAAATTAGGAAAATTTTCCCAAAATTTTTTAAAGGCTAAGTTTAATTTTTGGACCTGAAGACAACTAAGTTAAAAAAAGGATCCGCCCCTCCAAATTTTTCCAAAATTTTTGCCTCGTGACTTAGTGCCATGGCAAAGAAGGCCTCAAGTGGCGCGGTAGTGGGGGGAAATTTTTCTTTGGGAATTTTTTTTTACCAAAAGTGCTAAGGGAAAATTAGGAAAAATTTTTCCCCAAATTTTTTTTTTAATTAGAATTAATTATTTTTTTGACGCCAAATGAAGAAAAACTTTAAGGCCATAACTTTTGATAGAGAGCTCAGTTTTGGGAAAACAAGGACTTTCTGGAAATCTCAACATCCTCTTTACACAAAATCATTAAATTTTGATTTTGATAAATTTTAAGGAGTCAATTTCAAGAAAATGATCTGTAGGCTTTTAAAAGGCAAGCTAGTAGATTTTAACTTATGAAATTTTAATCAATTGTCCTTCTTCCTCTCTCAACATGTCAATTAGACATGGAGAACTATTCTTAGATGGATTTAGGATGGATTTGGAAGGTAAGTTTGTTTTATTGACTCCCAATTTTAAAAAAACAACTTTGACAACGAAAAAAATAAAAAAAATGGTTTGAGCCCGATTTTGCTAAGTTTTCTAAGAATTCCTTAAGTATTTTTGTCCAATTGAATTCGTTTAGGGCATACTACTTCAATTTAATCATTTAATTTTTTATTTCATTGTTGTAGGTTCAAACTGTGCATTTTTGGATAAAGTATTTTCCAGTTTGAAAATACAAAACAAAGATCAAATTTTAAAGGATCTATTCGCCATTTTCATCTTCCAAGTATTAGAATTCATTCCAATTCTAATCTAATACATTTAGTTGATTCAATTCAACTATTCAAAAGCTAAAATACATCTCTGATTTCCAAATTTTACATATTTCAAAAGACAGAGTATTACACTTCCTTCATACGCATTTCTTTCTTTCAAACAGAGATTACAACTCACATTTAGATGATCAAATTCAATACAATGATGCAATTTGAGGAAGGTAGTGCAATCCTTTATTGATTTCAAATACAAATTTACAACTTTTCTTTCATTCCTCAAATTCCTCATACAAAATACAATTCTTTCACATTCCTTCAAACGCTGAAAACAGAGTTTATCTCTTTCACATTACAATATACAACTTTCAAATCAATACAACATCTTTCCATTACAAAAATTTACAAGTTCATCCACTTCAAGTGGGAAAGGTTACAATACGGTTTCATTTCACAAGGAACTATCAAACTGTCTTTTTCTCAGCTCTAGAACAACAACATGCAGATTTCACATTCTTCTAATTTGATCACCACAAGAGCAGGGGAAAGGCAACGCTCTCCACCCAACCAAGACATCCAATGAAAAGGAGAAGCCATCCTTCTTCATTGGCCCCCGAGCCCCAACCACAATGCAATAAAATATGTGATCCAACTCATGGCAACAACAGCTTCCACAAACACACAAGCAACATTTTCACAATAAAAACACAGTCCAAAAATAGAATGTAGTTTACAACTACATTAAAGCATGACAAACATTACTGAGGCTTCATCAAGCAAGCCAAAGGAGCAAGAAACTATGGGGATGCTTCTTATGCCTCCCAAAAGGGGAAATGGGTATCACCACCTGAATTACAAACCGCCAAAATATAGTATATCAAAACCCTGACATTCCTTATGCCTCCCCAAGTACCCCTTATTCCTCACATTTCCTTATGCCTCCCCAACCTCTTATGGCACCCCATAACAAGTAAATAAATGCAAGCTATTTCTTTGTAAGGTGGAACCCAAATCCCAACTCCCTCCACCCTTATACCTCCCTAAAACACACTTGTGCCTCCCACAAAATAAACCCCATAGTCTTCTCCTACACCATTCCTAGGCCATCTACCCAACAGCCCACAAACATGCCAAAACATTCACACATTAACATTTACATTCATAAAAGAAGAGCATTTCAAGAGCCAAGCTCTTACCTCTCCATGATGGAGTTTCCCAAGTTCCAAACAATAGTTGTTTCCAAGAAAACAATCCAAAAATCCACCAAACAACAAGCATGCAACAATCTTCAAACTTCTCCAAAAGCAAGAGCTCCCAAAACAACAAGGAATTCACCCAAGAATGAAGTCTCCAAAGTGAAGCAACCCAAAACAAGGCAAGGAATTCAAATTTTATAGAAGAGGGAAGGGAAGAGGATGAGGTGGATCCATGTAGGATGCCACATCACACATCCTCAACCCCAACCCCAAAATTCAACTTCATTCTCCAATGCATAATAAATAGGTGGGTGAATAATATGACAGTTTACTTACATACTCAAATCCAACCCACACCCCAAAGGACTGAAATTAAACCATGTAAGAAAAGTGCAATTAAAACTTACAATTTGACTTACACAAATGCATTATAAAAGTCTAAAATCAACCCTCCAACCATAGGTATGGTTGGTAAATGAATTTAAGAGGTATGGGACAAGTTTAACTTGTCCCACAAGCCTCCAAAATCAGCCTTCAAGGACAAATTCGAATTTCCAAGAAGATGAAGTGTTTCACACTCAAAAATTAACTTACACATCACTTACACATCTCTTACAACACTTTAATTCAAGGCCAACAACTCTATTAATTACTTTCTTATGACATATTTTAATTAATTAACTTAACAACATGATTACTCACAATATTACACACCATTTAATGAATAATGAAAGGGTCAATGCACCACAAAATAAACACATGCAAACATAAACAAAGGAACCAATAAATAAATACACCTAACCCCTTGGTCACATTTAAAGGTGATCCCCCCATGGGAATCCCTAACACACACAAACACACACAAACAAATACTAGTTGTCATGGTGACCTTGTTGAATTCATCTAGAATTCCAATGTGGTTGGTCTCCAATCCCCGATGTTTGTTGTGATATTTTAACCTGAAAAACACGAATACCTCCTTCGGCCTCATGGCCATATCATCGAACATCCAAAATAATATAAAAAATTCCAAAATCATCTAGATATATGGATCACAACAAATTCAAAATCATCATCTAGATATATGGATCACAACAACATCCAAGCAACCAACAAGATCATTTGCAATTTTAACATCAACAACTATATCATCATCAAATAATTTCAAAGCTCCCAAAAAAATAACTCAAGCCAAAAACCAAAAATATGCAAGTGTGCAACTAAACCAAGTAACCCCAAAACTCCAAAATAACTCACATAAATAGAAAATGAGGAGAGGAGGGTGAGGTGGATCCATGTAGGATGCCACATCACTTATCCTCTAATCTACCTCACCAAGTCAAAAAAATACCAAGACTCATAAATGGGTGGGTGAGGATATGACAATTTTCCTTCAACACACAAACCACTACTCCATACTTTCAGGGACATAATTAAAAGAGTTTGTAAGAAATTGTAATTAATTAGCTCTTTTTCCTTCCAAAACACATAATTAAGGCTAAAATCAACCCCTCGCATCATAGGTATAATTGGTGGGTGAGTTTTATAAGTATGGGACAAGATTAACTTGTCCCACAAGCCTTCAAAAGTGGCTCCAAAACAAAAATTTGAGATTTGAATGATGGGGTTGAGTACACAAATCCAAATAAAATGAAATCCATCAAAATTATTAATATAACAAGGACTATCTACCATAATAAATACCTATTTGTCACATTTTAACTTAGCATAATAAACATGATTAATTAACTAAAAAGGGCACATTAATTAAGCAATAATAAAGTGAGAATACATTTTAATAAAAGAAATCACATACTCAACAAAATAAATAAAGCAGATAAGGAAAAATAACACACAATCTCATGGTTGTAATGCCCACTCCTCTTCGACACTTATTATGCTATGATTTTGAGTACTGTTGATTGAGACATGGACATTATTGTTATATTTTGATTAGCATACATTGATAGATGGACATTATTAGTATGTTATGACTTATATTATAGATGGTATGGACTACTAGTAGACATTGATAGATGATGATCTAGTATTGTTTCATTTCATACTGACGTTTGAATTTTGATGATGGACTAACCTTATGATCTTATTGATGTCTTGACTTATCAAAATTAATATGTTCAGTGATTGCAATTAAGTGATATAAATTCCTAATTTTGATGATGATGATATAACTTTGTGTATGATGTTGTTGGATGATATGTATGTGTGTGTTTTTATTTCATGATGTATTTGATGCACCTTGAGGAAAAAGAGGTATTGTTTGATTGGTTGCGAAAAATTATATCACAATAACCAAGGAGGTAGGAGACTAAAAATGGAAGAATGTTGGATATTGGCAACTATAAGCTAGGAAAAATACACTACTAACAAGGAAGTAAAATATCAATAATCATACCTCCTCCTTCGCGTTACATAGAAACCTCAAAATGGGCTTGGAAACTTGGATTTGAGCCCTAATTGTGTGATATGTAGGTACTTTTCTTCGAGACGGAGAAATACCTTCCCAGTAACAACGATCCTCTTACTTTGCACCAGGATGGGAAAAAGGATTCGAGGCTATTTGGGCATTAGGACGAGGTAGAAGGATGTTCTTTGCTCAAAGGATGCAAGAACTTAGATATGGCATTCAAGCTTATTCTCCGTGTGTTTAGAGGGGAGGGGTAAGGTTGTATTTATAGCCTAGGGAGTGATTAACTTAGAGTAATCATGGTTTTAAAATGTGCGAAAGATTAAGAATGGGTGAGGATTTGAATTATATTTTTAATTCATAAGTGGAGGATTTTAGGTGAGTGGGGACCACGAAGGGTGGTTGAGAATTTGAATTTGAATTTTTAATTCAATAGTAGAAAAACATGGAGAATAATGACATGTGGTGAGGATTGGGTTATTTTTTAGATTTTGAAATGGATAATTAATCAAATTATATTTGATTAATTCAAGTGTATTTTTATGGGAAATGAGGAAGGGGAATTAATTTCTTTAGGATAGATGTGAAATTGGGGTGTCTACAACAACACGGTCACCTTGGTAACTTTGTGTTGTGTATATTGTTGTATTAGTGTAATGTTTATTAGGATGTCCCCATGGGGGTGACCTCATGTGTGAGCAAGGGGTTTGAATTTTTGTTTTATTTCCTTTATTTTATTCATTTAGTTGTGCATGTAATTTATTTATTGTAATGTATGTTCACTTTATTTTTATTAATTAATGTGCTTACTTAGTTAATTAATCATGTGATAAATTTGAATTGGGATGTGACTATGTGGGAATTTAATGCAGTAGATAGTCCTTCTTATCTTATTTATTTTGATGGATTTTATTTGATTTCTAGTTGTGTACTCAACCGCATCCTTCAAATCTCAAATTTTGGCTTTGAATCCACTTTTAGAGGCTTTTGGGAGAAGTTATGCTTGACCCCTACCTCTTAAACTCATCTACCAACTATACCTATGATGTGAGGGGTTAATTTTAGCCTTTATTATGTGTTTTGGAAGAGAAAAGAGTAAATTAATTGCACTTTCTTACAAAATCCTTTAATTTTTTCCTTAGAAGTATGGAGTAGTGGTTTGTGTGTGGAAGGAAACTTGTCATATTCTCACCCACCCATTTATGAGTCTTGGGCTTGGTGTTTGACTTGGTGATGTGGATTGGAGGAGAAGTGATGTGGCATCCTACATAGAGCCACATCACCACCCTCTCCTCATTTTCTATTTATGTGAGTTATTTTGGAGTTTTGGGGGTTACTTGGTTTAGTTACACACTTGTATTTTTGAGGATATTTGCTTGAATTCTTATTTTAGAGCTTGGGAGCTTGTTTTAGACTTGGAAAATCTTGGAGCTTATTATTTTTGGATTGAAGATTCTTATGAAAGCAAGAAATTTCTATACCCTTGCATTTTATTTTATTTGTTGTGTGATTTCTTGTAAAATGAATGAATGTTGTGTTGTTTTGGATTTGGGGTAGTATGACCTTAAGGATGGTGTGGGAGAAGGAAAATGGGGATCTTTTGAGGGAGGGATAAGAGTTTTGTATATGCATTTGGAGGGAGTTTGGGTTGGGTGTCCCACCTTGTGATAGCAAGAAATATTTCTTGCTTATCTTGGTATGTTTCATTTGAGGGAGTGATAAGAGATTGAGGGAATGATAAGAGATTGAGGGAGGGATAATATTTTGGTTTTGGTTGTGTGGATGAAGTTTTTAGAGGCTTTTAAGGTGGACACTTAACCCATTGAGAGACATAATGGATTCCCTATATTTCTCTTCTCCTTGGCTTAGATTGTGCTTGGATTTATTATTTCTATTATTTTTGGATTAGATTGTGCTATTTTGGATGGATTCCTTGTATTATTGATATTATTATCTTCTCTCTTGCACTATTTCACCCTTTGTATTATATAAGTGGCAGATTTTGTATATAAAATTCCTACATCATATATATATATATATATATATATATATATATAAATATAAACACTCACAAAACCTAGAAATATCCAGATATAAGCAAGATAAATGAGGGTAAATGGAAACCATAACCAATATATCTGGTAGAAACTCACAAAAACATGTACTCTACATATGGAAAACCCTAGACGAGGGATGCAAAAAAATCACCCAAACTTGTGTGTGTATCCATCCAAAATACAAAATAAGTAAATCTCCCATAGCTTCTTGCAAGCTCCATGGCCTCCACCCTATAATATGCAAAATGCAAAAGCAAAATGATGAAAATGAGAGGATTAGGGAAAATAGGGAATAAGAAAGAAACCATAAGGATTTTTAGGGAAATCTTGATCCAATGGCTCTAAATGATTTAATCTTAGGGTAGAGAATAGACCCTACAAGACTTTAAGTGATGAGGAATTTTATGGGATTTGGTTTTAAATCAAAGGTTTTGTATTTAGCCAATGGGGCCACTTAGTGGGTTAGACTAAGTTGTGAGCCACTTTCCTTTTTGGATTAAAATAAATAAATAAAATAAAATTGGCTATTGAGTTAAATAATAAATTTTGTGCATAGGCATTTTAGATAATGATCTAAAATGATTAAATTAAATTAAAAGTAAAATGTACAGTTAAATCACTAAATGATGGGTGTGGATATTAAGTTATTATGGGAAGAAAATTTTAAATCTACTTAGGAACTGACAACTTAATTTTATAAATTTTTAGTTGAGACCTAAGTGAATTTAAATAATAAATATTAAATTAGAATTAATTAAATGAACCCAATATTGGACAATGAGGAAGAATGTAAAACCCGTGAAAATTTTTACAAGAGAACCTTAATTTCATTAAAGGAGTAATGTATTAAAAACAAGTACACTTTTGTAAACACGATTAATGTATTTTTTTAAAATCCCCTTAAATTTCCTAAGTAAATAACGGTGTTTGGACATTGTTTTGGTGCATCAAATTGGTGGGCGTTGCACTTGGTATCAGAACCATGGCTTCAACACTTGGACCCTGGGCCAACACAAAACATAACAATTAAACCTAACACAACCTACACCTAGAACACACACAAAATTGAACGATATTTTAAAATGTAGGAACTTAGTAAACTGAAAAAAACCTATATGATGATGAACTAACTCTCACCTTGGTCTGTGTAAGAGGCACATACAAAATAATGGGTTCTTGCATGTGGAGTTATATGTACCCACCCCAAAGAAGGCAGTCATTGTTATACTTCTATAGATTTTTAGACCTTATAATAGGTCAATGACGCTATCTGTGAGAGGATCAGTAGGAGGATGACCTAGCCGGTGGGATGAGAGCCATCACTTTGAGGCTAAGGACCACCTATGACATAGTGGGGTGTATAGGGCGAGAGATCTCCCATGTGGATCTAGTTAGACCAAATTAACCACCCAAAGAGCATGGCGATAGGCCTACATGACATAGAGAGAGATCTAGGAGCCCTAAATAAAGAGATGGTCGTGAGGAGAGACCTATAGGAAAATAGATGACAACGACCAATCATATCGAGAGATATTGAACCTTCATCGATCACTTTGTTGGAGATACAAGAGCATTTCAAGTAGAGGCTTGGTTAGTTATCTTGAGCGGATGATTCAAGCTATGTCCATGTTCTAGTAACATGAAGGCTCGTGGCGCAATTCATCTTTTGAGAGACGGAGCGGGAGTTTCGTGGAGGAATGAGGAAGCAAAGCTCAATGTATATTCATTGACTATGAAATGGGAGATCTTTGAGGGGAAATTCATGAGCATATACTTATCTAGATGATTTATCCAATAGAGGATTGATGATTTCCATGACTTGCAACAGACATCTATGACAATGGCTAAGTATGAGAGTTGGTTTTTGGACCCGCTTCAATATGTCAGGTACATGCAAGATGAGTAGGTTTATCAAGGGATTGAATTTAGATTTAGGAGGGGTGTTGCACATGCATTGTCCACATAATTTAGTTGAGGCCATGGAGAAGGCCTATATTGCAGAGGAGAACATGGGGAAGACATAGTAGGCTAGAGATATAGTGAGGATCCGCATTTAGCAAATGTAGGATATTCGGTCAAGGGATAGCTCCTCCTCCTCCTTAGCAGACACGGATCCACATAGTCTTCCTTGAGACTACCACAACAACCACAACATCAAAAAAATAGTAGACCCACCCACCATTTAGGCCTCCATAAAGGTATGATGCATAGAGAGGGCGGAGTATGGGGCCTCCTCCTAGACAACTTGTTAAGACACAGGCACCATCTAGAGATTATTCACCAGGAGCTCATCCACAACGGCCACAACAGTCTACATCTCGGACCAAAAGAGTACTAGGAGGAGTCTCTTATCATTGGAGGGAGCATGGTAGTTTTTATTGATGCGGTGTACTTGGATATCACCGGAGAGAGTGTCCATAGAATCCTAATAACAAGGGTAAGGAACCCATTTCTGAGCCAATAGTTGGTGACATGGCACAGAGTCACAGGGATTTATGTAGTGGTTGAGAACTATCGGGTAGAGTACCGGGGCATGGTGATTGAGACCATAGGTAGTATTGGTAGTATTTCTACCTCTATCTTATTTGATCATGGATCATTTGATTCTTTCATTTCTCCATCATTGGTAGAAGTGTAGGCTAGTGATAGTTAGGAAGGGTCATAGTTGGGATGTAGTGATGACTTTTGGATCTAATCTCACAGTGGACTCCTTAGTCAAGGACTATATATTAGACTTAGGACCCTTCACCACGACCTTGGATATTGACATCCTTTGCTTGGGATATGTGATCACCCTAAACTCTTCAAAACAAATTGCATGACTATATAAGGAAGGCTAACACCATTGCCATGTCTAGTCAAGGTTCTAAGTCTAGGAATGAAACATTAAGATAGAAGCTTAAATGAATGCTTAACTAATATGAATAGAATTCAAAATCTAACTAAACATGCATAATAATATGTTCAATTACCTAACATGGGCCTAAATAGACCTTAGAGGGCAATCAAATTGGGTTGGTTGTTACTCCAAACAATAGTGAAATGACCTTTCCAAAAGACTTGTTAATTCATTTTAGATATTCATCTACTAACCTTGTTGAAGATTTTAGGCAAGGATTGAGCTTGGCTTATAGGTCATATGTATTATATGAGGCTACTAATCAAAGCATGGTGTAAACTATAAAGGAATGAGGTGCACTCTTTTTATAGTTTTCCTTTTAAGAGAAACTTGTATTTTGGTGCATGTGGGACTAAAAACCCAAAATTAGATTAGAATTGTTAATCATGATTAAGCCTTACTAATCAAAATTAGTGAATTACCAAGTGATTAAGAGGTATGGAGCCTTAATCGACCGCTTAGGGTCAACTAGGAGGCTAAGATAGGATTTTGAAGCTTGCAAAGACGTTGTGGAGGTGAATGGGGTTATTTTGAGTGGTTGCAAGAGGGATTTGAATCAATATTGTGAAATATTGACCAAATCAAGGGAAAAATAAGCTTAATTAGCCTATAATTGCTAATTATCTATTTTAAAGAGGATTTTGACTTATGATTCGCCGTAAAGTGGCATATTGAATGCGATAGGGGTTACTCAATCAAAAGCATTTTTAATTGGTCAAGGTGGTAAGAAACATTAGTTAATTAACAAAGATCACTAATTATAATGAAATTGGCAAGAATGATTTGTGTGCGTTTTAGCAATAAGATTGCAAAAGTGAAATTTAGGTGTCTACATTTGCCCCTGTTTGAGGTGAAGTTAGTGACTTCACTTCAAACATAGTAGACAAGCATAAACAGGTAAATTTTTGAAGAAAAATTAGCGAGAATGAAGGATGCCCCCTCGAGTGTCGATGGGGTGATAGAAGAAGTCTATCAACAATTGAAAATATGATTGAAATGGATATGTTAGAATGGGTGTGAAACCCTTAGGTATTGAGAAGGAATAAGGATAGGAATAAATGTGGTTTTTATTTCCCGGGTAATTTTATAATAAAAATTAGTAGTGATAATAAATGATAATGGAGAAGAAATGATTAATGGATAATATAGGACAAGCCCAATCTTTACATCTAAACTTTCAATAAGCATCATGTTTATATCATTTTACCCATAGATCTACATCATCGGCCCTTATTTACAAAAAAAAATTAAGATAGCATGAAAAGATAAATTACTAACAATTGTTTCTTTCTAAAAATACGTAACTCAAAGCAACATACATTATGCAATGCAATCTGAGAAAGTAAAATGATATTTAGCTCCATACGAATATAAAAAATTTAATGTAATACAATAAAGTAAACCAGATAAAATTACAGAGAAACCAATACAATCAAACATACTTAAACAAACAACGTTCGGACAGATTGCACCAATGTTTTTGTTATCAAGATGTAGTTCCCGAATGTTCGTGTTGTAATGAAAAGGGTTGAAAATGGTGCCCCAAGAAATGACACATGAAAGGGAATAACAGAGGACACAAGTAGTCCCATGGAAAATCTTTCATGCACTACGACAGAGTCTTTAAGCACTCAACATGTACAATCAAGTACCAATATTGCATACAAATGTCGAGCTTTTGTTAATGGAGGTAGATCACAATGATTTGCAAGTCATTTAAGATAGGAACAAGCAATAACCTTAGAAATATGTCTTTGTAGGACATATTTCGATGTTTGAGGGTAATGTAATCAACACAGCTTTAATATGTATATGTTGTTTATAATTTTTTTATAAAAAATTTAATTTTTTACAATTTTTTGGATTTTTAATGATTTTACCAAATATTTTTGAAAAAAATATTTTTTTATTTTTTTACGAATAAATTATTATAGAGGAGATAATGAAGTCGGAGACAATGTTACAAGTGACCTCAAAGCAAAACAAATGCTCTGGGCAAGTGTAGAAAAGGCCGTTGGGAAGCAAGAATATGCCCACCCATAGCGAAAACATGTCAAAAATAATTATTTGTTAAAAATAACCATCATGGTAAGTGTTAGAAGTATTTTAGAAGAAATATGGTGGTTTTAGGGCACTTGGGGAGTGAGAAACATGTCACGGGAGGAAAAGGAGCTCATGTGCAATTGGGAAAAGAAACGCAAGGGCGCTGGGTCCTATGTTAGAAAGAATTTTTACATTTTTTGAATTTTTTTACTTGTAACATGGGTGCTTGGGTTGTATATGTTGGCATGCATTTTGCATTTTTGATTTTTTTGACTGCAACATGGGCGCTCAGGCATATATGTTGGCATGCATTTTGTATTTTTAATTTTTTGACTGCAGTATGGCAATTTGGGCGTATATGTTAGTGTGCATTTGCATTTTTAATTCTAGCATGGGAGCTTGGGCACCTATGTTGGCATGTAAGGGCACTTGGGATCCTGTGTAACACTAAGTGCACTACCTATCTTCTGAAGCCATAATTTTTCTCTGATCTTGAAATGACTCCATTTTTTTGTGTTGGAAAGGTATCGAAGAAAACCATACAATGGTAAGATAAATTTGGGTTTTTTTATATTTTATGAATTGGGACCAATCAATATTAATTTGTGCGATAAGGAGCTCATGTGGGAGAAAAGGCGCTTACGGGGGAGAAAAGGAGCTTACGCGTAACTAGTAGAAGAAATGCAAGGGCACTTAGACACTTGCAAATGAATCAAGGGTCCCTGGGCACTGTGTATGAATGCAAGGAATTTGAGAACCTTTGTGGAACTGCAAGGGTTCTTGTGTGCATGTTCCGATCGCATGAGGCACTTATGCAACACTTTGAGTGCATAACCTATTTTTCGAAGCCCATAAATTTTTCTCCCAACCTTAAAATGACTCGGTTTTTTTTTGCGTTAGAAAGGTATTGAAGTTAACTCCACAATGGTAAGATAAATTTATGTTTTAAAATTATCTTATATTTTTTTTTGGGTTTTTATGTTTATTTGGATGTTTTGACTTTTCTGACTAACATATTTGAATGGTTTTTATTTTATACAATTTTTCTCAAGCTATGTCCATTAAGAATAAGAAACATGGATGCACTTGTGATAGATGGGATGCATAAGGGTAGAATGCCATGCATTTTCATAAGAAATTGAAGATGTGGAATTTCCCAGTGTTAGATGGGAATATTCACGTGCGTAAGTTGGATTAGGGCTAATATGGATAGGCTCACTAAACATAGTAATATCATCACGTAGCCAATATGGATATGGATTAGGGCCAATAGAAGTTGGAATATTCATACATGTAGCTATATCATCATCATCAAAATTATAATTTTCTACCAAATATTTGCAATCACTAAACATATCAATTTTGATAAGTCATAACATCAATAATATCATAAGGCCAGTCCAAACATCTAAATGCAATCATTATCATTAAGAATCCAAAATGTCAGCATACAATGAAACAACACTATATCATCATCAATTAATTTTTGCTAGTAGTTGATACCATCTATAATATGAGTCACAACATATCGATAATCAAAATTTCCATATTGTCTATCAACATGCTAATCAAAATATAATAATAATGTCCATGTCTCTAATCAACAATAATCAAAATCATAGTATAATAAGTGTCAAAGAGGAGTGGGCATTACATCCCCCTCCCCTTAGACTCGACTTCCTCCTGGAAGTAACTAGAAAAAGTTTTGAAATTGGGCTCATAACAAAGTGGTGTCCTCCCAAGTAGCTTATGTCTCATCCCGACAACCCTACTAGATGTGCACCCGATCAATCTCATGCCCTCGAAGGCCCGGGGTCCTACGATTTATGATGTGTATGTGCTTCACAATCACATGTCCCCGATCCTACACTTGAAATGCATTCCAATCCAAGACATGAGAAGGATCTAGAATGTATCTCCATAATACAGAAACATGGAAAACATCATGGAAACAAGACAAAATGGGTGGTAAGGATAAGTGGTAGGCTAAGGGACCGATCCGCTCCAAGATCTCAAAAGGACCCACAAATTTTAGAGCTAGCTTAGAGCCTTTTCCATAACCGATGGAGCTCTTATGAGGTCTAAATCTCAAGAACACCTTCAAGCCCACCTCATAACTACAGTCAACTCTCCTTTGATATGCATACTTCTTCTTCCTATCATGTTCCTCCTGTAATCTATGTTTGATCAAGATGACCTCGCTACTCCATATCTTATACCATGGCTGGCCCAGTGATACCCTATCCTTTAACTGTCCCAACTTAATGGAGTCTTGCACTCCCTGCAATATAATTCCTGAAATGGTTCCATGGCGATGGAATTATGAAAACTATTGTTATATACAAACTCCACGATAAATATACTCCTCCCAATGTGACTTATAATCCATAATGTACATGTGAAGAATATCCTCTAATATCTGGTTCACCCACTTGTCCGACCATATGTATTTGGGTGATAAGTTGTCTTGAAGTTAATCATTGTCCCAAGTTCAAGTTGCATTATAGTCCAAAAATGTGAGGTGTATAAGGTTTCACGGTCATACATAATCTTCCATGGAATCCCATAAAGTCTAACGATCTCATCAAAGTATACTCGTGCCACAACACTAGCTTATATAGGATGTCTTCACTAAATAAAAATGAGCCACTTTCATCAATCTATCCACTTGTGACCATAATCATGTCATGGAGATATCTCGACGTATTTATCCCCACTATGAAATCCATGGAAATGTTTTCCCACTTCTATTCCGGTATAGCATGTGGATAAATAAGGCTAGTTGGATGCTAATGTCCGACCTTCACCCTCTAACACTCTAAACATTGATGTACACAAACCGCTACATCCTCTCGAATTCCTTTCCACCGATACAACTATCTTAATGTGGCATGCATCTTCTTTACCCCCTGGATGGGATGAATAAGGTTCACGATGAGCCTCTACTAAGATATCTTGCCTGACCCTTCATCTCTAGGTACATAAATCCAACCTCTATGTCCGAGAAGTCCATATGGCTCAAGTTTCAATCCCTAAAACTCCCCTTAAGGGGTCTCTAAGACTCGTATCTTCTCTAGGCTGAAAGGTAGAAATTTTCATGTGGAAGTTGTCGTATGATCCTGCTCCATAAGTTTATATCCACCATTGTAGTTGTGACAAGGTTCCTCCATCGACTCAAGGCATCTACTACCACGTTCTCCCTTCCCTTCACATGTTATATCTCCATATCATGCTCACATAAGAGCTCCATCTAACGGAATTGAAAGGTGATGAGATTGGGTTGTTTGAAAAGGTGTTGTAGGCTCAAATGGTCTATCCTGAGTGTGAAACTCCTTCCTAATAGAAAATTTTACCATCGAACCAAGGTGTGAACTACCGCTACAAACCGAAGGTCTTGAGTTAGGTAATCGATCTCATAGTCCTTGAGTTTGTGAGACTCAAAGGCTATAACTCATCCATCCTGCATCAATACTCCTCCTATCCCTGCCAACAAAGCATCTTTACATACAAAGATATCCTGTGTGGATCTAACACTGCTAGGATATGTGTTATGGTAAGGCATTCCTTCATATTTTGAAGTTACGAAAATAACTTCTTCCCTTTCCTCTATAGGGAAGTAACGATATGAGAAATGCGTGAAATGTCCTAAAAAAGTCTCCTCTAATAAATCGGACCAATTGATACAACCTGTGAAATTATAGTGGCCATGTGTCATATGGAAGGTTGTCTTATTAATATATATTTATTCGTAATCCTTAGTTGATATACACGACTTAAGGTCTATCTTAGAAAATATTGTAGCATCGTTCATCTGATCAAAAAAATCATCAATGTGTGGAAGGGGGTAATGATTCTTGATCATTACTTTATTCATTTGTCTATAATAAATACACAATTATAGTGATCTGTCCTTATTTTTCACAAAAATCACCGGTATGCCCCAAAGAGATACACTAGGATGGATTAGGCCTTTCTCAAGAAGGCCCTCTAGCTATAATATGAGCTCACAAATCTTAGGGGTAGTTATCATAAATAGCACGCATGAAATAAGATCTTCTCTAGGAACCAAATCTATATGAAAATCTATCTCATGTGGGGGAGGTAGGCTAAGTAACTCACTTTGGGACATACATCCGAAAATCACGTAAAATGTGATGATCATTAAGTGAAGGCCCACTAGTCTCATCCTCGACTTGTCACTTGATCAGTAATAGCAAAAAGCAATGACATCCCTATCATGCATACCACTTAATATGCATAGTGGATATGGTACGAATAGAGATGGGTCTCCTAACCCTAGCTATCACCAACTCAAATCCCAAAGGATCTGCATAAAATATTATCTTCTCAGTAACAATTTAATCTATCTCTATGTGAAGATAGAAAATCCATGCCCTAAATGATATCATAATAGCCTAATGGAAGTATGCGAAGATCCAAGGTCGTGGTGAAGGGTACTACATCAAATACACACTCTTTGACTAAGGATTCCACTTTGTGAGCTTGGCTCCCAAAGCCATCTCTACGTCCCAACCACGATCTGTCTAATTTCTTTCAAACCTACATCACTCTACTAATGATGGAGAAATAAAAGAATCAGAAGAGCCTGAGTCAAAAAAAATAGAGATAGAAATACAACCAATGCTACCTGTGGTCTCAATCACAATGCCCTGGTGCTCTACCTAGCGGTTCTTGACCACTAAATAAATCTTGTGACTCCATGCCATGTCACCGACTATAGGATCAAAAATAGGTCCCTTTCCCTTTTTATCGGTGTTCTACGAGACACTCTCTGCAGAGTGATGCCCCTATACCCCACATCCGAGTGCATTTACATGGTCCCCTCTAATGACCGGATACTCTTATAGGTGCTCCAATAGTCTCGTTGTAGACCTGCTGATCCTTCCATAGACCATTATGTTTGCTATGGATGAGCTCCAGCTGATTGAGCTTTGAGTGTTAGATGTGTCTTGACGGGTCCTCTAGGAGGACACCCTATACTCTGCCCTCTCTGTGCATCATATCTCTGTGGAGGATTGAAAGGTGGTCGAGTCTATTGTGGATATTTTTATGGTCAAAAAGAGGACCGTGTGGATATGTGTCTTCCACAAGGTGGAGGGGTGTACCCTTTAACTTACTATCATACATCTATTGAATGTGGCTCCTCAATTTATCTCTCACCTTCTATGTCCTCCCCTGTTCTCCTCTACAATATAGGCCTTTTCCATGGCCTCGATTAAAGTCTATGGACAATGCATGTGCACCAACCCTCCCAAATCTAAATTTAATCCCCCAGATTAACCTATGCACTCTAACCTTTGCATCTTGCATGTACTTGACATACTATAACAAGTCCAAGAATTGACTCATACTCAACCATTGTCATAGATACATGTTACGGATAGTGGAACTCATTGATCCACTTCTTGAATAAACCACCGAAATATACCGCTCCTGAATCACTCCTTAAAGATCTCCCATGTCGAGTCTTTGAGTCTAAGTGGAATTTCTGCTCCTCAATCCTCCACCAAACTCCTTCCTATCACTCGGAAGATGAATCGAAATAGATGCCTTTGTGAAGTACCCACTCAAGCTAACTAACCAAGCCTCTACCTAAAATCCTCATGTATCTCCACCGAAGTGTGAAAGATGAAGCTTTAATATCTCTTGGATATGATCTACCATTGTCATCTATTTTCCTCTTGGTCTATCCTCTTAGCCATCTCTTTGTCTAGGGCTCCTAGATCTCTCTATGTCCTGCTGACCCTATCTCCATGCCCTCTGCGAGGTGAATCTGGTCTAACTAGATCCACATGGGATTTCTCTTCCCTATGATCCTCACTATTTCGTGGATGGCCATGATCCTTCTATAATGGCTCTCTATCCTTCTAGCTAGGTCATCCCCTATTGATCCTCCGTGTATAGTGGCATTGACCTCTTGATTGATCTACCATTTCAAAGATTGATGTTGGCTTGTTTTTTCAATGCCGGTTGGGCAACCCACACCGGTCACTATGGAAAAAACAATTTTAAATGGGATATATATAAATATATATTAGGAAATATATATATTTATATATATCAAACAAGAGTTCTAACTTACTTGTTAATAACAGAGAATACACAAGTGTAAAAATACAACTTCTTTCTTGAGTAAAATAACTAAATGTATACATTTTTCCCTTATAATCTGGTTTAAAATTTGGCAACAAGAATACATTTCAACCACAATGGATTTGTTTAAAGGGAAGGAATAAATGTGTGATCAGTAAGTATAAGTTTCGTTCCTTTTTATCAATAAGAGTAACAAAACATTTACAAGCAAGAACAAACATATATCCCATGTATTTCCAATGCAAGAAAACCATTTTCAAAATGAAGGCACAATCCAAACTTTGATTAAATTCTAGATTTTAAAAGAGCTACATTTTTATTATAAAATACAACTCCAAAATTCCTTCTTTCAACTATTACAATACATGTCTTAAAAATTCATTTTACAAGAACTCTCTTTAAAATACAAGTACATACAATCCTTCCACTCAAAGGTGGAAACAACATGATAAAATTTACAACAATATGACTCTTTCTTTTGGTATCAAAACATGTATCTTCATCCCTTAATCATCTTCCAATTCCATAGCTTTTCTCCTTCATCTCCAAATCACAAGAACAAGGAAGGGTGCATAAGCAACACTCACCTCCCAACCTTTATTCCAATAAGAAGGTGAAGCCAACCTTCTCATTGGCCCTCGAGCCCCAACAATGGAGAAATAGGGAATGTTTGCAACCATGGAAACTTTTCACAAAGGCTTCAACATTACATACACTCATGCCAACAAAACATGTAACACATACAAGCACCAAAACATTCATAGTAACAATATACACTTTCCAACACATAGGCTTAAAATTTAAGCCAAGGGAGAAGAGAAATATAGGAACCACCTCCTTTTACCTCCCAAGTGAAATAGGGGTTCCACCAAAAACCTTCCAAGTGCACATCACAAACAATCAAAATATCCTTATCTCTCCCCATTTCAAAATATACAAAATGTAGCAATATTTTCCTTTTCTCTCCCATAGGTGGAACACCCTAATCACACTCCCTCCACAATGCATGCCTCACAACTCCCTTTTCCCTCCCCAATGGTCCCATTTTCCATCTCCCACACCATTCTTAAGGTCAAAATCTACCCAATCCCATGCAAGAACACATACATCCATTCACATTTTAACACAACACACAAACAAGAAAAAAAAATGCAAGGTATAGACCCTACCTTGCCATTGCAACACCTTCAATCCTTAAGAAACAATCTCCAATATTTTCCAAGTCCAAGCCAAATCCAAAAGCAAGCTCCCAAGCTCACAAAACAAGTAACTCAAGCAAAAATCAAAAAATATGCAAGTGTGCAACTAAACCAAGTAACCCCAAAACTCCAAAATAACTCACATAAATAGAAAATGTGGAGAGGAGGGTGAGGTGGCTCCATGTAGGATGTCACATCACTTCTCCTCCAATCCACCTCACCAAGTCAAACACAAAGACCAAGACTCATAAATGGGTGGGTGAGGATATGACAATTTTCCTTCAACACACAAACCACTACTCCATACTTCCAAGGACATAATTAAAATATTTTTTAAGAAAGTGCAATTAATTACCTCTTTTTCCTTCAAAAACACATAATGAAGGATAAAATTAACCCCTCACATCATAGGTATAGTTGGTGGGTGATTTTAAGAGGTATGAGACAAGCTTAACTTGTCCCACAAGCCTCCAAAAGTGGCTCCAAAGCTAAAATTCGAGATTTGAAGGATGGGGTTGAGTACACAACTCAAAATCAAATGAAATCCATCAAAATTAATAAGATAACAAGGACTATCTATGACAATAAATATCCCTTTGCCACATCCCAACTTAGCATAATCAACATGATTAATTAACTAAATAAGGGCACATTAATTAAGCAATAATAAAGTGAGAATACATTACAATAAAAAAATCACATACTCAACAAAATAAATAAAATAAAAGAGGGAAAAGAAACATACAATCCCATGGTCACATTAAAGATAACCCTCCATGAGAACCTCCTAATAAACTCAACAATAACACAACAATATACACAAACAAAAATTTTCCAAGGTTACCTTTGTTGCAAACATCGATATTCTTCCATGGTTAGTCTCCTAGCCCCTTCTTGTTTATTGTGATATAATTTCTTGCAACCAATCAAACAATACACTCTTCAGCCTGAAGTCCACATCAAATACATCAAAAATAAAATACACATGCATATCATCCAACAACATCATACATGTAGATATATCATCATCATCAAAATTAGAAATTTCTATCAATTATTTGCAATCACTGAACATCTCAATTTTGATAAGTCATAACATCAATAAGATCATAAGGTCAATCCAAACATCTAAATGTAATCATCATCGTCAAGAATCCAAAACGTCGTTATCTGATGAAATAACAATATATCATCATCTATCAATAGCTTCCAGTAGTCCATACCATCTATAATATGAGTCACAACATATCAATAATCAAAATGTCCATATAGCCTATCAACATGCTAACCAAAATATAATAATAATGTTCATGTATCTAATCAACAATAATCAAAATCAAAGTATAATAAGTGTCCAAAAGGAGTGGGCATTACAACTACTTTTCCTAACATCTTTACTTTGTAGTATGTGAATGAGATGTTGTTGTTTTCCTATGTTTGTGTCACTCATAAGGACATGGTAAAATTTGTGGATGAGTATACAAACCTCGATCAACAAAACTATGTCCTTATCTCCCTACTTTATAATAAGAATGATCTCATTCACTACATACAATAAAAAAATTGTAGTTTTCAACAACACTTTCCTATTTTGGACCATCATATTCATAGTCGTAGTTCAATTACATTTATATCTAATGTATCAAATGACCTTAATTCTTCATTATATGATCCCACTCCTCTTGGTGCTCCTATTCAATTTTTGTTAATAATTTTGCTATGCTTGTTACTACGTAGTGGACATACTACTTACACACTTTATGTATCTCACTTAGAATCCTTCTCATTGTCTGGCTCCTTTGACAAACATACTTCTTATTTTGGTTCTCACATTGTCTAATTTAGGAATTTTATAGCGAAGGTATACGAAAACATTTGTAAGGTATTTACCCCTATTCAACTTGTTAAGTGGCATATATTCCATTGAATGGGTCTTGCTGCAGATAATTCATTGGAAGCACTTGTTAAAAAAGCACACGTTTATTGTTTTCTCAATTATTCATGATGATCATGAGTTACAAATGATTTATATTACACCTTCATTCAGGAATGAGAAACATGAGATTTCAAGTGTATGACATGATTAACCTATCACACATTCTTATTCCAGTTTAGAGTTATATAAAAAAAAATCTATTGTAGAAATACATTAGGGAGACAAAAATATGGATTTTGTTTTTTTATTGACCAATAAATATATGGGTGTTTATTCCATTTTTTGGTGGTGGATATATTTGTAATGATAAGAATTGTTTTTCTTTGACACATAAATTAAATTAATATATCATGTATTTATGGCATTATCAAAATTAATTCGATATCAGACATATTGCCTACTTGGATCAAATTATAGATTTTATATATTTCATTCAATCTCGACCTCACTCCACTTTCAATTTAATTTTGATCTAAAAATACAGTTTTGGTTTACATAACTTTTTACTTTTTGCATTTCAAAAAGTGTAGTATATTTACAGCTATCAAGAACTTGGGACAAAGATTTAATGTTGTGTGCAGAAGAAGAATCTAATGAAATAATGACCCAATCTAGGTTTCGATGATCCTTGAACAATAGTGCTGAAATAGTTGACTGTTGATAAGAAACTAGGATCGAAATCGGAAACGAGGTCATGACAGAGTGAAAAGAAAATTTTATTAAAAAAATTGTTATAGAGTTTTAGAATCATTATTGTTATGTTATACATACATTGAATCGTGTGTTTCTTCTAGTCGAAAGGAATAGATTGAAACATTTTACACAAAAAAAAGTGAGAAATTCAAATACCTAGATGAAATGACGAGCAAACCATGACTTGAAAGGCATTAGGATAATCATCATCAGACAAAGGGGACTAATTTTCCTTTTGAACTCTTATCTATTATTAAAAGTTTCACTTTTGATAGATTACAAGACCTACTTCATTGAATTGGTCACACTCTTTGGCAACCATGAAGGTCTTATGGAGAAAAATAAGTAAATTACCAATAAATTTCTAAACGTAATTTCATTGACTCAAACAATGTTTCGTTCTTTTTATCCCTTTTTTTACCAAAGATAACTTTTAAGACTGACAACTACAATATCAATTGAGTAACAACACTTTTTCCTTAGACGGAGTCTAAACATTTCTAGTTTCTCATTAGAAATTAAATAAAACCTGCATAATTAGATTCCCAATAAAAGCACTACAGATAAGTGATCAGTAGTGACTAATCTTATAGAAAAATACAAATTTTCCAATGAACAATATATACACACCTGACACAAGTACCACCTCACCATATAATAGAAGTGAAACAACTGGAGAATTAAAACAAAGATTGGTAGGTTCATAGTCAATTGTATCTATTCATAAAAATTCAATTAAAATGCATATGTTCTCCGGTGGACAATTTTGACAAAGTGAAAAAAAAATTCATTCCTTCCTAAATTCCTAGCTCCATATATTAAATCTTGAGACAAAACGAAAACCTAATACAATTTTAACACATATACTACAATGAATTATGTCTGATAAGAACTTACACTTAAACTGCACACATGTCTAAATATTTTTTCTAGTGGTATATTAAAGTTGTAGAAGCAATTGAAATGTGACTTTTGTTGGAAAAATGTGGTTGCCAAAAAATAAAAGAACAAATAAATGTAACAAAGAAAATACAAAGTATAATTATATTAATTCAAAAACAACTCAATACATAAAATGTAGAGTTGTTTCTCTATTTATAATTATTGCTAATCTTCTCTAAGTCATGTTGTTCGTTGTTGTGCATGTATTAGAGTTGTTTCTATTTTTCACACATTCTTCTTCTATTCCCTTATTGTTGATTCATTCATTCCATATTTACAATGACCTTGGCGATCTTACGGTGATATATACATGACAAAAGGAGAAAAAGTGCAAACATCTTACCACACCTCATAGGAGGTTTCTTAAGAATCTATGCAAACCAAGGCACCCAAAAACCAAACCAGGCGCACACGGTGCCTCCATCCCTCTCCAGTGGCCTAGTCTAGTCAAATTTTTCGATCTACATTTTTCCAATATTTTTGCGATGGTCCTCCGTCTCTTTTTGCTTGATCTCCCTACAACACATCCATTGAACCCTATGAATCAGCTCGGCTCTTCTAACCATCTTAACACATTAGGGTGTCATATTTTCCTTATTTCAAGGTAATCATTTATTCACTGCAAAATTGCATTAGATTAGGATATTATTTTAGATTTTAGCATAATCACCATGTATATCTATAATGATTCATGTCGGGATCCCTTCAACTATTAGGAAATAAGGGATGAAATATGTGGAATAATCCTCACATAATCGCAACAGTAGAAACTATTATGCGAAAATTATTACAGATCTCAAATAAAAGTGCGAAATAAAATAACACAACACAAAAAGACATATTTAATGTGGTTCACCCAATTTGGGCTATGTCCACAAAGAATCACTTGCTCAAATTTTATTACAAGTCATGACTCTCTCAACACAATACCTGGATCTATTTAGAGCTATGCTCAACAAACTCTCTGAAAATTCACACCCGAATTCAAAACACATCTACGATGTTACATTATGTCTACCATATGTACAAAACCATATAAATAGACAACTTACTTAAGCAATTTTACAAAATCATGGATATCAAAACCATGGGTCAAAACTGTCCCATAAACGGATGGGTCAAAAACCCGCCCATGTGAGAAAATCACGTTTCCCAATTTTGGGCACGTTTTAAGGCCCAATTTTTTTTTCAAGGGTTACGCCCCGAACCCCTGTTATTAGGGGCCACCCCCAAACCCAGTGAGACAACTATGGAAATTGTATATTACTCTTAGTGTACGAGTCTTGAACACTTTCTCACATGAAAACAGGCTCCACAACCTAATAATCTCTCACTTAGAGACTAGTTTTCCTCGAGCAAGCTTCTTAGCCCTTCACTAGTTTCGTGAAGACCAACCAAAGCCGAACACAACTTCAGTTTTTCCTTGTGACCACCTTGGTCATCATGTCTGAGGATTCTAAATTGTATGGATCTTCTCCGGCTTCAACTTCTCTTCCTCCAAAGTTGTCTGATGAAATGGTACCTTAACTTGTATATGCTTCATCTTAGTGTGAAAAACAAAGCTCTTAGCTAAGTGTATAACACTCGACTATCGATATGCAACTTTCCTTCCTCCTGCTTGTGCTGACTCCTCAAGAAATTGTTGTAACCAAATCATTTCTTTTCTCACCTCTATGGCAGCAACATTCTCGGCCTCTATGGTTGACAAAGCCACCAACTTCTATAGTCATGAAATCCACCTCCTTTGCTTTGTCCCACCTACAATGTAAACATAACATGTCATGCTCTTCCCGATGTCTGCATCTCCAGCCATATCTGAATATACATAACCACACAAAGTGGTGTCTGATCCATTGTAGCACAAAACTATCCCCATGGTCCCTCTCAAATACCAAAGGATCCACTTTACTGCCTACTAGTGATCTCTACCTGGATCACTCATAAATATACTCATCGCTCCCACTACATGGGCAATATCAGGCCTAGTGCACACCATGGCATACATCAAACTACCAACTACTAATGAGTAAGTTAACTTAGACATTTGGTTTCTCTCTGCTCTGTCTCGGGACGCTACTCCTTAGATAACTTGAAATGGCACTCGCCAAAGGAGTCCCAACCGGTTTAGCATCCCGCATATTAATCCTCTCCAAGACCTTCTTAATGAACTATTCACGAGATAAAGTCACCTTCCATTCCTTCCTATCCTAAGATATCCTCATACTAAGGATTTGTTTGGCTGTCCCCAAATCCTTCATATCAAAGGATTCACTTAGCTACTTCTTGAGTACTTTTATTTTCTGCAGGTTTTTACGTACAACCAACATGTCATCCACATACGGAGACACGGGATAATATAACTTCTATCATCAAATTTATTTATATACAAGCAATGGTCGAATGACATCTAATATAACCTTGTTCCATCATGAAGCTATCAAATTTCTTATACCATTGACGTGGAGCTTGTTTCAAGCCATACAAGATCTTCTTCAGTTTGCACACCATCTCCTCTTTACCTTTGACCTCATAGCCCTCTGGTTACTACATATATAGTTCCTCCTCCAAATCACAATGGAGAAATGTAGTTTTACATCAATCTTCTCTAAGTGCAAGTCTTCTTCTACAACTATTCCAAGAACATTTCTAATAGAAGTCATTTTTACTATAGGAGAAAAAATCTCATCAAAATATATACCTTTTTTCTGTGCAAACCCCTTGACCACCAACCGGGCCTTGTATCTTTTCTTGCCTCCTTCTTCCTCTTTGACTCTAAACACCCATTTGTTCTGTAATGCTCTTTTGCCTTTGGGTAACTTTACCAAATCCCATGTCTGGTTCTCCATGAGAGCCTGATGCTCCTCATCCATGGCTTTCTCCCACTTCTTCCTAGCATCTACCTGCATTGCTTCATCAAAGCTCTTTGCCTCTCCACTATCAGTGAGTAATAAATAATCAAGAGGAGAAAAACGTTCAGGTTCTCTTCTTACCCTAGAAGACCTCCTCAATATAGGAGTTTGGGATTCCTATTGAGGAGGTTCCTGAACTGATTCATTTGTCACTTTTCCATCCGGAAGATCCTCTACCATTGCATATTCTTTCTTGGATTCTTCCTGTTTTCCTGTAATTGTTGCTTATACATGACTTTCTCATTAAATACCACATCCCTAGATCGAATGATTTTCTTGTCCTTAATACTCCAACATTTATATCCAAATTCATCACCACCATAACCAATGAAAGTATATTTTTCTGATTTAGCCTCTAGTTTGGTCCTATCATCCTTTTCTATATGAAAAACACCTCACATCCAAAGACTCTAAGAAATGAATAATCAACTTTCTTACCATACCAAGCCTCCTCAGGTATGCCTCCATCCAAGGCACTTGAGGGTCCTCTATTTATCAAGTACACAGTTGTGCTCACCGCTTCTACCCAAAAAGAAAGAGGCAATCCCGCATGTAACCTCATGCTCCTAGCACGTTCCATTATTGTTCTGTTCATCCTTTCTGACACCCCATTCGATACGGAGTTCTGGAACCATCTTTTCCCTGCAAATTCCATTCTTAGAACATTAATCATCAAATTCATTGTTGCAATACTCCAGTCTCCCTCCATTATTTGATCTCGAGACATTTTAGCTTAATACCTTTTTCATTCTCTACCAAGGCTTTCCATTTAACAAAAGTGTCAAATACATAAGATTTGTTTCTAATACAATAAACCCAAATTTTCCTTGTTACATCATCAATAAAAGTAACATAATAACTTGAACCCCAAGAGATTATACCTAAGTGGCCCCCACACATCGAGTGCACTAGCTCTAACTTACTCTCTTTCTTTGTAGGTCTAACCTTGAGAAACCTTACTCACTTCTGTTTCCCATATATGCAAATCCTCACATAACTCCAAACCTATTTACGTATATCCGGAAAATCCTTTTTATGATCTCCATGCCGTTATGACTCATATGACCTGAGCCTATAGTGCCAAAATTACAAACATTAGTGCTATAAGTGGTTAATTACAAGATTCCAACCTTCTTACCTCTTGCCACCACAAGAGCACCCTTGGTAACCTTCTAAGAGTCCACAGTAAATATCACAAGACAACCATCACTTTCTAATTACCACCTGTCGATATCAAATTTTATCTTAATGTAGGCACATGTCCGACATCCTTCAATAGCTAAGTATTCCCATTCTACATCTTAACTTTGACATAAAATTTTCCAACTATGTTGTAAGGCTCATCATCACTAAGAAAAACATGCCCAAAATCTCCTTGAAAATAATCAACAAAATAATGTCTATGTGGAGTAGCATTGAAAGAAGCCCCTGAATCTAAAACCCAAGATTCAGTAATATTGTGCAAAGAAAGAATCAAAGCATCCTAACATACATTACCTGTTTCCACATTTGCCTCCTTGTTTTCTTCCTGTTGTTTCTTCTTGTCCCAAAGATCCCAACAGTCCTTCTTTGCATGCCTAGACTTTCCACAATGCTAACATACTATCTTGCTTTTAGATTTTGAGCTTGCCTAATCCTTTAATTTTCCAAGGCTTCCTCTATTCTTTTGTCTCCCTCTAGTTTCCACTGTCAAAGCATTCCCCAAATAGAAGATTCACGAGAGCTTTTTCTTCACATTTCCTCGCTTAGATCACCCCTACAACATCCTCAAACTTCAACTTTGATTTAGTTGTAACCGAGTTTCTTACCACCATTACCAAAGGCTATTCCAACTCTCGGGTAAAGAGCATAGAACTAATAAAACCCTAACTTCTTTATCAAATTCTATTGTAACTAAAGCTAGCATATTTACAATGATATTAAAATCATTTAAATTATCTACTACTAAACCATTCTCGAGACATCTTCATATTAAAAAGAAAATCATTAAAAATATCTTATTGAGGCGAGGGTTTTTCATACAACTTCCTAATGCATCCATCATTTCTTTTGTAGTGTTTTCCTTTTAAACATTAAATAATACCGAAGATGCAAGACATAGTGGATTGTCCCAATTGCCTTCCTATCCAAAAAATCCCATTCCGAATCTATCATGCTCGAGGGTTTGTTCACCTTCTCAGACGGCGGAATATAAAGATCCTTCTGATAAAGGTAATCTTCCATCTACATCTTCCAAAGACTAAAATTCTACCTATTAAATTTATCAACCCTAGATCTTCCATCATCTGCCATAGCTCCCACTCAAGATAAAACTTTCCCTGTGATTAAAATTTTCAGCAAACCAAACTAGGCTCTGATACCAATTGTTAGGAAATAAGGGATAAAATATGCGGAATAATCCCTCACAAAATCACAATAGTAGAAATTAATATGAAAAAATTATTACAGATCTCAAATGAAAGTGTAGAATAAAATAACACAACACAAAGAGATGGTATTTAACGTGGTTCACCTAATTTGGGGTACGTCCACTAAGAATCACTTGCTCGATTTTATTACAAGCCACCACTCTCTCAACACAATACCCAGAGATCTGTTTGGAGCTATTCTCAACAACTTCTATAGAATTCACACCCAAATTCAAAACACATCTGCAATGTTACATTATGTCTATCATATGCACAAAACCATATAAATAAACAACCGCTTAAGAAGTTTTACAAAACCGTGGGTATCATAACCATGGGCCAAAACCATCCCATACACCTATGGGTCAAAAACCCGCCCATATGAGAAAATCACGTTTCCCGATATATCGGGCACGGTTTAAGGTCCAAAAAAATTTTTGGGGCTACACCCCTGAACCCCAAAGAAGACAATCATGGAAAGTATACGGTACTCTTAGTGTACGATCTTCAACACTTTCTCACATGAAACCATGATCCACAACCTAACACCAAGGCCATCCATAATAAGTTATATATGTTATTGCGGATTTTTTATGCAATAATTTCTAAAAAGATTTAAGATTCCATAACATTGCTCTGAATGTTTTTGTTTCTTGCATGATGAAAGGAGGTATGTGCATTCTCTAAATATATCATCAAAGTATCACTCTGTAATTCCCACAAATTTGACTCACTAAAACCACGTCAACTCTATTCATTAATTTCCAAAATTACATATTTTTTTATAAATTTTTTTAATTAAATTAAATCCATTCATCACCACCAACGGTCTATCTATTTAATACGTCAATCCGAATCAATTTAAATTTATATTTAAAAAATTAATATGGGGTTTTTATCCTTTTCTAAAGTTTCCGAGAATATATATTTTTAAAAATCTTGACTCATTTAATCTCATTAATTCACCTCATTTTAAAATCCACATTAGTTTATTATAGACTAATTCCTAATGTGGTTTAAATTTATCTCCTTAATAACTTAACATCAATACCTATCATTTAATTATTTAACCATACGTTTTACTTTTAATTACTTTAGTCCCTTTAGTTCATTATCAAAATACAATGCACAAAATTGTTTAATTAATCCTTACAACCCAATGCCATTTATTTATTTATTATTCTATAACAAAAAGGTCACAACTTGACCTAACCACTAAGTGGCCCCATTCAACCAATACCCATACTTTTATTTAAAAGAAATTACCCATTCCCAAAAAAATGTCAACAACTTAAAATTTTGGAGACAATCCTCCACCCTTAGATTAGATTAATGTGGACCATTAGATTTTAGGTTTTCTAAAATTCCCTAAAAATCCTTAAGTATTCTTTTAATCACTTTCTTTACCCTAATCTCTTCATTTTTTCATTGTTGTTTTGTAGGTTGGAGGAGAGTGGAGGCCATGGAAACTTGAAGGGAAACCATGGAGGAATTTTGTTCTAGTTTTGCAAATGGAAGGAACTCTTCCTCCATTTTTAATTTCTCTTAGGGTTGTAGAATGTGGTTTTCTCCCCTTTTTTGTTATTATTTCCAATAATAAGCTTCCCATGGATTTAGGGTTTGTGCATGCACGCGCACACACACACACACACACCTTCTGTGCATATACCCTTAGTTGCAACCTTAAATCGATTATTTTGATCTACAAAAAAATGTTGATAAAAAATATAGATCAATTTTTTTCTAGATCAAAATACCCCATTTAAGGCTACGGATAAGGGTATATACACATGAAGGTGTGTGTGTGTGTGTAAAATATTTTCTATGTATATATATATATATATGCTTACAGGGATATATACACATGAAGGTGTGTGTGTATATATATATACACACACACACACCTTCATGTGTATATACCTATATATATAGGGTATATACACATGAAGGTGTGTGTGTGTATATATATATAAACACACCTTCATGTGTAGATATCCTGTAAGCATATATATATATATATATATATATATATATATATATATATATATATATATATATATACTTACTGTGATTCATCCCTAATCGGAGCTTTGTACATTTATTTGTAAATGGTCGTAAGTTAAAAGAATATGGGTCCTTTTTTTGAACGAGTTCGGGGTTTATAATGTTTTGGGTTTTGTGAATGTTTTGGGGTGGCGGCCATGGCGAACTACCCCCATATGTAATATGGTGGGGTGGATCGCCCATGGCCACCCACCCCTTTTTCACTTTAAAAAAAAACTAATACCCAGGTGGGGGTTCAAGCCGCCCACAAAAAATCTAAATTCATTTTAATTTAAAAGTCTAGGGTGGAAATTATTAGGGCTATCAAATATGTAAAATGGTAATACATTTTTCATTTTATTTCTTATACTTTACTTTTTTAAAACTATACTCAGGCTGGATTAAGGCCATGTATGTATGTATGTATGTATGTATATATATATTACATACATACGTACATATACATATATATAAACTTATAGGTGTAATTCAATTCATATAAAGAGGTATATATTTTTACGTATATATATATATATATATATATATATATCTTTCACTTGTCGGGTTATTTCTAAAATATTATGTTTTGGTATATTTATTTGTATAAAAGTATATTTAAATATATAATTTTGATAGGTTGAATGTTTTGAGGAAATTACACAAATAAGGAGTAGTAATTTTCTCTCTTAATCAAAGAATTTTTTGTGTTGCCATACCCTTTATAAATGTGATAGTATCTTGTTAAATTTTTACCAATTGAATAGCTTACAAAAATGAAAGGCAAGAATGAAAACTCAACCAGATGTAATCTTTTTTTTTCCTTTAAAATGCAATGAAGTATGACAAGATCATTTGAAAGGAAACACCATAACCTATATTATTTTATATTTCCATTTCAACAAGAACACTTTCCATTGATAGTTAAATGCACCCTTGATATAAATTACAAGTTGAAAGAGACACAATGATCAACAAGAAGCAATCTTCACATTCTCCTTTCCAACATTTATCACTTCTCAAATGAATAATATAATCATATTTTCCATAATACATTTACAAAGGTTCAAGCCTTAAAGTGTAAGTTTACAAAGCCCTCCACTTGAGTGTAGACAACATAATAAAATTTACAAAAATAAGTTTTCTCTTTCTTTTGGTCTCAAATGCAAATTTCACCATCCCATGGACAACTAGCAAATCCATAAGATTTTCTTTAATCTTCAATCACAACAACAAGGGGGAGTAGGCAATGCTCTCCTCCCAACCTATATTCCAATGAGAAGGAGAATCCTTCCTTCTCATTGGCTCCTAAGCCCCAACAATGAAGCAATAAGGGATATTAAGAAACCATGGCAACTTTTACAAAGGCTTCAACAAACATCCATTCACAAAAAAAAATTTCAACACAACAAGCACAATAACAAGATAGCAACAATATACAATTTTCCCAAACACAAAGGCTTAAAATATAAGCCAAGGGAGAAGAGAAATATGGGGAATCCCTTATACCTCCAAATGGGTTAAGTTTCCACCTTAAAATCCTCCAAAATCTTCATCCACACAAAAAAAAACCAAACTCTTATCCCTCCCTCAATCTCTTATCACTCCCTCAATCTCTTATCACTCCCTCAAATGAAACATATCAAGATAAGCAAGAAATCTTTCTTATCATCACAAGGTGGGACACCCAACCCAAACTCCCTCCAAATACATATACAAAACTCTTATCCCTCCCTCAAAGATCCCCATTTTCCTTCTCCCACACCATCCTTAAGGTCATACTACCCAAAACCAACACAACACATACATTCAAATTTCTTTTCAACATAAATACACATACAATGTCCCTACCTTGCCATAGAAAAATCCTCCAATCTTCAAGAAATAACCCTCAAAATTACAAGCTAAAATCAAAAGCAATATTCCAAGCTCCAAGCAAGCAAGCAAGAAAGAATCTGCAAAATGTGTAAGTGTAAATATTTCCAAAATCACTCACATAAATAGAAAAAGAGGATAGGAGGGTGAGGTGGCTTCATGTAGGATGCCACATCACTCATCCTCCAATCCACCTCACTTGGTTAATCACAAATACCAATACCAATAAATAGGTGGATAAAGAAAATACAAGTTCCAATTACACACAAAAACAAAACCACCCATACTTCTAAGGACACCATTAAAAGATTTGTAAGAAAGTGCAATAAATTTCACCTTTTTACCTTCCAAATCACATAATGATGCCTAACTTTTACCCCTTACCTCATAGGTATAGTTGGTAGGTGAATTTAAGAGGTGTGGGACAAGCTTAACTTGTCCCACAAGCCTCCAAAAATGGCTCCAAAGTCAAATTTAGAGATTTAAAGGATGGGTTGAGTACACAACATCAAAATCAATTAAAATCCAACTCAAATAAAAATATCACAAGGACTATCTACCCCAATTAAATGCCCCTTTGTCACATCCCAAACTAACTTAATTAACATGATTAATCAACTTAAACAAGAGCACATTAATCAACAATAATAAAGTGGAAATACATCACAATAAATAAATCACATGCACAACTTAACCAAATAAAAATAAAGGAATTAAAACAAACATTCAAACCCCTTGGTCACACATGAGGTTATCCCCATGGGAAACCTCTAAACAAGCACAACAATAAACATGACAAGAAGTTGCTAAGGTGACCTTGTTGCCAATATCCAATATTCCTCCATTGTTAGTCTCCTAACCCCCTTCTTGTTGTCGTGATATAATTCCCTACAACCAATCAAACAATACCCCTTCTTTAGCCTCAAGGCCACATCAAATACATCAATAAATAAAACACACACATACATATCATCCAACAACATCATACATGAAGATATATCATCATCATTAGAATTAGGAAATTCTATCAATTATTTGAATCACCGAACATCTCAATTTTTGGTAAATCATATCATCAGTAAGATCATAAGGTTAGTCCAACATCCAAATATAATAATCATCATCAAAATCCAGATCGTCAGTATACAATGAAACAACACTAGATCATCATCTATCATTGTCTACTAGTAGTCCATACCATCTATAATATGAATCATAACATACTGAAAATCACAAGTGTTTGTATTGTCTATCAACATGCTAATCAAAATATAATAATAATGTCCATGTATCTAATCCATAATACTCAAAATATTAGTAACATTAGTGTTGAAAAGGAGTGAGAACTACACCCCCTTCCCATTAGATTTGACATCCTTCGGAAGTCATGGAAAGAAGTAGGGAACAAAGCATACAAATAGAAGTCATGCCTTCTCGTGGGGTTTCTTTTCTTTGAATAAAATTTTGTCCCTCATAACTCTATTTTGGTTCAACAATAATTTAATAAGAGAAGGGAGAATATAAGGCACATGTACTAATCCTCCTCCAAACAAGATTGCTAGCATCAAACCTCCATAATAATCTCTACTGGGGTTAACCAAGATACAACACAGAACATTTAAACAGGAAATTGTCGATGGAATCCCAATGAATGACAACTAAGGTCCAAGAAGAATAGGAAAATTCATGTACACAGGGTGTCCATGTAGCCACACATGGATACAACACACGGTAACAAGGATAATACTTCCACTTAGGTTGAATTACACTTCAATGTTCGTTATTTTAGACAAGGTTAACAACTACCAATCATGACCTTCAATTTTGCATGAGAAAACACACCTACTCATAGGTCTAACAAATTCAGGACCACACAAGATGAGGTTTAACAAAAAGGAATTGACCTAAATTTAACAAAATTGTTTACAAGGATGAAGGTCATTCATTGGAGGTACTTTATATAATTCAAAAGGACTTGATGTGGGAGGATAACTTCATAAGACCATAACTTTTGATCCGACCATTGGATCACCTTGAAATTTTACAATATGGAATATATGCATTAGTAATATATTGGAGAAAAAAATATTTTAATGTTGTGGCCATTTTGGCACATTTTTGTCCCGGATTCCATCATCTATTTGCCTAAAATTGGCTCCAACATTTTTCTCTCTTTTGACTAAGTCTTATAACTTTAATAACTTTTGTTGTATTTTTAGAATAAGTCAAAATTTTGTGTGAGCCTTAATTTATGAATGCATATTTGGAACGAAAATTTTGGGTCCCATCCGAGTTATTTTGCTAGTAGGTAATTTTTGGCATTTTAGGTTTTTTAGCAATTTAGGGTTTTTTGGCATTTTAGGGTTTTTAGAGTAGACGTGAAATAAAAGGTGGATTGTAATGATGTAAAAATTAGGGTGGATTCCATAATGGGAATAAATATATTTTTAAAATACTTTTTTTTATTTAAATATTTGTTTATTTGTGTTTTGGAGTTATTTCAACCTCTTGCAACTAGATTCACATCAATTGGTATCGATCTAGATTTAGATCTTGCAGAAATAGTTAAGGTAACATATTAAATTTTTATATGTAATTTTTTCCTCTATTTTATATAATCATGGATAGATGTGGGAGAGGAGGTTATGCCAGATGAATAGGCATATGTAAGAGCTATAGAGATAAGTTGTTGAGCTCACAAGAGAAGTTACCTACCTTAGAAGGAGACATGCAAATGGGGATGTAGACCCAAATAGTGATACTAAAGAATTACCTATATTAATGAATGAAGGAGGAGATGAAGAATAAAATGAGAGAGATGAAGAAACCGTGAATGAGATACCATTTGAGGAGAGATTGATCTAGGCTTTAGAGGGAAAGAATGACGACATTAAGATTAATGTTCCTGATTATGGTGGAGGGTTATGACCATAGGAGTTGATTAGTTCAAGGCTGAATCGCATGGAAAAATTATTTGAGTGGAAAACCCTTTTAGAGGAGAATAATTTTAAGTTTTCATGTACTAATTTGGTCGGACATGCATTGATCTGGTGGGATCACCTACAAAATGAAAGACAAAGGAATGGAAAGGGCAAGATCTGAAACTGGAATAAAATGGTAAAGAAGTTGAAAGAAAATTTTCTTCCTGTAGATTATTCTCAGACACTCTTTCAAAGGTTTTAAAACCTAAGATAGAAGGATCTCAACATTGAGGAGTATACTAATGAATTTTACAAGTTGTCAATCAGGGTGGAATAGGGAGATTACAAAACAAAAGACTACACAAGGTATATAAATGGGTTGAGTTACACCATACAAGATGAGATGAGTATGCTTTGGATCCATAGCCTGGATGATGCTTATCAACTCACATTAAAGGAAGAATAAAATAACAAGAGGAATAATTTTAGAAGAGGTGTGAAGAGAGGGCCATCATCATCTCCAATGAGAGGCAGAGGTAGATTTGAATCTAGAAAATGTGAATCCTCTAATGCATAAAGGGCATGAAGATTCTGGTCAAATTCGTGGTAACTACCAAAGAGGTAGGGGTTTCAGAGGGGAAGAGGTTATAATGGAGGATAGGGTTGGAATATCCCCCAAAGGCAATATACATGTTACGATGTGGTGAAGACGGGAACAAATATTTTGAGTGTCGGTGTTATTTTACACAAGATAGGTCGCAAGGAGCACAACCACAAGTAAAATTGTATGAAGTTGAAGAGGAAGAAGAAATGGAGGTTACTGCAGACTTGGGTGAAACCCTCATGATAAGGAGGACGATGATCACCCCAAGGAAGGAGAAATAACAAGATGTTGTTAGTGCTGATTCATGGCTACAAACAAATATATTTCAAACAATATGCACCTCTAGAGGAAAGGTATGTAAAATTATTATTGATCGTGGTAGTTTTGAAAATATGGTTTCAATTGTGATGGTTGATAAACTCAATCTAAATGTGAGAAGCACCCATATCCCTATCGTATATCATGGTTCAAGAAAGGGAATGAGGTAACCATAGATAAAATATGCCTTGTAAATTTTTTGATTGGGAATACCTACAAGGATGAGGTGTGGTGTGATTTTATCCCAATGGATGCATGACATATATTACTAGGGAGGCCTTGGCAATACGATAGAAATTTTGCACATGATGAAGGAAAAATACATATACTTTTTGGAAGGATGGTGTAAAGGTGGTCTCGTTACCCTTCAAGGAAGAAGAGAAGAGTGAGGGCTTCTTGCTATAAAAGATATTGTTACATAAATGGAATAAGTTGGCTGGTGTTATGCACTGGATTTCAAAGAAGGTGGAAATAGAGTATTTTAATAAACTTTTTGCTGTGAAAAGGTACTAAATGAATACCAAGATGTCATACTAATGGAGATACCAGATGGGTTACCTATAAAGCGAGATATTCAACACCATATTGATTTGATCCCAGGATCGGCCCTTCCAAACTAGGTAGCCTATCGGATGGTCCAACAAAGAGTGAACAGATTGAAAAAATAAGTGATAGATCTAATACGAAAGGGTTAGAGAGAGAAAGCATGAGTCCATGTGTAACTCCAGCACTATTGAATCCAAAAAAAGATGGAGACTTTGGAGAATGTGTGTAGATAGCGGGGCATAATTAAGATCATAATTAAGTATCGGTTCCCGATTCTAAGATTGGATGATATGATGGATGTCTTGGCAGGGCATGATATTTTATCAAGATTGACTGTAGAGTGGTACTACCAGATCCGGATCCATGAAGGGGAATAATGTAAAACAAATTTTAAAACAAAAGAAGGATTATGCGAGTGGATAGTGATGTCATTTGGGCTATATAATGCACCCAAGTACATTCATGACGAGTTCATTTTAAGAGACCTCTTGGAAATTGAAGGTGGAAAATACAGTGAATATCCCAGAACTCGTTTCGCTTGAAGGAAATTTTTTGGGGGGTTGTATGCAAAATTTTCACCTGATTTTCAAGTGGTGTGTGAAGGCGTAGATATGTGATAGAATATTTGTTATCACCCGTCAACAATGTTTTCATCATCGACAATAACCTTGTTGACATGCGACATCAAATCTTACACACGCGTCTACAATCTTTGCCCTCTCGGTCGCATGACAACCAAATCTATGTGTCGCACATCAACAAACTCTCTGTCACACATCTACTTCCTCCACACTCCTATTGCATGTCAACAAACTCTCCCTATCGTGCAACAACAAACTCTCTATCATGTGTTTGTAGTCTCCACTCTCATGTCGCGCGTATGTAGCCTCCTTCCTCATGTCACATGTTTATTGTACTTGATAATACATATGCCCCCAGGTGGTATGAGTGAGCTAGTAGTATTTTACCTGGAGAATAATCTAGGATTATATAGGGGATAGTTTCAAGGGTAGGCAAAGATTGAACCCTAAAAAATAAACTATAATTTTTAGGCAACAAAATCACTAACTTTTGTGCTGGAGAAATTCACCTTTTCAAAATTTTCAAAAATGGAATATTCACCATATTACGAATATTCACCACTAAAATTATCCCGATTCATGAGGTCAAGGTTGATGAATAGAGTACTACTTGAGAATACAATGGTAAGTTTTTGTCTATTTTGATGATATTCTAATATTCAATAAGACAATGGAAGAACACTTGTTACATATGAAATTGGTGTTAGACTTGTTACGTAAAGAGAGTCTATATGAAAACTTAAAGAAGTGTAGATTTCTTCGAAGAGTCTTGTTTTTGGGGGTTTTTCATATCAGAGGATGGGGTGAGGATGGATGAGGAAAAAGTAAAGGAAATTTTAGAATAGCCTATTCCAAGGAATGTGACAGAGATTCATATTTTTCATGGATTGGAAAAATTTTATAGGAATTTCATCAGGAATTTTAGTAGCATTGTTGCACCCATAACAGAGTGTACAAAAGGGAGGGATTTTTTATGGACAAGGCATCAATAGATAGTTTTGAATTGTTGAAGAAGAAAATGTCGAAGCACCTATTTTGGTATTGTCCATTTTAGCATGGTCTTCAAGGTTGATTTGATGCCTCACATGTCGGGATTGGAGCTGTCTTGAAGTCAAAAGGACGAAATTTGGAATTCTTTAGTGAAAAGATAAATGAAGTCGGAGGAAATATTCTACTTATGATGTGGAATTTTATGTTATTTTTCAAGCATTAAGGCACCCGAGACATTACTTGGTAGAAAAAGAATTGGTACTCTTCACTCGACCATGAAGCCTTGAGGTATGTAAACATACGAAAGAAACTAAATAGTAGGCATGAAAAATGGGTTTCATTTTTTGTAAGAATATAATTTTTATTAAAGCATAAATCGGGTAAGCAAAATCAAGTTGATGCCTTGAGTATGCGTGTAACACTTTGACAACAATGGAAAATGAAGTAGTAGGGTTTGAGGCGAAAGGAATTGTATGAAGGTGATCCATATTTTGGTGATGTTGTGAGAAAACTTAAGGATCCTATAGTAGGTAGTGGTTCTTCTTATTATTTTATGTAGGATGGTTATTTGTTCAAGGGGAAATAATTGTGCATCCCTGTTGGTTCAATGAGAGAAAATATTATAAGAGAATTACATTGTGGGGAGTTAGTTAGAAACTTTGTTATAAGTAAGACAATTGATCTTGTTGTAGAAAATTATTATTGGCCAAAGGTAAAGAGGGACATAAGTAGGATTGTAGCAAGATGTAGAGTGTGCCAAATGGATAAGGGCCATGCATAGAATATTGGGTTGTATATGCCATTACCTATCCCTATAGGGTCATGGGTTGATTTGAGTATGGATTTTATGTTAGGACTTCCTAACACACAGTGAGGGAATGATTCTATCTTTGTTGTGGTTGATATATTCTCTAATATGGCACATTTCATTTCTTGTAAAACAACTAATGATGCTTCTAGAGTTGCAATTTATATTTTTTAGAAGTGGTTAGATTGCATGAAGTTCCAAGAACGATCACTTCATATCGTGACACGAAGTTTTTAAGTCACTTTTGGAAGACTCTGTGGAGGAAACTAAGGACACAACTACTATACAAAGAGTGCATATCACCCCTAGACTGATGGGAAGATGGAAGTAGTGAACAGAAGCTTGGGAAATATCCTACATTGCATAGTTGGAGAAAATAAAACATAATGGGACTTAGCTTTACCAAAAGTTGAGTTTTCCTATAATAGCTTAGTAAATAGGTCAACAGGGAGGTCTCCTTTCTAGATTGTATATGGTAGGAATCCCAAGGGGTTCCTATATCTGATTGTGCTACCCAATGAAGATAAAACTAGTGATGATGCAGAAGAATTTGTAGAACACATTCTACAATTGTAGGATGAAGTGAGGGAAAAGATGAAAGTGAGTAATGCACAATATAAAGTAGTTACAGATGCCAATAGGATAGTAGGTGTATTTGTGACAAAGGATATATGGTGATATTTCATCTTAGACATGAGAGGTTTCAAAAGGGACATATAATAAAATCAAGTATAAGAAGATTGGGTCGTGTAGGATTCTGAAGAAAATGAGTGATAATGCCTACAAGGTGAAGCTACCTAATAAATTTTATATCTCACTAGTTTTTAATGTTTCTGACTTATATAAGTTTCCAAGTCATGACAAAAATTTTGTGGAGGAGGAATAAATAATCTGGTAGCATTAGATGTCGAAGAAGAAAAGGAAAGGGTAATGCGTGTCTTAGACAAAAATACGGTCATTACTAGACATAGAGCTACAACATATATTTGAGTACGGTGGGAAGGTTTACAAAAAGAAGAAAATACATAGATTCTGAGTGGGATTTGAAGAAGATTGTGAGTGTAAAATTAGATGAATTTTGTCTCACGAATTCGCAAGAGCTGAATTTTTTCATCCAGGGGAGAATGATGTGGGAGCATAACTTGCATGGAGACCCTAACTTTTCATCCGACCATTGGATCGTCTTGTAATATTACAGGGGTGAAAGATATACATTAGTTATATATTAAGTTAAACATCACTTACAAGGTCTTTGTTGCCATATTGGCACATTTTTGGGCCCAGATTCCTTCATCTAGTGGCCTAATTTGCTACGAACATTTTTTTTGCTTTTGACTAGGTCTTAGAACTTTAATAACTTTTGGTTTTCTCATTAGAATAAGTCAAAATTTCATGTGAGCCTTAATTTACGAAAGCATATTTTTTCACAAATTTTGGGGCCCATCCGAGTTGTTTTGCTAGTAGGTAACTTTTAGCATTTTAGGTTTTTTGGCAATTTAGGGGTTTTTAGCATTTTAGGGTTTTTAGAGTAGATGTGAAAGAAAAGGTGGATTGTAATAATGTAAAGGTTATTGTTGATTACATAATGAGAATAAATCTATTTTGAAACTCCTGGTTTTTATTTGTGAAGTTATTTATGTGTGTTTTGGGGGTATTTCAACCTCTTGCCGGTGGATTCACATCAGACTAACTTAAATTTTCATGGTGACACTAAGCATACTCTTGGCCAAAAGGTTTCCATAACTTGAATTTATACCTAAATATCATAACACATAACCACTAATCCTGATTTAGAAAACCCAATCAATTAGACAACATTTCCATTTTTTTATAGGCAATCTTAGCCCATATTATCATATCAACACAAGAGATACCATTCACCCTATATAAAAAACAAAATTTATTAATTTTAAGCCAGCCCTAGCTTAAAATAATCTTAAAACGAACACAAACTTATTATTATAACACATAGGAACACTCAAGTGAGCTAGGAGAAAATAGGTAACAGGAGAGGTCCAACTAACAATTTATGAGAGCAACACACAAAAAATTCTTGTAGAAACTTATGAAAACAACTGCACCATTCTCTTCCCCAAAAGACAAGGGGACAACATCATGGTTCTCCAAAAGGAAGGAGGATTCCAAAATTTCTCCATATCCTTAACATATGTTTCCTAAGCTTGTCAATAAGCCTAGGTCACCAATGGCTTATTCCCACACAAGGAGGGTGCCTCTCTTAAAATTGGAGATATAGACTCACACCTAAAAGATCACAATTCATACACCTATCGAGCTAAGAGGAAAAGGGTACGACGGCCTAAAAGACTCCAACAAGGGAACATTACACACATTTATGTTTAAGGGGAAGGAACATGGTTAGAATACATCACTATCAATAAAGTACTCCGTTATTCGGATAGGTGGACGATGAAAGTTTCAAATAGTTTCCACCTTTGGCATGATGGAACATAAAGTTCATCAATATGGACATAACAATTAATTCATTCTACAAGGTGATAAAAAAATGTATGTATACTTCTAGAAATTTTCATACAACTAGTGAGAGGTCCAAAATACTCTAGCATGTAACTTACGTTATAACCATTATACATATGTTTATTATTTGATATAACAAGGGGGTATGGGACGTACTCAAACATTACACAACCCAAATTCTTAGGGTGTAATTGAGTTTAAGAACTTCTAAAGTAGCTTAAGGAAAAAATTTAATTTAGTTCAACTATCTATATTGTGTCCTTAACAAATTTTAGGGCATGCAATAGCAATTTATACAATTAAGGTTGTTTATTTGTACATTCTACTTGTGTTCAATCTCATAAAATTATCTGTTCCATATTCCAAATTATAAAACACAAGTTATAGTTACGTTTGCTAAGCATATTTCTTATTAGTTTTCTAATTAATGCATTTCTTATATTATGATATCCCAAATCTTGTGTCATTAAGGGTCATCACCAATGTTGGCATGATATCTCGTCATTCTATATAGGTGGAAAAATTTATCCATTCTACTTCTAGGGGAAGTATAAAAGATTTCTTGTTATTTTCACATAGTTTTATTTCTTCTATTAAGCTATAGGTTAGGGTAAGGAACTATCTAGCTAACATCCCAATTAGTTGTTAATTTTTGAAAGTTCAAGCCTCCCAATTAGAGATCTAATATGCTTAGGTTTGTCACATTACCAATTGAATTTTAATGAGTAGGAAGAGCCAAGATTATCACATTATTAAGTTCATAGAAACAAGAGATCATTAACCAAAATGGAACACACCAAGTTTACAAGAGTTTTCCAAAAGTTACATGCATCACCGATGCATTCCAAGTGAGTCTCCACAAGTGTCAATAAGAGATACAATGAAGTTATAAATTTTCTTTTATGAGTTCAAGGAGTTTAGATCGGTGTGAGGGAGAAAACAATGTTTACAAGTTTATACTCAAAATAGGTTCACTATATGAGAGAGAGAGAGAGAGAGAGAGAGAGATAGTTTCCAAACAAAACTTATACCTCCACAAGATACCACAACCAAGAAGCCAAAATGACAAGGTGGAAAAATACCCCAAAGACGCGACACTCCCTCACTAAGAGGACATCAAAATATCAAGAGGGTAGTCAAATGATTTACCCAAAACATATCCTTTAAGGTCAAGAGTTATATCCTTGGATGAAAGATCATGACATAAACACAGCCAAGGTCAGAAACTTAAGACCTATAAAACCAAAATCTCTAAGCACAAGGTCCAAAGGAGCCCAAGGCATCCATATCATCCTAAGCATAACTTGATGCTAATGGATCATAGAGTGGTAAAAGCTAAACAAGTTAAGGGATTAAGACAAGGGTATATCTATCTATGGGTCCTCAAGATAAAAACAAGCATACTTATTTAAACACAAAGCTCAAAGGAGCTTGAGTATAACCAAATTTTCCAAGGTATTTATAGTCCAAAAGACCGGGTCTTCCTCAATTAATACAAAGAGACCCAATAGGAATCTAGAAACCTATAATTATCCAAGAGTTAATCCATCCCTGACATAATCCATAAGTTCACACTGAGTGTCACATCTATCCTGATAATGAATAAAACTCATACTAGGGTGCAAGAAGGAACATAATCACCGTCAAATCTACCAACTAACATGCATGACACAGAGAGCCCTCTCCCGAGTAAAAAGGGTTACTCCAAGGTCCTAGGCACACAAATTTCCATCACTCCAAAACCAAAGGCATGATCTAAGAAGCACCTAGGATGAAAATCAAGACACCTAGGGTGTACCCCATACAACAAGAGAACATAACACAAACACCATAGAACCAACTCATCAAACAGAAATAAGATGAAAACCACGTAACATTCTTGACAACATTTAGCCAAGTGGCCTTCGAGACAAACAAGCTTTGAGTTACCAATCAAAGGTAAAATTTAAGAAATCTCGCAATCAAAGAAAATGGCTAAGTAGCCGTATTTCAATCCTTAAAAATCTTGCAATAAAGACAAAATAATAAGAAGAGCCTCAAAGCTTCTCAAAAATCATTAAAATAAAATGTTGGTCCTTGATAAAAGATTTTAAGTTTACGAATATAAAACACATGACATATCCACGTCCACAATCACTTTGCAAACCTTTGATGGCTGCCTTGTAGGTGTACTATGCACCAACTCACCTCTAAGAATATACCTATAAAATGGGGTCTACTGTGACATCATGTCATGAAATCAAATCTCCCAAACGGGATTAATTCCTCAAAGCGACAACAAACACCCAATTATGAAGCCACCAAGGAAAAAGGGGAGTTAAAAGTAGCTAAATAGTCTTCGATCCCCTAACATTCCCTCTAGCACTAATCCCAATAAGTTACACCAAACACAATAACAATACAGATAAAGGAGGGTCTCTATGGGGTCAACACCATCACATGACCATAAGCAAAGGCTAAGAACTCAAGGACCAACATCTTTGCAAAGAACTATATTCCTAACACCCATAGGAAATTCATAAGAATATCAAACCCGAATTAGCATTGCTGTCAAATCGAGTCGGAGTTGGCAAGATGCCCACATAGTCAAAATACACATTCCAAACAGATTTTATTATCGTTATTATTATTTTAATTCTAGAGGTTCAAGTGTCCTAGGTTTAGTTTCTGCTAAATGGTTGTTTTGTTCCCATGTCTTCCTAGGGTCCAAGCATTGAACCCACGGCTCTAATACCAAGTGTAATGCCCACAAATTTGACGCACTAAAACCACATCAACTCCATTAATTAATTTAGAAAAATTATGGATTTTTTTGTTAAATATATTTAAATTAAATTAAATTAAATCCATCTATCACCACCAACGGTCTATCCATTTAATACGTCGATCCAGAATCAATTTAAATTTATCTTTAAAAATTTAATACGAGATTTATATCCTTTTCTAAGGTTTCCGATAATATATATATTTTTAAATATATTGACTCATTTAATCTCATTATTTCACCTCATTTAAAAATCCACGTTAGTTTATTATAGGCTAATTCCTAAGGTGGTTTAAATCTATCTCCTTAATAACTTAACATCAATACCTATCATTTAATTATTTAACCGTACCCTTTACTTTTAATTACTTTAATCCCATTAGCTCATTATCAAAATACAATGCACAAAATTGTTTAATTAATCCTTACAACCCAATGCCATTTATTTATTTATTATTCTATAACAAAAAGGTCACAACTTGACCTAACCACTAAGTGGCCCCATTCAACTAATATCCATACTTTTATTTAAAAGAAATTACCCATTCCCAAAAAATGTTAACAAGTTACAATTGTAGGGACAATCCTCCACCCTTAGATTAGATTAATATGGACCCTTAGATTTTAGGTTTTCTAAATGCCTTAAAAGTCCTTATGTTGCCTTTTTATCCCTTTCTTTACCCTAATATTTTCATTTGTTCATTTTTGTTTTGCAGGTTGGAGGAGAGTGGAAGCCATGGAAACTTGAGGGAAACCATGGAGCAATTTTTTTCTAGTTTTGCAAATGGAAGGCTGTCTAGTTCCTCCATTTTTAATTGCTCTTAGGGTTGTGGAATGCGGTTTTTAGTATCTATGCTATATGGGTTGTGTGGGCGGTGGAAAGACAAGAAACTTGAAAAATAATTTCATGCTAGTATGCCTAAACATCATGCACATTTGCGAAATCGAATGTTAAAATAAGTTTTTGAACATTTTCTCCTAAAAATTGGCGTAGTGCACTGGTGAGAGCCTAAATTTGGGGCACCATCTCGCAGAGTTCCATTTTGGCTGGAACCATGTGAACTGTGTGATTTTAAGGATCTTCCCTTTTATGCTATTGTATTATTATAGGAGCACCTTATGGTATTTTTTTTTTTAATATAAGATTTCATACACTCTTAATCACCACTTTTCAAAAAAATTTGAGGTGTATCTTATCATCAAAATTATTTGTTCTACATTTAAAAAAATTTAGAGCTCACTTCAACCGAATTAGTGACAAATTTCAGAATTCTTGTCCATTTAATGATCACAATCTTTATTGGTCTCCCAATGCCACTTCTTCATCTACTCTATAACTAGAGGACACTATGATCAAAGCTCTCGATTGTTTCCCTAAGGCATTCACGTTGTTTGGACATGGTTTCTTATAGGATTGAATTTTGTGGCCACTTTTTCAACAAAATATTTAACTTCTTCCTTGACATCTTACTTTCATTACTCGCATACATGAGCTTATTCCACATGTGATGCTTCATATACTTGTCTTCCATATGCCAAGAGCTTAATGGAAATATTAACATTGGAATTGTGACATTACTTTTCGAGGCTACTCATCTAGGTTTGTTTATTTGTTGTCCATTTTTCCTACATTGGGAAAAATTAAATTCATGTTGGAATTTAATATCATCTCCCCCATTTGACACTTTTAGCTTCATTGAATTTGGTCTTCCAAATTGAAAATTAACATAACCCATTTTCTTTGGTGTTTTACCTATAAGGGCTTTCCCATTGGCAATTAGATCCACCACTTTGGCCTCTTAGGTTGTAATTTCCTTCTTGCATGTGTTTTGAGTTTTTCAAACACACTTTTTGTTTTTTCCTCCAATCCATTATATTTATCATTGGATTCTTGACGCGTTTTTTGGCCCTACCACACCGAGTCCTTTTCATGTTGGTTAAGTTTCTTTGGGGTCCAAACTAATTGGCCTTCTTCCATTGTATTAATTTGGATTTTTTGCACTTTATCTTATTTCAATTAAGGAAATATTGAATTTCAACAAAGAATCTATTTTATTAAAACTCTTAATTAATGAAATATTTTCAATCATATCCCCTATGTATATGTAGATTTGTCACAAGCCAAAAATGTTTCTAAGGAATCTAAATACATGTAGGAACTTCTCCGAATTAAGAGTGACCCTTGAATGATGAGTTGAGTTCCACCAAATCAACCTCCCTAACACTCACAAATCACCTCTACTCATATGCCACCGAAATTGGTCTCATGGTCATTTTTCCTCTCTTCCTCCATGAGGGGTGGATCCCATCATCATCTATTTGGGAATACTAAATAAAGCCCCTTATTAGCATTCTTCACTAGTGAAAGGAAATCTCAAGTTTCACCTTCTCCACTTGGGTGGAGAGTCATGATTTTCTTGGCTTAATATCTTAACTTATCATTTGATGGCATGTACAGAATATGTAATCCATATATTTAAAGTATGAAATGTATTAGTGTGATTTTTTTAAAAAATTGTATTCATAATTTAAAATTATTTTTAATAATTAAAATTTAACTTGCATGCTATAATTTAAATTTTAATTGTCTAGAAAAAAACAAATTTTTGTTATCTATTTAACCAAAAACTGAAATAATTTTGGTTAGAATGTGACTCTTGTATCTTTATTATCTTGTATGTCATTTCTTACCCTTTACAATTTGGGTTTCAATAATTACTTTAGTGTAACAAAACCTATAGGCATTGATTTATGGTGGATGCAAGGAAAGTGGTCTTGTAGAGAATTGTTTGACCATTAGAATGGTCGTGCTTCATTTATTGGTGATGGCGAAAGTAATAAACAAATCGCCTACATGTCATTACCCAAAAGGACAATGAGAATGATTAGTGTTGTGTTGTCCAATTCATCGCCTCGGCAGCTTATCATGCCCACTTGGAGATAATATTCGTTCTATGCATTTAGTGTTTGCATGAGAGTTACAAAAATTGATTTTGTGCAAAATATTATATGTTCATAATCTGGTCGATTGTCTTTTGTTTGGTGAGATTTACTAAAATGAACAAGATTACCATCTATGATTGAAATTTGACGGTCACCCCCGCACATCACAAACAAAAACTTTGTGATGGTTTGGTCATTTATGCACCTTTCAACTTATACTTTAACTAATATTTTAGATGGTCAAAACAATTACAGTTTAAATAATATTATAATTTTCCAACTTTAAGATGTGAGTTATTTTTAGTATTATAAAACATATAAATAAAATTTTAAATATAATGTAATCATTATTTATTATATTTTATTTATTGTTCACTGTTAAATTTAAATGTTGAAATATATATTTATTATTAATGTCTACATTATCACAACTACTTATTTTATACAAACTTCCAAACCTCCAAATAACAATGATTTACCAAATTGACACTCACATCATAAGAGTGTTATTTATATGCACAATTAATGGCAGACGCGGTCATGTCTGTTTTCACGTACCCAACCTACGTGAATTTTAACTCTTAACCCTTTTCACCATATAAAAGTAAGTCCTCAAAATAAAAATCTTTTGGCAACGGATACCTAAGCTCTCCATAATTAGATTTTGTATTTGATTTTTCCATGTTTCAACTAAATAAAAATGTAATTGGATTTTGTAATATTACGTTTTTATTAAGTACATAGCATTTTCTTAGTATTTTAATTAAAAGGGAAGTAATTTTAGAAGTACTTATTAAAAATGAAGTAGTTATTTATGGTAAGGTCTAATTAAAAAATTATATTTTCTAATGTTAGTGAGAGAGTTAATGCGACATGTGGTGTTTGTGTTTTTAAGTTGTCTTAGTAACCTTTACGTGTTTGTATTCTACATTTGAACAAATGTAACCAATGAATAAATTTATAGAAGATACATGTATCTTCACAAAGTATTATTGTTATTTCACCAAATGCAACAAACAAATGTCCAACTCAACCAATTCACCATTGTGACCATACTCCTAACTTGCGCCAAAATAAGATCTTTGGAACAAGTTGGTATGTATATCCATATCAACATAATAAAATGAAGGTTTTATTGAGCTATTATAGTTCACATGATCTATTTGACAAAAATTCCTCAAAGAAATATGGTTCCTTGGAATGTGATGATTTCATAATAGGCACAAAATGGTGTTCTTAATGAGGCTTTAAGGATTTTCGAAGAAATGTCTTAACTAAAAATTATCTACTGAAATGCCATGGCTGCAAGGTATACATTACAAAATGGGTTTTTGAAAAGGCCTTGGAAACATCTACTAAAATTAAATTGGCAAGGTAAAAACCAAGTCCATCGGTGTTTACCAAAGATCCTCGAACATGTGCCAAAATGGGAGTTTTAGAACAAGATATGGACATCCATGAACACGTAATTGAAATTGGATGTTTCTCAAATGTTATAATTGTGAATATCTTGATAGACATGTATGAAAAATGTGGAACCATACTAAAAAAATGCAAACTATTTTCGAAAATGGGTCAATGGTCTCATGGAATGCGATGATGACATATATGTGAAATGTGGAAGTATACACAAGAATCTAAATTATTTTGAAAAAATATCATAACATATAAAAAAATTAACATATGGAAACAAAGTAAACATATTCAACATTGACATCCATTCCAACATACCTACTTTGAAAATCATGTGCAATTTTTATTTTCACAAAAAAATCCTCTAATATTCTGGCTCATGCTAAACATTATAAACGACACCATGCATATTTCAAATGTTCTTGTTTGTGTGATCCAAGTGTCATTTTGATTTGTTAGACTTCATATTGTTAAAAAAATGTAATGATGAAAGCATGGAAATTCTATCTGAAATTTAATTCTAACATTAAAAAGAACATGTATATGTGGTAAATGCATCAGGAAATCTTCGAAAAATGAAAACAATAAATTATAAAAATTACACTAGTTTATTTGACTACTTTTTTAACAGATTAGAGATCATCCGTTAGAATATTTATTTAAAATAAATATTCTCTGCAAGAAATAGGTTGACTCTACTTAATGTCATCCCACACACGTACATCTCACCGCTCAGCCTAATTGAAAAACTAAATGTTGAGTAACTAAAATATATCATTTTTAATTTGAAACATACCCCAATTTTTCGTGGATGACGAAATGGATGTAAAATAGAATCTCCTATTTTGTGAAGATGTGAGTGGGGTGATATTTATTCTTTATTTGAATTGGCTATTTTAGAAAATAATAATATAACATTATCAAAAATGGTCACATGAGAAGCAAAGTTATTCAGTTGTATGGGTGCTATAAAAGCTTGAACCCCTTCACACAATTATTTTATAAACTCACACTTTTTTGTGTTATATTTGAGTATTAATATTCACACCCATGGAAAAGGATGTCAATCACCCTAAAATACATCTTGTACACAATGGACAAGTGTAACAAGACAAAGTAATAAAAAAGTATAAATTTAACAATTACACGTGATTTCAAATGTATTTAAGAAGGAAAATTAAAGTTTAGTTATCTCCAAATGAAAACATGTCAATTTTAAGTTTCCTTTTACTTTTGAGGTAATAAAATTTGAAGGGCCTAGATTTGATTATGAAATTATTTGCATCAATTGTACACGTGGCATGTGTTGAACCACCAGTTCATAATTGAAATTGTAGATTCCTTGTTTGAAAACACTCTATTTTTGGATGTTTTCATTAAAATTAAGAGTGATTCAATAAAACCAATAGCATGTGGAAAACCACAAATTTCAAATTTCACTCAGTCCAATTTTTACTCACATTTCCCAATTACTACGAAACACTCCATTTTATTCAATCATATTCCTTTCCTTTGGAATTTCCTATTCTTCTTCCTCCTATAGACACCTAAATTCCACTTTTCCAATCTTATTACTAAAATCAAACAAATCGCTCTCATTCTTACCATTTTCATTATAATTAGTGATTTTCGCTAATTAACTACCATTTCTTACCATCTTGGTCAATTAACAATGTAATGTTAATTACCTAACCTATTTCACATTCAGGATGTCACTTTCTTACGAAATCATAAGTCAAAATCCTCTTCCAAATAGATAATTAGCTATAATTAGCAAATTAATCCTATTTTACTCTTGTTTTGGTCAATATTCCCTATTATTGGCTCAAACCCTCTTCTAACAACTCAAAATCACCTAATTCCCTCCACAACATCTCAACAAGCTTCAAAAGCTTATCCTAGCCTCATAAATGACCCTAAGTGGTTGATTAGGGCACCTCACATCCTAATCAATTACTAATTCACTAATCACGATTAGAAAATCTTAATCATGATTATCAATTCTTATACTTATGTGTACTTTTACTCCCACATGCAGCAAGATGCAAGCTTTAAATCAATGGAAAAACTATAAATAAGACTAAGTACTACCTTCAAATTTTACACCATGCTTTGATTTGCATATCATATAAGAAATATGATTAATAGCCAAGTTCAATCCTTGCCTCAAGTCTTCATTGTGGTTAGTAGAAGGGTATCTAGCATGGCATTGTAGTCTTGTGCTAGAGATATCTTCTCACCATTTGTGGAGTAGCAACAAACCCCCAATTTGATTTCTCCTAGAGCTATTTAGGTCTATGTTAGTAATTGATCATACTAGTAGGCATGCTTTAGGTCGGTTTTGAATTATATTCATGTTAGTTAGGATTCCATTAAGATTTTATCATTAATGTAACTATTTTTAGATTCAATAAGAATTGGATCAATTAGACTATATGGTGTTAGTCTTAGCTTTACTTGGAAACTTTTAGTAGTATTCATTTGGCCACCTTGACTCATAGTTAGTGGTATGGTTTGCATGCTTCGATCCAAATTATTATTCGGTTCCCCTGGACTCTTCTTCTAATTCCAATCCAAATTTTTCTTCGATTCTTAGGATTTACCTTGATCTTCTAAATATTCTCATTAGATATATTCTCCTCATTCAACTCTTAAGTCACAGTCATCCCTTTGTTCGTAGGACTCCCCTTATAAGTCACTTAAATGACATCTTCCTCCTTTGAGGATCCGTAAGACTTCAAGTACCTCCAATAAAACATCCAATTTGACTATTGAGTTGTGGTCTTCCCTATCTTTTCAAAACCCCATTTATCATTTTCCTTGATGAATCCTTCCTCCATCTGAGATTTCTTTGACTTGAAGTTCTTCTAATCAATATTTTATGGTTGACCATAAATACAAGAGTGCCACCATTAAAAATAATATTAAAGTAATATTGTTTTTTTTTAAAAGGAGAACAAAGTGAATGCGGTTAGTGGAGTAGATTTAGAAATTGTGGTGGAATAATTTTAATGGGTGTAGGTGAGATCGAAACATGGGGGAGTATGGCATGTGGAAGGAGATATGACAGGGGCATGGTCACTCCTTATGGTGTTCAAACATGCCACATTACTTGTACAATAATTATTTCACTTTATTTTGTCTAGAGGCATTAACCATGTTGAAACCCAAGTTAACATTATAATTTAGCAAAATAATTTAGGCAAGAGTGAGTTGCTAACTCGGGATTATGGTCTTTGACTCATTCCTAGGCTAAAAATCCTTCTTCCCTTCACTTGTTCATGCATCTCCTCCGTAAAACCCATCAATGAATGACAACTAAAGATTTCCCTTACAATTTTTCTCTACGATTCTCTCTCCATAACCCTTTTAGATGAATATTTGGTAGTCAAAAAGTTCAGGGACCTAAAGAAGAGAAAGATATTTGAAAGTGTGGCCTCTGTGGTGCCCTTTCTCTGGGATTTGGGTTTTTTAAAGAGGGAAGTAAAAGGGGAGAAGATAAGTTTGGGGGAATGGTTTGATTAATGAAAGGGGTTTATCGTCAAGAACATGGATGGTGTGGCACTTAATGTAGTGTGTTTAATGTTGAAGTTGTGTGCGAGATGTTCCTATGGTGGATGATTTGTGTAAATTGGAAGAGGCTTGGAAGGAATTCTTTGCATGCCCAACAAGAGATAATAATGATGAGAACTTGTTATTCCTTTGGTCATATGGGAAAGTTGAAGGTTATCGGGGAGAAAGATGATGTGATTGAGAAGGAGGATGTTATTTTTCCATTGAATAGCTTTAAGGCTTTCCGATTTTCGGAAAAATCATGCAAGACCATCTAAATCACATACGAAGATTCGATGCCAAAGCTTTAAAAATACCTCTTCCTCAGGTCTAACTACCAAATATTTTTTCATTATTCACAAGAGTAAAATACATTTTATTAAGTATGAAGAAATGATTTTGGTATTGCAAAGTGATTTTTCTCCCCCATTGGGTGATTTTGATTTTGTTTTCACTCTCTTGATCTCCCAACGCTTGTCTATTTTTTTTGAACCTTTTCGCAAGCCTGTGTCAAAAATGGCCCTAACAAGTCTAAGAGAAGTTGGAATATCAACATCATGTATTCACTTGGACTTTCTGTTGAGTGTTTCATCTATTATATTCACCCTAGAATTCCACCTAATCTTGTCTCTCGATATCTCTTTTGTCAAATTAAACCAAATTTTTCTCACCATTGTCCCCGGCATATATATTCCATCAAAATATTCCAAAAATTGCACCCAACCTTTTCGTTTGGGTATAGAAGATTTAAATCAATGCAAAATGGTGGATTTTTGGATACACGAAAACTATTTTGACATAATGCTGAGAGAGAGAGAGAGAGAGAGAGTTGAAGCCTTGTGCAATTCTGGTGAACCCTCTTGGAGAACCTCATGCACTATGAAAGCTAATATTCTCCAAGCATGGTCTCCTTCCCTTTAACTCTTATAATTTTCATATAATTTGGTTATTCATTTTCAATAAAGTAAAGTATTAAACTATTAGATACTCAAGCAATTGGACATTTTAACCAGATGACTAGTGCAATCAATAAAACAACACCTTGTGATTTTGCTACCGATATACAATTTGACCCTCAACTATTTCACGACCACAACCTCATGCATTAATAAACCTAGGGTGTAAAACCTTGGTACTCGTGTCCGTTGGTTCTGCAAGATCTAGATGATTTAACTAAAACAACCTTTTCTGTCTACCTTGCAAAGTTAGAAAAACACAATTTCTAGAGACTTGTAAAACAACACTCTGAGCTTCATAAATGAGATTTCAAATGGTGTATGTGTTCCTTGTTATGTAGAGAGTCGCATAAAGCATTAACTCAACCTCATTTAAACATTTTCACTCTCTTTGTCTCTCCTCTAGGATCCTGTTACTCAGTTTCACACTTTAATGAAGCTTCCAAGACTGAAATGTTGGCTTTCGTTTTGAACCACTGTTCAAACCCCGAGAGAAAAAAATGCCTATCAACCCTCCAAAAATTTTATTATTTGTACTAGACAATTGAATGGAACCTTAAGTTTGGGAAAAACACATTCCTGGTTAGTTTGACAAAGGGGTTTTGTAGGCCTCTGGTTATTGTTTGACTAGGTCAAACTTGGTCGATTATGACCGGTGGATCTAGAAAACCATTCACCAATTGTACACCATTCATTAGTTCTAGACTCTATCAGGACCACGTGGATTCTTGTTATATAGGTGTACATGTAGGAATTTTACCGTCATGAATTTTCTTATCGCAAGACAGTTTTTTAGCGCACATTGTTAGCCTCCGAGTCAAAATTGGACATTTCGCAACTACGAGGGAAAATGTTAAGGATGACCGTAAAACCCTAACAAAGTTAGAAAATAGGCATGAAAACCTCTTGACACTTATAGATAATTGTATGAAACTCTATCTTGTGCCTTATTGTGTAAAATTTGACTTTTATAAAAATAGTGTTCCTCTCTCCTCCCTATTTATTTCTCTCTCTAAGTTAAGAAATCAAGTAAAAAAAAAAATGTCTCTCGACCCTCTTGTTTAGAATGCAAATTATTATAATTAGTATTTAAATGAGAAACTAAAAAATTTTAACTATGCTAGATCTAGTTGGATGTCATGCCAACGATTTACCGTTGATTTCATGCTCACATGGTTTTGCAGAACACAAGTATGATGGCGAAATGACATGGTTATAATTCATTGTGGATTATTGTAATTTATGTATGTTAATATAAAAAAATGTACATATGCATTTCTATGTTACAGTAAGGACTTGTTATTGGAAATTGGTAATATGTATGAGATGTTGGTTTTAGGGGTGCTTGGGAAATGTGCTTTTAACTATAGGTGTTCTTTGATTCAGTTTTACATATGGTTAAAATGGGATTGGATATATATTTTAGGTGAAATCCTAGAGGATAATTCAACATTTTAAGATGCAAGTGTTTAAGGGAAATGTTCATCTAAACATGGGTGTTATTTTAATCCCCAACTTTGTATTGTAAAATTTGAATGTGTGTGTGTGTGTGTGTGTGTGTGTGTGTGTGTGTGTGTGTGTGTGTGTGTGTGTGTGTGTGTAAGTATGTTAAATGAAATTGAATTTAACAGCTTATAGTGCAAATCCATTGTGTAATTGATGATCAAATAATCGGTGTGTTGTGTTTCTCACCCTAAAAATGTAATAAAGAGATCTAAATGAAACAGTAAACCCTAGTATAAAACTCGTGTATAACTACCCTTTTCTGTGTGATTTCTTTTAGTATAGAAGACTAAAACCTTAGAATGAACTTATATCTTTACACTCGATAGCATCTCCTAGCTTAAGTAAATAAGAGCCCAATTTTGATTTTCTGTCATAGTGCGAGTACTTAACAACATCGTTGTGAACCCGATGATTCGGATGACACAGTCAAACAATAACTAGAGTATGTGGTTCTCTTTTAGGCTTGGTAATCCTCTGGTGGTAAGGAGAATGTGTTCTCTTAAGGTAGTACTCCTTGGGAACCAATATTAAACATAGTGTAAAACCTGTTTGGACCAACACACATGTTAAGTGAAGGGTGTGGGGTGGCAAGAACCACCGACTAACCTTGGAAGTCACTGTAGTGCCCACACTTTTTATAGCTCAGTAGCTTATTTTTTCTTTGCTCATAGACATGTTTTGACAAAGTTTTGTTATATTGTGGACATTCAGGCGTATAGTGCCAATTTAGCTTAATTTCTATGTTATCGCATTTTCTTATGATGTCATGGATACTAATGGATATGATGTTGTGTTTGGAACATAATTATATTGATGGATAGTTGTTGCATGTGGAATTCTATGGTTATATGTCACTTTATCATCTTGTCTAACTTTTGGAATATTGAGTATAATTGTGCACGTTGTTGCATTTTGATTTCAGTAGGATGTTAGGCTAGTTTAGAACTTATTAATATCTTACTTGTGTCGTTGTTTTTTTATATTTTATCGCATGTGCAGGTTAATGTGTGCAATGAGTGTGCAGGTGACAGTTTACAGGAGAACGTGGGATTCAGGCCAGCTACACAATCTTGCACAAGCAGCCCACGGGCTGAGTCCTAGCCATGTTCATTGTGTGAAGCCTTAGTATAGGAGATTATTATTTTGGGCACTATGAGTGACCCCAATTTTTGTAATGTATTGTGCCTTGAATTATTAATTTTTTTTAGGGTAGTTAATTATGTTGTAAACTTGTTTTGGGAGTTAATAATCCCACTTTCATTAAAATTTTTATTTTGTTTAATGAGTCACTTAATCACAAGGGTTTAGGGTCACATGTGAGACCCTTGGGTGGTCCCCACACCCTCTACCCTTGTGCCAAAATGCGAAACCCGAAATTAGGTTATTTTGGGCATTTTTGGGGACCCCTTTTTAGCTTGGGAGTTCCCCTAACATAAAAATGAGCCCTTGGACACTACCTAATGGGTAGGGGCACTTATTTTCAAGGCTAGAGGGAGTTTTCCCTCCCTTTTTACCTCTTGTTTGGTCACATCCATGTAAGGGGTGTGGATTGGAGTGCTTATTAAAAGTTTCACTAATTTTGTCTTGCTAACATTTAGGGGAATTTGGGAGAAGAGAGCAAAAAGACAATTTTACCCTTTCTCTCTTTTGCTTTGGCATCTTTGACCTTGAAGAAGGAGAGGGTGACACATGTCACCCCTCATTTGTGAGGATTCTTGCTTGCTCCTCTTCAAATTCCCATTCAGGGAAAAGAGAGGAACTTTTTCTTTTGGAACTTCTTGCTTGGATGCTTGGGTGATTTGGAACTTGGGATTTGCTTGTGTCAAGGGGAGGAGGAATTTGAATTGGAAAGCTTTTTAGAGATTTCTTTGAGGTAGGCTCTTATGTCTTATTATTTGTGTTGTTTTCTTCTTAGTTGTTAGTTTGGCTTCTTGAATTGTTATTGTTGCATGTGGATGTTGGTTGTTGCTTGCTTATTTTACACCCTTCATCATATGGCATGATGGAGTTTTGGAGTTGTGGGGGAAGAGAGAGGTAATTTTCCTCTAAATCCTCAAGGCTTGATGGACAAGTCTTGTAGGGTCTTATTGTTTCCCCTCAAATGGTTGAGGTGGGGAAGTTGATTCATTTGGCTTGAATATCCTTCCCCATTCTTGGTAAGGAAACCCCTTTGGGGTTTGAAAATCCTTCCAAGAAGGACTTGGAGAAAGGGTGGAGGAATAAGGAGGGGTTAAATGATATAGGAGTAATAAGGAGGGCATGGAGGTCTAGTTATTGTGCTTATAATCTTGGTAACAAATTTTGGAGAACTTTCTCCTCTCTTCCCCACTTTTGAGGAAGAACATGGGTTCTCCTCCTTGTAAATTTTGGAGTCTTTTTTTGTATTTATCCCATTTATTTGTGTGCTTGTATCATTGTTAGTTCACCCTCCATATTTTGCAAGTTTTGGTTAGTTGACCTCTTTCCCATGGGCTTGGGGAGGCTAGCATGCATCCCAACCTTGGGAGAGGCATGTACTGATGCCTATGGTTGGGTGGAAAAAATCTCTTTTCTCCTTGCATGGTTTTTGGGAAGACATGGAAGTTGGCTCTCAAGTTGAAGTGGGTGGCCTCTTGGGCTCTTATTGTTCTTTTCTCTCCTTATGAAACTCTATTGTATTGTAACTCCTTTGGATATGGTTATGTGAATAGTTTCATCTCCTTGTAAATTCTCCATTTTGTATATTTTGCATTCACATGTAAACTTGAGACATGGTGATTAAAATGAGAAATCTCTCTCCCAACTTGTAATAGAAATTCTTAGTTGCTGCACATTTGGGAATACTCTTATAAATTTATACATCATCCATGTGGTCTAAGCTTGTGGAAGAGAAGTATTGTATCAAAAGTTTCAATTATTTGTAACTTGATGTATCTCCTATATTTTATTTACAAAAGGATATATTACTTGTTGAGGAATTCTACATGTGTGTAAATTTGAAATGATCTTTTGCATTACATTTGAAAGGAAATCTACTTGGTTATAAGAAGCTTGATCTTGTTTTAACTTTGGAAGAAACTATTTTTTTATTGTAAATATGCACATCTCCTTGTATATTATTGTGGTTTTAGAAATCTATTTTTTTTTGTTATTTTGTTCAAAGGAAATTTGGCTTGGGAATGTGTTGGTTTTCTTGATTTTTGTCAAAATATATATATATATATATATATATATATATATATATATATATATATATATATATATATATATATATATATATATATATATATATATATATATATATATATATATGTTGCTTTATATATACATTCACATATATGAAAATATATAATAAATATATATATAGTATTTAAAACAAATTTAAAACAAATTTATTTAAAAACAAAGTTAAAATGAATTAATTAATAAATAAATAATGTGTTTGGTGGGGGTTCGGTCCCCCACCCCTTCGCGCATTTTTAAAAAAACATCATCATGTTGGTGGGGGCCGAACGCCCCCACCTGCGCAACTTTCCCCGTGGGGCATTGCCCCCACAAAACCCCGCACCCCATTGCCATCCGGTCATCCCCCCCCACGCGACCTCCAACCACCCCGCACACACCCTCCCTCGCGGTTGCTCCGCCCTCTACCCCCGCCGCACTCCCCTTCCCACCCTTCACGCCACCCCCATTCGGCCACCTCTCCCCGTGCCTATGCAACCCCCTCCAAATCCGCCCTTCCTCCAACTAAAAACAAAATAAAATAAAATAAAAATCAATATAAACATATATATATATAATATATATATATATATATATATATATCCAAAAACTAGTTCTATAAAACCTGCAACAAAAGATCAACAACAATATAGTGGAGGATCAAACCAACTCCATGAATCCTCTCTCAAACAACCTGCCAATGTCACAAACCAAAATGAAATGAGGAAAAGAGAAAAGAAAAAAAAACATAAGGAAATTTTAGGGCATCTTAGGGCAACTAGATCAAGGGTTGAGGATTGTCTAATCCTAGGGCTCAAATTAAACCCTGTTCACTTTTAAGTCTTGAGCATTTTAAATGGGTTTGGAAAACAAATATAAATAAAAAATTTAAAAGGGATGTGGGGAAATTAAAAACTTAAAGGGGGAAACCTAATAAATTAAAAAAATAAAAATAAAAAGGGTTGTAGTCTCTATTAGATGTTTTTAGCTTAATCTAATAATAATTAAATAAATGAAAATTGTGTCGGGCTAGTGGTTAAGTAATGGGGTTAACCAATTTAGTTAAAATAAATAATTTTGGTGATCGGTTTGTATAATTAATTTTAGTATTGTTAGTAATCATTTCAAAAAAACTACCCTAATTTTTAGTTACACTTGGGTGTGGGTTACGGTGTCCCAGGCGGGGCACGACATTTGGTATCAAAGCGAGGTTCGCACACATGGACACTCGGGAAAATAAATCAAGATAGTTAATGGTAATGATAATAACATTAAATTTAATAAATGGATTTAAAAATAATAATTAAACACCATCCACAACCATTAAATTTTAAGTTAATAACTTTCTCGCTCACCTCGTGCACAGGATGGCGCCCAAGCGAGGTCAATCAGCTAGAGGCATGGGGCGTAGTGCACTCTGCGGGAGCATCCGACACCCGAATTTGGGCCTCAAATATTAGAGGCCTTGCACCAGCTGATAGGTGTTGTGGAGCAGCGTCTACCACCACCGCAGGAGATGAGAGTGGAGACACCATTAGGAGACGAGGAGCCGATAGGTGAGAACGTGCATTCAAATCTGCGCGAGCACGATACACCAAGGCAAGAGAGGTTACATATCCCTTCCATTCATCATAAGAGGGTAACCTCATTCCGTCGTATCTGCTCACACAGTCTCGAGGGACCATTCAAGGATAGGTAACCCGCTTCGCCTGTTCGACTACATCACTAGGATCGAGACACAGGTGGTATGATCAGGGACCTTCTTCGCTTACAGCCACCCATCTACACCAGCTCTACAGATGGCTTTAGGGCTGAGTCGTGGCTCCTTAGCTTGGATAGTTGCTTTGGCTTGCACTCTTACGAGAGCAATGTCAAGGCGAGGTTCGCTATACACCTCCTCCAAGACGCAATAGGCATTTGGTGGAGGAATGAGGAGTGGAAGCTCCATCTGACTCGAGAGACAGTGACCTGGGAGATGTTCAAGGAGTGATTCAGGGCTCGTTATATGTCAGAGCATTTCATGCAGAAGAGGATCGATGAGTTTCACGACTTACGATAGGGATCTGGCACAGTAGCACAATATGAGAGCAGGTTCTTGGATCTTCTGCAGTATGTGGACTACCTGTAAGATGAGAAATTATAGGTTAATAGGTTTATTCGAGGCCTTAATGCAGATATAGCAGGAGCAATTAGGATGTTATCTCCTCCCACACTTGAGAAGGCCGTTGAGAAGGCCTACTTAGCTGAGGAGAACAAGACCAAGGCACAAGAGCACCGTGATAGAAACAAGAGAAAGTTTCAGGAGAGGATTCAGGCCTTTCAGAGTCAGAGGTCACGAGGTACTAGCACCACCCCCTAGAGGAGGATTTTTACCTCCACCAGCAGCCACGAGGGCTCCACCGCACCCGCAGCAAACAGACACAAACTGTGGGCCACCTACAACAGGGGCTAGGTAGACACAGGGATTTCAGAGAGGTGGTTCTAGAGGTGGTTTTGGTGGAGATAGGGATAGGAGGCAGGGTACTCAGTAGGCATAGCCAGCTCGCACGTAGCAGTCTATAAGGGTTGGACCGAAAGGATCAATACACCAGAGTACAAGAGGGACCCCATCTCGTAGGGTGCGGTAGGATGTTTTATTTGTGGATCTCCTGATCACTATGTGCGCATGTGCCCGCACAAACCCAATACCATGGATGCACAAAGAGCCGCTAGATTTGAGCAGATGGTGGGTGATGTGGGACACGCCCATCGTGTATATGCAGCAGTTGACAACCGCTAGGCCGAGCATCAAGCCACAATCATTGAGACGACAGGTACTATCAGGGGTATTTCTGTCTTAGTACTTTTTGATTCAGGTGCTTGATTCCTTTATATCACCTTCTATAGTGGACCAGTGTGGGCTAGTGGTGGCTAGGAAACTAGATAGTTGGTAGGTTGAGTTGGCCTCTGGGGCCAAACTTGTTGTGGACTCATATGTGGAGAGTTACATACTTGATTTAGGAGCCTTCTCCACTACTCTTGACCTCCGAGTTATCCCTCTAGGTTCCTATCAAGTAGTTTTGGGTATGGATTGGCTCGAGGCCCATCGAGCTAAGGTGGATTGCAGAAATAAGGTCATTGAGTGTCAGGATGATCTTGGGAGTGCAATTGTGATATCAGGGATGCAGAGACCTATCTCCTTGTGCATGATATCGGCTAAGAAACTCAAGCGAGCATGCGTAAGGGGTGTCAGTTGTTTGCTATCACCATCAGTGATCGATCTGAGAGAATTCCAGAGCATTCACCCTTAGATGATCATGTAGTTTTGAGGGAGTATGCAGATGTATTTCCAGGTGAGCTTCCAGGGTTACCACCCCGCAGAGAGGTGGATTTCACCATTGATTTAGTACCTAGATCAGCACCAGTTTCTAGGGCACCTTATCGATGACGACCCCAGAGCTTCATGAGCTCAAGATTCAGTTAGAGGAGTTGTTAGATAAGGGTCTCATTCACCCTAGTGTATCTCCTTGGGGAGCGCCAGTCATATTTGTGAAGAAAAGGATGGTTCTCTTAGGCTTTGTGTAGACTTCAGATAGCTCAATAAGGTCATAATAAAGAACCGTTATCCGCTCCCTAGGATTGATGACTTGTTTGATCAGATGCGGGGAGCGAGAGTATTCTCGAAAATCGATCTCAAGTCAGGATATCATCAATTGCGCATATCAGATGCAGACATTTATAAGATAGCATTTCGCACACATTATGGGCATTATGAGTTCACAATGGTTCCATTTGGTTTGACCAATGCCCCAGCTATCTTCATGAGCCTCATGAATGAAGTATTCAGAAATTTCTGGATCGCTTTGTTTTAGTGTTCCTGGATGACATATTGATTTATCCTCATTCCGAGGAGGAACACGAGGAGCATTTGAGGCAGGTACTTCAGGTTTTGAGAGAGAAAAGTTATATGGGAACTTGGAAAAATGTAGCTTCTTTCAAACAGAGATTCAGTACTTGGGTCATATCATATCAGGTGAGGGTATCTCCGTAGATCCCTTTAAGATACAGGCTATCTTGGACTCGGGACAAGACCCTCATCGCCATTGAGAGGTAAGGAGTTTCATAGGGTTAGCAGGGTATTACCACAGGTTCGTACAGGACTTTTCTAGGATTTCTCACCCTATTACTTCTCTTTAGAGGAAAGGGAAGAAGTTTGATTGGTCAGAAAAGTGTGAGCAAGCCTTTCAGTTGCTTAAGGAAAGGTTAACCACGGTGCCCATCTTAGCAGTTCCGGACCCGACAGAGGATTTTTTTGTTTGTACTGATGCATCACTAGAGGGTTTGGGAGCAGTTCTTATGCAGGAGCATCGGGTTATTGCTTTTGAGTCTCGTAAGCTCAAGGACTACGAGCTTAACTATCCTACCCATGACTTAGAGCTTACAACAGTTGTTCATGCTCTAGTTCGTTGGCAACATTTCCTTTTGGGTAGACCTTTCATTTTGAGGATAGACCATCATAGCTTACAACATATATTCTCACAACCGAACCTCAACGCTCATCAATGGCGTTGGATGGAGTTCCTATGTGAGTATGACATGGAGGTTTAGTATATCAAAGGGAAGGAAAATTTTGTGGTAGATGCACTTAGTAGATGACGACATGTGCTTGCCTCCTTGACACTTCAGTCAGATTTGAGAGGCAGGATTCTTGAGCACCTTCCAGAGGACAAATTTTATGAGGGAGCTAGATAGATGTTGGAGTCACAAGGTTCTTTAGAGGGCAGATATTTTGGGTGTGTTTTAGAGGCAGATGGTTTTCTTTGGTTCCACAGCACATCTACGTGCCTAAGTCAAGTGATCTGCATAACTTCATCCTCATAGAAGCTCATCGAGCCCCATATGCGGCACATCTAGGAGTGAAGAAAATGCATGCCAATCTGAGGGAGTTATATTATTGGCTAGGTCTTCGACGGGACATAGCAGATTTTGTTACACGATGCCTTGAGTGTCAAAGGGTTAAGGTAGAGCATTCACATCCCACAGGACTTTTACACCCTCATGATATTCCCGAGTGGAAATGGGATGTGATTTCCATGGATTTCATTGTCAGAATTCCTATGTCTTCTTATCATCATGATGCCATTATGGTCACTGTGGATAAGTTGACCAAGGTTGTGCATTTTTCGCCAACCAAGGTCACCTATAATGCTCAGGCCATTGACAAGGTATTTATGAAGGACATTGTTAGGTTGCATGGAATTCCGAAGACCATCATCAATGACAGGGATACCATCTACACTTCAGTTCTCTGGAATTCCTTTCAGACCGCTCTGGGTACTCAGATTAATTTCAATTCAGCTTATCATCCAAAGACAGATGGGCAGACCGAGAGGGTTCATCAGGTGTTGGAGGACATGTTGAGAATGTATGTGATGGATCAACAGAATAAATGGGAATATTATTTACATTTAGTTGATTCGCCTACAACAAAAACTATCATAGTTCCATTGGTATGGCTCCTTACCAGGCTTTGTATGGATGACCTTGCAGGACACCTCTGAGTTGGGATAGACTAGATGACATGATTATTCTAGGACCAGCCTACCTTCAAGATTTAGAGTAGTAGGTTGTTCTAATTAGAAAACATCTTGAGCGAGCCGGGCATGCCGGAAGGCATATGTAGACACTAAGAGGATTGATTGTCACTTCTCAGTAGGTGACAAAGTCTTCTTGAGAGTTCTCCCGCATAGATTCCAATCCGTTATGGAAAGGGTTCTAAGCTATCACCTCGTTTTGTGGGGCCTTTTGATATTTTAGAGGTCATCGGTCCAGTTGCCTATCGCCTAGCTTTGCCACCACGCCTTGCACGGGCCCATGATGTTTTTCATGTTTCTGTACTACGTAGATATGTACCTAATGTTTCTCATGTTTTGGATTGGTCGACATTACGGGTAGAGGACGGAGGACAGTGGAGACTAGAGCCCGTATGCATACTGGAGCACCGGAGGTTTTCCTTCGGGGTTGAGACTTGGACCGGAGTTAGAGTACAGTGGGACTGGTACGACGAGACAACAACTACTTGGGAGGATGCGATACCTTTGAAGGCTAGATATCCCTATCTCTTTCAGTGACTTCCAAGAGGAAGTCTAATTTTACTAGAGGGGGATGTAGTGCCCACACTTTTAATAGCTCAGTAGCTTGTTGTTTCTTTGCTCATAGACATGTTTTGACAGAGTTTTGTTATATTGTGGACATTCAGGCGTATAGCGCCAATTTAGCTTAATTTCTATGTTATCGCATTTTCTTATGATGTCATGGATACTAATGGATATGATGTTGTGTTTGGAACATAATTATATTGATGGATAGTTGTTGCATGTGGAATTCTATGGTTATATGTCACTTTATCATCTTGTCTAACTTTTGGAATATTGAGTATAATTGTGCACGTTGTCGCATTTTGATTTCAGTAGGATGTTAGGCTAGTTTAGAACTTATTGATATCTTACTGTGTGTTGTTTTATATTTTATCCAGACAAGTACATTTTATGTGTGCAATGAGTGTGTAGGTGATAGGTTTACAGGAGAATGTGGGATTCAGGCTAGCTACACAATCTTGCACAAGCAACCCACGGGCTAAGTCCTAGCCATGTTCATTGTGTGAAGCCTTAGTATAGGAGATTATTATTTTGGGCACTATGAGTGACCCCAATTTTTGTAATGTATTGTGCCTTGAATTATTAATTTTGTTTAGGGTAGTTAATTATGTTGTAAACTTGTTTTGGGAGTTAATAATCCCACTTTCATTAAAAATTTATTTTGTTTAGTGAGTCACTTAATCACAAGGGTTTAGGGTCACATGTGAGACCCTTGGGTGGTCCCCACACCCTCTACCCTTGTGCCAAAAATGCAAAACCCGAAATTAGGTTATTTTGGGCATTTTTGGGGACCCCTTTTTAGCTTGGGAGTTCCCCTAACATAAAAATGAGCCCTTGGACCCTACCTAATGGGTAGGGGGCTTATTTTCAAGGCTAGAGGGAGTTTTCCCTCCCTTTTTACCTCTTGTTTGGTCACATCCATGTAAGGGGTGTGGATTGGAGTGCTTATTAAAAGTTTCACTAATTTTGTCTTGCTAACATTTAGGGAATTTGGGAGAAGAGAGCAAAAAGAAAATTTTACCCTTTCTCTCTTTTTGATTTGGCATCTTTGACTTGAAGAAGGAGAGGGTGACACATGTCACCCCCTCATTTTGTTAGGATTCTTGCTTGCTCCTCTTCAAATTCTCATTCATGGGAAAAGAGAGGAACTTTTTCTTTTTGAACTTCTTGCTTGGATGCTTGGGTGATTTGGAGCTTGGGATTTTCTTGAGTCAAGGGTGGAGGAATTTGAATTGGAAGCTTTTTGGAGAGCTTTCTTTGAGGTAGGCTCTTATGTCTTATTGTTTGTGTTGTTTTCTTCTTAGTTGTTAGTTTGGCTTCTTGAATTGTTATTGTTGCATGTAGATGTTGGTTGTTTCTTCCTTATTTTACTCCCTCCATCATATGGCATGATGGAGTTTTGGAGTTGTGGGGAGAGAGAGGGATTTTCCTCTAAATCCTCAAGGCTAGATGGACAAGTCTTGTAGGAGGTATTATTGTTTCCCTCAAATGGTTGAGTTGGGGAAGATTCATTTGGCTTGAATCTCCTTCCCCATTCTTGGTAAGGAAACCCCTTTGGGGTTGAAAATCCTTCCAAGAAGGACTTGGAGAAAGGGTGGAGGAATAAGGAGGGGTTAAATGATATATAAGTAATAAGGAGGGCTTGGAGGTCTAGTTATTGTGCTTATAATCTTGGCAACAAATTTTGGAGAACTTTCTCCTCTCTTCCCCACTTTTGAGGAAGGACATGGGTTCTCCTCCTTGTAAATTTTGGAGTCTTGTTTTGTATTTATCCCATTTATTTGTGTGTTTGTATCATTGTTAGTTCACCCTCCATCTTGTGAAAGTTTTGGTTAGTTGACCTCTTTCCCATGGGCTTGGGGGAGGCTAGCATGCATGTGGGAGGCCTCTTGGGCTCTTATTGATCTTTTCTCCCCTTATGAAACTTTTTCTCCGTGGTTTGTAACTCCTTTGAATATGGCCATGTGAAAAAGTTTCATCTCCTTGTAAACTCTCCATTTTGTATATTTGGCATTCACATGTAAACTTGAGACATGGTGATTAAAATGAGAAATCTCTTTCCCAACTTGCAATAAACTTGTAATAGAAATTCTTGGTTGTTTGCACATTTGGGAATACTCTTACAAATTTATACATCATCCATGTGGTCTAAGCTTGTGGAAGAGAAGTGTTGTATCAAAAGTTTCAATTATTTGTAACTTGATGTATCTCCTATATTTTATTTACAAAAGGATATATTACTCAAGTCGAGGAATTCTCCATGTGTGTAAATCAAATGATCTTTTGCATTATATCCGAAAGGAAATCTAATTATTATAAGAAGCTTGATCTTGTTTTAACCTTGGAAGAAACTATTTTTTTATTGTAACATGCACATCTCCTTGTTATAATTGTGGTTTTAGAAATCTGTTTTTTTGTTATTTTGTTCAAAGGAAATTGGGCTTGGGAATATGGTAGTTTTCTTGATTTTTGTCAAAAAAACAATATAAATGTTATCAAATTAAATCTTAAAATATATATACATACATATATATATATATATATACATACATACATACATATATATATATATATATATATATATATATATATATATGTATGTATATGTATGTATGTATGTATGTGTATATGTATGTGTATGTGTATGTGTATGTGTATGTATATGTGTATGTATATGTATATAGTATATGTATATATATATATATATATGTATATATATATGTATATATATATATATATGTATATATATATATATATATATATATATGTATATATTAAAATATATATATATTTACATATATATGAAATACATTCACATATATAAATATATATATATAATATATATATAGTATTTAAAACAAATTTAAAATGAATTTATTTAAAAACAGATTAAAACGAATTTATTTATAAATAAATTTTAAAAAATGTGTTTGGTGGGGGTTCGGTCCCCCACCCCAAGCATTTTTTAAAAAAAAAAAAAAAATCAATGCCGGTGGTGGGGGCCGAACCCCCCCACCCCTAAATCGTCCCATGGAGGGGGAGCTTCCCCACAAAACCCGCACCCCGTTGTCGTCCCCGGCCATCCTCTGCCCCCCCACGTGACCTCCAACCACCGCGCACACACCCTCCCTCCGCCGCTCCACACCTCTACCCCCTACTATGACCTTCCTTTCCCAGCCTCCCCACGCCGCCCCCACGCGGCCACCTCTCCCCTATGCCTGCGTAAACTCCCCCCTTCAAAATCCACCCTTCCTCCAACTAAAAACAAAATAAAATACAATAAAAAATCAATATAAACATATATATATATATATATATATATATATATATCCGAAAACTAGTTCTATAAAACTTACAACAAAAAGATCAACAACAATATAGTGGAGGATCAAACCAAATCCATTACTCCTCTCTCAAACAACCCGCCAATGTCACAAACCAAAATGAAATGAGGAAAAGAGAAAAGAAAAATAAACATAAGGAAATTTTAGGGCATCTTAGGGCAACTAGATCAAGGGTTGAGGATTGTCTAATCCTAGGGCTCAAATTAAACCATGTTCACTTTTAAGTCTTGAGCATTTTAAATTGGTTTGGAAAACAAAAATAAATAAAAAATTAAAAGGGATGTGGGGGCAATTAAAACTTAAAGAGGGGAAACCTAATAAATTAAAAAAAGGGTGTAGTCTCTATTAGATGTTTTTAGCTTAATCTAATAATAATTAAATAAATGAAAATTGTGTCGGGCTAGTGGTTAAGTAATGGGGTTAACCAATTTAGTTAAAATAAATAATTTTAGGAATCGGTTTGTATAATTAGTTTTAGTATTGTTAGTAATCACTTCAAAAAAAAATCTACCCTAATTTTTAGTTACACTTGGGTGTGGGTTACGGTGTCCCGAGGCGGGGCATGACAGATCACCTTTAAGAGTTGGAATCATAAATGAACTTGATACACAATATCAATCATCATTTGGGTTCTATGGTGCAATACTAGGAGTCAGTTGTGAAACTTAACAACATTTTAGTGTATAATTAGTTTGTGAAAACGTAACCATAAGGTGATGCGCTTAGAGAAAGGTGAAATTTAGGCCATTCTCACATCATTTTCAAACCATATTTTTCTCGAGAAACGAAACCCACGTTGTGTAAAATATAATGTGAACCTTAACCCCCTTAAGATGATGAACTATTCAATCTTTCTCTCCCACTAGTCCTATTAGGTAATGGATTTTTGATGTGAACTTAGGTGATCATGTTCTTAGAGACAAACCTCCTAAGTTAGAGACTAGTGGTCTCATGAGGATACAAATTCCTTATCAAAAAATAAGTTACACAATACATTACCAAGGAATATGAACTTAGTTAAGGAAAAACTCTCTTAAGTTGGATGTGAAATGATGCTTAGGAAACCTAATCTAGAAAAAATAGAGTTTGTTTCCATGTTAAGTGTTTTCTAATCCTTAACTAATTATAGGAGCATAACTATAGTGTAATAATAATGGTCACTTGGCCTTGAGAAATGTAGGTGTGATATTTTATCCCTTGGGTAAATCGAAACAAGATCGTCCTTCCAACGTTATTTAACCTTCTTTATATGAATAAAGAACTTATTTCATATGATGATTATTGTGTACTAAATCAACTATCCATTTTTAAATGAGTAATAGAAATGCGTCCCTAAATCCTTAAACACAAAAAAGTGAACTTCACATCCTTTGGTCTTATCCTCGTTCCATTGTGTAATGGAGGTATGATAAAAGATCAAGATGCATGCCATTGGGAGTGAATCCTTAGGACAAGATGTCATAGTCATGTGTGTATGTAAATAGACTTGTGTGTAAATAAATAATCATTAACGAATGAACAAATTAAATAGGTAATTGAAATAATTTAGATCACCCTTATTGAATGAGATATATCGTAAGTTAAATGTTAAACTGTATAAATGAAATCTAGAAAAAGGAAAGGAAATGTATGATTCACACATTATGAGCCTTTCTAGAACTTAAGTCAAATATTGAAACATGATTTTAATAAATGTGTAATCCTAAAAAATCGTGTCGTGGAAATACCCTATCTATAAGTTTGTACTGTGGTTGTATTGTTATGGTGTGCCTTTTGATTTAAACACAAAAAAGGGATCTTGATGTGCATCATGTGTTTCCATGATTTCTATGTGGGTTATTGTTTGTGCAAACATATATTTTATTATGCATTTTCCTAAGTGATCTCCTATAGTGTCATGTGTACTAAAATGTAAGTAAAAAAATATATATTATTTCAGTATTTTTAGTGTTGTATTTATGTGTGTAATTTGTGGGCATTACATTTGGTATCGGAGCGGAGATTCATGCTCTCGAACCTCTCGGACAAGTTTGAGTTGTGATGATTCTGCATGGTGGTGGTGGGGATTGGAAGAGTAATGTGATATATGTTGTTATGTGACCAATGTTGTAATTGTGATATTATGAATGCACATGTTGTGCATGTCACTTAGTGCATATTTTTATCTTGTTGATGTGCTTGTGATGAGAGTATTCTCTCCTTTTCATGGTTTCAATAAGTAATTCATGTGTGATGTACCACCTTATTTTGTGTGAAAACAATGTTATTGTGGATTGTGGAGTGTTGGATTATTTTTGTACTTGTGTGATATGAAGGTGTATTGATGTATTGCATGAAAAATTTGGTGTAAAGTGAATTGGATTGTATCGTGATGTTGCCACTATGTTGTGATGAATCGTGTGTGTCACCATGTTGTAATTGTAATTAACTATATGTTATAATGTTAGACATTGTGTTCCTCATACATATAATTCGTGTAATATTTGATGTTTCATGTCGTTATTTAGGGAATATGGTGAACGTATGATCCCTATTGTATAGTGATTGCACTTTGGGTGCAGTATGTGGTAACGTGATGTATTGTAATTCGTGAATGTGATAATTATGATATACCCCGTATAGATATCATGCGTAGATGCTATGGTTAATGTGCATGAACCACCATTGTGTTAGTGATGTAGTTATGTGTTATGTTGTGAACCTTACACTAACTGACCCTGAGGGAAATTAGTAAAAGGTGTATGTTTGGAGTGAGGAAATGTGTATCATTTACCATTCACTCGATCCGAGTACGAGATAGGAAGTAGAGTCTTACATAGGATGAAAACCCCACTTTTTTCATTTGGTATGTATGGCACTTGCTCAACAGATGTCATGCATATTGTGTTTCGTGGACACCTTAGGCTTAGTATATGATGACCTGTAATCCTTTCTCTCTCCTTATATGGTTATCGTATGGATTTAACCTAAGTGTAGTTACAACTATGTTGAGCCTTGTGGAAGTGGTGGAGGGATGATTCAGACATAGATGATGATAGTTGTATTATTTGATATGTTATTTTATGAGATGAGGCTCGATGTTCGAGTGCCAAAAACTCGTTGGACATAAGACACTTAAGGGAGACATAAGATACTTAAGGGAGACAATACGTACCTAAAATTACATGTGCTACATTGTTGGAAAATAGTTACAAAAGTCCCCAATGATGATTCAGTTCCTTTCAAGAAGGTGTTCGAGATCCAAATCCCATTCACAATGTATATTTGTAGCCTAGACATTTTTACTTAGCCTTCCCATGATTTTTCTAGATCCCTTCCTCTTTTTGTGCATGTGTTGTTTGTTAGCGCCAGGACCGCCGCCTGCAAGCAGCGGCAGGCAAATTCCTTCCGCTTTTCCTAATTCTCTCATGCATGTTTTAACATGTGAAGATTCACCTAATTTAACTTTTAGCATGCATCTATGAACCAAATTGTATAAAATTAGCTTTGATTGCTTGGTTTTCCTTCCTCCTATTTCTAAATAGATTTAATTAGTTGGAATTGTTTCTTCTTGCTTTATGCATGAAGACACCTCCCATCCTCAATTCCTATATATTCCATGATTGTATTCAAGTAAAAGGCCCGAGAATTTTGTATATCTCGTATTGTATTACTATCATAATCTTGTTAGGAATTGCATAAACAAGCTTAGATCTCTTGTGTTATCTCTCTTCTACTTGCATTGCATCCAGACTTCCTTCAAGATTCTATTGCTCAAGCACCATCCTCTTGCCGTTGTTCTTGCATTCTCAATCCCTTGGACTCATATGAACACTCGAGAAAGAAAGGACAAACCGAGGGAAAACTACTACAACATTGAATTTACTGCTTCGTGAATTCCAGGTTGGATTTTTGTTTGATTTCCTTCATTCTTGCAATTTATCATTGTTACATCATATCAAATAGAGTAGAAATCAATTTATTTTCATTTGCAAGTAATTAGTTAATTTCCAAGAGGGTTTGAATCTTTCATAGCAACCCCCGGTGATGGATCCTCTTCTTCCCATCCCTGTGGATCTGAAGGAGAGAATATCTGTAGGAGGTTGTCTACATATCGTAAATCATTTGTAAAAATCTTGTTTTAATTTAGTTTAGTTTCAATACACTCAACACAAAGTCAATAACCACATTGGGTTATCTCATTTGTTTAGTTTTAGTGTACAAGTATTTTAATTATTTAGAATAGAAGAAAATTGTCATTTGTGATTGTAATGTTTCAGGTTTGTGATTTGTTTAGATTAGTTTCCTTTTCAAAGAGTAACATAGATTGTTATTTTTAGCTTAGTTAATTTTGACACTTCAAGCTAGATCAACACTTAGATCCAAGTTAGTCAAAAAAACCATAGGGAATTTACGGTACCCGTTCATAGCCTCTAAATCTCCCCTTTGCCAACTCAACTATCAAGATATCACCCTACTAGATCTTAGTCACTGATCCTCCTATAGTTATCCACTCACATTCAACATCGGTTGCTCCGGCATGACCTTGGGGGTCGAGTGTGGTTGAAGGTGGCATGTCAATTTTCATCCGTATAAATTGCTGAACTTGACGTGAAGAATTAAATCCTTCTTGTTTCCTTTTCTTTCATTGTTATTACCTCACCTCTCCATTTCTTCCCCTGTTTTGGTAGGTATTTTATACTTTACGAAATAAGTCTAGAAGAGAGTTTGGTGGGCCATTTGGCTCCGATAGATATTACACCAACGTTCAACCACAACACTCCCCTTTTCTTTCGAGGTGGGGTGAAAATTACACAAGAAAAGTTCAAACCTGCCCTAGTTACGCTTCAAACCCCATTAGTGATGTAAGGATGCATGAGGTTGATCAGCCGTTAAACATACAATATGATCAACCCAATGCAAACCACATTGTCATCATAAATGGAATAGGTTATTACCATAGGGTCTTGTCAATACCTCACATTGTCATGCAATCAACAGAGGATGATCTATTTGCATGAATAGCTAATCCTCTTCGTAAGATAGATGAGTCTTTGGATAGAATGAAGGCTTCAGCCTCTAAGATTTCAAATACCTATCCTAAGATTCTTACTTCTAAGACAAGAATTATAACACTGAACAATTCATGATAGGGTATCATGAGCCTGCTCAATCAAACCCTATGCCACGAATAAGGGACTCAATCCTCTCCCAATGATCTCATTTCTACTTTAGTGGGGAGGATTAGAGAACTAGAAAGTTCCCAAGACTTCACAACCAACACATGCAGTAGGGCATAACATGGGGTATCTAGTTGACAATAAAGGATACATGCCTTTCAATGAGAAAAAACGCAACATCCCGTACAATAAGGTTATCGTGTTCATTCAAATCTTGGTGATCTTCTCACAGGGTTAGACACACTAGGGATGGATCCTCATCCTTCAAAAAATTATCCTACGCAAGGGCTATCTGAAGTGGGTTCTCGAATTCTACCACAATAGGCAATATGATGTTCCTTGGTTTTACGCTTGCTAGTCCATATCCTGGTACTATCCCACCTTACATGCATATGTATTCAAAAACTTCCTAGATGGGCCCATATACCTTTCCTACTCCCTACAAGCCATATCAAGGGACCCCATATGTTCGTCAACACTTATAATGTAGCTTATCCAACTCATCCTCCTCCACCTCCTCATCAAGGATCTTCAATGGTGGAATCTTATGCAATGGGTACATATGATGAGTACTTAAAGGAGCCTCTTGACTTCACCATACATGGTGTCATGCTTCCACACCCATTGTCGGATCTTCAAAAATTTAAGGGAGAAGGAGACCCGAATGCTCATATCAAGGCCTACGCTACTGCTATAAGATAATTGCTTCCTTGGGATATTGTAGTGGCTAAGATATTTCCAAATACTCTCGAAGGAACCTCATTAGATTGGTATTACCATATTCCATAAGCTTCTATACATTCCTATAAACATATTTTTCCGAGTTCATCAAAGAATTTGACATGAACAATTTGTTGTGTACAGGGATTAGAGAGTTCTTGCATATTAGGTAGGCACAAAATGAATTTGCTTCCCATTTCATCTAGAAATGGCGCCAAGTTCTCTATTCTTCTACAAGTGCACCCAACATGGACCAGATGTAACTTTGTGATCTTTTCCTTCACTCACTCAATCGAGACAAGTAAGGAAGATTTCAAAAAATTTCCTTTCCGTAGTTATGAGGAAGTTTTGTAAGGTGTGCTTCGAATTGACCAAGCCACAATTGAAAGTGGGTGTAATATCTATGATCCTAATGGGAAATCGATATCCCCAAATCAAAGTAATGTAAATTATCAAAACAATGGTTTCAACAACCAAGGACCTAAGGGCGTGAATCACAATCATGGTGCTACCATGAATAGTGCTACTAATCAAGCCAAGAACATTGGTTTTCCAAAAATGACAATAATAACAATAACAAAAACTTGGGAAATCAAAGAGGCCCTAACATTGTGTCTTCTATCAACACGGTCAATGTAAATCGTCCACCGCAAAAAAAAAAATCAAACCTAATGCCCAAACCAAGTATTAAAAATCGGGTAAGGGGCAAAGAATCATGGTTATAACAACCAATTTAAAAACTTCAATCGGGTTATAATCAACAACAATAAGACAATTATTAAAGGCCAAGATATTATGACCCTAACCTATAATGTCATTTCCATAAGGTTCGAGGTCATGACGATAGGAATTGTTGCGATTGCAACAAGTTTCTGTAAAGACTTCCCGAAAACCAAAGGTAACTCTTTGTAGACATGTTCCTAGTAAATCCTGAAACAAACTCGCAATCTAACTATACAGACTGTAGCTCCTTAGAACGCTAATGTGAGCATATTTCGAGATCTGCTCCCTACACATCCCGAAATATTAAGATGAATTCACACTTGGTCTAAAAAATGTCTGAAGGAGTTTTACATTATTGGCGGGAAATGAGTTATAACATGATCCTTGGGAGACCTTGGATTCATCGAATGAAGGCTATCCCCTCTACCTGTTCCAGGAGATTAGATTCCTCCATTTGGGGAAGGTCTTCATCACTCAAAGGGATCCTAAGCCCTTCGATATACACTTATAAAACCTCAAGAAGAAGAAAGGATTCCATATGGAGTATGAAATTCTTGTGAATAAATTGAACAAACCACCTCCAACAAAAGAGTTAGTCCCGGTCACCCCGGACGTTCCAAAGGTTGAATTCATTGACCTAAAAACATTTGAGGTGGCAAAAACAGATAAGGGTAAATCAATATATGTAGAAACAGTGTCCACTAAACCCATAGTGGGAATTATGAAACTATTAGAGAGTGACGATATGATATTCCTACCGTTTGAACCACGAGGGAATGGGTAGTCTTCTCGGTTTAGCATCTCTTCTCTCGAGGACCCGTGTCTAGGTGTGAACATGATATAATTAAAAAATAAAGAAGTGCAATTTGAGATTGAAATGATGCCCATCAAAACCATCTCTCAAGGATTTTCTATTCTAAACCCCGGTTTGAACCCTTGTGTGTTTGAAACCAAGCTTTCCATATTCATGGGGAAAGGCCTCATCATTTAGTAAGTTTCACAAATAAACACAACACTCCACATAGGAAACAAGGCCAAGCAAAGCATCGTCATGCTCACCCACACACCATGTCTCAAGAATGTAACAAAGAGGTGCACAAATTTCTCTTTTAGAAAAATGATTTTAATGATTGGACATATACACTTCTAGGCAAGGATTTTAAGTTTAAACCCATATTGGTAGGCCCTTGTTAAGAGAACGGAAATTTTGAGGATAATGGTTCTCTGTTGTATACTTTTAGGGGAGAAGAATTTGATATTTGTCAACTTTCTTCACCTTAGGTGTCATGACATGTAGTTTCACATGCATTTCCATATGTACATTACTGCATATGTATTGCATTTTCATCTGCCAGTTCATTTCGTAAATTTTTGATCAAGGGACTTATTCTTATAGAAATTCCTATAAACTTCTGAAAATATTAGCAAAACATTCAAATCATGTCTCTTCAAATCTTCACAGTATCATCAATTTTTTCTGAATCATTTCATCAATCCAAAAAGATGAGACAAATCTTTGAAAGTAACCATACCAAGGCCTACATACTTGGCTCTACTTATAGTCTCTTTCTAGGTTAGATTTCTTTGTCTATAGTCTGTTATAGAAGCTTCATGGTGTCACATCTATCCCATAAACATCTCTTTGGAAATAAGAAAATTCTAGACATTTTTCCTAGATAAATAAGTCAAATACAAATCCACATAACAAATTTATTTTACACATTTATTTTCCCTACCAAACTTTGGTGTTGAGCCTACATCTCTTACTAGTGATGTAGGGTTGGGAAAGGAGAGAAATGCCTTTACTCGCCTATGCATTGCCCATGGTGATGAGTCCATGCTTCCTACTTTTGATAGCATGGGGCAACATGTAAGGGTATCTTTGAAAAACTTGAAATTTAGAATAAGTTCACCAAATGTTGTGAAATCATAAATCAAAACAAAGTGAATTAGATGTCCAAAATTCCAAAATATTTTAAAACATCAAAACCAGATTTTGTCAACCAAGTGGCCATCCACGGATCTAAGTTTAGATAAAATGGAAAGCAATTCACATTTTAAACTATGAATAAAAATTGCATAGAGTGAGGTTGTAGTGTCTAAATTTGGTCTTTCTAAATCCTTGTCTTTCTCTCATCATTACCATTCGACAAATTTCTATAACTTGTGCCCCTTCTCGGATCTTAGTGTCGAGCCCTCGCATCCTACTGGTTGCGTGGAGTTAGGAGTAGGGAAAGTTCATTCACTTATCATATCACTCTTTCGCCACATTTTTCCAAAATAATACGAAGTACCAAAATTTTCTTAGAGAAACTAAATTTCAACATCACAATGTGATTGCATTATCATATATCAACATTACAAAGCAAAAGAAAAAGAAATCATTCTATTAGCATTCATGTCCACTACATGCATTTTGAAAAGCATATAAAATCAGAAATTCTAAACATCTAAGAGTACACACGTGAATCAAATCATCAATGTAAGCCAACTCTATGCAAGGAATAACCAAGCCAAAAAGAGATATATGTACATATCATGGTGTGTCATATTTTTGTATGATGTCATCGCACACTAGGTGTGGTCAAAATGCTTACAATGAGCATGAAATATCAAAACATCATATATGCCTCACAAAATGGAGACTAAGCAATAAAGGCACTCTTGCCTATCCGCCTCTTTGAGGCCCCTTATGACCATTCTATTTACGAATTTCTTAGGAGTTCTTCTCAAAATTATTCAAACAAAAAGGGCCAAGCCTAACACAAAATACCATTCCCAAATCCATTCCAATTCAACCATACTCAAAATCAAAAAAAAGTCACTATGGGCCTAAAGCTCAAAAATCACCAAGTCGATATGTGCAAATGAATTTGAAAATGAGTTTATTTAGATATATATATATATATATATATATATATATATATATATATATATATATATATATATATATATATATATAACTTTGTTTTGAGTGCATGTGTTCATAGGGCTGGAGTCTTTGGTGTAGATATATCTCTATATCCCCACACAAATGCTAAGTCCTCTTGTCGTTATGGTTTAGTGTTTATTTTTTGATATTTTGTCTATCTACACTTGAGTTTTCTTTCTCTTGTAGGTAGCAGAGAGTTTTTATGATGATGTTTCGACACATGGGTGTGTCATGTATAACTTCTAACTCCCCTTTTCAAGAATGCCATACTTGGACTCTACGTTTTACATATTTTCATGGCTAAGACGCTTCTCCGAGGGGGAAATATGTACACACCCAAAATTACATTTTCTACATTTTTAGAAAATGGTTACAAAATCCCCAATGATGATTTAGGTCCTTTCAAGAAGGTGTTCGAGCTCCAAATCCCATTCGTAGTGTATATTTGTAGCCTAGACGTCTTTACTTAGCCTTCCCACACTTTTTTGAGCTCCTGTCCCTTTTGCGTATGTGTTGGCCTCTAGTGACAAGACCTCCGCCCTTCTGGGAGACGGTTCGAAACCGCCGGCCAAAACAAGGCACCTTCTGAAACCACCACCCTGTGTAGGGCGGTGGTCCTGCCCGCTTTTTCCAAATTCCCTCACACGTTTTTTAGCATGTGACGGTTCACCTAATTTCACTTTTAACATGCATCCATGAGCCAAATTGTCTAAAATTAGCTTTGATTGCTTGGTTTTCCTTCCTCCTTCTATTTTTAAATAGATTTAATTATTTGGAACTATTTCTTCTTGCCTTGTGCATGAAGGCACCTCCCATCCTCAATTCCTATATATTCCTTGCTTGTATTCAAGAAAAAGGCTTTAGAATTTTTGTGTATCTTGTATTGTGTTGTTGCCACAATCTTACTAGGAATTGCATAGCCAAGCTTAGATCTCTTGTGATATCTCTCTTCTACTTGCATTACATCCAGACTACCTTCAAGCTTCCATTTCTCAAGCACCATCCTCCTATCGCTTTTCTTGCATTCCCAATCCCTTGGACTCATATGAAAACTTATAGAAAGAAAGGAAAACTCGGGGAAAAACTACTACAAAGCTAGATTTACTTACTTTTGTGAATTCCAAGTTGGATTTGTTGTTTGATTTCCTTCATTCTTGCAATTTATCATTGTTACATCATATCAAATAGATTAGAAATAAATTTCTTTTCATTTATAGGTAATTAGTTAATTTCCAAGAGGGTTTGAATCTTTCATAACAACCCCCGGTGACGGATCATCTTCTTCCTATCCCTGTGGATCTGAAGGAGAGAATATCTGTAGGAGGTTGTCTACATATCATAAATCATTTGGAAAAGTTATTATTCTAATTTATTTTATTTTCAATACACTCAACATAGATGAATAACCACATCGGGTTATCTTGCTTGTTTAGTTTTAGTGTAGAAGTATTTTAATTATTTAGAATAGAAGAAAATTATTGTTTGTGATTGTAATGTTTCAATTTTGTGATTTGTTTAGATTAGTTTCCCTTTCAATAGTAGCATAGATTGTTATTTTCAGCTTAGTTTATTTAGACACTTGAAACTAGATCAACACTTAGATCCAAGTTAGGCAAACAAACCATAGGGAATTTACGCTACCCATTCATAACCTCTAAATATCCCCTTTGCAAACTCAACTACCAGGAGATCACACTACTAGATCTTAGTCACCGATCCTCCTATAGTTAGCCACACACATTAAACATTGGTTTCTCCGGAACGACCTTGGGGGTCGAGTGCATTTAAAGGTCGTATGTCAATTTTCATTCATATAGAGAAATAAGAGACTCGTGTCTTCATGAGTAGTGCACTTGGAGTTTTATTTTTATGTTTGTGATGCTTGGGAGGTATATGTAGTTGTATTGTGATGCTTTTGAAGGTATATGGAGTTTCATTTTGATGCTTGGAAGGTATACGTAGTTGTCTTGTGGTGCTTTATGAGGTATATGAAGTTGTTTTCTCGATGCTTGGGAGGAATATGTAGTTGTTTTGTGATGTTTGGGAGGTAGATGTAGTTTTTGGTGATGCTTTGGGAGGTATATGGAGTTGTTTTGTGATGCTTTTGGAAGTATATGAAGTTGTTTTTTGATGTTTTGAGAGGCATATGGTGTTTTTACTTTGATTTATGTGTACTCATGTGAGTCTGGTCATGTTGTGTGATGTTGAGGATTGATGTTCCTCATTGAGGGTATGATTTGACCCCTTTTTGACACTATGTAACTATAGTTATTGTCCCAAGTTATGTGAAACCTTTATATGTGTACCTGTTGGGAATTCCATATTGTAGTAGTTTACTTATGTTATGAGTACTGTTGTGTCAGGGGAATGTTGAATATATACTATGTTGTGTGGATCATGTATGTTCCTTCCATGGTTTGGTTGAGTTCTTATGATGTGATACAGTCATAGAAGTATGTAGAGATATGTCTTGTGGACTGTTAGTGTTTTGTTTGGTTCTTGTGTCGCATCATGATTGTCACTATCAGATGGGCACCCAAAAAACAAATATACATAAACTAAAATATTAAGAATTGAAATAATAAGAGTTTGAGATTAAAAAATAATTTAAAAGAAAAGTCTAACTAAGTAATAAAGTAAAAGAGAACTTCCAACCTTCATAAAACATTAAAAGTTTAATAATTGTCAAACCTTTCCTTCTTCCTTGTGGTCTCACTTTAGCAACAATTATCTTTCATTGGTGACGTAAGATGTTGATTGTTTCCTCCTTTCTCAAGAATACCTCTTCTAACTTTAGCATCATGTCGCATTGAGGATGATGTTATTATAAGGGGAGGGAAATGTATTGCCACCATTAAATAATATTAAAATAAAATTTTAAAAAAGGAGAAACGAATTGAATACGAGTGGTGGAGCTAGTTTAGAAATGGTGGTGGAAGAATTTTAATGGGTGTAGGTGAGATGGAGACGTGGGGAGGAGTATGGTGTATGAAACGAGACATGACAGGGCATGGTCACTCCTTATGGCGTTTAGACATTTGACATTACTTGCACAATAATTCTTTCACTTTATATTTTCTGGAGGCGTTAACCACGTTGAAACCCAAGTTAACGTAATACTTTAGTATAAATAATTTAGGAAACTAAGACGATAAATTGGGATTATGGACTTTCTCTCATTCCTAGGCTAATAATTATTCTCTCCTTCACTCGTTCGACATCTCCTCCATAAAACCCATCAATGAATGGAAGATAAAGCTTTCCCTTGCAATTTTTTTCTGTGATTCTCTCTCCATAATCCTTTAAGACAAATATTTTGTAGTCAAAAACTTCAGGGACCTAAAGAAGAGGAAGAGATTCGAAACCGTGGCCTCCGGGTGCCCTTTCTCTAGGACTTGGGTTTTTTAAAGAGGGAAGTAAAAGAGGAGAGGAGAAGTTTGGGGGAACAATTTAATTAATGGAAGTTGTTTGTCATCAAGAATATGGATGGCATGGAGCTGAATGTAGTGGTTTTATTCCTAGATTTGTGTGCAAATGTTCTGTGGGGGATGATTTGGATAAAATGGAAGCTATTTGGAATGAATTATTTGCATGCCCAACAAGAGTTGATAATGATGAGAACTTGTTATTCCTTCGGTCATATGGGAAATTTGAAGGTTATTTGTGGGATCAAGCTGATGTGATTGAGAAGGAGGATGCAATTTTTCCATTGAATAGATTTGAGGTTTTTCGATCTTGGGAAAAATCCATTCAAGGTTATCTAACCCGGATTCAAAGATTCTAGTGCTAAAGCTTTAAAAATACCCCTTCCTCAATCTAGCTACCAAATATTTATTTTCAAGTATTCAAAAGAGTAAAATACATTTTATTCAGTATGAAGAACTGATTTTTGGTAATGCAGAGTGATTTTGTCTCCCCCTTTGGGTAATTTTGATTGTGCTTTCACTCTCTTGATATGTCGATGCTTGTCCATTTTTTCACCGAACCTTTTCACAAGCCTATGTCAAAAATGGCCCTAATAAGTCTAAGATAAGTCAGAATCTCAACATCATGTATTCACTTGGCCAATTTGTTGAATTTTTCTTCCATTATATTCACCATGGACTTGCACCTAACCTTGTCTCTCGGATATCTCTTTTGTCAAATTTAACCAAATTGTGCCCATCATTGTCCTTGACGTATATCTTCCATCAAAATATTCCAACACTTACACCCAACCTTTTCCTTTGGGTATAGAAGATTTAAATAAATGCAAAATTCTAGAGTTTTGGATACACGCAACTGCTTTTTAAAAATGCTAAGAGAGAGACAGAGAGATGAAGCATTGTTAAATTTGGGTGAACCCTCTTTGAGAGCCTCATGTGCTACGAATGCTAATATTCTCTAGGCATGGTCTCCTTACCTTTATCTCTTATAATTTTTGTATAATTTGGTTATTCATTTGCAATAAAGTAAAAATATTAAACTATTATATACTCAAACAATTGGACATTTTAACCAGATGACTAGTGTAATCAATAAAACACCTTGTGATTTTGCTACCAATTTACAATTCGACTCTTAACTGTGTCACAACCACAACCTCATGCATTTCTAAACCAAAGGTGTAAAAACTCGGTATGTGTTTCCATTGGTTTTGGCAAGAGCTGGAGTTAACTAAAACAACCTTTTTGTTGTCTACCTTGCAAAGTTAGAAAAACACAATTTCTAGAGACTTGCAAACCAACACTCTGAGCCTTATAAAGGAGATGTCAAACATTGTATGTGTTCTTTGTTATGTAGAGAGTCACATCAAGCATTAACTTGGCCTGTTTTAAATATTTTCACTCTCTTTGTCGCTCCTCTAGGATCCTCATTACTCTGTTTTAAACTTTAAGGAAGTCAGCAAGACCGAAATGTTGGCTTTCATTTTGAACCACCATTTGAACCCTGAGCAACAAAATTCCTATCCACCTTCGCAAACCTATAGTATTTTTACTATACAATTGAATGTAACCTTTGGTTTGGGAAAAGCACATTCTGGTTAGTTTGGCAAAGGGGTTTTGTAGGCCTTTGGTCATTGTTTGACTAGGTCAAACTTGGTCGATTATGACCGGTGGCTCTGGAAAACCATTCACCAATTGTATGTCATTTGTCGTTTTTGACTCCATCAATCCTGTGGATTCTTGGTATATAGGTGGACATGTAGGAATTCTCCCGTCATGAATTTTCTTATCGAAAGATAGTTTTTAAATGCAATTTCTTAGCCTCTGAGTCAAAATTGGATGTTTCACAACTAGGAGGGAAAATGTTAAGGATGACCGTAAAACCCTAACCAAGTTAGCAAATAGGCATGAAAACCTCTTGACACTTATAGATAATTGTATGAAACTTTATCTTGTGGCTTATTGTGCGAAATTTGACTTTTAGAAAAATAGTGTTTCTCTCTCCTCCCTATCTCTTTCTCTCTCCTTAGTTAAGAAATGAAGTGAAATGAAATGAAATAAATATATGTCTCTAACCCTCTCCTTTCGGATGTAAATTATTATAATTAGTATTTAAATGGTAAACTTACAAACATTAATTATGTTAGATCTATGTGGATGCCATGCCAATGATTTATAGATGATTGCATGTTGACATGGTTTTTTGCAGGACGCAAGTATGATGACAAAATGACATGGTTGTAATTCAATGTGGATTATTGTAATTTATGTATGTTAATATAAAAAAAATGTATATATGCATTTCTATGTTACAGAAAGGACTTGTTATTTGGAAGTGGTAATATGTATGAGATGTTGGTTTTAGGGGTGCTTGGGAAGGGTGCTTTTAACTATATGTGTTCTTTGATTCAGTTTTACATATGGTTAAAAGGGGATTGATATATATGTTAGGTGAAATCGTAGAGGATAATTCAACATTTTGCAAAGTATTAAAAGGTTATTATTGAAGTTTTGTAATAATTTTAAGATGCTAGTGTTTAAGGGAAATGTTCATCTAAACATGGGTGTTATTTTGATCCCCAAATTTGTATTGTAAAATTTGAATATATATATATATTAATATGAAATTGAATTTAATTTAATAACTTATAGTGAAATTCCAGTGTGTAATTGATGATCAAATAATTGGTGTGTTGTGTTTCTTACCTTGAAAATGTAATAAAGAGATCTAAATGAAACAATCAACCCTAGTATAAAACTCGTGTATAACTACCCTTTTCTATGAGATTTCTTTTAGTATAGAAGACTAAAACCTTAGAATGAACTTATATCTTTACACTTGATAGTATCTCATAGCTTAAGTAATAAGAGCCTAATTTTGATTTTTCATCATAACATGTATGCTTAACGACATCTTCGTGAAAATGATGATTAGGATGACACGATCAAAATTATCTAGAGTATGTGGTTCTCTTTTAGGTTTGGTAATCGTGTGGTAGTAAGGAGAATGTTTTCTCTTAAGGTAGTACTCCTTGGGAACCAATATTAAACATAATGCAAAACCCGTTTGGATCGACACATGTGTTGAGTGAAGGGTGTGGGGTACCGAATAACCTTGAAATCACCTTTAAGAGTTGGAATCATAAATGAACTTGATACACAATCTCAATCGTCATTTGGGTTATATGGTGCAATACTAGAGTCAATCGTGAAACTTAACAACATTTTAGTGTATAATTAGTTTGTGAAAATGTAACCATAAGGTGATGTGCTTTGAGAAAGGTGAAATTGAGTTCATTCCCACATCATGTTTAAACCATATTTTGGTGAGAAAAGAGACCCACGTTGTGTAAACTCTAATGTGAACCTTAACCCCCTTAAGACGATGAACTATTCCATATTTCTCTCCCAATGTTCCTATAAGGTAATGGATGTCTCATGTGAAACTAGATGATCATGTTCTTAGAGACAAATATCTGAAGTTAGAGACTAGTGGTCTCATGAGGATACAAATTCCCTATTAATAAATAGGTTACACAATACATTACCAAGGCATATGAACCCAGTTAAGGAAAAACCCTCTTAATTTGGACTTGAAATAGTGCTTAGGAAACCTAATCTAGAAAAACAAAGTGTTTTTCTGTGTTAAGTGCTTTTGAATCCTTAACTAATTATAGGATCATAACTATAGTGTAATTATGATTGACGCTTGGCCTTGAGAAGCATAGGTGTGAGATTTTATTCCTTAGGTAAATCGAATAAAGATCATCCTTGCAATGTGGTTTAACCTTCTTTCGTGAGTAAAGAACCTATTTCATATGATGATTATTTTGTACTAAATCCACTATCAATTTATAAATGAGTAATAAAAACATGATCCTAAATCCTTGAACACAAAATAAAAGTGAACTTCACATCCTTTGGTCTTACCCTCATTCCATTGTGTAACGGAGGTATGTAAAACATCAAGATGCATGCCCTTGGGAGTGAATCCTAGGGAAAAGACCTCATAGTCATGTGTGTATGTAAATAACCTTGTGTGTAAATAAATATCTTGTTAATGAATAAACGAATTAAACAGGTAATTGAAATAATTTAGATGATCCTTATTAAATGAGATATACCATAAGTTAAATGTTAAATTGTATAAATGAAATCTAGCAAAAGGAAAGGAAATGTATGATTCACACATTATGAGCCTTTCTATAACTTAAGTCAAATATTTAAACATGATTGTAATAAATGTGTAATCCTAAAATATCATGTCATGGAAATACCCTATCTTTAAGTTTTTATTGTGGTTGTATCGTTATGTTGTGCCTTTTCATTTAAACACAAAAAGGGATATTGTTGTGCATCATGTGTTTCCATGATTTCTGTGTGGGTTATTGTTTGTGCAAATATATATTTTATTTTTGTTGTCCTAAGTGATCTCCTATATTGTCATGAATACTATAATGTAAGTCAAAAAAATATTCCAGTATTTTCAGTGTTGTATTTGTGTGTGTAATTTTTGGGCTTTACATACTTACACCGATCAATTCATTTCAGGATGAATAATAAAATAGAGAAATTTGTAGGGTACATGAATGCATTCCTCTAGAATTTTTCACACAAGAAACCTCTTTAGACCTTGATACATTCACATATTGGGGGAATATATTGATGCTTTTTGTCGGAAAATAGAGGAAGCCCCTAAGATTGCGTCTCTGCGTATTGGGAGGAATACATTGATGCCTTTTGTTAGAAAATATAGGAAGACCCTAGGATCATAAAAAATTATCCTCCTCTTATTCTTCCATTTTCACATTCTTCATGTGGCGATGAAATTCCTAGGTCTAGTATTGATCAATCTCATATATTCACCTTAGCCAATCATTCTTTATCTATCATGATTCCTCAATCACAATCTCACCTTTGCTCACCACCTGGTAGCCCATTTTATTCTTCTATATGTTGGCCACCTCCTAGTAGCCCATCATCTTTGATACTTGGGTAAAATTCTATTAATCATTCATCTTCGATCTATGCGACACACGCTGGGTAGCCCATCATCTTTTATACTCGGGCCACATCCTAGTAGCTCTTCATCTTCATTATATGGGAACCTCTTACTAGCCCATCCTCTTCAATTTTTATACCGTACCCTTTACATCCATCACATTTTCCTTCTATCAATGATTTTGGTAATCCCACCATCATTCCTCACCTCAAATATATTCATCCACTTACTTCTCCCACTTCTCGGGATTAGACAGTCACATAGTAGCTTATAAGAAATGCAAATAGTTTCTTCATCGATTAAGATAAAAACTTCCAAGAGCTTCAAATCTCCCAACAATTTAAACAATCATAAACTTGAGAATCAAACCCAATTCAAAATGTACATCAATGCATCCATCAATTATGGTGCAAAGTTCATAAACATTTGGATAGGGAACTCAATCTCCCCTTACAAAATCCATGTTTCAAGGTGAATTGCAGTCATTTGTTGAGTATGAGCTCTCCATGATCATTGAGATCGGAGATAATATAAATCTTGATAATAAAAAAACCTAGTATTCCTTATCAATGAAATCACTTACATTGTTGTTGGATCTTATCATGTTGAATGACCTTGTTGGTCTCACTTTTCAAAAAAGACAAAATTACAAAAATGAAAAAACATTTCAAAAAAATATCAAAGGTAAAGATCAAACATTGCAATCCGGTATTGAATACACATGGATGTTCTTTCTTCCCTTTCTTGCTCTTCTTCTGCAAGTATTCCTACCATTTTCATCCCTTCGGTGATATTTTGGTTAGCCAATTTGCACGCATTTTGTGACATTTACCTCTATGGTATCTGTTTGGCCTTGGTATTTCATCACCTTGGTAAATTAAAAACGATTGGCCTCATAGAGATCCCTTCACAATAAACATCTAATAAATTTGTTGTGAAGAAATTTTGGAAATATTTGTTGACACTAGCCAATGTCATCATCGCATGATCACTTCCACATCCTTTCATCAAGCCATCGGTGATTCTTAACCCATTGTCAAAACAAGAGGGATGGAATAAGTTTTCGAAAGTAAAAATCAATCAAATCAAAATGCCAAATCTAAAAACAAAATAAAATTGATATATAAATCTCTCTTGGGTTATTTCCAATAATCTCTATAGGGAATATGGACTCTGATTGGTAGTAGAGAAATGTTGAGATCAAAATCAAATGCATCTTTGTCGGGCTATAGACACTTGGTGGAAACAAAGCAATTTATGACTCTCCTTCCATAATCCATTCACAAAACACATTGGCTAGGGTGTCTTCACTTGTTTTCTATCAAATATTCCCTCCAAGAGGTAATAAATTTCCACATGCACACATTGGATCTCTATGAGCAAACAGATTAGTATGTTACCAAGTGTCTTTTTTTGGACCTTGTTCAGACTCTTACTCTAGTTTGTATCTTGTCTCACGATTCGTGCCTTTGGCTAATTGCTTTTTCATCACAAGGCTTCTAAGCTACATTCACAACATTCACATTATTCTTCTACTTCATTCAGAACATCCATGTGTATAATATTTCCTTTTTTTCATGTTTGTGGGAACCTTTGTCCCCTTTCCCAAAATAATCTTCCACTTCTTTCTATCATGTTCTTCTTGGCTAGCTTACATTGGTTGCATCCTTGCTCCTTCCTAGCACATCATTGGTTACATTCATCATCAAGTTGAACCTATATATATTGGCCCTAATACAACTTCTACATGTGAATATTTTTCCTTTGAATATTCCCATCTAATGTTGGGGGCAATTTCACATCTTCACTTTCTTATGCATACGCATGACGTTCTGCCCTTGTACATCCCATATAACATTAGGGGCATCCATGTTTCTTCGTTTCCTGTACATAGCTTAAGAAAAATTCTAGAAAATCAAAAACATTCAAATATTTTTTGAAAATAAAAAAACATTCAAATATGTTAAAAAAGGGTATCCCAAACTCATACAAAGCATGGAAACAAAATCATTCATCATAGCATTTAGATATGTTTTAGAAAATGACTAGTTTTTATAAATGAATACCCTAAATTTTTGGTAACTCTAAATCCCATTTTTTTGTTACCATTGCGTAGCTCACTTCAAAAACTTTCCAATGAAAAAAAAGGAGTCATTTCGAGGTCGGGAAAAAAATGATGGCCTCCAGAAGATAGGTTATGCACTTAGTGTAACACGGCGCACCCTTATGAGCACTAATGCACTCCCTAATGCATAGCTGCCCCCAGAGGGCACCAACACACTCCCAAATGCATACGCACCCTCTTGGTGGCACCAAAGACACCTCCAAATGTATAAGTACCCTCATAGCACCAACACGTACATGCCCACACACTCATTTTACTCCCACACCATATCATATGCATAGACGCATTTCTCTTTGCACATGCACATACACGCCCTTGCATTTCAACTTTGTATGCATAGGCACCCCATTTGGTACTAGCATATATGAGCCCATACATATTCCCCCTCTTAATGTAGTGGCACATACATGCCTCTGCATTTTTGCTACGTTGGGGCATATGTTTGCTTCTTTGCGACCTTTTACTACTACAGGGCATATTTTTGCCTTGCATGTGACTTTTAGTGACATCCCATGACTTAGTTATTTCTTCTAAAATATTTTATTCGTAAAATTTTAAAACAGTATAAAAATTTTCAAAAAAACCAAAAATTGGAAAAATCATTAAAAATCCAAAAAAATGGAAAAAAATTCAAAATTTGGTAAACAGAAGCACACAGTTGAATCCTCGTATCAAATGCATTGTCCTAAAACATCAAAATTTGTTCTAAAAATCATCTTTCGACATTCTTGTCTCAAATGACTTATAGATCATCTTGATCTACCTTCATTAACAAAGTTGGTTCTTCTTACTATGTCGGTACTCCCGTGCAATAGTGAGTTGTCGAGACTGTTTTATAGTGCACAAATGATTTTCATCGAGACTACTTGTGTCTTCCATTATTCCCCTCACATGTATCCTTGCTTGGGGCACCATTTTTAACCCTTGTCGTTATAACATGAACATTCATTTAGAGTAGGTATTTACCTTAGCTCATGTTCACCTAGGTACTTTATTTACCTTTATTGTATTTATCCTCACACTTATGTGTGTGGATATTTCTTTTATCTTATTTAGATATTAGGAGATATTATCTAGTTGTTAGGTATAGTTCTTTCCTTGATATATGGTATTAACTAGTTCTTTCCTAGATCTATGGTATTATTTGGATCCTTGATGTCGAGTTCTCTCATAAATCTATGGACTTGACTAGTTCTTTGATGACTAGTTCTTTCCATGATTTATGGCTTGATCTACGACCTTTACTAGTTCTTAGATTGTTATTTCTTGCCTATATAAGCAAATCCCATTTTCATTGTATTTCATTGAGTTCCATAATAATATATGATATTGTTTCTCATTTGTTTGCAAAGGTTTTATGTAAATTTATTCTGGCAAATTTCTTTCATCTTATAGATTGTGGTGTTTGATTAGCATCTATGTTCTTGGCTTGGTACGATCTAGTTATCGTTCCTTTCATGGTATCAGAGCTGGAGATTGTTGTTGGCATCCGTCTGTAAGTTTTATTTTGCAAATAAATTATTTGTGTATTCATATATTTGGGATTTGGTCGTATTTTGTTGTTGCATGCATTTTTATGCAAAACAGAGGCTTCCATTGGATCTGGAAGGTGTGAAAACCCTAAGATCGACTGTAAACTCAGCCAATTCTGGAGGTAGTCATTTTTTGTGGTTTTTTAATTTTTGCAGAGAAGTACATAGGTGCACCTCAGATTCGCACCCACCGAAAAGAAATTGTAGGATTATTTTTATGGGTGCATTGGATCTACACAGAGCAATTTTCTGTTGTGGCGTATTTGTCTTGGTTTGCGCATAAGAAGATTTTGGATCTTTCCTTTTTTGGCAAGGGTCCACAGATGTTGTGCACATTTTTACTATTTTAGGAAAATCCGCAGGTTGCTATTTTTGGCAATAAAGGTCATTGTCTACACAGTCCAGAAATAGTAATTTTTACCAGAAGAGGCAGTTAGATGTGACTTTCTCAAAAACACGTGACACACCCCAAAATAGTAAGTTGTGCAAACACCCATTAAAATCCTTAGCCCTTGGTCATATGGTATGGTCATATGAGGGCTTAAAAAATAGAGCATACTTAACTTCAAAGACACCTTTAAATAACAGAGCATACTATTAAAAAGCTTGTAACTTTTTATCAGTAACTCAGTTTTGAGTGCCGTTTTTTGCGAAAGTGCTTGTTTTTTCGTGATCTTTTCATTGGAAATATTTATTTTGAGACTTGCACTATAATTATAAAGTGTCAAATATGGAGGAGTGTTGTAATCAATTATGAACACAATTTCAGTTGAGCCCGACGTCCTAAACTTTTGGGAGTTGCAGTCTGTACCTATCATGGATTCTGAGAATGATATGCTTTTCTCTGAAGTGTGTTGACTTCAAGAGGATATTTTAGAATTTGTGGAAGAAAATAGATCACTCAAGAAGTGAAATTCTCTTCTACAATCACTCATTCACGATAAGGATACAACAATACACTCCTTGCAAAACAAACTTGCTAGCCTACAACATTACCATCATATTGTGGACAACCATATCCATGCTCCTAGTCCACTTGCAGTTGTTGCTCTTGTGCCCACTGACATTGATCTACCATTCTTTGAGCCTAAACCTGATTTTGATGCTTCTAAACCTATGAGGCTTGTTACTACATGCTCTTCCACATATGTGCCTATTACAGTACCACATGTTGTGTATCCTACTTCTGCTCAGCTACATGGATTTTTTGAGAAGCATACCACTACATTCCATTCTCACATGCTCCGTTCTATGGGTCTCACTAGCGAGTCATTGGCAGACATTCACAGGGTATTGTTTCCTTTATTCCACATGTTAAGTGGAATTATCGTCATGACATTGGTTTTCAAGCAGATACTTCATTAGGATCACACATTGACAGAGCTCCTTTTTTTGTTCGTTCGACTCTTTCTGAGGATCATGAGCAACACATGAGTTTTGCACCTTCACTCAAGCTTGAGAAACCTGAGATTTCAGCTGTTAGACATGATCAACCTGACACACATTTTGATGTTCTTTTACATGCACCCATTGTGCATTTTGCACCAAGTCATATGCAGGAATCTTCTTCATCCATCTGTGTTGATTTGGGGTGGATATCTGATCACTCATGGAGGCAACATAGGCATTCGTTGAGAGGACTCTACAGCATGGATCCTCCACCATTTGGCATCTTACTCCACTTTCTATACCTTCTACATTGTGATGCTTCTTGTTTTGAGCATTTCTTTTTAGCGGGTGTAGTGTATCTCTCTTGTTTGTTGAGAGATTTTGTATCTGTATTTTCAACACTTTTGATATGTTGACAGTCTCTCTTATGGGGGAACTATTCTGGTGGAGCCCAGTGTTAGTTTATTATTGTTCGAGTAGTTTTGAAAACTCATACAGATTTGTAGCACCTCTCCACCCATTCAAAGCAATATGGGAGGGTGATCCTGCTTCTTCGGGTTTTGTGTCCTTGCCTTGTTGATTTGGTTATTGTTCTTAGATCGTGGCACACCTATTTGTAACACTTGATCGAATTATGTTTGGTATTTTTTTGCACTTTCGACATCACTCCGTTGATAGTCTCCTTGTATGGAGCTATTTTGGTGGAGCCCAGTGTCAATTATTTTTGAGTTTTGTGATCGAGCAGTGGATTCAGACCACAGTGCACACCAAACTTCTTCAGCATTGTACGAGTTTTTGAGCCAAGCTTCTTGGGATGCCTTGGAGCGGGTCTTTACTCTCTTTACTTTGTTGTTACTGGTTTTGGGTACCTTGCGGTGTCCCTTTTTCTAGTTATTGTACATGAGTACCTCATCAGGCCTAGTTGTCGGGACTCATACTGTGGACATGCCACATCTATTTTGGCCCCTAGCTTCACTTGAGGGGGTATTAGAGTAGGTATTTACCTTAGCTCATGTTCACCTAGGTACTTTATTTACCTTTATTGTATTTATCCTCACCCACTTATGTGTGTGGATATTTCTTTTATCTTATTTAGATATTAGGAGATATTATCTAGTTGTTAGGTATAGTTCTTTCCTTGATATATGGTATTGACTCGTTCTTTCCTAGATCTATGGTATTGACTAGATCTTTGATGTCTAGTTCTCTCATAAATCTATGAACTTGACTAGTTCTTTGATGACTAGTTCTTTCCATGATTTATGGCTTGATCTACGACCTTGACTGGTTCTTAGATTTTTATTCCTTGCCTATATAAGCAAGGCCCATTCTCATTGTATTTCATTGAGTTCTGTTGTATATATATCTTCCCCCTGGGTAGATATAGACAAACGGAAGAATATTGAAACCAAAGAAGCTCAAAGCCCGATGTTTATTGTGACAGGGCGCATGAAAATGGGTGTCGACATGTAAATAGATGTGCCAAGGCGCAGGTAAGAGGCGCATGACATAGGGTGTCAACAAGAAAATGGATGTGCCTTGGCACATGTAAGAGGCGCACGACATAGGGTGTTGACAAGAAAATGGATGCGCTTGCGCATGTAAGGCGCACGACACAGGTGTCGCCAAGAAAATGGATGCGCCTTGGCGCACGTAAGAGGCGCACGACACAGGGTGTCGACAAGAAAATGGATGCACCTTGGTGCATGTAAGAGGTGCAAGCAGGGTGTCGACAAGAAAATGGATGCACCTTGGCGCACGTAAGAGGCGCACGACACGGGGTGTCGACAAGAAAATGGATGCGCCTTAGCACACGTTAAGGGCGCATGACACAAAGTGTCAACATGGAAAAATTTGCACCTTGGCGCATGTAAGAAGATGTCGACATAGATATCGATGCGCTTTATGGCGCACCTTCGATGAAGTCTACAACATTTTGAGCGCGCGACGAGAAGCGAGACCCTTGCGTAGATATTCATATGGCCATAACTTTTGACAGGGAGCTCAGATTCATGCAAGGTTGGAATTTTTGGAAAGCTTACGAGGTCCTCTATCCAACTACGACTGGATATATTTAATTGGGTGGGAACAAGTTCTTAAAAATTAAAAATACAGTTCGCCACTTTTAAGTTCTTTAGGGTTCTCACCTACCACCATAATGAGATAAATTAAATGCAACCTGGAGGTGGTTGGGGTAGATTTGGATTTCCTCTCTCTTCCCTCTCTCATTCTTCCTATAAATTGTAAGGAGGGGCTTCTTTCTAAAGGTTGGACATTCTTTTTTTGCCCCTCCCTTCTTCTCTTTGGCAGGTGAATTTGTGGAGTTCAAACCTCCCATCAAAACCTATGTCTGCAACTTTTCCTCTTGGAATCTTGTAGTGTATTGTATCAATCTTTGGAGAAAATAATGCATGTTTGTGGATGATTCTCAACCCTCTCTGTGTTCATTTGCATCCTCTTGATCTTTCACTACAAATCTGGTTATTTGTGCATGATCTTGCATTACATTTTAATGGTCTGTGTTTATTGGCAAGACAGGTGTTCTTCATTCCTCGGTGCATCACCTTTGTAGTTTAGGTTTTATTTTATGCATTTTCTTACCCTGTCTCCTTGGCAAGTTAGATTAGGTTTAGTAAACCCTCTACATTTTTATGTGTGCATCTGAATAGAGGAATAGGAACCGGCCTTCATCCGGAGAGCTTTTCCGATTTCGTAAGGTCCCACACTTGGGAAAAGCTCCATGTTATGCAATCGCACTGAGAGTCTCAACCCATCAAGTTGCAGACATTCAGGGGTGTTGTGATTTATTATCAACAGATTCCATAATAATATATGATATTGTTTCTCATTTGTTTCCCATGATGAAGGAATGATACCTTGCATTGGTATATGATATTGATAATCTCTCTTGTGGGGGATCTATTCTAGTGGAGCCCACTGTTAGTTTGTTAGTGTTCAAGTAGTTGTTTTTACAACTCATACAGATTTGTAGCACCTCTCTACCCATTCGAGTATGGGAGGGTGTGGTGTTGATCCCGCTTATTCGATTTTGTGTCCTTGCCTTATTGCTTTGGTTATTATTCTTGGATCGTGGCACACCTATTTACACACTTGATCGAATTATGTTTGGTGTTTTTTTACACTTTCAACATCACTCCATTGACACCTCCTTGTATGGAGCTATTACGTGGAGCCAGTGTTAATTATTTTTGAGTTTTGTGATCGAGCAGTGGATTCAGACCATAGTGCACACCAAACTTCTTCAACATTGTATGAGTTTTTGCTGAGCTTCTTGGGATGCCTTAGAGTGGGTCTTTACTCTCTTTACTTTGTTGTTACTGGTTTTGGGTACCTTGCGGTGTCCCTTTTTCCCAATTATTGTACATGAGTACCTCATCAGGCCTAGTTGTCGGGACTCATACTGTGGACATGTCACATCTATTTTGGCCCCTAGCTTCACTTGAGGGGGGGTGTTAGAGTAGGTATTTACCTTAGCTCATGTTCACCTAGGTACTTTATTTACCTTTATTATGTTTATCCTCACCCACTTATGTGTGTGGATATTTCTTGTATCTTATTTAGATACTAGAAGACATTATCTAGTTGTTAAGTATAGTTCTTTCCTTGATCTATGGTATTGACTAGATCTTTGATGTCTAGTTCTCTCCTAAATCTATGGTCTTGACCAGTTCTTTGATGACTAGTTATTTCCTTGATTTATGGCTTGATCTACGACCTTGATTGGTTCTTAGATTGTTATTCTTTGCCTATTTAAGCAAGGACCCATTCTCAATGTATTGCATTGAGTTCCATAATAATATATGATATTGTTGCTCATTTGTTTGCAAAGGTTGTATGTAAAGCTATTCTGGCTAATTGCTTTCATCTTATTGATCGTGGTGTTTGATTAGCATTTGTGTTCTTGGCTTGCACGATCTAGTTATCATTCCTTTCAAGTCCCTTTTTTTTAACTCCAAACTCATCCACTATATACTTGGCCTTTCTGATTTTTTAGTTATAAATAACATATGTACTTCTTTAGTTAATATAATCTAACATTTATCGAGAGAGGCTTTGAATATTCAAACATATCCTCACTCTATTTTGAGATACATATTTCTTTGTTAGGGTAAGATTTTTTATTTTTTATCTTTTAATATTTTCTCCTAAAGCTTTTTGGTTACTTCCTCTTCATATTGAATTTTGTCATAAAGCGGGGATACATATCTTTCATTACCATAACTTTTAGATTTTCCTTGAATATTTGTTTTCCTTCCTTGTAGATTGATGAGCATAGATATTTCTTGTAAATAGAACTCTACTTGATGATTTGTTCAATTTAAATTCAAATAATCTTTTTCCATTACATGCTGATTTAACAAAAATAGAATTGAATCTAATTTTAGAGTCATTAATATGATAAAATACAAATATTATGCACTCTAATGATGCAATCTTGTAAGTAAATAGAAGATATAGAAGAATTAGTTTATTTATGCTTATCCTGGAATAGATATGAACTAGAACAACTAATGAATATTCTCGTCGAGTGTCACACACGCTCAATATTAATTCTATAACTTACAGAGACAAAGCCAAAAATAGGTTATTGGGCTAGGGCGATGACGCCTAGGCACTAGAGACCACTTCTAGGCTTCAAAGTGATTGCATAAGTGCTCGAATATTCTTTCTTCTTTGTCACTAGAGTTTTACACTTATTTTATTTTTAACACTTGATATTCACACTACGATCGCGAGGGTACCTGTAACTTTTAAAACAAACCATAGCTACCTACACAAGCTAACAAACACATCAAATTGGAATTAAATATGCATTTTGTGAAGTCATACTAACCCCGATAGTCACTGAAGAGTGAACTTATCACCGAGCATTTACTACATTCTATAATCCACATGTGCTTGTGTGTGTAATAGTTTCCTTAGGTTTCCCTTGCACCAATGACACCAAGATAGAGAGCTATAACTATCTTGATAAAAATGTGTGAGATGTAATTCAACACTTCCCCTTCCTATGCAATGTATACAAACAATGCGGTCCAAAAGTGCAATCCCTTTGATGGTAGTGATAGTATGTAGATGTGATTACCCATTTAGAATTGGCATCCTCTATAATATTATGTATGTTATGTATATATATGGATCTCTTGTTTGAATTTCAACACTAGTGACACAAATTCTGACTATGATCTCAGGATAAGGATTAGAAAACAAGAAAGGCCAACCAAAAATTTAAAAAATAAGAAGAAATAATAAAGATGACAGGAACACCCATGGTGGACACAAGATCCTAGGCCCTAGTATCTAGAATGAGTGTTGGTGTCCTGATATAAATGACGACAAATGTGAAAATACTTATAGGCAGGGATCCATGTCACTTGACCGAGAAATAAGTGCGAAGTGGTAGATCTAGAAGAGAAATATAATAGGAGTCAATAAGAACAATTGAATGGACAAGAGATTCTATCACTAATGAATACTTTTCTTGATTAAGATCCATGCATATAACAACATACTTGATGGCGTAGTAAAATAATAATATTGCATGATTTTGTGTCTATACATGTAAGATTCAAATGAATCTAATGAAAGGTATTCCTTAGCAAACTCAAGAAGGTGGAAAATAACTTCAAGGCTACTAGTAGTCATAAACCTCTTCATGTGACATGTGATTAACTAAAATTAACTAAAATCTATCTAAGGTATAGTAAATAGATAATCCAAATACGAGGAATAAAACATTGTACAAATGCATTAAAACAATATAAAATAATTTTTAATAATTATATGAAATGAAGTTAACCCTAATCTATAAATAAAGTGAAAGGAAAGTACTTAGGCTGATTGCGGGAGACTATCGTAATTTGTTGCGGGTATTATTCTGATTCCAAAAGTAAGAACGGTCACTCAAAGGCCCTGCAAAGGGAAGTTCGAGGTAATCTAAGAATACTGAGGCACTTGAGAAAGTCTTGGGAGCCATGGGGTACCCTTCTCTAAGAAATCGGTGCACTTGTCTCTTTAAATGCTTGAAAACTAGTGTTTTCGAGTCGTAAGGTAGGTAGAAACCCTCTCGTGCATCGCACTATATTTTATGAATTTGTGTCGAATGTGATGGATAATAAAGTGATGACTTGCATGAAAGAAGGAAGTATCAAACCCTAGGAAAAATAAAGGTGAAGAATGAATGGGTCAAACTAACCTCGGTTGTTAAACTAGTTGTCTTATCACTAAGTGTTTACTACATTTCAAACCCAAATGTAGTTACGATGTGTGTGCATGCATGTTGTGCCCTAGGTGCTCTTGTGTCATTCATACTTTGTGAAGTAGTGAGAAATAATAACTATAGAGAATGTAATAGCATGTGTGAATGGAATAGAATATAAGCCCTCCCCTATGTTGTGTGTTTTGATTTAGATCTCCTATCCTTGATGCATTACACTAATGGATGAAATTGATGCACGATGGATGCAACTCTAGATGGAGTGATAGTGGTGTGTGATGTCGGGACCATCATTATGGTATCATAACTTTATATTTATAGGGTTCTATTGCTCTAATTTCATAATTAATCCCGACATGGCTGACTAGGAAAAAGATAAAGACCAAAAATGGCTAGAAAGAGCCCAAAAAGAGGTAAGAAACTCAAGAAAAGGCTCGGGAACCATGGTTGAGGCGAGGGCATCCTAGTATAGGCATGGGCGCCACGGTTTAGCCTAAAATGGTGGGATAATTATGAAATAGTTGGGCATATATGTGGGAATGTACATTAAATATGAAATAAAATATAAAATAAGATGGCCAAAAGATGGGATTAATTAGTACTTTATTCACTTGAAAACCCTCTAAATAGTAGTATGAAAACCAGGCTAAATAATGCCTAATGTGCAATATTATGTGATGTATTTTTGCTCCCCCTTTATGTTAGTGAGTGGAAAGTTTAGTAACATAAATTAGATAAGAAGTGTGTACACGATATCCATGAAGAGTGTAGAAGAGACTTACCAATGGACTAGACTCAAGTTTGGAATGACAAAAAGAAAAAGATGGAGGAGCATGGAATTATAAGGATGAAAAATGTGCATAAAAAGTGGTGAGAGTGAGCCTAGGGTGAAATGCATGTGTACTTTTTGTAGTGTGTAATGTACCTACATGGTTAGTAAAGGTAAGTGTCATCATGATGTGTCAATGTTGTGTTGTCATCATCATCATGGTTGCCCCCAATTTGACTATTTGTTTCTCATATTTCCGGACTGCGAGGGAAAACAATCAAGTAGTCAAATATGTATGTATGTAAATGTCAAATAAGCTATGAAAAATACACAAGTGTAAATACGTAAATGTAAAATATGCTAAATGAAAGTGTAAATGGAACATCTCGCACTTTGATAAATGTCAAGAGAAAGGATGTAGAAGGATATCTTATATTTCTATGAGTTTTAGAGTATCTCATGCCACCACGGATGAAGACGTATATGGAGGAAATGCTTTGTTTCCTCCAACATTAAACCACTTCTGTTGAAATGTGTGTGAAGAGATATCTATAGTGTCATAATGTTTTGGGCGAAATCCAACACCAACCGGCCAAAGAAGTATAGGGAGGAAATGCTTTGTGTCCTCCAACCTTTAACTTCTCCCCAGAAATGCTAAGGACACCATGTCTTGTAAAAGCCGTTGTGTATGGAGTTCATAGACTAGTCTGAACTCACTCGTTGTATGTCAACCAACAATTCCAAGGGTGGAAAGTGCATTGTACTGAACCAATGTAAATACATTGTTTTAGTGTGAATGAACCCTTAATGATTCCCCCTCTTTAGGGATGGAGGCTACGATCTTTGAAAGGATAATGTGGCCCAAAGATAAGACCTCTTGCACTCTAACCTATAAAACTCTACCCTTCGGGGGGAATGGAAAGCGCTTGGTAGAAACCAAGGTGCACACAAAAGGAATGACTGGCCAAAACAAGTGTTAGTCTAAAAACACATGCATGCAATAAGTGTAAAATACGCAAACAATGTAGTAACTACCAAACAAAGTAGTGTAAATATGTAAGAAGACAAGTAGGCCACACAAAGCGGGTTGAAAACATGGGACATCACTCACGATTTCATAAGACACCTAAGGCCATCATTTCTGTAAATAACATACAAGTGTGCACACAAACATAGGGTAAGGCCCACAAATAATGGAAAACAATAACAAATAAGTAAAGGAAAAACATGCAAATAGTCATGAAAACATGTAATCCCGCAAAACAAGGGTTGCACATGAAACACCTATTAGCATATTAGAGTGATAACCAATATGTCAAAATGTTTATGAACAAGTAATATAAGATGCTAAGTATAAAATGAAACAATAACACTTGTATGAGACAAATGTGGATGCCCCCAACGACCAGTATAGTAAGGGTAGAAGGTGAGTATCCATGTTACATGTAAGTTTTATGTATCTGCGATCACACTAAACAAAGGTGTGATCACGCATATGTGTATGATAATGACATATAATAAATTAAGTTAACATGTGTAGTAAAGTGAACATTCAAAACACCGATAAGCAAAAGTAAATGCACCAAGACAATGCAACATGATGTGGATAGATGGAATGGAATGAAAATGGAATGATATGAGCAATGTGCCCCGATTGTATGGAAGTGTATGTAATGAGGTTCATTTTTTTCCCCTCGGTAGTCAAGAATGAACCTTAAATGAGAGTGCATCATCGGAAATGGTCGAGTAATGTTTAGTGTGCCTAGCACGCTGCGATGTATGTGCATATGTAGTTATGATGAAATGTGACATTTGGCACATGTGTGCATGAACCCTATATATGAAGTGTATATCATGACTTTTTGAATGGGTAAGTGATGATTTAGCCCTAAGCGTATATCATTATATGATGAAAGGATGAGTGATGATTTAGCACTAAGTTTATATTACTATAAGATGAATAATGGAAGGTGGTGATTTAACCTAAGGCATAGACCACTACAAATTCATAGAAAAGGTGATGATTTAACCTATAGCGTATGTCACTACAAGATGGAAGGATGAGAAATCATTTATCCCCAAGTGTATATCACTATAAGATGAATAATGGAAGATGGTGATTTAACCTCAGGTGTAGAACACCACAAAAGAATAGAAAAGGTGACGATTAATCCTATAGCATATTTCACTACGAGATGGAAGGATGAGTGATGATTTATCCCTAAGATTATATCACTATATGATGAAAGGATGAGTGATGATTTACCATTAAGCGTATATCACTATAAGTTGAAATAACAAAGGGTGGTGATTTAACCTAAGGTGTATACCTCTACATGATGATAGGATGAGTGATGATTTAGCACTAAGCATATATCACTATAAGATTAAATAATGGGGGGTGGTGATATAACCTAAGGTGTATACCACTATAAGATGATGTGATAGAGGTGGTGATTTAGCCTAAATCGTATACCACTACGATATTTAATGATAAATATGGGTGATGATTTATCCTAAAGCATATGTTACTAGGTGTAGACATGTGGGAGGATGAAATTTCGCATGGTAAAGGTAAGGTCCATTTGATTGGTAAACCCTCGACAATCGAGTATGGACCAAGGAAATAAAGTGTTTCATAGGATGGTGAGTGAAACACATAGAACAATGAATTGTATGTGACTAAATAGTGAATATGGTGTGTAAATGCACGGTGGCAATAATGCGGTGTAGGATACGTAAGATGCAATGATGTGTAGATAAAAATAGAATGTATGTGATAAAATTTAAAGCTAGAACCATATGTAAATGAAACCTAGCATAATACGTAGAATGTAGGTGATTCATAAATACACAGTGTGTGATGAGATGAAATTTGTAAATATGCGAATCAAATGTTATGTGTAGAATAACTAGCATAATGTAGAATGCGAAAAAGAGTAGAATGGATAATTTATGATGCAAAATGTATGGTGAAATGTAATGTGTAGTGCCTAAGTTTGGTGTGTGCGGTTCGAGTGTAATGGTAATCCCTTAACAGTCAAATGTGAACCGAAACACAAGAGTGTGTCACCGAGATAATGATGGTGCTTATGATACGTGAGGTGATATTTCTATAGGACATGACAATAAGTGATAAAGACAAAATGTGTGATGTAAAATGATGTAACTATGCTAAATGATGGGGGTAAGTATATAGTGTGTGTAGGGGACTAGGTGAACTCATCAAGTAGATTGTTATCCTCTGGATCAAAGTCAAATGGATAGGGATTGGCAACTTGGTAAGATATAGTATGAGGTTGATCATGTAATGAGCCAGTGAGATGTAAATGATACATGCCTATAGCATACTCCTCATTGGTGAATGGAGGATGCGGGAAACCGCGTGTGTAAACGTCGAGTGAAATTATGCGAGTAGCCAAGAAAGGAACTATTACAAATGAAAACATGACTGAAAGGCATAGGAAATGAAATGTCGGTGTGACTAGGGTCTAATGTACCTCCATTATAAGTAAGCCAAGAGTCCCCTAATGTGAGTGGAGAATAAAAAGGGGTACGTGGTAGATAGACTAGAAGATGGAAGACACACAAGTCATAAGCATCGGTGATAGTGATAAATCCATAATATATATGAGAAGAATGAGTAGAATGTTATAGATCTTCAACACTAAAACCAAGATGAGCTAGACCATCATGGGAACATGTGGTTTCGTCACATGTGAGGTCAAATGGAACATGTTCCCAATATGAGTTAAGAATTAAAAGTGTGCAAGTGAAGAGTGGTCATGGAAAAGTAGGAGATGGAGATGGATAATTAGATGAGATATTGATGTCCCTAGGTGGGATAGACCCCTAATGAATAGTCATAGTAGTAGGAGTAATAGGTGGCATGGAAGGTGTGCTCATGTTTTATTAACTAAGGTATAAATTGAAACTAATATCTATATAGATTCAAAGCAAATGCTAATTAAACAATGAACCATCAAGAGAAGATCTTATAGGACATTCTTGTTCATGCATAAATGCAACTACATGCTAAGCTATTTCCTCCTCTCTATGATTGCTAACTTAAACTATGAACCTATGAAGAACATAAACAATTGAAGTAGATTGTTGTTTGATCTCAAGGATTGAGAATGGAATCTCACCAAGAATGGATACAAGGCCATTTTTGATCTTCCCATATTACTCAATTTTGAGTGAAAGGATGCAAGATGGAGAAGTTATTTCCAACAATGGAGAATGGATCAAGATCAAAATGATTATAGTTTTCACTATTCAAAGCATGGTGCAAGAAGAAAGGTAAGAAGGAAGGTTCTTTATATAGCTTTCTGAAGAGGCAATTGTAGAAAATTGATGAATGTGGGATAAAGGTAAAACAAGATTAGGAATGGATAAGGTTACTTTGTAAAAGGTAATCTTGATTTAGAATAGTTTTAATTTGTCATTAGTAAGTCATGGGAGTTTAGGGATGTTTTAATTAATCAAAAGTGATTAATTAATATGTAGAGGAAAGCTTATAGAAGCTATTTAGAGGAAAATTAATATGATTTGCGGGATGTAAGAGAGGAATTTGATCCAATAAATGGTAATTTATTGATTTAGAGTTGTGAGTGTAATTAATTAACCCAAGTAGAAGCGGATATTAATTAATAGAAGTTCTTAATTGACATCCTTAATGGTAGGAAGGCTAATTTATTAATGAAATTTCGTTAATTAATGAATATGAAGATGAATGTTAGCTAATTAGTGGAAAAGTGCTAATTATTATGGAAATGACAAGAAAGAGGATAATTAGTGCAATCTTAGCATTAAAGCTGTGTAAGCGGATTTTAGGTGTCTACATTTGCCCCTCTTTGGGGTGGCGTAAATGATGTCACTTCAAAGATAGTAGACAAGTAGGAATAAATAATTTTTTGAAGAGATAGCAGCAAAAATTAATAGAATGAAGGATTCTGCTCGAGCATTGATGGGATGATGAAAGAGGGCAATTGACGATCAAAAATATGAAAGAACATAATAGAAGAAGCGAGAATAATTGATCCCTATTTCCCAAGTTTCTTTTGAATAAAAGTGTTAATAGAAGGAGAGTGATATGGAATAAAAATTAAGCTGAAAAGATATGGATATAGCTATCATCCTGCCGATGTAAAAACTAACTTTATTTCATCATTTTGCTTATGATCGATGTCATCAGTCCTTATTAAAAAAATGAATAGAAGTGTAGTATGACATGAAAAGTCATATACGAACAAATGTCCATAGATAAAAACACCAACTCCATGCAACATACAAAATTAAATGCAATACGAGAAAGTAAAATATTCCTAACTCCTTGCAACATACATAATGCAATGTAATACGAGAAAGTAAACAAGATAACCTAACAGAGAAACATAATGCAATGTTTTTATTATCAAGCTTTGATTCCGACCTATGTGAATTAACAACAAGGGTTAAAATATGGTGCCCCAAGCAAGGATACATGCAAGGGGAATAACAGAGGACACTTGGGTCCTATGAAAATAAGTACACTATAAAACAGTACCAAGCAACTCATTATGCCCCAAAGTATAGACATATTAAGTAAACCAACTTTGTTAATGGAGGTAGATCAAGATGGTGCAGTCAGTCGCGCACAATAATAGGTGAGAACCAAAGAGCAAAGCATCTTGTAGGATTATTTTTATTTCTTTTGATTACAGTATAAACATATTTGAATGTTTTTTAATTTGAAAGTTTTTGAAACTATGTATAGAAAATCAAGAAACATGGATCCCCCAACGATAGATGGGATGTACAAGGGAAGAATGCCACACATGCGATAAAGTGAATATGTGACATGTCCCAGTGATTATGTGGGATTATTCAAAGACAAACTCTTCACATGTAGAAGGGGATCAAGGCTAATATAAAATAGATTCAATCATAAAGGAACATGTATTCCCCAGTAAGTTGGACAAGAAATGAGAGAAAGGAATTGGGTGATTCATTTATTAAAGGGGGACAAATAATTCCACAAACATAGCTAAAATTCCATCCTATATACATGGATGTTCTAAACGATTTCTTAAGAACAGAGGATGCTATGAAAAGATTTAGAAGGAAGTCGATGAAAAAGTGATTAGACCAAGGTAAAAATATTGAGACAAGACATGCACTAAAGAAAGAGTTTGAACAAGGTCCAAAAAGTAACACTTGGTAACATACTTATCCTATTTACTCATCGAGATCCCATGTGTGCACATGGAAATGAATTACCTCTTAAAGGAAAGAGTTGATAGACATCAAGTGAAGACACTAGCCAATGTGTAGGAATGATTTAGTTTGAAAGGTGATTTGTGAATTTATTATGGAAGGAGATATGTGTATTGCTCTGTTTCCAGTTAGGCATCCATAGCGCCAACTAATACATGCATTTGATTATAACCATAAAATTGATCTACTACCAATCAGGCATCCCTAGGCATGATAGAGATTATTGGAAATACCCCAAAAGAGAGTTATATATCAATTTGCTTTTGCTTTTAGCTTTTTCTTTTTGATTGATTGATTTTTATTCTTTTTCTTTCTGCAAGATTATTTCAGCTCTCTTGTTTGACAAAGGGTTAAGAGCCACTGATGGCTTGATGGAAGGATGTGGAAGTGATTGTGATAAATACATTAGATAATGTCAACAAATACTCCCAAAAATACTTCCCAACAAGTTTATTATATGTAGATAGTGATAGGATCTCTAAGAGGTTAGTCGTTCTTTAAATTAACAAAGTGATGAAAGACCAAGGTCAAACGGATACCATAGAGATAAATGTCACAAAATGTGTGTGAATAGGCTAACCACAATAACATCAAAGGGATGAAAATGGTGGATGACTTGTAGAGGAATTTGAAAGAAGGGAATAAAGAACATCCATGTGTATGCAATACATGATTGCAATGTTTTATCTTTATACCTTTGATTTTATTTTTGTAATGTTTTAATGTTTTCTAATTTTTTTTGTATTTTGGAACTATTTTATGGTATTTTATTTTTAGATTTTTAGGAAGTTGGGACCAACAATTTTGCTCTACGTGATAGGATCCAACAACAATGTGTGTGAATTCCTTAATAAGGGAGACTAAGCGTGTGGTTTTTATCAAGAGTGATATTATCCCCAATCACGAGGATCGTGGTGAGTTCACACACAATAAACATGACTATGATTTGTTTTGAAACATGGGTTTCATATGTGGGAGCTTGAGTTCCCTATCCATAGGTTTCAACACTTTGCGCCATACTTGATGGGTGCATTGGTGTGCATTCTGGAATCACGTTTGATTTTGAATTTTTGGGTTGTTGGGAGATTTGGAACTCTTCAATGTTTTGGTCTTAGCTTGGTAAAAACTTGTCTATGGGTTTCTTATAAGCTAATGCGTGACTTGTCTGATCCTAAGAAGTGGGAGAAGAATGTGGACGTTTATAATTGATGGGAGGAATGTGAGGAATGACAGTGGGATTGCCACAATCATTGATAGAAGAATAATGTGATGGTCAAAAAGGACATGGTCTAAGAATTAAAGAAGAGGGGCTACTAGAAGGTGAGCCATGAATAGAAGATGAAGGGCTACTAGGATGTGGCCCAATAATAAAGAAGAAGAAGGGCTACTAGGATGCGACCCATAGATGTAAGATGATGGGATACTAGGATGTGGCCCAAGAATAGAAGATGATGGACTACCCGGGGTGACCCATACATAGAAGACAAGGGGCTAATTGGATGTGCCCCAAGAATAGAAGATAGTGGACTAATTGAAAATGTGCCACAAATAGTAGAGGAGGGCTACTAGAAGGTCACCCACACCTAGACGGAGATCTTTGGGCTACTTGGCGTTAACCCCCAAGAGATTGTGGTTGAGGAATTTGATAGAAAAAGAGTGATTAGGTGATGAGAAGATAGGCCATGGATCAATGCAATACCAGGAATTTCATCACATAATGAAGAATGTGAAGGTGGAAAAATAAGAGGAGAATCAAGTTGCATGATCGGGGCTCTTCCTTTGTTTATTAATAAAAGGAATTAGCCTTTTCCTCAAAATATGCGAGACACATCGAAGTCTAAAGAGAATCATTTCTCGTAATCTACTAGAGGAATATCTTTGTGTGCCCCTATAAATGCCACGATTATTTCTTCATTCGAAAGATATCAATTAGTATGAGTTATTGATCGACCACTAGGGGTTGATTGGAAAAAGAGGTTCAATTGGTATGGAATAATTACAATATGTTTGATGATTATTGATAGAAGAAGATGATGTGGGGATGAAGAAGATGTTGAGCTAGATGTATCGGAGTAGAAGAAGGTGGTGTGTACCTACCTATACGATGGCATATCATCTCAGTAAACTAGTAGTATTAAGTCCAAATTTTGCATATTGTGATGCATGGGTCGATTCGAAGTTTGACTAGAAGGACTTTGAGGCACGTGAATCTTCAAAAAGGAAGACTTCGTGGGGATGATTGATGAAGAAGGTCCTGCTGAAAGAATGGGAGGACCGTGATTCAAGAATTGCATTGGATGAATAATAACCATGGTCTTATGAAGAAAAAGAGGACCGTGATTCAAGAATTGTATTAGATGTTTAATTGGAGGTATTTTTAGTTGCACATACCTTCAAAGGAAGAAGACATCATTGAGGTAACTAATAAAAGGGGCCCTGCAAAGAAAGGGAGGACTGTGACGTAGGAGTCATATTAAATGTATGATGAAGAGGCTCCTGCGAAGATAGGGAGGACCATGACGTAGGAGTTGCATTAGATGAATGATGAAGATATTTTGTTGCGACACAAATTTTTAGAGGAGGACAATGTTGTTTATGTGACTGATAATAGAGGTCCTGCGAAGAAGGGGAGGACCATGAGTTAGGAGTCAAATTAGATGAATCTGAATAGTATTTTGGATCTGAATCATCAAAAGAGTCATAGGAAATATTTGGATTGGAATCCTTACAAGAATAGGAAATGTTTGGATTAGAATCAGAAGAAGAGTGGGGGAACCCGAATAATAATTTGAATCGAAGATTCCAAGACATACCACCAACTATGAGATGAAGGTGGGGAACCGGTTGCTTAGGATGGGTTCTCTAGCATGAAGAACCAAATGAGGTTTGGTCGTAATCGGCATCTTTTGATGTGAACACCGAAAATTTGATTCTTTATTGTCATATTTATAAGGAACTTTACAATAATCAGTCATTATTGACGTGTGTTGGGTTCAAAGGCCTAGACCTAGATTGTATGATCAAACTTATTCAAAGTGAAGAATGTTTCATGTCGATTTGGGTAGCATAACGACAACCAACTAGACATTTCGTAAAGATGGGGATGCTTGTGTGATTTTCCAAAATGGAAGCTAAGAAAACATACATCGTGATGACTCAAGATTGATGATAAAACAAGGTTTGGAGGCATAAATTCCAAAGGATTAATCAAAATTTTAGCAACATAAAGGATACAAAGGAAATATTTCCAATTTTTGATTGATGTAAAAGTTGCTTGATAGGAAATGTTTTTGCCAAGGTTTGAAAGATATGTTCAAACTGATCATGAATTTAGGCAAAAAAAGAATATCAAGAGGATCAAAGACCCAAAGGATTATCCTAGAAATGAGTTTATAAGGTGGATAAACACAAGGAATAATCACGTGAGTTCAAAACGCAACCAAATTAATGACCAAAGAATAATAAATGATAAAGAATCAATGGATGAAAGTGATTGTCCTAAATGGATAAGTCAAAATGAAAAATAATCACAAGACATAATCACTCAAGGTTATTGGTAAACCAATTAGTCAAATGGAGTACTTCCTAAGAATTCGATCAATTAATATTTTGACAAGTAAAATGATCAACAAAATGTGACCACTTATGCCAAGCTCAAAAACAAACAAGACATAAGTAATAAAAAAGGTTGATACAATTTCCAAGCAAGGTATACTAAAAGCAATTTTAAGTCCAATCAAGACCTATATCTTAAAAAGTGGGAGTTACAAATATGAACGACGCAACAATACCACTAAGATACGTTAACCAAACTTTGCACAAAAGTAAGTTATTAGTATCGAAATAATATTGACATGATGTGCACGAAGTAACAACAACACCTTTCAAAATTGAGGTAATGTTTGAAAGAAAACCAAGGCTAGAGTATAACAAGGAATTGGTACGATGTGCGTAGCATAATGTTACAATCTAAACACTTAGGTCAAGTTTGCAAGAAACAAGACATAAGTATAAAAACTTATCAAACATAAGCAAACAAAGTGGATTGTTTTTTGATCTCAAGTACTGAATATGAAATCTCACCAAGAATGGCTACAAGGCCATTTTGGATCTTCCCATATTACTCAATTTTGAGTGAAAGGATGCAAGATGGAGAAGTTATTTCCAACAATGGAGAATGGATCAAGATCAAAATTCTTATAGTTTGCACTATTCAAAGTATGGTGGAAGAAGAAAGGTAAGAAGGAGGATTCTTTATATCACTTGCTTGAAGAGGCAAGACTAGCAAATTGATGAATGTGGGATAAAGGTAAAACAAGATTAGGAATGGATAAGGTTGCTTTATAAAAGGTAATCTTGATTTAGAAGAGTTTAATTTGTCATTAGTAAGTCATGGGAGTTGAGGGATGTTTTAATTAATCAAAGGTGATTAATTAATAGGTAGAGGTAAGATTATAGAAGATAATTAGAGGAAAATTAGTATGATTTGTGGGATGTAAGAGAAGAATTTGATCCAATAAATGGTAATTTATTGATTTAGAGTTGCGAGTGTAATTAATTAACCCAAGTATCGAGAGGATATTAATTAATGAAAGGTTTTCATTGACATCCTTAATGATAGGAAGGCTAATTAATTAACGAAAGGTCATTAATCAATGAATATGAAGAGGAATGTTAGATAATTAACAAAAAAGCATTAATTATTATGGAAATGATGAGAAAGAGGATAATTAGTGCAATCTTAGCATTAAAGCATGTGTAAGCATATTTTAGGTGTCTACGAAGGAACAACGTCTATCACACAAATAGTACCATCATGTAGAGGTAATTGCGGCGGTTTATACATAGGTTAGGGATCATTATTCATATTGATGCATGGAGTGGAAAGACTAGTGTTGGGAGCTCATCCATGATACTTAAATGGATCACGGTCACAAAAAAATAGTATACTCCATGCCCTCATGTAAGAACTTAACAAAATTATGGACCGATGAGACACGACAACTCACATGACATGCAGCCATGTTCAATCAAGTAGACAATTTTAAGCCACGGGAAATCCATAAAAAAATGGTGTTGACGTTTTTAGAACCAACGAGCTTATGTGTAGTGTTATGTGACCAAGACATGGGCGGGTGTAACCATCATAAGCACGCAGTGAAATACTTGAGGGATTAATGTCACAATTAGTGAGTCATAAAGCTTTAGAAAAATGCATGGTACATAAGTTAAGCTCAGATCCATTATCAATTAAGGTATGCTTAACAACAACATTATAGATGTGAGAGATAATATGCAAAGGTGGATCATTATCAAAAGAAGCACAATCATTATAAGGGGCGAATGGAAAAGCAATGTCTGAGAAAATGCATCCGCAAAATTATTATAGACTATATCTAGATGGGTGTCATTAGGAATACGAGTATTGATTAAAAGATTAATAATCTTAGAGCACAACTCAGGGTGAAGAAGCAAAAATTCATGAATGGAAATAGCCATGATGAAAGGAGCCTAAGGAGAAGGATGATTGAAGAGTGTGTAGGCCAAGTTGGGTTCACAAAAATGATTAACTAAAATTAACTAAAACCTATGGAAGGTATAGTAAATAGCTAATATAAATAGGAGGACTAAAATGTTGTATAAATGCAATAAAATAGTACATGAGATAATTTGTAAAAATTATAAATATGAAACAAAGCTAACCCTAATATACAAAGAAATTGAAAGAAAAGGACTTAGCTGATTATAGGAGGCTGCGTAATTTCTTGCAGTCTTATTACTGATTCCAAAAGCAAGAACAATCACTCAAAGGCCTTGCGGTGAAGGTTGGGGTAATATAAGTAGACCGAGGTGCTAGAAGGTACTAGGGCGCCCAGGGGTGTCTTGTTATGAGAAATAGGTTCCATGGTCTTTGTAAATGCTTGAAAGCTAATTCTTGTAGGCTCATGCAAGATAGGTGAAACCCTCTCTATTTGTTTCTCTAGATTTTCCGAGTTTGTACCAAATGTCTTTGGATAGTAAAGTGATGACCTATAAGAAACAAGGAAGTATCAAACCCTAGGAAAAATACAGATGTAGAATGAATGGGTTGGGTGACCTCAACCACCAAACTAGTGGTCTTATCACTTAGCATTACACTACATTTCAGATCTGGATGTAGTTATGGTGTGTGTGTGAGAGAGAGAGAATTTCGTGCGCTAGGTGCTCTTATGCAAGTCACACTTTATGAAGCAGCGTGAAATAATAACTATAGAAAATGTAATAGAATGTGTGCATGGAATATAATAAAATCCTTCCCCCGTGTTGTGTGTGTTGATGCGGATCTCATATCCTTGATGCATGACACTAATGGATGAAAGTGATGCAATGGATGCAATTTTAGATGGAGTGATAGTAGTGTGTGACATCAAAAACCTCATTATGGTCTCATAACTTTGTATTTATAGGGTTATCTTGCTCTTATTTCATAGTTAATCCTAACATGGCTGACTAGGAAAAATATAAAGAGCAAAAACAATTAGAAAGATCCCAAAAAGAGCAGAAACTCAAGAAAGGATCGGGGTGCCCCTAGTGGGACCAAGGGCCCCAATACGAGCCTAGACACCTGATTTAGCCTTAAATGATGGGTTAGGTGCAAAATAGCTGGGCTTATATGTGGGAATGTGTGGGAAATATGAAATAAAATATAAAACAAGATGGCCAAAAGGTGGGATTTATTAGTACTTTATTCACTTGAAAACCCTCTAAATAGTAGTGTGAAAATTGGGATAAATAATGCCTAATGTGCAAGATTATGTGGCGACAATATGTGCTTAAATGTTTTAATTGATATAAATCCTCATCATTTGTAATGAATGCCAAGAGGAGGTCCTTCTCAATGAAATTTGTTACTATTTGCAAATTTTTGTATCGGAGAAGCTAACCAAAACTTGTCTTTTCATTCCACATGTGATTGATCATTATAAAACCCAAAAAAATAATATTGTGTTCCAAATTTAGTAGTTCCTTTGGAAATGAAGGATTTATCCAATCACAAAGTACACTAATCAAGGTCTAGATCACTTTTACGATGCTTTCATAGGGATTTTTATTTCTTCCCAATTTTACAAGAACCAACACACCTAATATTACATGAAATACCTTCATGGATGCATGTTGAAAAATGGGGAAAAAAATCCCTTTCGTCTTGTGACATCCTTTTGTACCTCAAGATAGTGTATCTTACAAATATAGCGCGATTACTTCAAAATTTTATGAAAAATTGTAAGTCCCCAACATTTTTCTCCTTAAATCAAATTTCTACACCAGTAAAAGTAATCTTTGTTTATCTGGGTTGACATCTAAAACAGTAGGTGATTGACATTGAAAGTGCTCAAATCATAATATTTCAAAAGGAAATTTATTAAATATAATTCTCCCCCTCCCCTCAATTCTGAAGCTTATGAATAAATAATATATTGAACAAATTTGTAGTACTCTCGAAGAATATGAAGAATAATATGCAAGACTTGGTTGGTGAATTCATTCAGCTTTCTCTTAATTGTGTTGGATTTGCAAAATTGTTCATTGTGATCTTGAATGGACTCATCAAATTTTCATAACCCTAAATCTCTTGTATATTAGTTTCTTAAGTAAAATAACAAACTCCTAATTAGGGAGCTTGGTGAAATCAATATCATAGTAGTTTGACATGTCCTTTAACTCATAACCTATTGCATTGACTTAAAAAAATTCTATTTAGTCCTTACATTATTTTTTCTATTTATAACATGCATTGAGGAAGGTGTAACAATGGTATCCTTCAGAAAATAAAAATGCATTCTTAGGTTCCATCACTACCTCAAGAGATATTTCACTCATCATAAACCTTTGCATGCCCACACTAAAAACAAGTTAAAACACCGACATCATGATTTTCTCAATTTCTAGCATGAATGATCTTTAGCCTCTATATTCTTATCCTCCTTTGATATGTATTAGCAACATGAGTAGCTACAGAAACAAAAACATATTTTTCATCAACACACTCATAAACATCATCACAAAGGTCTACAACATAGCGAATTAAGTTGCATGAAGCATCTTTTCTGGATGCATCTTTCAAAATAGTTCCTTGATGCTAGTAAATAACAATAATTATTTCCTTTGAAATACTAATATACAAAATTGGATCAAGACTCCCTTCTTCCAATAGATTAAGAATTGGGTCATCTACGACTCTTAAGTCCTTATGTATTCCAACCATAGTTTTTTTGTCCCAATAGAATATAATTTATCGATGTATGATTTGATTGATTTTTATCATCAATTTGTTGACATATATATTAATTTATTATTAATATACTTATTTTTTAATGTGTTTTTGAATTTATCTCTTGTTAATATGTTTACTTGTTAAAGTATTCTCTTAAGGTTTATGTATGTGGTCTTCAATAGATGGTGGAGGGATTTGAGCTATTGGTAGCTTTCAACTAGGCTTACCATCTCCCCTAACTTCATCTATTATATCCATTTTTAATCCAATTTTTTTTTGCACACATCAATCCATGTGTGAGATTCTTCCTTAGAAATTTAATGTATGTCATAAATTCTCAAATCTTACATCATCAGATTTTTCATTGTCTCATGTCAAATTCCTTGAAATGTTTCCACTTCTTTCTACACCAAATTTATCAAATTTATGTGAGGTCAAAGATACCTTTTAATTCTTTCTAATGAACTTTGAAGATTGCTTTTAATTTTGTAATTGTACATGTGTCTTGATAACCTTTCGCCAATGAATGTGTTATCACTTGATGTCAAATTTTGTAATAAGTTTTTGCTACATTTGGAAAAATTATGTGACACTGAAGATGTGTCAAAATCCCTATTGTGTTCTCATGTTACAACCAAAGAAACTAGCTAAAAATTCATGTTTTTGAAATTTTAGGTAATGGGTTTTAGACTGAGTCTTATCGATCATTCTTATTGGTGACTTGGCCCAACTGGCCCCTGTCATAGATATCCAATGTATGTTGAAAAACCTTATAGTTCAACCTAGTGTTTCTCATTTCGAGCACCTTGTTTACAATATTTTTTCAACAAGGAAGTGACCCAATATAGGTCTCTTTCCTATAACTTTTGCTCAATTTTATATGAAATGCGAGGTCATTTAAATTACATGGAGACCCTCATGTCCCAAATATATTATTTTCTTTTGGAAGATGAAAGAACACATTTTTACCTCTCCCCATAAGTGTTTGTAACAAACAGATTTGTGGTCCACCTCAAGAAGTAAATGTTAAATTCATTAAATGTTCATGTGGCGAGGTGCAATGTAGAAAATACAACTCGTAGATCTTCAACATAGCTTGATGTCGATCAAATTCAACCAATAATTCTTCTTTTCCAATGGCAATAAGTTATGCTTATTGCCAACAAGTAGATCAACTTATGTTAAGTCAAAGGTGGGTTAAGGGAAATCATCTCTATCATCTACAAAATATGGTGTAAAACCTCTCGAACTACCTAACTTTTTTGTTATCAAGTTTAAAAACTATGTCAAACACGCTTAGACTATCCAATCACCCCTCGATGTGTAAGGCTTCCCAATTAGTAGAGGATGGCATTGTCAAATGACCCTAAAATGGCTTGGGCTCTCTCAATCCACAAAATTCCAAAAGTTAACATTTACCAAAGAGATTATAGATATTAGGTTTACTAAACATCAAGGAATTAATTCCATAATTGTAATATTTATTTTTGGATATTACAAGTGTATATAATGTGAAATTTTATAGATTTGGTGGGAAATTACATATAATATAAATTTCCATAAAATTCATGTTCATGATGGGCTAGATTGCTTGAAAACAATAGATATCATACTCAATTCTCGAGAATCGTATTGGATGATGGAAACAACACAATGGTGACAAGGATTGAATGGGGTGATACTTTTATATAGGTTTTGAACATTAGAATTTGATTGGCCCTCCATTTCAATGGATGGACCCATCCAACCATTTTCTTTTCATTTTATGTTTCCATTTACAAAAATCTCTCAAAAGTTGAATCAAAATCACATGTACATAAACAAGAGACTAGGTTCATTTCATCAAGAATAATTAAGCTCATTTAAAAACTCACCATTTACGTAGAAGTTAATATTTTGATAATAAACATTTTGTTTTAATTTTTGGAGTTTAATAAATTAGTGAAGTTCTATAGTATAAACCCACCCAAAAAAACTCATAACATTACACATTTAGAAATTTCCATTGTACAAATATAGTAATCAAGATGTGTATCTAAAAAAACATGAAACAAAAGATTGAACAAAAGTAAAGATTGAACGAATGGAGTTAACATACTAAAAAAATCACAACCCATGATGACTGGCATGGCGATCAGATAGAAGGAGCCCACATTGATGTTTGCGCCCAATGTAGGGTGAGCACTTCCTCTCAAAATACCACACCCTGTTGTATGAGGAATCTTTCCTCCTCGTAGAGGCCAACGTGGAGATCATCGTAAGAATACATGGAGATCATGGTAATATTATATGCAGATACATGGAGTTTGGTAAGAATATATGGATGGTTTGCGAACAATTTGACCCAGCTGTAGCGTATGCCATTTGCAAAGCTCGTGGCCATCAAACCCAGACCGAAGTGGAGGCCGAAAGCGCAAATATGAGGACCTTACATGCTATCACAAGACACAATAATTTAATTATAATAATCCTAAAAGGTTATGAAGCCAATAAAAACGATGTTTCTACATTGACAATAATTAAGACAGATCTAATATTCCACAAACATTACATTAAATAGGGAAATCATTGACACTAACTATTTTTATTTAATTTTGAAATGTACTTATGAAAATAATAAATTTATCTAAGTATTAGTGTGTACGAGGTTAAAAATGGCTAAGTGAAATGATAATGTTAAAAAGAAATAAAGATATTAAATTCAGTTAAATCGAATTTGTTTTGCATACTGATTTTAAAGATTGTTTTTAAATTGTCTAATGTACATATCTACAAAGCCTCACAACTCATACATTTATATGTTTATATGTTAATATATTAAATTCGTGATTAAGTGTTTATGTGGTTTTTGAGAGATAAAGGAGAAGGGATTTTAGCTTTTGGGCACTTTTAACTAAATTAAATTGTTTAATTGGTTATAATAGTCTATTACATACAACTATGTTTTGTGCTTATTGTAATTGATAAAAACATCTATCTGTGTAAGATGCAAACATTTGCTACTATATTCCACTCTTTTTGATTCCATGGGTTAGTAGCATACAACTCCTATCGATAATAACATGCGCTTTGACATTCCATAATATTCATGGTCTAACATTGAATAAGAAACTACGAGATAGTGCAATGACAACAAGATACAACTTTTCTTTCACTATGTGTTACACCGCCTTTCTCTTTCAAATAATCCTCAAAGATGGATGTTACTTTGTATATACCCAAATCGCATAGAAGCAAATAAATACCTTTAACCTCCTCACCATTACTCCCCTCAACTACACATCTTTACCTCTTTTTCACAAATTTGATCGGTACATCTACTCTCCTATTTTCATTTTCATATCATACTCCAATACTTCCTTCTCATTGCTTCCTCTAAAGGCATTTCCATTGCACAATCTTAGTGTAAATGTTAGTTTACTGATTTATGGAATGGAACCTTCAATCTTTGACAACCAAGCATAGTCTAACAATTGTGTACACATAACTGGTGAAACCTTTGAATTCAATCGAAAAAATTAACATATTATTAATTTATTTTTATTTTATTTTAGGCTAATTTATTTATATACACGTCTAATCGCTACTTATTTGCATATTCCGTGCACTGCAAAATGGATGGATTGGGTACAAATAAATTTTAATGAATGTAAGCGCCACTATAGTCGAATATTTAATTTCGGGAATGGATTAGTTAACATCGCATTTCAGCCAGGCCAGTGAAGCCCGCTGTGTAACGCGTGGAATATTAAATTTAGGAACTGGATTGGGTAACCGCATGAAATAAAAGAAAAGCTAAAAGAAGCACAGCCAAACATAGAAAATAAAACTTGAATGGATCGATTTTTATAAATAGATTCTCTTAGATTACAAGTATATGGATTTCGAATGTTTTCTTGGTGGAGAGGATGGCAATGGAGATTTTCCCAATCTTCCATACGACGTCGGGAGAGAGTGCTTGGCGAGAGTGCCATTCACATCACATTTCAACATGGCGGCGGTTTGTAAAAGCTGGAAGAATACTGTAAACAGCTCCCTCTTCTATCACGACCGACAAAAATTAAATATGTGCCAGGATTTGATGGTTATGGTGGAGGATGATCCAACATCAGTGTGTGATGCTCCACGAAGACTAGTTATTTATGACCCTCTCCATAACTCACGCGGAATTCTCCCTTACGTGCCCATTGAATTTCAACATTATTCACATGAATCTCACTGTGTTTCAGTCAATAACAAATTGATTGTCTTGGGGCTTTCGAAGCAGGCAAAGGAGATGGTTTTCGTTTATGATTTTTGTATTGGTACATTTGCTTACCTCTCTTTCTTCTATACAAAAGTAATTGATTTTCAAATTAAAATTTGAAGAAGTCATATTAAACATTTACGATTACAGGCAAATGGAAGAGAGGCGCCGACCTTCTCAAAAGGATATACGGTTTCTGTTGTTCGGCAGACTCTGTTAACGGACTCATTTACATTGCTGGAGGATGTGATGAGGATTGCAAGGAAGTGATTGAAGCAGCGGTTTACAACGTAGAGAAAAATTCATGGCAGCCTCTTCCCCGCATGAATTTTATTGCAGACGAGTGCTACAGTGGCTTTGCTGATGGCAAGTTTTTCGTGGTATGTGAATATGAGCCGAAAGCACAAGTTTATGATCCTCACACAGGAACATGGACAACCATAGACAGATACAGTGTGGATCCATGTTTAGCTGCATTTGGGCGGCTATATTATTTTCAGTCATGTGGAAAGGTCATAGAATATAACTATTTGGAAAACGAGTGGAGTGTAGCAGGAACGATTCCGCGTAACTTTATAGTCGAGTATGCTACCCTGTGGCGAGACATTATTTTCGTGTGGGGATTTGATCGCAAACGTTACTCAGACGCTTGTTATCTGTTTGAGCCTTATACAACAGATGGACATGGGCACGCAGGGAATACGCAAAAGTGGACTCCTATGGATATTGCGTCGCACTTCTCAAACTGGATTTATTCTATTGCTTTTTTGAAAATTTGATTCTTCTTTTTACCACAAGGGACTACTTATCACTGTCGAAATAATATTTTGATCTACAAAACTTGCTCATTCATGAATTGATATGAGCGAAGTTTTGATTATTTTTGGCTTAAAGTTTTATGTTCAATTCCTTCTTTTCTTAATTTGAAGACCATTTCTAATTAGTGTTCGGACTCGGCTTCCCATAAAGCAGTCATGCGTGTAGAGCTCTTTTTAGGTGCTTTGATTCAAATCAATGGTTGTCTAACAATAGTACAATTAATTTAGTTTTGTAATTTGAGTTTATGGTAAAAATAATGATTGTGTTTTAAAATATTATTTTAATTCGTTTTCTAAGTAAGTTTAATTCTAGAATGTGTTTTAGTTATAGAAGTACATGATCTTATTGTAAGTAAGTAAAAAGACTTTCTTGGAGGGTAAATTTTTGGATGTTGGTTATTGTATTTGTAAGTTTTTAAAGTTATAACCTTAAGTTCTGCTATTTTTTTGTCCAAAAGGGTTTTTCCATGACAAACATTGCGTCAATATTCTTAGTATGTTCTAGTTTATTTCAGATCTACTTATTTCTAAATATTCTAGTTTAGTTTATTGCATGCATGTGTGACCAAAACCCAACATCTATTATCATAGATGGGTTAAAAAAATTGAGGATTTGTTTGTTTGTTTTTTAATGGTTATTGAGTTCTTGAATCGTCGAGTTCTAGTAGAATCTTTAATATGAAAGATAGTAGCAAAAGAGTTGAGATTGACAAGTTTGATGAAAAAATATTGAGTAGCAAAACTAGAGTTGAGACTAATAGGTTTGATGAAAAACAATTTGAGTTCTAAAACTCAAGATGGAGAATGTTTTGACTAAGAGGGATCAATGGATAATGATTACACAAACATCTCCTAAATGTTTAACACAAGATGAGTGGGACAAGATTGATAGGAAGACAAAAAGTACTATCAAATAAGGATTTGTGGGATAAGCTAGGAAGTCGAAATATTTTGTAAGAAGTTTTTTTAATGAAGAATTTGTATTCTTTACGAATGAATAATGGTGACTCAATTGCAAAGCCACGACTAATTTTAACTCTGTCATAAGTTAGTTAATGTCCATTAATGCGAAGATGGATGATAAAAAGAGATGTATTGCTCTTCTTTGTTCTTTTCCATATTCTTGGGACATTTTGGTTATGGTTATTACTAATACCACTACAAAATCAAAGCTCTGATGAAATTTTTGCAACTCTATTATCATAAGAGATGAAAAAAAAAATTGTTGATGACTATCACTCAAAGGAAGCTTTGTTAGTTCATGAGAGAGAGAGAGAGGTACTAAGAAAAATGTGGAGATAAAGGTCCAAATTTTAAAAAAGATTCAAGACTCAACATCAAAGTCAACAAAATTTTTGGAACAATGGTAAAATGGAGAACATTAAGAAGATTTGTAGGCATAAAAAGGACAAGAAATCGTAAAAAAATCACATTTTGAAGGAGGAGGAAACATGGATGATGGTGATGCTTACCTTATAGAATCGAACGCACATGCATGCACTTTGATGCACAAATTATTGATTCAAGTGTGTTGTTCCACATGACCCCTTACATGGAATAGTATTTGTAATATGAGGTGTATGGTGGAGACCAATTATTTCTAAGATATAATTCAACATACGAAATTGTGGGAGAGGAAGAGTAAAGTTGAATATTAGAAAAGAGAAGACCAAGAATCTCCCTGGTATTTTTCACATACCATGCCTTCTATAAATTTGTTTTAATAAGCAAGATTAATGATGTTAGAGTACAAGTATCATTCAATAAAAATGGGTGAAAGATGGCAATTGGAGATCTCATCCTGAAGGAGAAGTGCTCATAAGAACTTTGTTTAGACTTGATGCAAGAACCATAATTGGTGCAAGAAAAATTCTATTGATTAAGAGGTAAAATTTTGGAAGTACGTTTTCATTACAATGGAGCAGACAAAAAATTGTCAAAGGAAAAGTTGAATGAAATATCACCCCAAAAAGTACCAATGCGTGAAATAAAGACTATAATGGAAATATCGCAACAATGATATTTATCAAAATAAATAATTACTTCCGTAAGAGAAAGTAATGCTTTGACATGAAAGGTTGGGCCATATTAATAGGAAAATATTGCATGTATTACAATCAAAAGGCATGGTTAAAGGGATTTTTAAGTTTACCTTAGAATTTGACTTTCGTGAACATTGAGCTTATGGAAAATAAAGAAGAGTAAAGTTTCCCATTTCTACTACTCATTAAACTAATACTTTACGGTTATTCATAATGATATTTTTATAACATTGAAGGTGCCCTCACATGGAAAGTTGGTATTTTATGTTTCTTTCATTTAAATGGCTATTTTAGGAAAACCTAGATATATTTTCTCAAAAAATATGAAGTGTTCAATATTTTTAGGAAGTTAAAGGCACTACTTGAGAACCACTCGAGAAAAGAATAAAGGTTTTAAGCACTAACAATGGAGGAGAGTATTGTTCAAGGAATTTAATGAATTATGCGAAAATCGTGGAGCAATAAGATAAAATATAACTCCTTATACTCTATAGAATAATGGAGTGGAAAGAACATAAATTGAACATTGATGGATAAGGTTATGAATATGCAAAGTGGTTTCAACTTAGATAAAAAAATTAAGTTGAAGAAATCACTATTGTGTGTTACTTGGTGAACATATCACCTACATTAGAGTTGGTGGATATGATCCCATAGGAAGCTTAAATGGGAAAGAAACCATATGTTGAACACACAAGATTCTTTTGTGTGAAACATATAGATATATCCTAAAGGAGAAGAGAAAAAACTTGAGTAAATTCAAATTGAAAGCACAATACCGTGTCCCACTTTGTGTCCCAAAAATGCGAGTAAAAGGTCAAGTGAGATGAGAAATTCGGGTTGTTTGCGTGGACATACCTTTCGCAAGAACCCACTTTGCTTGAACTGCCACGTAGGCCAAAAAAAGTGGTTCACGCGAACACCCCTTCACATGAACCCCTTTGGATTCAAATAATTTTGGCGGGACAAAGTTATATATAGATATTTATATAGTTGTGGGTGGTGGATTTAGGGTTTATGGGGGTTCGGGCAAAGGGGGTTCACGTAAAACCCCTTCGAGTGAACCCCCTTCGCGCGAATTCCCATATGTGGCACCTAAGTGGCACTTATGTGGCACATTTTGGTGCCAAATCCATTTGGAGGATGATTTTATGCCAAAATGTGCCACTTAGGTGCAACATAATTAGGGTTAACAAATTACTAAAATTACAAAAATTTAGCACAAAATACAAAATTTTATTAGCTTTCTAAAAATATAATTTTCATTTTTAATAATCTCTTTACTTTTTATTTTTGCTAACATATGGTTTTTTAGGACAATCAATCGTACACAATCAACCCAATTTGAAAAATAGCAAAATATATCCAAAAAAATTGTAAAAAATAAACTTACTATTTGTTAAAGTATTCTTCTTACCTATGAAAAAAATCAATTTCGATATAAATCTTAAAATTTATTGGCATAGACATATGTATGCCATTTATTTGAAAATATTGTTACTAAATAATTAATTACAAATATATATAAGTCAAAAAAATACGAAAATTTGACAAGACCTCAAAATTCAAATCTTGAACGTATATCTAAAATTTCATGGTGAAAAAATAAATTATCATTTTAAAAACCACCGAGGATAGTCATTCCTCTTTTATAACATAAGAAACAACGTATGAATAAAATTAAGAAAAAGACCATATTTTTTGCCAAAAATAAAAATAAAAATATACATGTATTCTACACTCTAAACACAACATTTCGTTAGTTTGTGGAATTTCATGAATGTGTATAGTTTTGTGGCTATTACCTTTATAAAATCAATGAAACTGAAAATTCATGTTTATAAAGGTACAAAACATACCAAAAAGTGGGACATGAATTTCACTTTCGTCAACATTGAGCTTATGGATAATAAAGAAGAGTAAAGTTTCCCATTTCTAATACTCATTAAACTAATACTTTACAGGTTATTCATAATGATATTTTCATAACATTGAAGGTGCCCTCACATGGAAAGTTGGTATTTTATGTTTCATTCATTCATAACATTGAAGGTGCCCTCACATGGAAAGTTGGTATTTTCATAACTAATGTTATGGTATTGTATCGGGGATCTTTCCACAATGTCGATGCTATTTCGTCTTCTCATCCACGGGTTGCCGCTCTGTTGCCTCCTTTTACATGCACATTATTCATCAATAGGACCTTTTGGCAACACATCCCCATCAACTCTATGTGCTTAGAAACTATTTATACATGCGACATTTTGGCTAGGTTTGGCATAACACTTAATGACATTTTACCACCTCTTTATTCACCACATCTCTATCATGGCTATTTTCATAGAGCCACATCTTATGGCTTGCGTGTCTTTCATCTGACGGTCTTTGTTACATGTACCCCTCGTGACTCTCCACTCACACTTGGATAGTCCTGGCTTGATTATATTGGCGGTATAATAGACGCTCATCATTCTCTACTCACATTTCCTATGCCTTTCGACAACATTTCTATCCATAATGATTCTTCTCCTTCTTACGCTCCAAATATCTCTCATTGGCATGCTCACGGTTGTCCAAAAATCACCTTTACTGATGAATAATATGCAATGAATGTCTACACACTCCACCGCAATGGGTCCCTATATGGCCCTCCCCACTCTATAGATTATCAGGTTTTTGATGTTGCCCCGACATGTTTTGACCATGAAAATGATGATCTCCTTGACAATGGCACATAATCCACTTCTATATCATACACTTCAGGGCATAGAACTCCACATTCCCCCACCTCGTTTTAGCATAACTCGCACCTATCATTATTACATTTTCATATATGCATTAGGCATATTCATCATACATTCTTATGTCATTACCCGATAACAGAATCTTGTGCTTCCATTCACACTTGATTGTTGAGGGATTACCACACAAGAACCCCAAACACTACACTATAAGTCTTACACATTGCATTTCATCACACATCACACGTTATACACCATATATTCTACATTTAGTCTACAAAATTTTGACATTGGCACATTTGCATCATATATCATCCTAATCTTCATTATTTATGAGTCTAGCATAGTGTCATCTTCCATACTACATTACTAGTCCATATATGTACATGACACGTTACATTCTACACATATTGCATTGCTTTCTACATATCACTCCTTTACACATGTAATTCATCCTATGGCCTTCTTTCCTCCTTACATATACTACATTATATTCTATGCGCTACATTCACCACCCAATGACGTACTTTAGTTCCTCGACCATACTCGATTGCTAAGGGTTTACAAATAAAATGGACATTACATTCATCACACGTTTACTATTCGAACTTTCATCATGCGAATTTTATAGCTTAGTGACATACGCTTTAAGGATAAATCGTCACCTATTATATCATTTTTGTAGAGGTATACACCTTAGATTACATCACCACTCCTTTTCACTTTGTAGTGATATACACCAAGGGCTAAATCATCACTTATCCATTCTTCTTATAGTGATACACGTTTAGGCTAAATCATCACTTATACATTCATCTAGTCGTGATATACACTATGGCTATAGGGTTCATGCACACATCATCACTTGGTCGCATCGCATCACCACACATACACATTCATCATAGCGCGTTAGAAACAATACACACTCCTCGACCATTTCCCGATGACACACTCTCATTTATGGTTCATTATTGACTCTTGAGGGGGTAAAAAAATGAACCTCACTACATACATTTCCATCCACTAGGGGCATGCAGCTCTATCATTCCATCTTGCATTCCATTCCATACATCCATAGTGTACACCATATTATGGTTGCTTTTATTCATGTTTATGTTTTCTTGTTCATGGTCACTTTATTACACATGCTAGTTCGATTACTTGTATGTCATTTATCTATATCATCTACACATGCGCATTCATGTCTTTTTCTAGTTGTGATTGCAAGTACAAGTATCTTACACACAACATGAATGCTCACCTTCTACCCTTCCTACATTTGTCATTGGGGGCATCCACATTTGTCACTCACAGTGTTATTGTTTCATTTTGTACTTAACACTTTACATTACTTTCTTATACACATGTTTGACATACTAGCTATCTTTCTAACATGCTAATGGGTGTTTCATGTGCAACATTTGTTATGCAGGGATATTTATTTCCATACTTTTTGTTACATTGTTTAATTTTTTTCTATTGTATGCGGGCCTTGCCCTTTGTTTGGTGTGCACACTTGTTTATTATTTATGGCCATGATGGCCTTGCATGTCTTGTGAAATCGTGAGTGATGTCCCATGTTTACAACCCACTTTGTGTGGCTTACTTTGTCTTCTTGTGTGTTTACATTACTTTGCTTGGTATCTTACACATTATTTGTGTAGCTTCTACACTATTTTACACATACATGTTTGTTCACACTTTTCTTTGGCTAGCCTTCTTGTTTGTGTGTGCCTTGGTTTTACCAAGCACTTTTCAAGGTTCAACATACATGCGGTTGGTCCTCTTTTGGGGCCACATTTATCCTATCAGCGATGTCACATGCACCCCCAAAGAGGGGGACATCATTTGGGGGTTTTTACATACTAACACAGAGATTCTACACCGGTTCGGTTCAGTTATATACAACAAGTGGGTTCATACCAGTCTACAAACCCCATACATAGTGGCTTTTATAGGACATGGTGTTCTTAACATTTTGGGAAGTGGTTAAAGATTGGAGGACATAGAGAATTTCCTCCCTATATTTCTTCACACCGTAGCACGAGATCGCCCAAAAACTCATGCATACAAGATATCCTTCTACACTCTTTTTCTTCACATGGATCAGTGCACATGTTACATTTACATTTACATGTTTTCATATACATGTGTATTTTACATTGAGATTTTACACATACATACATATTTTACTACTTGATCATTTTCTCCTTGCAGGTTCGGTCGTATGAGAAATAAGCGGTCAAATGGGAGAAACAACAACGATGACGTCAACAACAAAACTTTACAATAACACACGTTTTACTAACTATGCAAGTACATCACACACCATAGAAACTACACATACATTCCCCCTAGGTTCACTCTCATCACTTTTTCTTTGCGCATTTTTCATCTTTAGTTTCCACGCTCCTCCATATTTTTGTCATTCCACGCTTTGTCTAGTCCTTCGACACGCTCCTACTATACTCTACATCGGCATCAAGTACACATCTCTATCTACTTTATGTTACCGAGCTTTCCGCTCACCAACATAAAGTGGGGGAAAATGTAGTCACAAAATCATGCACTTTAGACATTATTTATCTTGGTCTCATACTACTATTTAGAAGGTTCTTGAGTGAAGAAAGTACTAATTAACCCCGTCTTTTGGCCATCTTATTTTATTTTATTTCGTCATTACCGACCTCTTGCACCCATATGCCCAGTCATCTTTTGTCATCCTACGTCATTTTAGCCTTGACTAGGGCACCCATGGGTGCCCCGATCCTTCTAGAGCTTTCCCGCCTCTTTTTGGGCTCTTTCTAGCTATTTGGGATCTTTATCTTTCTTGTGGTCGAGCCTTTTCGGGGTTAATTATGAAATTAGACCAAGAGAACTCTATAAATATAAAGTTATGAGACCATAATGAGGGACCTAGCATCACTTACTACTATAACTCATATAGAGTTACATCCATCTATTGCATTGGAGATCACTTGCATCCACATAGCTCCATCATTAAGGAAAAAGGCTAGGACATTTGCATCACACTTCATAGGGGAGGGATTCTATTCTATTCCATGCACACATTCTATTACATTTTCTACACATAGTTATTGTTCTCTACTTCACAAAGTGTGACTGGTACAAAGAGAAACCTAGGGCATGTTCACACACACTTGCACATAGAACTACATCGGGTCTGAGATGTAGTGCAACACTCAATTAGTAAGTCCACTATTGTGGCAGTTGAGGTCAATCCGACCCCTTCATATGCATTTTCATTTTTAGGGTTTGATGCTTGTTTTAGGTCTTGCAGGTATTTATTTCATCTCGAGTATTTGATGACATCTAGCATGGGACAACGAATATAATGTGACAAACAAAGAGGGTTTTAGACCATCTGCCAGAACCATTGAAGATCGGTTTAAAGCTTCGCACAAACTAGGGCACCTAGTTTACGAGACTAGAGTGCTCGCAAGCACCCCAGTCCCTCTCTAGGCGCTTCAGTCTAGCCAGATCCTCTAGATCCATCATTTTCGGTACTTTTGCACAATCGTTCTTGCTTCTAATTTTTCCAATCACCTTCGCAACATAGTCTCACAAGCATCTTCTATTCAGTTGAGTTCTTTCCTCTTCCTTGCACATTAGGGTTAACATTTCCTTTTGCATAGTTACTTAGATCATTTACATAGTTTCTTTACTGCATTTATTTACTTCATTTACAACTATTCATAACTTAGATTAACTATCTACATACACTACGAGTTAAATTTTAGTTAATCACTTATGATTCAATAGAGTGGATATCCTATGACTTGGTGGGGAAAACCCCTCAATGCATATCGTTGTTGAGATTCACCATACTAACATGGGTTTTAGTGAGTGTGGTTTCTTTATTACTAAATATTTCAAAGCATGTACACTCTTAGACATTAGTAAACTAGTCACCGTAGCCAAAACTATTTTTCCACACTTCTATTAAAAATGTGTTAATGGCCAAATGGAAGGATGTTGTAACCATGATCGATTGGTTCACCAATAGTATTAGTATCAAAATGCACAATACCTTTCCTATAAAGGTAATTTTTTCATTGGGGATGCCATGAAATGGATGCCTAACACTAACTCATCCAATTGTCACCAAATTTATTTATAAGGCTTACAATCTTGCCCGAGAGGTTTGCGCTCCATCACCAAATTACATGTATCCATTCCAATGTTGAAGTTCTTACTTTTTCTTATACATAGAGATAATTTAAGGATATGAGCATGTCATATTAATTTTATAAATAAGAAATATATAGAATTGGCTTCCACATACTTTACTACTGAAAGAGTTCATCATTGATACCTCTCGAATGCTCCAACTCTAATCATAGTGTCCATTACCCATTGCATTGGGTAGTCTGCCTCTTGTTTAATTTTCACCAATAGTTTTGTCCACATATATTTATGTTCATTTTGTATAGAATCATGAAATTTCAAATAACACTATGAAAAATCATAAATCCTCTCTAAAATTATATTTTAGTTAAAAGGTATGAAACAATGGAAACCAAAAACTTAAAAGGCACATACCTCATTTAACATCTATAACAAGGTCCCAATAGCATGTTAAATTTTTTCTATTTCAACCATATGTTATTGCGGTCTAATTTGAATTTAGAATATTTAAAACATTACACAATACAAGATGGAATTGAAAAACAAGGTGTTTTGTTGCTTCAAAGGGTTAAAAGTGAAACATGTATAACCATTGATTTTAATGTTTTGAGTGAACGATAATAAGATCTTTCATTAACAAACCATTATAAAAAGGATTAGAAAAGATGATAAGTAATGAGTAAATAGATGGTTACAATCTATATTTTATTAATAATATTTAAAGTTATAAAAGGTGATGCACCCTAAATAATGTGTGGAAATTTATTCTTGATATATCAAGTATTTTCTATTTTAATTATGTTTATTTTATTTTGTTGTTGTATTAGTTTAATACTTACTATTAAAACACATAATAATGTAATTGTAATAATTCCAAAAAGTTACAATCAAAAGGTAAGTTTTATAGGTTGGTGGAAATTAAGACAAATTTAATACTCAACAAACATTGCATTAAATAGGAGAATTGTTTGTATTAGTTATTAATATTTAATTTCTTATGGTACAATTACAAATTAATTGTTAAGTATTCATATATCTAGATAACCTCACAACTCATGTTTATATGCTTGCACACTAATGTATTGTCATTGTGTTGACCATATTCCCACAGGTTCACATATAAGAGCCTCATTTAAATCCACTTGTGTTGTGCTAACCTTGTGCCATGCATGAGAGGCTTCATTGAAAATATAATCAACTACACTATCAGTGAAAAATTGTCTTAGGCATTGGGTAAATGCACGAAGTTGGTGGACAATTCCGTGGACATAAAAACCCAAAATTCAGGAACCGCGATCGTGGTTTATATATCGCGATCGCAGTTCTGAATTTCAGGTTCGCAATAACCAAACCTAAAACCGCAATCGTGGTTTAGAACCGCAATCGTGGAACTCTGAGACAAAAAAAAAGCAGTCCCACGAGTCCTTATTTTCCCCATTTTTCATTTCAAATTGTGATTTCTCCTATACGTTTTTCACTCGAGCTTTGAATACCACCTCAAAATTGTTCATCGGACTTACGGATTGTGATAGATTCAACCATACCACTAAGACGAGGAGGTAAGCCCCTGATTTTAATCATTTTTTTTGCATTTTAGGTTGTTTTTGCATTTTCATGGGTTTTTTGAAATGTTTGTTTATGTATACAATTTTCTTGTTTTGTCAGTTGGTCGAGCAAGCTCGAAATCATGCAAACCATCAAAACATTCCTCAAAACCCTCTGAACATTCCTCAAAACTCTCCGAACATTCCTCAAAACCCTCCGAACATTCCTCAAAACCCTCCTCCAAACATAGATCTGCCTCATGTGGCTCCTTCTGTCCCCATTGAACCAACAGGAACACAAGATAATATTATTGGAAGAATCCAAGAAAATAAAATTGTCATTGAGAACCTTATTCAGAATATAAGACAAAATCATGCCACAAATCCATCATGCATGACTTTAGCCAACACATTGCAAACATTGATTGGCGAAGTTGACTCAACCAACCAAATACATAGATGGAATACCTTTAGAGGTGATTGTAGGCGGTGGTATGTGGATAAATTATCTCATGCGGCCGTAAAAGACAACAAAAAAATGGAAAAGACCTCATTTGTGCATTATTTACTTGACCGAGAATGAATGCCCCCAGATTACTTGCAAAATGGTTCCCAATCCATTGGTGCCATGATGACCGAATCAAAAACAATTTTTGGGACCGATGGTGGATGGTTTTATTATCCACCATGCAACAACAATGAGGTTCCTCTTTATTTTTTGAAGAAATTATATTGCAAGTTCGTGCTTAATGAGGTCCCGAATTATTTTGACTTTTCTAACTTTTTTGGTCGAGGAGGTGGCTCTGCACAGAGTAGACCTGGTGCACGCATAGGTCAACCAAGGATCCCCCATGCCCCAAAACCCCCACTGCCTTCAGTTATCCCTCCTACAGTGAAGGAGGTTGTGGAGATTGACACACTGCATGCATTGAGGGAGCTCACTGACACTCTGACCCAACATAGTGACCAGATTACATTTGGTGATGTTGGTGGAGGCACCAGTTCTAGCGCACCACACCACTGTGGATCATGTGGTGCCGTATGCCTTTGCAGTGAGACATCATTCTTGGTTCACATGATTTCTTTTCTATAGATGAGATCTTTGGGGATGTTTTGGACCTCGGTGCCACTTGATATTGGTCTTTCACAGGTAAATTTCAAATAAATATAATATAATATATATATATATATATATACATAGTTTAATTCACATGTTTGAGATTTTAATATATATGTATTTGATTGTACGTCATGTACATACATGTAAAAAACTAATTTTTATTTTATTTTAAATAGCAAGAGCTAGTGAAGGAAACATCTAAAGCGTCGACATGCTAAATTTCTGTAAGTGGCGTGTTTCAAACGTAAGTTTCAAGTTGTACAAACTTACATTTTTAATTTCATTTGATTGCACTAGATTATTATTATAATGTTTCACGTGTATGTTGTACATATTAATATGTTTGTCTTTTATACATAGGAGCCTATCGGGTCATCATCTGCTCTGGGAACTAAGGCTACTAGCATGCCTCACATGAGTTTTACGTAGGTTAGTTTCTCTTTACACTTTGTTTCTAATTACATGGAAGTTCACGTGGATTACATGCTTTGGACCTCTCATTATGTGGTGCACCATGTATGTAGATTTTAATATTGATTTGTAAATGTTTTTGTATAGCTTATGACTCCAGAAAGACTCCTCCATATATATGACTTATGTGAGGTGCTTTTAGATCTTTGCCATAGCATCTACAAATCCACTAATGAGGTACAATTTTTCAAATTTGTTAAATTTTGAGGTTCATTATTTCTTATTACTTAAATCTACAATATCAAATTTTGTATGTATGTGAAATATTTAATTTGAAAATTAATTATTTGTATGTAGCTTACCCTCGTGAGTCTATTGTTTTCCTTGATGTGTCAACAACAAATTGATAGGGATCATGACATTGCGGTAAGATTTCACATGCATTTTAACTAAATTGTACAAGTTTCTAAATTTTGAATGTATTTTAAAATTTTGGGTGTTAAAAACTTGTTGTTTATGAATGTGCAGTTAGGTTGCAAGCTTACTTAGAGACACCTAGGACCACATGGATGAAATCCTTAAGTGGCATCTCCCTCCACTACATCCCTGTGTCATGGACGTGCTTTACTTCTAGCAAGGCGAAGAGAGGGGAGATGTTTTATGAGTAGATTCATAGTCCACCTGGATGTACATAGATATATATATGGGCCATCTAGTCCTAGTGAACATGTTTCTTCATACAGTCCATTGTATATTATATAGCCTTTTGCGACTGCATGTGGTCCTATATACATTATGACACACTTAGTTCGAGATGTACACATGTTATGAGCTTACATATTTTCGAGAGACGCGTGCGTCTGGAGCACACTTTATTTGATTCTTATATATCCATGTGTGTTGGTTTTCATAACAATATTACTTATATATGTTTGATTCGATTTCATTTCATGTATGATATCCTTCTATGTATGTTTTCATAACCATTTTTAGTTCTAGATATGTATGTTTGATTTAAAATAAAAACCAAGTCCCAGAGCACTACATGGTACAATTGTTAAGCAAACCTATTCCATTAAGCAAAACCATGCTAGGTGAACTACAAAAGAGCAATACGTAATTAGTTTTTTTCTTTTAAAGCTAACACTCATCATTGCATATCAACTAATGCGAACATTGATAGAAATAAGCGAGGTAGAGTTCATCTTGAACTATATGAATATAACGTTACTTATGGTGCAACATTGCATGGTACATTGTTAAGAAATTAAGGAAACATTTACATTGTTTTAGAGAAATTAAGGGAATCAATAGATGTACACACCTTATCTCTTTCTATATTTAGTGCTATATATGCCAATCAACTAAGAATTTAAACATTCAATTTGATTATCGTTTAAAGTTCACTAGCATTATTGTTTAAAGTTCACTAGCAGAAGTATGGCTCATTTAATTTCAACTCCATTTAGTATTCTTGACCTATATTCAAATACTTAATCCACTATTAGAATAACAAGGAATGCTTTATTCTTGTGAATCTTCAAAGCATGATAATTAGGGTATTAGATACCCATCGAAGGGATGAAAAGTATGTAAAAAGTTTGAGGTAGCTAAGAGCATGACCATATTACAATGCAAACATAATGAGCATGTAAGCACATAGCTAGGGCAGCAGAGGATGGAGAGAGATCACCACAACAACATAGCTCAAGAGAGAAAAGAAAGGATAGTGATGAAGCACCTAAGAGGATAGAGGCAAGTCCAAAGAGAACAAGAGAGATGGAAGGTAAACAAGTGACATTGAATGTTTTGAGTCCTAGAAAATGAACAGAGGCGAGGAGTGAGAAGTCATGCCTCGGGGTGTCGTGGAACTAAACCGAATACACCGACACTTCCGGTGGCTAGGTGAACACTAGAGGAGGCATTGTTTCGGTGTGCGACAAGGTCGTTGCTTCCGAGCTACTTCGTTTGGGCGTAGTCCCTTAAGAGCCCTGAGACCAAAATATCGTTCAACTTCAAAGGGTGACTACTCGGACTCCGTGGCACATAGATATGTCTCATCTGATCCAACACCTCGGTGTATGGACCCTCTACAATAGCCTCTCTTAGTTTTTTCCTTCTCAGATCGGTGCTCTCGCTGCCCTATTGTTTGCAAACGCGTGAAATAGTGCAGTTTGAGCCAATGTAAGGTTGTCAAACGCTATATTTTGCAAATGGTTGGTCATGGCACCAAAATGACTGCACCGACACGTCCGGGTGGCCAGTGAACACTAGAGGAGGTGGTGTTTCGATGTGTGACACAAGGTCATTGCTTAGGGCTACTTCGTTCAGGCGTAGTCCCTTAAGAGCCCTAAGACCAAAATATCATTCAACTTCGACGGGTGACTACTCGGACTCCATGGCACCTAGAAATGCCTCATCTAATCCAAAACCTCAGTGTAGGGACCCTCTACAATAGCCTCTCTCGGTTTTTCCTTCTCATATTGGTGCTCTCGCTGCCCTATTGTTTGCAAACGCGTGAAATAATGCAGTTCGAGCCAGTGTAAGGTTGTCAAACGCTATATTTTGCAAACGGTGGGTCATGGCACTAAACCGACTACACCGACACATCCGAGTGGCTAGGTGAATGCTAGAGGAGGTGGTTTTTGGTGCACGACAAGGTCGTTGCTTAGAGCTACTTCGTTCGGTGTAGTCCTTAAAAGCCCTAAGACCAAAATATCATTCAACTTCGACGGGTGACTACTCAGACTCTATGGCACCTAGAGATGCCTCATCTAATCCAACACCTCAGCGTAGGGACCCTCTACAATAGCCTCTCTTAGTTTTTCCTTCTCATATTGGTGCTCTCACTGCCCTATTGTTTGCAAACGTGTGAAATAATGCAGTTTGAGCTAATGTAAGGTTGTCAAACACTATATTTTGCAAATGGTGGGTCGTGGCACTGAACCGACTACACTGACATGTCTGAGTGGCTAGATGAATGCTAGAGGAGGTGGTGTTTTAGTGCGCGACAAGGTCGTTGCTTCCGGGCTACTTTGTTCGGGCGTAGTCCCTTAAGAGCCCTAAGACCAAAATATCGTTCAACTTCGATGGTGACTACTCGGACTCCATGGCACCTAGAGACACCTCGTTTGATCTGATACCTTGGCATAGGGACCCTCTACAATAGCCTCTCTCGGTTTTTTCCTTCTCATATTGGTGCTCTTGCTGCCCTATTGTTTACAAATGCGTGAAATAGTGCAGTTGGAGCCAGTGTAAGGTTGTCAAACGCTATCATTTGCAAATGGTGGGTCGTGGCACCGAAATGACTACGCCGATAGTGTCAGGGTGGCCAGGTGAATGATAGAGGAGGTATTTTTTCAATGCTCGACAAGGTCGTTGCTTTGGGCTACTTCGTTCGGGCGTAGTCCCTTAAGAGCCCTAAGACCAAAATATCGTTCAACTTCGACGGGTGACTACTCAAACTCCATGGCACCTAGAGATGTCTCGTCTAATCTGACACCTCAAAGATAGGACCCTCTATAATAGCCTCTCTTAGTTTTTCCTTCTCATATCGGTGCTCTGCCCTATTGTTTTTGAAATGCGTGAAATAGTGCGATTGGAGCCGGTGTAAGATTGTCAAACGCTATATTTTGCAAATAGTGGGTCATGGCACCAAGGCAGCACGACACATCCGGGTGGCTAGGTGAATGCTAGAGGATGTATTTTTTTAGTGCGTGACAAGGTCGTTGCTTTCGGGCTACTTCGTTCGGCGTAGTCCCTTAAGAGCCCTGAGACCAAAATATCGTTCAACTTCGATGGGTGACTACTCGGACTCCGTGGCACCTAGAGATGTCTCATCTGATCCGACACCTCGGTGTAGGGACCCTCTACAATAGCCTCTCTTAGTTTTTTCCTTCCCAGATCAGTGCTCTCGCTGCCCTATTGTTTACAAATGCGCGAAATAGTGCAGTTCGAGCCAATATAAGGTTGTCAAATGCTATATTTTGCAAACGGTGGGTCGTGGCACCAAACCGATTGTGCACATGCGTAGGTATGGTCTTGTAAACACTTAGGGAGGATTCATTTCAGTTCTCTAAGCACCAGGTGCTTCTAGGCTACCTCCTCTCGGAGCTAAGAACCCCCTCCACGGGTACATAAATCGTTGTTAATTACTTCTCTTTTCTTGTAAAACAATGAAATCTTCTCTTAGCTTCAAGAATTTAAAATTCTCTACTAACAGTGCCAACCACATGAAGGTGGAAGCTTTTCTGGCACCACTAACTTGAACATAAAAGTGTTAGTCAAAGAAATTTAAGTTTCAAATCAAAACCATACTAGATATATACAAAATACACAAATTTAAAATAAAATATATGAAATTAAATCTAGGTCTAAAGTTAACAAATTTATATATATCAAAGAAATTATATATACCAAACATGAGCATTGTAAATTCATTCCAATGAACCATCAGGATCGGATCTACTCTGAATAGTGGACAAGATTGCTTTATGATCTGACTCTTGAGCCTTCCAAAGAATCTTGTTATTAGGCCTTCCTCGATATCTATCTGCTGAATATTTGTCGCTAGAAATAGATGCAAATATAAGATTATTTTCTTGTGTGTCTCAAAGTCTTCAAACACCCAAACAAAGGAGTTTTTAATGGATACCGTCGAAGCCAAGTTCCAGTAACTACCACTGACCCTATAGGATACTCAATATCTTCGCCATCTATAATAGGAAAAGTTAACTTCTTTCTTTCCTCGATGCAACGACATAAGAAATAGTTTGTTCCTTCTTCATTGTCTTCTGTCACAATAACTGCAAACACATGTCCTATAAAAAAAAAAGGTTGAACAACTCAAATTTAAATTACATATTAAAATTTCAATGGACATAACTCAATACAAAAATTAAATAAATAACCATAAATACCTTATCGTACCAAAATCAAAATTTCATCAAAGTCCTTGGATGTTGCAACTTCATCTGTAGAAACAAGTCGTAATGCTTGTGGAGGTTGATAACTAAGAAGCGGAGTTAGAGGCCTACAAATCCATCCATCCACCCATTCTTGTGAATCACACTCAGCAGTGACAAATTCGATACAAGATGCACAAAAACATGTCAACTTTCTTGTCCATACGGCCCACGAAGTAGTGTCTGAGCTACAAAATGAGTGCATATCACTAGACCCGGTGGTATGTCATATAATCCTCCTAGTTAGCAATTGTTGTTCCTCTATCAACTAAAAATATATGTGAACCTGTGGAATTTTCTTGAGAACCTCGGGCCATGTTGTCAATACACCATTCCACTATGCTCTTTGCATCTTTTAATTTAGCACCATCTTTGTACTTGACTCTTCTCTTACAAGAGCTCTTTTCACACATGCCTCTGCGCACCGTCATGCTCTCATTTTCCATGTCCAAATTCGGTGAAACTCCAAATATGTTGCACACCCATCTTAACGTGCATTTTTCTCATCGATAAAACATTCGTGCATTCTTAAACTGAGATGTGCAATTATCTGACCATACATAATGTTGTTTGAAGTGGATGTCCCTATCAGACAAGTTTTCATAAAATAACTGGAAACACCCTTGCACAAATTCAGTAGAATGAGTATGATCATCACTGATATAAAAGTGGTACTCTTTTTAAAAATTTCGATCATTCTCTATACTATCAGGAGAATGTAGAAATGCTATATGCACAAAAATGGCAACTTGTATTGAGTTGTAATATTGCGATTGAACCTCCATTTGTGGTTGTAATGTGTAATTCTCTACAAAATCGACCACTAAAACAATAGTACCAATAGGAAATGTGTCCTTGCATATCTTGAACTGTTCATCCAACCATCGAGCTCTATGTGTATGCCTAGCATACTCATAAACAATTTCATCCTTAAATTTTCTCAAAAATTGGAAAACATGTATTTGTTCTGTAACTAGCTCACACCATTTAGACTCTTTTCCATCTTTCAACTGGTATGCAACTGATTTATATTTATCAAACTCAACTAAATTATGTCCTATTTTACCTTCAATTTGCTCATGGATGCAACTTTCCAATTTAGGTAATCCGTCGCATGTGTACTTCTGACTTCCATCTAAACAATCCACTATAAAAAAATTGTCCAACTTCTTTTCACAAAATATAGTAGGAATGAAATCCTGGAAGATATTGGTGGAACTTGAACACCACATTCGATAACATAGTTTCAGAATGAAAAATAGAACAAATACGTAAAAATTTAGCATAATGCATCGCAAATTCAACATGTTGCCTACAACAACAAGTGGTGTGAGCGTGGTTGATTTTCACATAGAATGGTTTCAACATTTCAAAAAAATATTGACTAATTTTAATTTCTAGATTCTCTTGTTCAAACTTACGAAAAATTAAGTTTGAGTCATATCTAAGAAATGCTTTGGATGTGGTTCACGATTAGTAGAACCAACTCTCTGTTTTATAACATCTCTTGTATTAGGTGAAACTCTAGTGTTATCATGCCAAAATTGAATAACAACTTCTCTTATAACATCAGAATTATTTTTGTCCTTACGCGGTGCTCTAGTAGAAAATGCCCAAAAATCGGCGTTATTGAGTGATTGAAGGATATTACGTCTTTCAATTGCTTTCATTAGAGTTTTTCGATTAACTTACAACATTCGACTTGTTTGCGTAATCAAACATTTTTTTATTGATTCACTTACAACACTAGTAGTAAGTACATGACGCACAATATTACTATCCCTAGTGCGTCTCTTGACACCAACAATGTGATATGCATCATGAAGGTTTTCAACAATTGTAGAGGTTTGACCACGTATATTAGATGTTGTCAATCCTAAGGTGTTTAATGTAGGTCTCATTTTAATCAATTTCATCAAACTAACCAACAACTGACATCTTTGGGAATCATTTAAAATTTCAAAATGATTATCCCAAATTTCAGTGGCTTTTCTTCTGATTTGTTGTTCAGAAAGTTTGTCAAACATTGGTTTCAAAATGTTTTCATCAATTTCAATAAAAAAATTAGGTTTCTTACATAAAATCCTAGGAGGTGTTTTTGTCAAATTTTGCTGTCTACAGTTTCAACATGAATTTCCTTATTCACATTTTCATTGTCTCCTTGAATTTCAACATTTGCTACATCATGAGTATTTAATTCTTCTTGACATTGACAAGGTAAAAACATCTTCATCACGAGTATTTAATTCAACTTCAACATTGATGTAGAAACATTACTTGGTTCTTCATTGCTTCAATAGTTGGGGTTGAATGAACCTCTTCTTGATTCACGAAGATTTCGCATTAAGCTCAACATTTTGAATTTTGTTGGCCTCTAATTCGTTTAGTGTTTTTTTACTTAATGACTTCCTTTTTGATTTCCTTTCTTGTCTCCCATGATGTTTTGCTTAGGTGATAAGAAAAACATGCGAAAAAAGATAGAATTTCGTAGTAATTCATACGGTAAGGTCAGAGAGTAAAAATCACATGGTAATTCAGACATTGGGATGTGTGTAAATATGATTTATGAATCGCGAGTGCGCTTTATAAACCGCGATCGCGGTTTATAAAGCACGCTCATGGTTTGTGTTAAAAAAACTGAATCACGCTTTATAAACCGCGATCACGGATCTATCTGCTGAACCTAAGCCTCGGGAAATCTTTGTTTTTCCCCAACCAAAGCTATGGAAGGTCATTATGAAGTGTAAAAGGTCAAAAAACCTCAAATTTGCTCTTCCAAAGACTTGAACCATGCTAAAAAACTGAAAACATTTCAAAAAAATAGTGTCATCGCATAGGGGAGACTGTTAGTTTCGTAGAAATATTGATTTTACAGTGAATAGAATAAGATAAATATCATTTTATAATTTTTTACTAACAATAGGTCTTTAAGACATTTTTTCCCGTGAATGTTCATGTCTACGTTTAAGACTATAAATTTTGTTTCACTTATCGAAATGTAATAAAACTTATACCATCCCAAGCGTGGACAAATTCCATACACGTTAAAAAAAATTTGATTTCGATATTTTTGATATAGTTATGGCGAGCAAACGGAAAGCGCTCCGTTTTCTAAATATTTTCAAACCACTTTCATGGAAAAAATCATTAAAAAAATATTGCTCAAAAAAATACAAAATAAAATCCATCCCAAGATAGACAACTACATCTAACGTTTCACCAAAGGAAAAAAATAACAAGATTTGGTCATCCAAATGCGGGCAAATAAACTACTGATCTTATAAGTTTTTTCAAAAAAAAAAAAACTAAGTCATATAATTTTAAGTGTTTAATATAGCTAAACTTGTCCGTTTTTAAAAAAATAGTATTTTAGAAACTAGATTCCGAATGCTACGATTCATATTTATATAAATTTTTCTAATTTTGAGTGCGCGTATTGCTAATAATCCCTACAAGTTGATATTTCGTTGTTTTTGCAATATGACGTCCACGAATGACCCCATATTTGTCCATCAACTTCCTGCACTTACCCCATTGTGATTATAGCATGCCAAGTGCTTACTTTTATACCTATCTCCAGTATGTTGCCTCAAGGATTTGCACTTCCCACCCCCTTTCTCCTACGATTAATTCACACAAATAGCCCATGGGCCATATGTGACATTCATAAACTAAGAAGAGGATCACCAACTTTCCCTCAAATATTTGTCCTTCCCTTGTATTTCTCTTCCTTCTTATCTCCTTCTTCATCGACCCGCTTTCTTTAATAATGTTTCTCTATTTCTCCTCCATATCGGCTAAAGGGGTTACAATAAGTATAAATATATATTAGTTATAAAGCTTCTCATTGTAACAATACATTGCCAATTATTTTATTTTTATTTTTATTTAATTTTTGTGCCAAAGGGTGTTTCCAAATGGGAGTTTCAAAGATGATTACGAACACACATGGGGAAACAAAGGGTCAAGGAGGCTTCATTAGAAATATAATTCAAGGTGAGAATTCTCGTGCCTTCGACCATCAAAATTTTCACCATTCGATGACATTTCCCTTGATAAGGTGTCTTTTCTTTCATCAACGACTTTAGAAAAATTATGTCGGGAAGAGGATGTCTTTGAGAACTTGTGTTCTTGCGTAATCAAATAAACCAAAATCACTGGTGTCATCTAAATTCTAAGCAGAAAAAATTATTCAAAAACCCCTATAATATAATTAGAAGTATTGCATCAAATTAGAAACTCCATGTATGATTTCATGTCCTATATCGAGAATAGTTCCATAGGATTTCAACTCCCTTATGTGAATGAAAATTGGTATCATGAATATCCATATTAATAACGACTCCAAATTTATCATTTATTGTTGGAAGGAAGAATTTCAATATATGGGATCTAGACCATCCATATGCCCCTCAATGTAGATGCAGTTTGCACCTTTGTCATATGTCGTTTTCTTCTGCAAGTAGTCCCTCATTACATCTGCAACATAAAAGTGAGTACCAAAAACAATGTTAAATCCAAGGACAATATAAATCTTTCTTTTAATCTTCTTACTCTTATGTCTCTTTATGTCGGTTTAGGTCATAGAAAAAAGCCCATCGAGCGAACAAATGTGCAAATTCGCCAATTGATCTGACATCTTGGGAAAAACCCTTTTACGGCTAACCCTCCCATTCCGAAAACCCATTTGAAATACAAACCCTAGATACAGGCCACCACCACAATAATTTCCATTCCCTCAAACTGAAATTTGAAAATGGATAGACATATCTTCCAATGCGGCGACCAGAGGAATTCCGATGTCAAATTGCTACTATCATTTTCCGATGGACGTGAGTACAGTGGTAATCCTGTGTACCTCCATTCTCAAGTTTTGAAGAAATCCAAGTTTTTTGAAGCCAGGCTTTCTGAGCGCTGGTCTCCAGACATGTCTTCTTTTACTGAAATTAAGCTAACAGTTCCTCCCAATGGTGCTGCTGGGGACTACATTAAGTGTATTAATCTCATGTATTCGTCTTACCATCATTCAGACATATCCTTCTTCAGTGTAGATGAAGCCCTGGGCATTCTACCTGTTGCTTCGGAATTTCTGTTTGAAGAAGGGATTCAGAAGTGCATGCAATATCTAGAAGCAGTTTATTGGACTCCTCATCAAAAACCAGAATCCGAGCTCTGCTATCGTCTTTACAGGTAAATATTTTGACTGATTTAGCTGAAAGACTTGAAATGTCTGAATCGTTTTTCAGTGAAGAATTGGAGCTGTTGAAAAGAGAGTGCCCCAAATGCTTTTTCAAATTTTAAACAACCCATCTCTTGAGTGTGGGTTGCCTCTGAAACATATGCAAGATACGGTTCAAAAACACATAGTTGCAAACTTTAAGGGAAATATAGATCCGGCTATTCAAAATATATGCAGAGATGCACTTTTAAACGAATGTAGAATAAAAATTGAGGGAATCAAGTGTGGAGTTTCTATCGAAATGAGGGATTCTGCTTGTGTCGCTCTCTTGTGGTTGTTAGACTTGACTAGGCTCTGTAAAAGGAAGCATTTGAAGCTGCATTCAGAATGTTTGTTGAAGATGAAGAAGTTGCTGACAGTTTAGTTGAACCTCGAATGTGGTCACATTATGTTTCATATTCGACATCGGATAGCTCATATTCAGGCCATCTGTTAGAAATTTTAGTCGATAGGTTTCTGAACGCTTTGGCAAATGGAGATATAATTATTCCTAAATCTGGCCGTATATATTTTCTCACAAAGTGGATGCCAGTCATGGCATATCTTATTTGTCGGCTTGCTATTGCAAACAATCGTACGTTTTACATTTTGCCTTTGAATTTTTCAAAGAAATTTGAAAAGGGAGTGACTAAAATATTAGCAAGTCTTCCACCCAATGCACAGAAACAAATATTTAAGTCTTGTGAAGATGCTGCTAAAAAATTTCAAACTTGGGAGAGAGAAATCTTCCAGTGGTGGATTAAGGTGATATGGTTGGCAGTGCTGCCTGAAAATAGCAACCATCTTCAGATAAAGTGATAAGTTTCAGTGATACCATTCCGCAGTATGCATGAAATCAATTTGGTATTTGGTTTATAGATACATTGTTACAGAATCTGTTACTGACATAGCTTACCATAGGTGGTCTTTCCAATTTTGAATTGTGTAAAAACAGACTGAAAGAGTTTCCTAGGTCAATAGCACTATTTTATCTGCAGTTTTGGAGACGGTAGCAATATTGATATGGTGGTTTTCCAGAAATTACTGAGTTTTGAGAGCAAGGTTATATATCTGATGTGCTATCCCCCACACGTATTCTATAAATTATCCATTTCTCAAAAATATTGGTCACACTATGTTTCACCAAATAATGTTGTAGTTGGGTGCTACTGCCATAGCCTTTTCATTGCCTTGGAAGTGTTATTGTTTGATTGAATTTCAGTTTTTATTTTAAATCATATACCAGAAGATGCTTGGTACATAATTGATTAGTTGTATTATATTATATCACATGCTTTCTAACAAAGGCATTACAATATTCTACTGGCTCAAACATATTCTGTTTACTAAGAGATTTGCCACTTCCACGGTCTATATCTTGTTAAACTTCAATTCTGACATATGCTATCTGAGAGGCTTATCCAGCACCTATGTTGAGGGGCTGAAACATTGACTCCTGGTCAAATATTTAGCCTTTTTTTGGGTGCTATTTTTTGTTTTAAGTGTCAGTGTTTCAACCCTCGACATTGGTGCTATTTACAATCAGCTTATTTTAATTGCAATGGCTAGAACTTAGCTTTAAACCTCTCACTACCTGGAACAAATTATTTTTAATTATACAAATAACTGTCTCATTAGCAGTCCTTTTACAAAATTTGACTCACTGGCATCTGAATGTCTTACCCGCTGTAAGCCACTCAGGATTAATAGGGTTTTAGAGCTGAATTTTTCAACGTCTTTGACATTCTACTGGTAACTTTTGAAAGTTTAAACATTTACAGTACACATTAAATCAAATTGTTATTTGGCAATTTGCACTAGCTAAAACATCAATGTGATTTTTCAAAATCTGCAGGATTCCGCTCTATGAAGGAGAAATTTGCATCGATAGATCATGATTAGTTCTTATTTATTTAGATTGAAAGTAAGAATTTAATAGGCTGTGCAATTAGTAAGTACAATTAGCACAATAACTTTTCCGGATACCATGCAGATATCACCAAACTGTGTCATGATTGGATTTTGAAAGTTGGAAATTCTATGCATAATCCTTTACAGTTGACAGTCACTCTCAACAGGGGATCTTCACACGATAAATATTTCTATATATCCTCATGGCAGCCTAGGTTTGCAATCTTGTACAACAATTCTATACTCTAAAAGCTGACTGTATAATTTCATGCTAAAGTTTCACGTGAAATAGTTTCTCAGATCCTCAGATTTGTAGAGCATGTGTAATTCATACTTGCTAAAAGTGAATTCTGTGGGAAAAATCTGTGGAATGTGCAATTGCCAGAGATAAAACAGAGCACATGAGAACATTATAAAATAACCTTGGAATGTGCAATTTCCTTGAAGAGTATGACACTTGTCAAGGCAAGGGGCAGGTAGAATACGGTGGCTTAAGCTCTAACTAGCAAACAATCTCCAAGATCTTGTGCACAAATTCTGTTGCTGCGTCTTTCGATTGTTTCTTGAATTGTTTAACACTGTTGAGTCTTGTGAATCCAAAGCTTTCAGTGAGACATCTGGATTACAATTGATTGAGTTCGATCCAATTATTTTTTTGTAAATGCATACTAAGTTGCTGAGGAGGCTGCAGAGACCACTTGGAATTAGGGCAATGAAGGAGCCGACGCACGATTGTGTAGGGCAATGCCTTCCCGTCAGGCACGCTGCTGGAAGAGTTTTTACTCCACCTTGCCCCGGTTCATAACTGGGGAGATCACCGCAAGGCCTCCTTATGGCGAGGTGGAGTCTTTCGGCTTTCACCAGGAGAATTCCCTGGAGTAATCCCTAACCTTAATTGGCGGGGTCGGTATCGCGGAGATTATTACTAAGTTTTATATGGTCCCACTAGTGGTAGTCTCCCGGGCTTGAACTTGGAGCCGAGGGGTGATTCCTGAAGGCTGCGCTTGCCCCTGAGCCGTCCGTCTGGAGCTCTTCCAGTTCAGGAAAATCAGGAAATTGGAAATTAAAAATTGTGAAGTGAATGAGCCTAAAACCTTTAGTGGGCATGAAGGACCGAGGACACACCGGGAGTGCATGTGATTTTGTCATTTGTTGTGCACTCTCCTTTCTGGTAATCTTTGTGAGCATTTGCTGAAGCTTGGATTAGATTAGCAAGGCCCTGTCAACTCTTCTAAATCCACGAGGAAGTCCCTCTAACCTTTCTGAGGTCTGTTTGGCACCTATGTCAAGGAGCGATGGGGGAATATTTTCTTCTATAGAGGAGATTACATGCCATTATATGATGTTCTGTTTCGTAATAAAACTTGGAAATTGAGATTAGATGTAGAAGGTGAACCGGAAGTTTTCTTGCTAGTATTCAGTTGGATAAGTAGCTCAGATGCCTATGTTTATTGGCTGAGAAGGTGGCATAGCATTTCTCGACTGAAACCTGGTTTGGGAGATATGCCACTGGTATTCAATGTTGTACTTGGCTGAGGGGTTCGGATGGAGAGTTTGGCAACTGTCCTAGAATTTCAACTTAATTGTGCAGGCCAATTCAAAATTTGTTGATGGCTAGCTCTTTCACAAGGCTGTAAATTGAAATTATTTATATACAAATTTCCATGTTGCAAGCCCCTTTCTCAAATTTCAAGATTGTTAACACACATTCTCAACAATTTTTTTAAGCTGCCATGAATTTTTTTGAAGGATTTGTTATTATGCCGAAAGGCATTTGTTACAAGTGGAAAAGCCCCTGCCGTGTCTGGCACATGTCAGAGCTGTAGAATAGAGTGGTTACACTGTCATTTAAGGTGACAAATGTTTGAAATATAAAGACATATTGGAACTAGACCTTTTGCTTCTTTTAAAATTATAATGTTGTGAGCTGCGGATTTGAAGTCAGCTATCAATTTGTAAAAGGTTTTATTTTTATTAACTCAAAAGATTTGAATAGATAATTGTCTTTTATTGATCTGTCATATGTCTTTGAATTTTTTGGTGAACTGCTGAACACTTTGTATGATTAGTTAGTATTTGTAAATTCATTGAGGTGATACATTGATTAGTATTTTGTTGATTGTATGACTGCAATGAATAATGAATGTATCTTTTGGGTGTATTTCTTAGTTTAATGGTTTATTTATGGATGTCTTATTTAATGTTGATTGGATGACTGTAATGAACAAAGCATTTAGTTAATTGTATAATTGCAAAGAATAGTGAATTGTAGTTTGTTGATCTATCTTATGTCATTGAATTGAACTGCTGAACACTTTGTATGATTTGTTAGTATTTGTAAATTCATTATGGTGATCCATTGGATTGGGTATTGGGTATTGGGTATATTGATATCTTAGTTCAATGGTTTATTTATGGATGACTGTAATGAACAAATCATTTAGTTGATTGTATGATTGCAAAGAATAGTGATTGTAATTTGTTGATTATATGATTGCAATGAATAATGAATTGTAGGCTATACAATGTTTTCTATGTAACAATGTAAAACGAAAAGTGTCCTCTGTCTTTTATGTATTTTGTTTTGTGACCTAGACTGAAATAAACAGCCTTTGTCTTGCAACAAAAAACTGTGGAATATTATATAAAGCAAAGTTGTTATTGTAAAGATTTCGTGTGAATAAGTAGATGCTGAGTTATGCTGAAATTTTTCAGTTCCTGCAAGAAGAGCTGCATCAACTGTTACCATCTTTAGTCTTCTTTCCATAGGTAGTGCCCATGCCGTCTTTTCTGCCAGTGTTTTGGCCAAGGCATACCGGAGTTGCGCACAACACATGATATTGTACTAAAGTTTTAAAGTCTCCGTCACAGGATAACTTGGTAAAATATGTAAAAACATATTAATAAGCATTTGAAGTTTTTTTAATTGATACTTCGTAAATAGAAAAGACTTCTCATATGGATGAATAGAGGATCACCCAACTAATTGAGAATTTGTGAAGCGATGCAGTCCCTACCTCAAGTTTTCCGCAATAAGTCGCATCACTCTGGGGCCTTTCATCAAGATCATCACTGGCACAGCTCCTCTAACTTAAAGTTCTACCATTCTCCTCTGCATGTTATAGAATGTTTCTTTCAATCCCAACACACACCTATCTAAAAACACACTAAACGATATAAATACAAAACATTGCAGTTCAGTTAAAAAGACTTTTTGTTCAAATGTACAAGGGCTTTCCAATTTTAAGACCCTTAACCTTCCCCTGTAATTAACAATATATAAAAACATAGATATATGAAACATTGAGCAACCAATATAATTTTTTTAGTGTTCTTTAATGTTATTTTTTAACCGGTTATTCATTTTTTCAAGAGTGTTTACATATATTATCTTCATATTGCCACATAAATATCCACATGCTTATATATATTAAAAAATTCTATAACAATACTGCATATTTTGAAGCAATATTTATGGATTGTAATTAAGCTGCTGAAAGAGTGTTTCTATAGGGTGCAATTTCCCAAGGTCCCCACTAACTTAACTTAACGGCCCTTTGTAAAACATATTCCTTGATTTTATATTCAGAGGACTCTAGATATTATCTCCAATTTTTATTTATTTATCGAGTTAGGTACTCTTATAACCCACTATTTTTCCAGATTTATATTTTCCAGATATATAACTCCTTTACTTTGTCCCCGTAGATCTAGAAAATGCAATAAACTTACATAATAGGCAGCTGCATTTTTAGAGTGATCAAATGCATAGAAGAGACCACAACAGCCTTTGTAATACTATGTTAGTCCAACACATTTGCTGCAAATATTTCCATTCCTTCAGTAGCTCTTCCCATTTGAATAAGCCTGCTTTCTGTCTCACTTTCTCCTTCTTTTGGTCAAAACATTGACATGATGTATTCAGTATTACACATTCTTTATTAACACTTACAAAATGAATGTTTTTAGTGCGCCATGTCATTGAATAGCATTTTGTTTGAATTTAATTTGGTAATTCGGTAATATTTTGAGACAAACAATTGGGAGAGGATAAATATTGGGTGGATTTGTGGAAGCTATCTTACCTATGAGGGGGAACATATGTAACATGTGTATTTATTGTCAATTATTCGATAGAGAAAGGGGATACGATGTGCAAGGCATCGTGGCAATATAGTCTGGAGATATTTTAGAAAGCAAGGTGTTGTCAATGAATACTTCAAAGGCAAACTTGCATTTTTGTTTCAATCTCAAAGTCAACATATGTTAAAAACTGCAATTTTGCATTGAGGGTTCATTATGTTGTCGATTTCATGCTCATTTATGATTATGGTTTCTCTTTAGATTTTAAGAATGTGATTAAGGTTCCCCCTCATAAACATTCCTATTGAGCATGAGAATAGGTGTGGGACATGATGAAAGAAGTATTGAGTATCATGAGTCAACAAAATAGAAAACAATATCAACCTTATGAATAGCGGTGTATTGTGTTAATTTTAAGCCATATGGAGGGGTCACTTAATTAGTGTCATTAACTTGTCCATAAGTTGTATGGCACCATAAATCGGTCGTACACAACTGAATGCAATGGAATATTTCGGAAGAAAAAATGAAAAAGGGGGCTTTGCTATTATTTTATTTTATCTTTTAAAGTGTTAACTTTTTTGGTTGGATGACATTTAATATGTTAGATAAGCTAAAAACATGAATGGAAAGTTGGAAATAAAAACCATGGGAATTAAATTCTTGTGTGTCTCACACCTATTCCACAACTTTGATTGTTCCCATCCAAATATTTTTTTAATGTGTTCCATTGTATCATCTTAATCTCGGTTGCATTATTTAGGTGAATGCAATTTTTGCTTAAAGGGGCCAAAATATAAAAGAGGAAAAATCTAATAGGTGACAAGGTTAATTCATTCATATTTGCATTTAGGTTTTCTTTTTAGATAATAAGATAGTGATTAGGGTTTCCCCTCATCAACATTCCTATTGATGTATGGAACAAGTGTGGGGCATGATGAAATAAGTATTGAGTCACACGAGGTGACTATATCAAAAATAGTAGTGAGCTTAAGAATAACATTGTCTGCGTCTATGTTAAGCCATATGGAGGGCTCACTTAGTCGGTCAATTAACTTGTACGCCACTGTAGGGCACTAACAATTGCACGAACACTATAAAAAATAAAATATTTGGAAAAAATATGGGGAAAATGGGCTTTGCTATTATTTTGTTTTGTTTCTTATCCAAACATAAGGTTCAACATTGTGTAAACATGTCTACCAAAGCATTCACAACAATAACATCCGACAAAATTCATCTATCTTTTATGCTTTGATGTAGGGTTTCTTTTTAGCTAATAAGATAGTGATTAGGGTTTCCCCTCATCAACATTCCTCTTGATCTATGGAACAAGTGTGGGACATGATGAATTAAGTATTGAGTAACATGAGTCGACCATATCAAAAATAATAGTGAGCTTAAGAATAACATTGTATTGCATCTATGTTAAGCCATATGGAGGGTTCACTTAGTCAATGCAATAAAATTATCTGTCAGTTGTAGGGCACTAACAGTTGGCCCAAACACTACAAAAAGAAATAAAATAATTTGAAAAATATGGGGAAAATGGGATTTGTTAATATTTTGTTTTGTTTCTTATTGTGTCAAAGTTTTAGATTTGATGTCATTTAATTTGTTACGTAAGATGAAGTCATGAATGAAAAGTTGGAGAAAAAAATATGGGAATTAAATACTTGCATGTCCCACATCTATTCCACGGCTCATATTGTTCCCACCCAAACAATGTTTGTTATTTGTGCTATAATTTATCATCTCAATTTCGCTTGCATTATTTACGTGAATGCAATTCACCCTTAAAAAATCCAAAATAAAATATAGGAAAATTTACTTTGCAATGTTAACTTCTTGTCACACTTTGCACCCACTTTTCAGTTTTAAGCTCAATCAATTGCAAGTAAACAAGCGATAATTGAGCCCCTCCAACAATTGGTCATATGAGTGTTTGTGGGAATGATTCTCAAACACTTCGTTTTGTTAGCATACTTGATATAGTTGTGAGCTATAAGCTTTTATTAATTATAGTTCGTTTATTTATTACAATATTTTGGGGATGAAAGATGATGTTTGGACTTGTACAAACACGGTATTGGAGCTATTTTAGAAAGTTATGAATGAAGTGCTCATGAGATATTCACCTAGGGTTTAATTTGATGCTTGTGTAGACATTTATCATGATTTTCACTGTAAAATATTTGAAAATATTTAAAATAACCATTTCATACAACTTGCATATTTAAAATATGATTGTCTTAGAGAGAGAGAGAGTTTGTCTAACTTGTGTGTTGTGCAAGATTATATGATGAGTTTCTTGCTTATTAGATATTGTATGGCATGCTACACGGTTCTTCATTATAAAATTTAAAGAATCTATTTGCACAATGTATTGCAACATTTTTTCATTTTTATTTAAATAATATATTGGTGCTACGCATTGTTGAGTTTGCCATTATTTACAACAACATGATTCCCAGACGCTTTTGAATCCGTGAGATTACAAGACAAACCATGATGTTGACCAACCATGTCTTTGAGAAATGGTGAAAGATTTGTATAATGTTGCAATATGTAACGACCCAAAATTTCACACACGAACAACACAGTAAAAGACAGGATAATTTTTTTGACTTGCTTCCACACATAACACAACACAACATGTCGTCACAAAGTTACAACCAACTCTGGGAACCACTTGTTACGGGGATGACCACAAGGTCAACATGGAAACGTTCACACCCAAAAGGATAATACACTTTTTCTTTTTTGACATGACAACATAGAAGTCCAACCACAGAACACACTTACAGTTAGGGCCAACCACAATGAGATATTCTTGAGGGTTATTTATTTTAAAAAGACATCTTGCAATTCTTAGCTTACGTTTTCAAGGAGGCTCAAGATATGATTCATACAATTCATCTTACCAAGCTAAGTTTATTCTTTTTACACTGAGTAATTATCTTTAAATCTTCTCTATTATGACATTTATTTGCTTAATTCGTTTATTTAGAGAAAGGGGTAATTTAATTCCACAAGGCCATCTATTTACACTTACGCTACTAGAACTTGTTCATGCCCATATGACAACATGGGTTTGCGTTCAACACACTTAAGAGAAGAAAGACAAAGCACCTTGGAAAAAGGTTAGAGGGAGAAGGTTGAGTTGAAATCATCTTCAAGACCTCATTAGTTATTACCAAGATATAATTGAAACTTGAAAACTTACCTTAATTATTAAAGATTTTACTTAGGCTTTACTAAATGAGTTTTATAAAAATAAAACAATTTACCTTCCAATGGCTAAGAGATAGATTGCGTGGTTTCTAAATTGTTTTCTCCTGCTTATTAAATCTTATTATCTTCCAGAACTAACCATAGATTTCCTTTAAGTTCGTTTAAGAATTTCACCATGAAAGGGATAGTGTTCATTAGTGTAGCTAGGGATATCAAGTTATATAATGTTACTTAACAAGGGATAGTTTCATCTTTGATCACTTATGGAATTACATGCTCTCAAGTTGGTCACCTCTACACTAATTTATTTGCAATATAAATTTTAGTTTAACTTCTATAAGTATTAAACAACCCATTTTATTTTACTTATAACACACTATTACTAAGTCTTAGAAAGATTTAACTCAACATTTAATCGTAGGGGTAAAGTTTAACATTATTCATTTACGAAAACGAAATAAGGTTACATCAACTCTTAGAATACCGATAATCCATTAAGGTCACTCAACAAGCGGTAAACAAATTTTCTTATATTTTCCAAGATAGACAGACAATTCAAGGTTCCAAAGTTAAGACGACATAATCCACGATACAATATACTAAGACATTGATCCTCTTCTAAATTTTCCACTAGATGTTATCAATAGTTGACAATATAAAAAGGATTCATGCAAAAAAGCTTCTCAACTAAGGTTGATGTAAAAATCTACAAGTCTATCCCTCATCTACTCGCAAAATCCATCTGCAACAAATTTTTCCACAAGAGTCAGTTCGCGAGAACTGAGCAAGATAAGGCTACACAAAACCACCATAACTATTATCTAACAATACCACAAAAGGAAGCACTTTATTACAAGAATTGGGTCAAACCTCTAAATACTATCAACACATCAAGTTATAATAAAGTCTACATCATGCCAATCAAAGAAGGAGAAGACCTTGTACTTCGAGTTAGGAGTAAAAGCAACGAAAGTATAGCAATCGTATGAGAATGGCCCTTGGCCTATAAGGAGAATTAAACAATCTAGCAAAAACAGAATTCCCATCAAGTAAGTAATTAAATAATAATTACAAGATTGAGATTTGATATATAGACCAACCATCTAAAAATTTATCAAGGTACTAAACGCATAGGCTAAAATAATATATTTCTAAAAGAACAAGAGTTGATCGGCCCAAGAAAAGGGGAACCACGGGTTTCAAAATTAACACAAAAAGCCATGTATAATTGAGTTTTCAACCGAAATCAAATAGAGTAAACACACAACATAAGTTTCGAAGCGAAGGCAAAGTATACTAGTTTTGACCATTAACTCCAAGAGATTTTCCAATCATTCAAGAAGGGCCAATGCCTTACAAAAGCAAGTAGAAAACAACACGCAGAGAAGAAGGGAGTTCCGTCAAGAGTATACAAAAATGTTATTAACAAATTTTATAACACTAAAGATTTGCAAACCTCCACAACAATTCTAATGTTTGGTTAATTTAAAATAAATTACCTATTTCCCAAAACAACAATATTTTAAGGCAACCCTTGGTAACACAGTCAACCGTCACACATAGATACAAACATAATTTCTAAGTGATATTATCAAAACAAACCCTTCCGCTATGAATCCATAAGACTATCAAATGAAAGATGAGTTTTTCCTCGAAGATTAATCACATTTAAGGAAATTTCCATCACAAAATATTAAGGTAATTACGTGCATAAAAACCGACCAATATTAATTAATAGCGTTAACATTACAAAGGAGAAATAATGCAAGTTAGGAAAAATAGAAGAGCGCCATTAACAATAATTCAGAGAGGGGGATTAGGCCAAAACTATTTTAGTGTCAACGAGGTCTTCTGAGATTCACACAATGAAACCTCAAGCTTAGTTGATCCGAAAAGCTAGTTATGGTTCAAGTTGATAGGGATGGTCAAGGTACTTCTTGAGGATGGCCTTAAAAGCCTAGAAACAAGATGAAAGATAATATAAGAGTCTAAACACGCGAGACGGAAAACACATTGCACACAAACCTTTTCATTCTAAAAGTTTTAATACCGAAACTCTAAGCTGGCTAGCCCAAGCATTGATCACACTAATCCTACAACCTTTCTTTCTCGATGCCAAAAGGTTATCAAAGGGACTTGAGAAGGAGTTAACAAAAAACGTCAAAAGACAAACTTGGGTGCTAGGGAGGAGCTTCATAGTTATCGTAAACTTACTTCCATGATATCAAAAATACTAGTTTGATCAACATAATAACTTGCAACTCAATCGCAGAGAAGAATAAATACATAAACAAACAGACGAAGGTCTATCACTCGAGCAAGAGAAACATAACACCTAGAGGAGAGGGCACACGCATCCTTTCGACCAACATACTGACAACGATAAAAGCTAAAACAAGAAGAAAACAAGCAGAAAGGGGAGATCTCCCATCATGACATCCAACTGACAAATCAATGCAAGGAAAAGGTGGTTCGATTTCACAATAATTTTAAATATAGTAACAGTAGAAAAGTGTAGAAATATCTTGCCTTTTTCTCCAGATTCAAAAGGTTTCATGGACACCGCCCGGACCAGCAACAACAATCCTCATGTCGAATCTCCCCTTTTTATAGGCTGGGCACTCAAGCTCCATTCTCGTCTATGCTTAGCCTGGGCAGAGAGCTCCATTTTATAAGAAACGTCGAACGGAAAGAACGGTGGTCTCAGGTGCTGTCAAGACTACGGTATGCACAATATGGTTTTAATGAAAAATGTCCAGCACATACTTGAAAGAAAGGGACAAGGCCAGACTGCACAACCCTCTAAACAACCTTCCAGCCTGCGTTAAAGATGGGGCACCAGAGAAGGACAGAGACATCGAAAAAGCACAAGGAACAAGGATAATAGAAATTTGAAGAAGAATACGCCTCCAAAATAACGTATGCAAGGAGAGAGAGAATCCACGAGCGTGCAAAACGTGACAAAATGCCACAAATCGATGGGGGGGTCTCAATAGAGAATCTTTGTAAATAAATTTCATCAGGTCTCCTGGTAACACTCTCACTGTCACATAGTCGATTTTGATAAAAAATATCTTGAAGGAGAAACCAATGAGGACGCATTCAATACATAACAGATAACAATATAGTTGGACAACCCGCTTGTTGGGCCCAAAAAAAAAAAAGCTTCTACTAGATCAGAACTCCGCTGCTTGCTCAATAGGCTAATTCTCGTCAGAGCCGTTGTTGTGGATCCCCGAGAACACACCTTAAAGACTCCAATGAAAGTGGAGGTAACACGCCTGCTTCATTAGCTTGAAGCTTCATCTATAACCACCATATCAAACCCAACTGGCGAGGGCAGGATAGCAAGGAAGGGGAAACACAGCCAAGCAAAAATCCCTTCACCACACAACTCACGTGCTGGGAACAAAACAAGAGCAGGTCAAAGAGGCAATGAAAACAGGAATGCATCCCTCCTTCCAACGCCTGCAGCCCAAGAAAAACGCGCCCAACACTCCACCTATACGCATTGAATAAAAGAATCAAAATGAGATCATGGTGAAGGAAGTCAAGACTCCACCGACTCCCATCTCCCTCACGCAAGGTAAAAACATAATGGCCATTACAGTCCTTGCGTGACAACATACTGTCAAGATTTCGTTTTGAAGAAGAGAATCCAATGCGTGTGCTTTAACAAAAACATTTAAGGAAAAGACATGAGTCCATAACTTCCCACCAACCGCCAGCTAACAACCCAGTTTAATTGCAAAGTTAGGCAAGGGAGCAGGAATGGCGCATAGGCTAGGAGAAGAGTAAGATAAATGTTTTCTTCATTCAGTTGGGTGGAACGCATTAACTGCACAAGACTAGCCACAACGACCTCCTCCTTCCATCTGTCCAGAGAAGAAACACGCCCTTAAAACATTATTACGTGTGGAAGCGATTACTTAAGGAAACTATGGTTTTGCGAAGAGTTATACATGTTGTTGAAGGTGCAAAATTCTACCATAAGTTTAATGTCAAAGCTACTTGATTTTACCCCCCCCCCCCCTTTTAATAAGATGTTATCTAGTTTGAAAAGAAATGGGACAAGACAACCCGATAAGATAGGATCGCACACAAACGACCAAGCAAGAATGAGCAAGAATTAATTTCTCCATTACCCTAAATGATAAAACAACATGATCGCCAATCGAAAATTACTTTTGTAATACTATTATTACCATATATATATATATATATATATATATGGATTAAAATAAGAATAATGATAATAATTAATCATATTAATAACAATCAACAGGAAAGATCGAGAAAGCAACAACAATATTTTCTTTTAATAGGATAATCGCAAGGAATGTTGCGTGGGCCAACAACAGAAAACATCGACACCAACACAAGCAGGAATGATGAAGAGGGAGAATTGCAATTGTTTTCTGCGACAAGGGCGAATCCAATAAAAGATCAACAGGATCCCAACAACGTTAAACGCTTCGCAACACGGTCGTCCAAGAAGAAAAAGAGCAATGACGAACGGGCATTACACAATAACCAATGCATATAGTCGTATCTTACAACTTCAACAAAAATTAAACTATATATTTAAACCGGTTAAACTTTATTCAAAATGTAAATTTGACAACATATAATATTAGTAAATTGTATATATTCATTATAGTCAAATATAATATGTTAGATTAATTTTTGTAGTTTTTAAAAATTCTATTTTTATATATTTATAGAATAAATTTTGTTGATAAATTACTTTAGAAATTATTTATTTATTTATAAATATCATATTTTGGAACATTTTAAAATTATTTTTGGTTTTTCCTTTTTGGAAGTTCAATAAAGATATTCTAGAATAATTTTGAAAAAAACACAAAAGGTAACTTTATATTAGAATTAATTGTAAGTTGTAAAAAAATCAAATTAGAATATTGCTTTTCAATTATCTTTAAAATCCAACCATCATTTTTATTGGGAGCAATTCACTCTACTTTTCACGAGTTTTCGTAAAAACAATCCTCCTCATATTGTCTTTTTCTTTCCACAGTTTTTCATTATTTAATTACATTTTCTTCAATGAGTCTCATTCTTGATTTGTATGTATAAATACATACAAAACTACAATGAATACAATTATAGATAAATAAAGAACATTATTTGAATTAGGACACATCTTTCTATCAAAACTAAAAGTTTTCTTAACATCAATTCAAATTTTCTCTCTTCATTAATTTATTTGTAATTGATTTGCATGTTCAAAATGTAATTATTCATGAACAAAACTTTGGAAATTTTGTTGGTTGAAAATATTAATGTAATTCAAATGATAAAATTGATCAATTTGAAGTCCTTAACATTGTAATATTTTTTGACAATTTATAACATTTCTTAAACATAATTTGAAAGCTAGATAAATAATTTGACCATCAAATTTGTTTTTGTTGACAAACAACAGAGACTCATCAAATTCGTGTTTACACTTCATCTTCCTATTTAACTAATTATAAAGGGGAAGGAGAACGACAATTAGAGGAAATGTTGAGGAATATGAGGACCCACCCATGGGTGATGCAAAGAATCAACAATGTGACCTTCACAAACGCTAATTCATTTCCCACTCTTAAATGAATAAATCACCCTATACTAATTGATCTCATCTTGATGTTGAGCCCACACAGGATGTTTGTGATTATCCAATGATCAATGCATAATGAATCACTGCTAACCAACAAAAATTGTTGCGGCTTGTGTCACTAAATGAGTATATGGAGGCCGACTTTCCCAAATATGCACATTCCTTCCTTCCTATGATGTTGACATCTTCATAGTTTACATATGTGCTCCCACAAACTGGGCTTTCAACCCATTTTCCACAATTAAGAAGAAACTACTATGGGGGCATCCTTCCAAGAATTCTCCTCCACCGTGAACTCTATGCTTCCACACATAGAATAGACCAAAACATTGATCTCACTCATGTCCCATATACACATAATATGCACTTCCCTTCTCCCCATTTTCATTCCCTCTTTTCAAACAAAAATCTTCATGCTTTGAGAATACCATCCCTTCTCTTCCACCTAGAAATTCCACATACCCAACCTTGTCATCCTTTGTAAAAGATTAACGTAGGTTTCAAAAAGGATAGATCTATTGTTAGTGTTCCACACCTACTTTGTCTTTCTAGAGAATTATCCCAACATGAAAACAAACTTATTTGAAGGCTTGTATACTTGTAACAAATGCAAATCTGAAAAAATGGACATCGTGATGCAGGAGCATCAATATGATAGAGTATTCATAAGGATAACTATTCAAATATGTTTGTTTCATATGGTTGAGTGTTTCCCTTGGATGAGTGAGTGTAAGAGTGAATATGTTTGTAAAAGTGAGGATTAGGTGTGTAAATAGGGGTAAAATGGGTAAATTAGTTGTTTCAAAGCCCAATAAGGCCACTTTTAGGTGTGTCATGAGGTGGATATAGTTGAAAATGAGCTTGAGAGAGTTTTGGAGATAATTTTCATCCTATTCTAAGTTTAGTCATGTGGTTGAGCTCTCTTAGGAGCTAGGAATCTCAGGTTAGTAGGCTAAATTAGTAGAGTGGAGAGAGAATTCATGGAGAGTCACCAAGATGAAAGAATATACATGATGTAACAAAGATCTAGACATATGAAGGAAGATGTATGATTCATGATACAAGCAATAGAATGTGTTTTTGCATGTTATATACTTGAATTTTGTAAACTGTGTATAATGTCTCTATTCCAGGCCGAGAGGTAGAGTTATGACAGTCATCAAACAAGAGGGTTTAGAAATATTTGAAGGTGTAGATAGATGGGCAGAGGTCCAGGGAGACCCACATAATTTTCTCAACTCATGAAATTGACCCTAATTGCCTGTAGCTTATTTTCTCTACTCTCGGGCCCAAACTAGGGCATCGTGTATTTAAAATTCTATCCAACAAAAATTGTAATATTTTGTGGAAATATCTATCTAGAGGCAAAGAAAAAGTGTGCTAAATTTCAAGCCTAGAATTGCACGTGTGAAGGATATACATGGAGTTCTTTGTTGCAGACTGTAACATGTTCCAGAAAAGTGGGAAAAAGTGTGCATGAGAGACTTAGACAAGGATTCAAGCTACCAAAATTGGTAGGCACCATCTTACCATCATTATAGAGGTGGGTCCACAAGTCTTCACGTAAATCCAGACAGGTAAGTACCTACTGCTATAGAAATGGAGGCAAATTAGACCTAATTTGCATAGTATAATCTGAGGAAGTGTGATTCCGTACAAATGAGCAGGGTATAATATTTTGGTATGCTTGAGAACTCCATAAAGGGTCTCTAGATCACCATTGAGGTTGTAGGGTTATTTCAAAATAAGTCAAGAAATAACAAGATTTTCGAGTTGGAAAGGCTAATAGACCATAAGGCCTAAAGAGGAGAACTCGATGAAGGACAAAGGTATGGCTTTGCTTAAAGGGTCTAAACACCTTGTAATAGGTCAAATAGGATGTTCTAAGAGTGTAGGTGTTGATTCATGAACCTACATCAAGTTTTGACCATAGGGACCATTGAGAACCTATCTATGCTATATCCATTCTACAACAACAATGCATGTTGAGAGAGACTTTATGAGTGAAAGGTAAAGAGGGGTGATTGATAATGGTTAGAGATGTATGAGAGAATAGTTCAGAGAAGAGGAATCATGATTACAAAGAAATGTAGGAAGTCTTTCATATATTTTTCCTCCCTATAGTGCTTGAAAATTTAAAGAGTTGATAAAGGAACATAGTTTAGATTTCCTTGAGTGCATTGATGGTATAAGGGTGTTGTATGCATGCATGATGATCCTCAGTTGCAGGGGAGGTGTGAGTCAACATCAACAAGCTTAGAGCTCTTGATGGAAGGTAATGCAATCTAGAAGGTAAGCTTTCAACTAGAAGAATATAGAGAAGTTAAACATCATCCCTTGCACCACATCATTTCTCATTATGAAACAATATAGACCCTAAACATCAACCTTGCATTTTGAATTCCTTAACCCAAGAGGAAGAAATGTTGATCGCTCATGTAAAATTCAATCTTTCAAGTTAGTCGGGCACGTGGGGGAAGTACAAATACATGGGACACACGATTAGTTTCCTGAAAATATTTCCTCCATAGCCAAATGCCTTCCACACCATCTTTGAGATTATGACACTATACTTACACAAATGGACATGGGCTCAATTAACAAAGTATGGATTCTATATTAGTAGGTCTTGTGTCTAGGAAGCCTTGAAATTTAAAATTGTCTATGATCATACTATAGAGATATTTTGATCATTGATGATGCTCTTGCCTCTTTCTTTGGCCGAATCGATACATGTTTCCTCCTTTCTAAACATGGTCACACTTGGATCTTCTAGAAACAGTATTAGAACATACAAATATTGGCAACCATGATTCTTCTAGATCTCTCAAATTAGTTGCCCAATCATCGTCTTTAGTGTTGTCAATTCCAAATACAAGTACATAATAAGAAGCAATTCAACGGTCCTTACTTGTGCATGGCCATCAAACTCCCTTCACTTTAGCATCGTTTGAACTTGGCCTTTCACCAATAAATGAATACAACACAAAATGCCTACTTTCCATGGCTTTTCCAAATTTGTCTCCGGTAGGGCAAGGCATGCTCAAAAAATCGCACATGAAAGAAGTCCAAATGCATAAATACGCTCTTCATTTGATACGCTACTAGAATGGCCATTTTGGTTCCCGTTCGCGGTTTAGATACTTTTTGCTAAACCTCATAATGCATCATAGGATCCAGGTGACTACTTTAGTATTCACGAGGTAGAATTTCGAGCATGGTATCCCACCAACTATATGGGATATCTAAAAGAGTTTAGGATTGCCCCCACAATGGGCTCCTAGATAGTTTCATGCGTTTTGTGACAAAACTTCGAGGGACGCACTTGTTTTCAAGAAAATACTGAAATGAGATTTTAGAAATGATCAAACAATTAGGTCCACCAACTTTGTTCTTAACTCTTAGTGCAACTACTACAAAATGGCTCAACCGCCACAATGTTATGCCTAGTGATCCCCCATAGATGCTCATGTTGGACAACAATGGAGGACCGTTGACATAGTTTCAAACCCTCATGAGTTTCTTTGTACTTGCACCTTAGATTCACAATGTTTCACAAAGAAGTTTTGGAAAATCACCTCTAAGCTTTCGAAACTATTGGTATAGGTTATTCAAAATTTTACTCTACTACTCTATTTTGTTTTTTTGGATTTCATTTAAGGTCCTTATTTTCACACGTATGAATGAAATAATAAAGGTCCCACACTGGGCATGTTTTTATGGCTTGATAATGCATCGACATTGATGCATTGGATTGGGGACACAACATCTATTCAGCCACTAGAAAATACATTGATACATACATATTCACCTCATACCCTCGAAAAACTAAAATCGATCAAAGTTTATTTCTCGTTCAAACCCAAGATGATCCCGCTTGTTGGTCACAACAAAGATATTGTCTTCTTCTCCACTCATAGACCTAAAAGAACTACTTAACTATGTTCACCGCCACACTAAGTGTTCAGAACAAACATGCTTGTAGAAAAAAATCTCAACTCCAATGTTAATACAATGCCTTATGCGAGACTCGCCCCTCCCACACAAGAATCATAGTCTTTTCAACATTTTTTGTTAGACTAAATTCCTTCTATACAAGCCTTTTCACACTAATTCTTCTAATATTTTGGGCCATCTTTCATAGAGGTGAATAAGGCCACAAGTAATTTCGCTCCCATTCACACACCCTCCACAACACCTACTTCTCCTTTGTCACTTGAACAACAATTGGTTTTTGATACCATTCTCCACCATTTTTCGCATATAGCCCATCTACCTCTATTGAAATTAATAATTCAAGGAACCGTAGGGATTGGGACACTCATAAATACTATAAAGTTAGGTATCACACTTGCATTAGCCACATCCACCAAAATATTTGTTGTTTTATGTATTACTAGGAGAGGACCCTATAACCGAGCGGGTACCAAAACATGTACATCTCTTTTCACCATAGGTTGTTGACAAAAGCACCAATAGTTGTTCACTTTTTGGTTAATTACACTTTTTAAGAGTTAATGAGAATGTGACACATAGGGCGCTCGGTCATTGGTCCCTCTTTCAAATGCTTTATATTGATTTTCTTCATATTAAATCAATTCAAAAACTACTTTTCCCTCCAAATTAACACACGAAACGAAAATGTCAATATGGCACGATCATACGCTACACGATGATATAATTTTTTTACGCTACCGACATACCTACATATATTTGCGTGCCCCTAAAGTTAGGTGCACGGTTATAGGGTCCTCTCCCTATACATTCCATATTTTGTATTACATTAGTTCATTTTGCTTTTCAAGCTATTCACCACTATATTTGCATCTCCACACTTTTCGCAAAGATCTCCTCCAATGTTAATGCATACCCGTCAAAAGCCCTTACATTTCCTTATAATGCCTGTTCCATCCCAAAACTTACCTTCCACTTCCCCCTCCTCTTCTTCCTTACTTTCTCTCCTCCACTCTTCATTCCTATGCCCAATCCCTTTTGACGTTCACATTGCACTCTTCGCATGTGATTGCTAGTTAAATTTACCAGAATACAACATTTTATTTTCTTAAAATTCATTAAATAACCTCAATAACAAAAAAAAAAAAAAAGACAAATCATTAAATAAACTTTATAAAATAACAATTGTTTTAGACATCAATAATTTCGCTTTACCTAAGTTTAGTTTTCATTCATATATGCTTTCATCTCCTCGCTGTCCTTATCAGCTTGAGATGCCATCGCTAATTTGAAAACCAGTTATCAATGGAAACCCATTTTCTTCAACCAGGTGACCACAATACGGCTGATATCAAATTACATAATTTGTTCAGATGGTGTTGAATATGATGGTAATCCTGTCTACCTACATTCTCAGGTTTTAAGGAAATCCATGTTTTCGAGGCCAAACTTTCTGAGCGATGGTCTTGTGATACCTCTTCTTCTCCTGAAATCAAACTAACCGTCCCTCCCGATGGTTCTGCTCAGAATTACATTAAGTGTATTTGTCTCATGTATTCATCTCACTCTGGAACATCCCTTTCCTTCTCCGGTGTAGATGAAGCCCTAGAAATTCTACCTGTTGCTTCCGAATTATTGTTTGAGGAGGGAATTCAGGCATGCATGCAATATCTGGAAGCGGTCCCTTGGACTCTGCAACAAAAACTCGAAATTAAATCTCTGCTATCATCTTTACAGGTAAGTATTTCCGCTGATTTATCTGCTAGACTTGGAATTCCTGAATCGTCCTTAACTGAAGACTTAGAGCTTCTGAAAAAGAGACTGCCTTTAATATTGTCTAAGGCGCTCAAAAGTGATTCAGGCCTTATACCTGTAGGTCATATGAGGAACACACTGAAGGAATACATAATTAAAAAGTTTCATAGCAATGCACCCCCTGCTGTCCAAAATATATGCAGAGACACTCTGTTAAATGGATGTAGGCTTGAAATTGAGGATATCAAGGATTATAGATTGAGGGGAACAAGCGATTCTGCTTTAGAGTCTCTGTTGTGGTTGCTAGAATTGATTAAGCTTTCTACTACAGAAATTTTTGCAACTGCATTCAAAATGTTTGTTGAAGATTCACAACTACCTAATAAATTAGCTGGATCGCAAAGAAGTTTTTACTGTCAAGCTTCACACCATCTACTAGGTATATTAATTGATAGGTACTTGGATGCTCTGGCCAAGGGGGATTTAATAACTACCAAGCCTTTGCGTATTTCTTTCCTGAGAACATGGGTACCATCAATGGCATATCATATTTTTAATATTAATCCTAGTCGAAGTTTGTATGGTACACCTTTGGAATACTCTAACAGACTTGTGGAGGGTGTAACCAAAGTAGTAGGAAGCCTTCCTCCGGATGACCAGAAAGGAGTATTTAACTTTTGGGCAGATGCTACTACTCTTAATAAATTTCAAGCTAACGAGCAAGAAGCGTTCCAGTGGTGGATTCATGTGATATGGTTGGCAGTAACGGATGAAACTAGCAACTGTTTTATATGACATGTTTCCAGGAACAAGTACAGAATGAAGCCCTATCGAGTGACAAATTTGAATGTTTTAATACTATGTGAATATAAAATGATTTTGATATTTTTCTCCTAGGGTTTGTTAAGGCCCTGTGAATCAGAATTCAGCAAAATAAATAAATATGGGATACACCTACTCAAACCTTTAGGGGTTTCCATCTAATCTTGTTGAGTCGAAGCCTATGGAAACCCCTTCGATTTTTTGGAGGACTATTTTACTGGTATGATTGTTGGTTTTCAGGCAACAATATTGATGCAATGGTTTATTCGGACTAGGAATGTATTTATAATTTTAATTTTTTATTTTCGTGAAAGTTTCTCTTAAAGACTACTAAATTTTCTTTTTGTCAGTGAATAAAATATGGCAAAATTTTATTGGTGATTGTATGCTCTGTTGAGGTCTGCAGTAGTTGGGTGGTACCTACAGAAAATTCTAAAAACCAAGTATGTGGCATTTTCTTTGTATTGATGGAATTTCAGTTTTTATTTGATTTTTTTCCCAATCATTGATCCATTTTACCATAGTATGGATTACATATAGCACGTGTGTACAAATTTCTGAATAAATTTTAAAACTTTGTATTGACAAACAAGGGTACAACTTTCTCTGCTCCTAACCTAGGACACCTGGAAGAGACTTTGATTACACCAATACACAAACCAAACCAAATTTTCTCCTATGATCTAATACTCAGAAGAGCTTAACAACAAACAACTACTTACAGCTTTTATGTTTTGAAAAAAGTGGATCCCTTGAGATATTCTTGAAAAGTTGACCATTGATCAAACTGTAGGGACTACATTCCATCTTCAAGAGGATTCGAGGAATTCTTGATGACCTGAGTGTCATCTGTACTTCTGAGGGTGGCAAGCGACACAGGCAAATCTGTCCTATTTTACGACATATAGTATGCATTGAAGTGTCGCAGAGCACGTTGGTAGAAAATGGAAAGTCCATCAAGATGATAATCATTGCCAATGAGGTATTGAGGAAAGAATTCACATTACCTATGCGGCTCCTCTACCCAAAATTTTTGCTTCGTGGCTTTGTTTGCTTCCTACAGTTGGGAATGTTATTAGTTTTGGTATAGTTGAAATGAGTGCACATGTGGACAGGCTGAGATGTGGAATTAACCATCCCCGCACGACACAACGTGTATTAGGCCACGATATTGGGGAGATTTTTTAAAAATATATAAACTCCCACTTCCATCCTTCTGTTAGCAAGTATTGAGATTGTAAGAAAATTATGCGGTGATACGGCCTAGGAAAAGAGACCAACTTGTTTTCTTCCCTTCCATCCACAAAGTTGTTGTTTGATCATTAGATATGATGCAAGCTTTAAGCAATTTAAAATGAGAAGAGAATGGATTTGTGGGGTGGGAAGGGGTGGTGGGTGAGACTAGATGATGTGGGGTGGGGAAGGAAAAACGGAGAGAAGAGGGGTGTGGATGAAAGAGGAACATAGGGTAAGGGATAGCATGGTATGTGGAAAAGAAATTAGAGTATGAATTAAGAAAGAAGATGGTGAAAATCTTTTTAACAAAATAGTGGCTTAAGATAGGGTAAAACGTGGTTACTTAAAAGATAGTGGAAAGGAAGATGGAGGAAAGATAACAAAAAGAAATTAGGTTAATCTAATATGGAATTAATTCATCCATGATTAATTGGAAAACTAACCATTGTTTATTGCTTGGGGTGGAAATTGCTCTTATCCCATCATATATTGTAGCTTGAGGATGTTATGTGCTGTCCTCTAAACCACTAGAGAAGAGTGGTTATTTGTATTTACCATATATTTTGCCAAAGATCAGCAAGTCCATTGTGATGCCCTCTTTGGTGTTGTTGAATTAACTCCTAAAAGTTAAATGCTTTTAAACAGTTCACTATTAGCTTTTTTTTGTCTATATTCCAGTTGACACCATTCCTTAGCATATTTCTATCATATGCTTCTCGTTCCTTACCTATGAGATGGAGAATTATTTTGGAATCTCCTCCTATTTAAACCCCATGGAGACTTTTTAGTCAGGCTAGATTTACTTCTGTATAAGGTGCCATTAATTTGGCAAAATTGTTGGTGTTGATGCTGACGTGTTGTGTGTAACTTAACAATGGAGTGCCTTTATAATCTCTAATGATTCCTCCTATCCCTGTTTTTAGGGGATTATGTTTAGCTGCCTCATCAACATTTTGTTTGTGCCAGCTTGTTGGTGGCAGGTCCATCTATTTTTTTGGTGTTATTTGGAATAGACAACTTGTTCATGGAAACGGAAATCACAGTGTTGAAATTTGACAGATGTCATAGTAAAGCAGAAGCAAAGAACCTAATGTATGCTTTTGCAGTGCAAGAGTGTTGCATATAATCTGAGTTTTGATTTGGAACCTCAAATTGTGTGGCTTCTTGACTGTGATTTTCTGCATTTCTTTCCTTCCACAAAAACCATAGAATGAGTGTTGGAGTAGTTTGATGTAGGTGCTTGATTCCTGGCACCTCAGAAAATGCTACTTCCATCTGAATACTGATTTTTAAAGAGCTGTAAAGTACAGCTTGGAGATGTTTAGTTGATAGGGCAAAATATGCAAGATAGTTTATGCGAAAGGTGAATGGGAAAATAGGTGCTGGATTGTTTCTGCATCTTTCTTACAATTTGGGCATATATTTGGCTGCACGCATCCCTTTGCTAGTGTTATTTGAAGTAGACAGAACTTGTAGTGAAAATGGTTATTCCACTGTGTTGAAATTAGGCAGCTGCTCATAGTAAAGTGGAAGCAAAGAGCCCTAGTGTTTGCTTTTGCAGAATAGGAGTGCTACATCTAATTTGAGTTTGGGTTTGGGTTGTTTTAGTCTGTATCCTCTCAAGTGTTCTACCTCTGGGTTAATGAGCAGGGTCTACCTCCCCGGATATCATTGTACATTCTCCTGGGGTATGCAAAGGCTTTTCCTTTTGGAATTTTATTCCACTTTGCCTTGGATCTAATGAGAGGATGACAATTTTTTGTTTCCTTGCCTACTTTTCCAATGGTTACATACCTTGCATTACATTGCTGATCAAGAGAGAATCTCAGTTGACTTGAATTATAACAAATGTCAAAGATATTGCAGCTGCTTGTTAGCTTAGCTTATAGCTTAGTTTGGGTGGGTTTTGTTGACCCATTAAACGCTTTCTTTTATTTAGAATGAACTGTCTTGTTTTGGCATTCAAATTTAAACCGTACATGTCAGAAGTCTTCCATCGATTCTACTATCACCTGTCATTCTAATTTCATCCATATATGTCAGAAGTCTGCCAGATGAGATCCAGGAACATAAATTACTTTCTAGAATAAATAGTTGTAAATGAAATGTAGTTTGCACTTGATATCCACCAAGGAGTGGAGGTCTGAGATCAGTTTAATGACACGTTGAAGGGATCATAGACATCCATTACCTCATTAGAAGTTATTCTATGAGATCCCATGTTAATAGGTGAAATCTTATCAGGAAAATATTCTATATTCCCACCCCGCAAAAAATAAAATAAAAAAATCTGAAAATAACTTATTGAATGGAAAACCAAAAAGCTGCTTTAATTTAAAAAGTAAAACCATATCAAATCTCCATATTCCATCATGTAAATTTTGGCTATGGAGACCCATTTTCTTCAACCGGGGACCACAATACTACTGATATTAATTTACACAATTTTTTCAGATGATGTTGATTATGATGGTAATCCTGTCTACCTCCATCCTCATATTTTGAAGAAATCTGATTTTTTTGAGGCCAAATTTTCAGAGCAATGATCTTGTGATATCTCTTCCTTTCCTGAAATCAGGCTAGCCTCGTGATATATCTTCTTTTCCTGAAATCAGGCTAACCGTCCCCCCCAATTCTTCTGCTGAGAATTACATGAAGTGCATTCGTCTCATGTATTCATTTTCCTCTAGAACATGCCTTTCCTTCTCTAGGGTAGTGAAACCCTAGACATTCTCACTCTTGCTTCAGAATTGTTCTTTGTGGAGGGAATTTACGCATGCATGCAATATATGGAAGCGGTCCCTTGGACTCTGTAACAAAAAACTCAAAGTCAAAGCCATGCTATCATCTTTGCAGGTAAGTATTTCTGTTTATTTGTCTGCTAGGCTTGGATTTCCTGAATCGTCCTTTACTGACAATGAAGAGGTTCTGAAAAAGAGATTGCCTGTAATGTTCTCTATGACATGCAAAAGTCATTCAGGTGTTATGCCCTAGACCATATGAGAAACACACTGAAGGAATACATAGTTGAAAGGTTTTAAGGCAAAGCACCCCTTCTATCCAAAAGGTATGCAGAGACACACTTTTAAACGAAGGTGAGCTTAAAATTGAGGGTGTTAAGCATGATAATTATAGCCTAACAAGGGATTATGCTTGTGAGTCCCTGTCCTGGTTATTAGACTTAATTAAGCTCTCTAGTACAGAAATATTTGAAACAACATTCAAAACATTTGTTGTAGATTAACAATTACCTAATATACATTAGCTAAACTTCAAATAAAATTTTCTTTCATGTCATTTACTAGATATTTGAATTGATAGGTTCTTGGATGCTCTGGTTAAGGGGGATTTAATAATTACCAAGTCTTTGTATTTCTTTCCTGAAAACAAGGGTACCTGCAACAACATATTATATTTTTCAGTTGTCTTGTTACTGTCCTCAAAGATTGGATGGTTAATCTTTGAAATACTCTTAACAGACTTGTGGAGGTTGTAACCAAAGTAGTAGGAACCCTTCCTCCGGATGACCAGAAAGGAGTATTTAACATTTGGGCAGATGTTCGTAAGACATTTCAAGCTGAAGAGTGGGTCCAGTGGTAGATTCATATGATATGGTTGACAGTAACAGATGCAAATACCAACCATTTTATATGACATGTTTCCAGTAACAAGTACAAAATGAAGACTATTGAAGAATAATTTTTAATGGTTCAATGCCATGTGAATATAAAAACATTATGATTTTTTTCCCAGGGCTTGTTAAGGCCCTGAGAATCAGAATTCAGTGAAAACAAGATAGGGATATACCTACTCAAACATTTAGGGGTTTCTGTCTAATCTTGTTGAGTCTGTTTGGAAGCCTATGGAAAATGCTAGGATTTTTGGAGGATTCTGCTAATCAATTTTACTGGAATGACTGTCAATTTTCAGGCAACAATATTGGTGTAATGGTTCACTGCGACAATGACTATATTATATTTTATATTTTCAGGAGAAATTCTCCAAAATAATATTAAATTTTCTTTTTGGCTCTGAAAAAATGTTGCCAAAGTTTATTGTTAGTTGTATGTACTACTGTGGTCTGTAGTATTTCGGCGCTACTAACATCAAAATTCTAAAAACCAAATAAGTGGCATTCACATTGTATTGATGAAATTTTAGGTTCTTATTTGAATTCATTTTTCCAATCATTGATCCATTTTATCATAGTACATGCTGACATATGGCATGTCTGTGCTTACCTTTTCAATTTTAAAAACTGAATCACAATATTTTGTTGCCTCTTTAAAATTTTAAAACTACTGTATTAATAGAGAAAGGGTACAACTTCCTCTGCTCCTAAGCAAAGCAGATTCAAGAGAAAGATCATTAACTTCTTCCATTAGTGCTTCCAAAGTGGAGCCAAAACACCGAGAAGAAACTTTGATTATACTAAAAAAGTATACCTAATTTTTCTTTTGGTCTAATACCCAAAAGAGATTAACACAAAACTTCTTACCACTTATATGTTTTTGATAAAAGTGGATCCTTGATTATTCTTGGAAAAACTTGGTCATTGATCAAACCAGAGTGATTACATTCCATCCTTAGGAGCCAAGGAATTCTTGGCGACTCGAGTGTTAGCTGTCCTGCCATTACGCGGAAGCGATGAAGGAAGATTTGTCCTCTTCTCGCAATGTACAATATGCATTGAAGTGTTGCTGCTACACCCTTAGTCCTATAGCTTATAGCTTATATTGGATATGTTGTGCCAAATTGTGGCTTACATAATCTCTCTTCGTGTCATATGTTATTCATTTATGCTTTCATATGTTTAGCAGGTCAGCCTTGGTGATTGCCATAACATAGGATTGGTATATATATATAGGTGTTAGTAAGGGGTAGTTAATTACCATATTGAGCATTTGAGTCTTATTGTATGGTTTGAAGGTTGCCCCTCGAAGTGGCTAAGCTATTCTATGTGCATATTGTGATCATTTATCTACAATTTTGTGTTCTATTGTTGTTGATATTTAGATTTATCCAAGTAATTTCATTATAAGTGGTATCAAAGCTTGATTTCGCCAAAATTCGTCAAAACCCTAATTGTGAAGGTTCGGCTATATCTCAAAAATGGTAGCGATTTTTTTGAGCAATGTTTTTGTGGAGTTGTGAAATAAGTCAAGTAAGATCCTCTCCAAATTTCAAACATTTTGGACTTGTTTTGCAAAAATTATATCAGTTTTAGTTTTTTTCATAAATCGGCTTCCTAGGGTGCAATTTTGGATTTTTTTTCAAGTTTTCTATATTTTTGGAAAGCTTGCCAAAAATTAGCTAGGGTTTGTTCTCTATGTTTCCATCTATTCGGAAAATAAATTTACGAAACCCCAAACCCTAAATTTTTACCCTAATCCTTGTATCCCGAGACCCAAACCCCACATCATGACCGATAGATCAACTCGAGGCCAAGGGAAAGGTCAAGTAACTCCAGAATGACTCCAAATAAGGAAGATATGGATTTAGAATCTTCAGGTTTTGGAATATTTGTAGTCAATCATCTCCAAGAAAGGGTTAATAATATGGTGAGTAAGAATGACCTCAACAATGAGCTTCATCTACTAGAAGGTAACCTTAAGGATCAAATGAAGATGAGGTTTGAATCAATGCGAAGGAGATGATGCTCTCTTTCAAGCATGAATAATAACATGAATTCCCACTCTAGTCACATGGGTTCATCAAGCAATGCACACACAGATCCAAATCATGCTAACCAAGGAGGATCCTTTACACATTCAGGTGGATCTTCTCACCAATGGTGTGGCATTATTCTCGAAAGTGGAAATGTGTAAATTCGATGGAAAGGATCCACTCAATTGGATTAACCAAATGGAGAATTTCTTTGATCTTCATCAGATCCCATCAGGACAAAAGGTGACCATGGCATCCTTATATCTAGAACCTGACCAATTCGTTTGGTATCGTTGGTTATGTGCTCAAAGGCAGAAGAATGGTCTCAATGTCACATGGACAATTTTCATTGAAGAGCTTCAATTGCACTATAGTTCTAGTGTGTCAGAGAATTACTTTAGCCAATTAGCAAAGTTACGACAAACAAGTTCAATAAAGGAGTATGTTCATCAATTCCAAAATCTTTCCTTGCGTGTGGAGGATATTATAGAAGAGTATTTGAATGACCTATTTCTTGGGGTTTTAAGGACCACATAGAGCATGATGTACGCATGTTTAATCCACTCAAGGTTTCGGATTCTATTATCATGGCACGAAGGGTAGAGGAAAAATTTCTTTCCAGCAGAAGGCAGACCTTCACTAACATAAAAGACCGTAGCACCTTGCCACCATCGTACCCTTAACCGGTTTCACTGACACCTCAACAAATTGAAGAAAAAAGAGAAAAAGGGTTATGTTTTAACTGTGACAACAAATATGGACTAGGTCATAAATGTGTTGAGAAGAAATTGTTTTACATTGAAGGGACCGGTGAGGAGGAAGAAGATGAGGAAACATCAAGTGAGGAAGCACAATCCAATGTTTAGGGAAATGCCATAAAATCAGACTTATGATGGGTGACTACACAATGGAATCTACTATGTTTGCTATTCCCATGGGTAGAGCTAATATTGTCTTAGGTGTTTAGTGGCTCACAACTTTGGGCACCATAGAGCTAAATTTCCAGGAGTTGTTCATGTGCTTTCATTCGAGGCGATTGTTTGAATTTCGAGGACTACAGGAAAAAAGTCCTCAGATGGTTAGTTCTCACCAAATGTAGAAGATTCTTAAAAAGGGGGTGAAGGATTTGTAACACGATTGTTCTCCATGGAAGTTCAACCACCAATTATGGTAGTGCACCCTGATCTTCAAAAGGTTATTGATCAACATGCAGTTGTGTTCGAGGATCTTAGAGGATTTCCTCCTGAAAGAGATCATCATCATGTCGTTCAATTAACTCTAGGAAGCCAACCCCCAACATCAGGCCTTATAGATACCCATATGTGCAAAAGAGTGAGATCGAGAAGATGGTTGAGGAAATGTTGGAAATGGGTATTATTTATCATAATGAGGGTGCTTATTCTCGCTCCAAAGTGGTGATGGTGTTCCACAAGGATGAAATGTGACACGTGTCTAGACTCTGTGAGACTATAGAGAACTTAACAAGTACACTATGAAAGATAAGTTTCCTATTCTTGAATTGATGATTTGCATGGTGTAATTTATTTTACAAAACTAGATCTTGCATTCTGGGTATCACCAAATTAGAGTAAAGAAAGAGGATATTCATAAGACAACCTTTAGAACTCATCAAGGGAATTATGAATTTCTAGTGATGCCTTTTGGTCTTACTAATGCACCATCCACATTTCAGAGTTTGATGAATTCAATATTTAGACCATTCCTATGGAAGTTTGTCTTGGTATTTTTGATGATATCCTCATCTACAACAAATCCTGGGAGAAACATTTACATCATGTAAATACAATCTTGGAAGCCCTAGAGAAACATAAACTATATGCCAAGCCTTCAAGTGTGGGGTATAGGAAGTGGAATACTTGGGCCATATTGTCTCTCATGAAGGTGTTAAGGTGGACCCTCACAAGATCCAAGCCATGGTGGAATGGGAAGTCCCAAGAACCCTCAAGCATTTACGAGGTTTCTTAGGTCTCACATGGTACCATTGCAATTTGTAAAACACCATGGTAGTATAACATCACCAATCACAAAGTTATTGAAGAAATACTCCTTTCGTTGGAATGAAGAAGCTTCTAGGGCATTTGAAAATTGAAGGTGGCAATGTGCACCACTCCAGTGTTGCAACCCCAAATTTCTCCAAGACCTTCATAGTTGAATGCGATGCTTTAGGAAATGGGATCGGGGTAGTACTCATGCAAGAAGGACATCCCATAGCATTTGAGATTTGACAACTAAAAGGAAAGAATTTGTTAAAGCCCACATATGAGAAGGAAATGATGGCAATATTACATGCAGTCAAACAATGGAGACCATACTTGATGGGTAGACACTTCAAGGTAAAAATGATCATGATAGTTTGAAATACTTCTTGGAGCAACGAATATCTTCAAAAGAGCAACAAAAATGGGTCACAAAGATGTTGGGTTATGAATTTGAGATTATTTATAAGAAAGGGAAGGAAAATGTGGTCGTTATGTTCCATTTCTATGCTAAGGGTAGATTGGGTAGATCAAGCAAGGGAAGAATGGCAAAAATATGCAACAACCCAGACTCTCATTTAGAATCTCCAGAAAGATCCAACCATATATGAACAATTTATATGGAAGGGGGATACATTGTGGTACAAAGACAGGTTGTATTTGTGTAAGAACTCTACACTTAAACACCATGTTCTTTCAGAGCTCCATTCTTCTCCACTAGGTGGCCATTTTGGGTTCTTGAAAACTTATCATAGAGTTAGCAAGATTTCTTTTGGGAGGGGTTGAAAGGAGATGTTCAAAAATTTGTGGTAGAATGTTTGGTGTGTCAACGTAATAAGGGTGAGACCATTAAGACACTAGGTCTCCTCCAACCCTTGTCTATTCCTAGCAAGAGATGGGAAGAGGTATTGATGGATTTCATCATAGGATTGCCTAAATCAGAAGGGAAAACATCATCATGGTTGTGGTGGATAGACTTACCAAGTATGCTCATTTTTGTGCCCTGGCTCATCCTTTCACAACTAGTACAATTGCCATATCATTTATGGACACAATTCAAAAGCTCCATGGCACACCCAAAATTATAGTAAGTGATTGCGATCTAATATTTATGAGCAATTTTTGGACTGATTTGTTCTCTTGTTTGGGTACCCAATTGGCCCAAAGTTCATCTTATCATCCCCAATCGATGAGAAAACTGAGGTGGTAAATAAATGTTTGGAGAGATATCTTCGAATTTTTACTTTAGATAAACAAGAATGTTGGGTGCAATGGTTGCCACTTGCAAAATGGTGGTATAATACTTCATTTCATACCTCATCCAAAATGTCTCCTTTTCTGGCACTTACGGGTACTATCCTCCATCACTCATCTCTAGCTTGAAGGTCAAACCAAAGGTGAGAGCAATCAAAGATCACCTTCAACACTAACACGAGGTACTATCTAGTCTTAGAGAGAATTTGGCAATGGCACAAAACTGCATGAAGCAATAAGCTGATCAACACCGTAGTGAACGACACTTTGAAGAGGGTAACTTTGTTTTTGTACTGTTGCAACCATGTGAGTAGTTATCTTTAAAACAACTGAAGGATAATAAGCTTGCACCTAAATACTATGGTCCTTACCGAGTGTTGTAGAAAATTGGTAGTGTGGCATATAAGTTGGAGCTCCCTCCAGAAATAAAATACATCCATTCTTCCATGTTTCTTGCTTGAAGAAAGTCATTGGGCAACACATTTCCACCTAGTCAATTCTTCCTGAACTAGATGAGGAAGGAAGGATCATATTAGAACCTAAAGGTATTCTTCGACATGCACCAAAAGATTGAGGACCAGAGTCATTACCGAGTATCTGATCAAGTGGAAGAATATGAATATTGAGGATGCAACATGGGAAGATGAAACATTTCTACAACAACATCCAGGGCTTGCCAACATTGGGGACATGTTACTTTGAAGGGGGGGGGCATAATACGCCCTTAGTCCTATAGCTTATATTGGATATGTAGTGCCAAATTGTGGCTTACATAATCTCTCTTCTTTTCATATGTTATTCATTTATGCTTTCATATGTTTAGTAGGTCGGCCTTGGTGTTGGCCATAACATAGGATTGGTATATATAGGTGGTAGTAAGGAGTAGTTAATCATCATATTGAGCATTTGAGTCTTATTGTATGGTTTGGAGGTTGCCCCCTCGAAGTGGCTAAGCTATTCTACTTGCATATTGTGATCATTTATCTACAATCTTGTGTTCTTTGGTGTTCTATTGCTGCTGATATTCAAATTTATACAAGTAATTTCATTGTAGTTCTTTGAGCATGTTCTTTAGGGATGGAAATTATGTCGGGATGGTAATCATTTATCGAACAAATAGGGTAGAGCCTGACAATTTTATTGATATGTAAAAAACATTATAAACAAATGGAGAGAGCTGCAATGTATATAAGCATTGTACAACTTCTATCCAGTCCATGAAAAATGGATCGAATAATCCTAAACTAAGCAATATGCAGAAATAACATATTGCCCCTAACTACCGCTAGAAGCTACTACCGGGAGATATCCGAGTACACACACCACACAAAATTCCCACAAATATAGGGATAGAAACCTATCACTTAGTTAACTAACAACTAATGACAACTATCACCTTAACTTAAAGTAAAAATTAATTACTTTAACTTATTACATTTTTTCAAATATATACTAATGATGAATTAAGCTGAGTTTTATTTCTAACATAATCATTGTCAATCGGTGGTGAGAAAAGAATTCACACTACCTCATGGCTCTCTCACCCAAAGTTGTGTACTTTGGGTTCGGTTTGCTTCCTACTCATCGATTGTTACAAGTTTTTATATAGTTGAAGTGAGTGTAGATGTGGACGGGATGAGATGTGCAATTGACCATCCATGCAACATATATATATTAGGCTACGATATTTGGGATATTTTTTTCAAGAGATAAACTCCCTGATTCCACCCTTCGATTTGCAAAGATTGAGATTGTTAAGAAAATTATGTGGTTGTGTGGCTTAGGAGAAGAGACCAAAGATGTTTATCTTCCTTCCCATTCTCAAAGCTCATTGTTTGACTATTAGATATGACATGAACTTTAAGCAATAGTAAAATAGGAGAGCTCAAAATTTGGGGAGACCGAGGGAGGGGGTTAGTGAGATCGAAGATGTGGGCTCGAGTGGGGAGGGAAAGAGGAGTGAGGAAAAAGAACAAAAGAGTAAAGCAATAGGATGGTAAATGGAAAAGAAACTAGAAAATGAATAAAAATACGAGATGGAGAAGATATTTATATGTAAAGGAGTGGCTTAGGAAAGGGGATAATTTGGTCGCTTAAAGACCATGGAAAGGAAGATAGACAAAGACAACAAAAATAAATTAATTCACCCACGATTAATTGGAAAACTAACCATGGTTTATTCCCTGAGGTGGAAATTGCTCTAATCCCATCATACGTTGTATCTTGAGGATGTTGTATACTGTCCCTCTAAATCACTAGAGAAGAGTTGTTATTTGTATTTGCCCCATATTTTGCTAGAAGATTGGCAACTCCATTGTGATGTCATCTTTGCTGCCATTAGTAGACTTATCTCTCATAATGCTTTTAAATAGTACACTATTAGCTTAATGATGTTGTCCCTTTTCTAGTCGAGACCAATTCAGCATATTTCTATCCTATTCTTCTTGTTCCTCATCTATGAAAATCTCCTTTTCTTGAACCCTATGGAGACCTTATAGTTGAGCTAGTTTTACTCTGTGTATAAAGTGCCAACGATTCAGAAAATTGTTGGTGTTGTGTAATGTAGCAACAGAGTGCCATTATAATCCCCGATGATTCCTTCTATCCTGTTTTTCTCCGAGATTATGTTTTGCTTGGCCCCCACCAAACTTTTGTTTGTGCCACTTCTAGGTGGTGGTGGGTCCATCTAATTTTTGGTGTTATTTGGAATAGACAAAACTTGTATTGGAAAGGGATATTTTCCTTGTTGCAATTTGATAGCCGCTCATAACAAAACGTAAGAAAAAAATTCTAGTGTATACATTTGCAGGATAAGAGTGTTGCATCTAATTTGAGTTTGACATAGAAACTCAATTGAATGGATTCTTACTTGTGATTGTCGGCATTTCTTTCCTTTCATAAAAACCATTGAATGAGTGCTAAAGTAGTTTGATGTAGATCTTTGATTTGCAACATCTCGGAAAAATGCTTCTTCCATTTATATACTCGATTTGTAAAGAGTCTGCAAAATGCGGAGTTGGAGATGCTTAGTTGTTTGGCCAGAAGATCGCAGATAGTTTTGCAAATGAGCAATGGAAAAAAAAGTGTTGGATTGTTTGTTACTTTCTTACAATTTGGGCATATGTTTGGCCCCACTCATCCCCTTTGTGAAGGTTGTTGGTAGTAAGAAAGCTTTTGTGGAAGATAAGCCAAAGGAAGGCCTTAGTGTTTTTGCCAAGCACGTGCCCAAACCTGTGACCACTTGTTAGTCATTTTTGGATAGAATGAACCAAAGAATTGATAAGCTGATGATACTATGCACTCATTTAGGAGTAATAGGGTAATTCTTTCCTTCCACGAATCCATATAATGATTGTTGGAGTAGTTTAATGTAGATGCTTGATTACCGACATCTCGAAAAATGCTTCTTCCATTTGAATATTGATTTGCAAAGAGTTGTAAAGTGCAGCTTGGATTTGTTTAGCTGATTGGATGAATCATGCATGATAGTTTTTGCAAATGGGAAATGGAAAAAGGTGTTGGATTGTTTCGTAATTCTTACGATTTGGGCATATATTTGGCTCCATTCATCCCCTTTCCTGAACGTTATTGTTAGTACGAAAGCTGCGATGGATGATAAGTCAAAGGAAAACTGTAGAGTCCAAACCATCGTGCACTTGTTAGACTTTTTTTTTTGGAGAGAATGAACCAAAGATTTGATAAGTTGACATGATACTGCACTCTCCCCGTCTCTCTGTGAGTGAACATATCAATTCATCATGTTGATGGGAATTTTTTTTTCTTTTGAAGCAATTGTGTGCGAAGGTTTTGGTTTGTAATGGCTCTAGCCTTGCTATTTTATTTTTTCCACATGCCATTCCCCTAGTTTGGGAAGATTTTAATATTTTCTTTTCTAGGTTGATTATTCTCCCTAATTATCTCTTGTCAGAGATTTTGTGTTGACTTGTAAGGCAAGTTTTTATGTAGGTGTTTTATTATTAATAGCATCTTGTTTTATTGGGAGAAGTAGAAAGAAAGAAAAAGAAGAAGAAGAAGAAGAAGAAGGAGAAAAATCAGATTTGGGAGAAGAAGAAAAGTGTGCAGTCCCAGCTCAAGTCTGGACTGGTTTTGTTGAAAAAAACTTCATTTCAAGTTGTTAATGTATGAATGAATGTTTTGTGTGCAGCTGTAGCTGCTGTTCATTATTGACAAATATATATGTATTGCTGAAGCAATTTGTTTCCCAGATCTGTGTTATTTGCAGCCAAGAGTGTTATCTTATTTTGTTGTTATAAATTCTCTGTAGCTTCTCATTTTTCCCTATTCTGCATCCTTTAAATCCGCTGCATTTTATTTTCTATTGTTGTCCAAAGATTCTGTAGATTCCGTAGACTCTGCAGTTTCCGTAGATCCTCGTATTCCCTTCATCTGGTATCAGAGCTTGGCTAAACCCTTCTTCTATTTCATTTCTGGGTTTTTAGTTTTTCATTTGGCAGCCATTAATGGCTTCTACGTCTGGTGCATCGCTGGTTAGTGTGCAAACTCCAATTTTCACAGGAAAGAACTATGAGTATTGGTCTTTGACCATGAAAGCTTTGTTTCGGTCTCAAGACATTTGGGAAATGGTTGAAAACGGTTACCAGAACCAAAGAGACTAGGCAACATACAATGCTCTTACACAAGCTCAAAAGGACGTCTTGAAGGAACAGAGGAAGAAGGATGGGAAAGCACTATTTTATATCCATCAAGCAATGCATGAGAGCATACTCCCAAGAGTTGCAGTAGCAAAGCAAGCCAAGGAAGCATGGGACACACTCCAGATTGCATATCAAGGTATGGACAAGGTTAAAACTGCTAAATTACAGCTCCTTAGAAGAGAATTTGAAAATTTATCAATGAGAAACTCAGATTCAATAGAATCTTTCTTTACTCATGTTGTTGGTCTGATAAATCAAATCAAGTCCCATGGAGAGGTCATAGAGGATAGGAAGGTTGTTGAGAAGGTACTTAGAAGTCTCCCTTCTAAATTTGATCCCGTAGTTGTGGCTCTAGAGGAAACCAAAGATTTGAGCCAGTTTAGTGTTGATGAACTACATGCCTCTCTTATCAATCATGAATATAGACTGAATAGATCAAATAGTTCAGTTGAAAATGCATTTTCATCTCAGATTTCTATAAATCATGGAAGAGGAAGGAGGAGTTTCAGTCCTAGAGGTAGAGGGAGAAGTTCTCCTAGAAGTGGACGTAGTAGCAGTTATGCAAATGCTGGTGGTAGAGGTCAAAATCAGAATTTCAGTCACCCAAGTGGCCAAAGATTTGACAAATCACACATTCAATGTCACTATTGTAAGAAGTTTGGGCATTATGCTCATGAATGCAAGAAAAACAATATGATCAATAGAAGCAAGGTCAAAATCAGTCAAGTAGCACTCCCTCAGGCAACATGTTCATTGCATGCACGAAGATTGCTGAAGCAATCCCTACAAACTCTCCAGTTGAGTGCAATGTTGTTCAAGAAAGCCCATGTGACATATGGTATTTAGATTCGGGCTGCAATAATCACATGACAGGTAATAAAGATTTGTTTTCTAGCTTGGAAGAATCAGTTCAAACTGATGTTACACTTGGTAACAACAACAAAGTCACTATTTTGGGTAAAGGTACAGTTAATATTCTAACCAAAAAGGGGGAGCCAAATTTATGCCTGATGTATATTATGTTGCTGGTCTAAAACACAACTTGATGAGCATTGGACAACTGATACAAAAGGGCTATAGAGTGTACATGGAAAACAATGAGTGTGTTATTTTGGACAAGCTTCCAAGCAATATGCTTATTGCCAAGGTACAAATGACTACAAACCGCATGTTTCCATTAAAAATAAGGCCGGCTATGAAAGGAAAAACAGCTCAAGTTGTTCATGAGACACATACTGTAAATTCTGGAGCAACTTTTAAGGTAGAAGATACAAAATCAGCAGTAGCCAAAGACAACTACGGAAAAAGTTCAAAACAACTACGGAAATGTTCAAAAAGCCTACAAAAAGGTTCAAGACAGCTACGGAAATGTTCAAGATAGCTACGAAATGTCCAAGACAGCTACACGGAAATGTCCAAGACAGCTACGGAAATGGCCAGAACAGCTCCAAAGAGGAAAATGATGTTTCTATAGAAACTCAAGCAACGTTTCAATCAGTGGTAAAGGATGATTCTTGGCTATGGCATTTTAGATTTGGGCATTTATATTTTGGAGCGCTGAAATTACTACATATGAAGAATATGGTAAAAGGTTTGCCATTAATTGAGAAACCGAAAGAGTTTGTGAAGGATGTATTATGGGCAAACAACATAGAGAGTCATTTCCGGTTGGCAAGGCAAATAGAGCTACAACTCCACTTGAGATTGTGCATTCAGATATTTGTGGGCAAATGCAAACACCGTCTATAGGAGGCTGCACTTATTTTCTTACTTTTATTGATGATTTCACAAGAAAAACTTGGGTTTATTTCTTGAAACACAAATCTGATGCATTTGCTTATTTCCAGCAGTTCAAGGCACTTGTGGAGAAGCAAAGCGGCCACTACATCAAGGTTCTAAGGATGGATAGAGGCGGTGAATTTATATCTAATGAATTTATAAATTTTTGCAGATCTCATGGCATACACAAGCAATTTACAGCCCGCTATACACCTCAACAAAATGGTGTGGCGGAGAGGAAGAACCAACAATTATGGAGATGGCTCAGTAGCATGATGGCAGCCAAACATCTACCAAATGAATATTGGGCTGAGGCAGTGGCAACTGCTGTTTACATCATGAATAGGTGCCCAACAAAGAGTGTAAGAAACAAAGTCCCTCAAGAGGCTTGGACAAGAAGGAAACATAGTGTTTCTCATATGAAGGTATTTGGATGCATAGCATATGCACATGTTCCAGATGAGTTGAGAAAGAAGTTAGATAATAAAGGACAAAAATGTATATTTGTTGGTTACTCAGAGGAAACAAAAGCATATAAGTTGTTTGATCCTATCAATAGGAAAGTTATAATCAGCCGTGATGTTCAGTTTGTGGAGGATGAAGCATGGGATGGAAGCATAGAGAGGACTGTCAGAATTGCAGCTGTTGTCCCAAATGATAATATGGCGGATGAAGTGTTTCCAACACCAAATATAACTCAAACAACAGCTCCTTCCAATCCCGGATGGTACCACAAGTTGCAGCTCAAGCTACACCTTCATTCACACCAAGGAGATCTTCAAGGCTGTTGTCCACACCAACAGGACAACAAACTTCACAAGCATCTACACCGGCATCTACATCAATCGTATCCTTGGAGCAACACCATCTAGCACTCCAAGTAGTTCTTCATCTCCGATCCAACTCTAGCAAGCATGATGCCACGAAAAACAAGGAGTTTGAGTGAGTTGTATAATGTTGACACAACTAATTCATTTTCAGCTTTTGCTTTATTTTCTCATATTGATGATCCATTAACATTTGAAGAGGCTGTGAGTAGTGATATATGGGCAAAAGCCATGGATGAGGAGATTGAATCCATTGAAAAGAACCAAACATGGGAGTTGGTTGATTTTCTGGAAGGCAAAGATGTAATTAGTGTCAAATGGATTTATAAGACTAAACAAGATGTTGATGGGAAAGTGCAAAAGCATAAAGCAAGGCTAGTTGCAAGGGGCTTTACACAACAGCCCGGTATAGACTTCAATGAGACATTTGCTCCGGTTGCTCGGTTGGATACAGTTAGGACTGTTTTAGCTATTGCTGCCCACAACAAGTGGCCTGTATATCAAATGGATGTAAAGTCTGCATTTTTAAATGGATATTTAGAGGAGGAAGTGTATGTGGAACAGCCACAAGGCTATGAGCTACCGGGTCATGAAGACAAGGTGTATAGGTTGAAGAAGGCACTCTATGGATTGAAGCAAGCTCCAAGAGCTTGGTACAGCCGCATTGACTCCTATCTCATTCAAAATGGTTTCCAAAGAAGTGGTTGTGAACCAACATTGTACATCAAGGTCAACAAGCAAGGTAACATTTTGATTGTTTGCTTGTATGTGGATGATCTAATCTTTACCGGTGATCTAAACATAGATTCTTTCAAATCAGTAATGAAGAATGAATTTGAAATGACTGATTTGGGTCTTATGAGGTATTTCTTGGGGATTGAAGTCCATCAATCCAATGATGGTATATTTATTTCTCAATCTAAATATGCAAATGAAGTTTTGAAGAGATTTAATATGGCAAGGTGCAAGGTATCCCCAACACCGGTTATGACAGGGATGAAGTTAAGCAAGGAAGATGATGGAGCATGTGTGGATTCTACATTGTTCAAGAGGCTGGTTGGAAGCCTTATGTACTTAACAGCCACAAGGCCGGATATTATGTATGGTGTAAGTCTGATTTCAAGGTTTATGGAGTCTCCAAAAGACTCACATTGGCAGGCCGGTAAGAGGATATTGAGGTATGTAAGTGGTACAAAGGATTTTGGTATATTGTATTCCACTTCAGATGATTTCAGTCTTGTTGGGTACACTGATAGTGATTGTGGGGCAGCATAGATGATAGGAAAAGTACTTCTGGGTATACTTTTCACTTTGGTACAGGTGTTGTGTCATGGGCATCAAAGAAACAACCCATTGTGACCCTTTCTTCAGCTGAAGCTGAGTATGTGGCAGCCACTAGTGTTGCGTGTCAAGTTGTTTGGATGCGAAGGATGTTGAAAGATTTGATGCATGATCAAAAGGAAGCCACTACAATATTCTGTGATAACAGTTCAGCCATAACATTATCTAAAAATCATGTGTTTCACAAGAGAACTAAGCATATTGATACGAGGTATCATTTTATCAGAGAGCTTGTAAGCAACAAAGAAATTTGTCTTGATTTTTGCAGGTCTGAAGATCAATTGGCTGACATATTTACAAAAGCACTGGAAAAAGAGACATTTGAGTATTTACGAAGTGGCTTAGGAGTTTGTGACTTTGCACAAGTTAGCAGCTCTGAAAACTGATCGGTTAGCTACGGAAATGCTACAACAATTTTTGAACAAACTTGATTCAAATTTCCATGATCTGCAATTGTTCATAATTAAGGGGGAGTGTTGGAAAATCAAGTCAGAATTTAATGTGCAACTAATATTTGTCTTTTCCAGATTTAGCTCCTTGACATATCAGATTTGCATTTAATTATGACTGCTGCACATTTATTTTTGGTTGATTATTCTCCCTAATTATCTCTTGTCAGAGATTTTGTGTTGACTTGTAAGGCAAGTTTTTATGTAGGTGTTTTATTATTAATAACACCTTGTTTTATTGGGAGAAGTAGAAAGAAAGAAAAAGAAGAAGAAGAAGAAGAAGGAGAAAATCAGATTTGGGAGAAGAAGAAAAGTGTGCAGTTCCAGCTCAAGTCTGGACTGTTTTTGTTGATAGAATTCCTTCATTTTCAATGTTGTTAATGTATGAATGAATGTTTTGTGTGCAGCTGTAGCTTTCATTATTGACAAATATATATGTATTGTTCATTATTGCCAAATATATATGTATTGTAAAAGTGTGTTATTCTATTTTGCAATTTGATAGCTTCTCATTTTTCCCAATCCTTTAAATCCGCTTTGCATTATATTTTCTATGTTATTTGTAGATTACAGAGCTTTACAAGATCCTGTTTATATTAGGAGATTTTTATTCTAACTTTCCCATAAATTTTTCTATTGCCAGCTTTTCCTCTAATTTTTCCCTTTTCTTAGTAGTCATTTAAAATATTTTCATATGGGCCTTATATTTTCTATTGGTACTTATACATAAAATAGAGTTTGTGTTTTACCAGAGTCTCCAAGCTATCCTCATTCAAAGCCTAATTGAAAAGTTTATATCTTTGATGTGTAAGCCACGGTGTTGATCCTCGTATTCCATGGTAAGTGTTCATGATTGTTGGCCTCGATGACCCACCATCCTTTCCAATGACATCTTATCACATATCAAAAATTAAGTTGATCCCTCATGGGAGGAGGCTTTTTATTAACATTAACTTGTTTCTAAAGTTCACCTTGGATCGCATCGATAGAGAGAGCTGAAGTTCTTGCAAAACACTTGAAGGATTGAACCCAAAACTATCACACAACTTTGCACACATTTCCTTTACTAAAAAAGTGTAATAAACAAGTGATTTTATGGGATTCTTAGATGATCTTAAGCAGTTTAAACATATTATGGCATCTGATCTTATTCTAATAATTTTCATTAATGCAAAACCATCCGAACATTTTTTATTTTTAGTTGAGATAATTTATAAGGTGGCATCGTAGTCATGTTATAAAGTATCTTATGATGTTTTATTAAAATGTGTAATTCATAATTTGGGATTTGATAAATAATAATTTATGTTTTTCGGGCATCATGGCCCTTACACATTAGAATATTAAATTGAGTTGAAAGTGCACTAGGCAGAGATTTCAACTCGGTTGGGCAAGGAGGCGGGACGTTTTTGTTCATGTATTTTGAGGTATATTTTTTTAGTTTTTTTTAATTTTGAAAGATACTTCATATTGATACAAAAAATATTTACAAAGAGTTATACAAATAAAGGATGGATATATACAATGAAGAGTCATAATCTCATCCTAATGACAATAAGAGCATAAATAAAATCATAATACAATTTAGGGTCTAAGGTACAAGCATCCTTGATCAACAATGCCCTTTTGGCAAGAAGTTGATGGCGAGCCTCGTCCCTCCACATGGTGCAAAAGATGGGCAAAGAGATGTCCTCTTGAGCAAAAACATTCTTGTATCTAATTTTACATAGAAGAAAAAGGGTAGGGACCATCGGGTAGTGCAAGGCCCCTCAAACATGGAACAAACCTGAGTGCGACAATCCCCAAACAAGGTAAAGCTACAATGAAGTTTGTTATGAAGCAACACTAAACTGGTCCTCCAGGAATCTCCAACATTTCCTAGCAAACTAACACTTCCACAAGATATGCAATATTGTCTCCACTCGGTGACAAATAGGGCAAAGGCCATCACTAAGTCCACACTTTCACCAACTTGGCCTACATGGAGGGAATCCCTTGATAAGTAAGTAACCATGAAAACACTCTCAACTTATAAGAAAACCATAACGACCAAATACTATGAAGACTAAATTTATCCATCCTTCGGATCCATGAAGAGCCAACAACGATCAAGAACCATGGATAAAGGGTGTCTCTGGTTCAACAACAAATGCATATGACGAGAGTCATACCAAGAAGTAGACAAAAGAAACACCTCCAGTCCCTCCAAAAGGAATGAGTCATCTTGATATTCATTTGAAAAAGATCTAGTTCAGAATCAAGACACTTGGCTTTAGGATTGATGGATGATTAAAATCAAGAAGATCATACCCGGTGTAAGAAGACCATACTCGGGGTCATATGATGAGGGAGATTTTTGTAAAATGTTGGGATCTGATTTTGAGTTTAAAATTGTAGTCTGCATTTTGGAAACTTGCTTAATATATTCCAGGCTAGACATTCTTCATTGCAAACCGATCGGAAATGGATTCTTCAACTTGTAAAAACCACATCTTGTTATGAATAGTTTGAAAAGTGTGGCAAGAAGTAGACACTTGTCTAGGAAACACATGGTACAATGAGAGAAGGCTAAAGTAGTTGACAATGTTTAGGATACGCAAACAAAAGATGGGAATTCTTGTTTGCATACCCTAAGGAGATTTTGTCAAATGTTAGGATTCAATTTTAAGTTTAAAATTGTAGTATGCATTTTGGAAACTCGCGTAATATTTTCCAAGCGAGACACCTTTCATTGTAACAGTGGATATGGATTCTCCAACTTGTAAAAACCACATTTTGTTATGAATAGTTTGAAAAGTGTGGCAAGAAGAAGTAAACATTTGTCTAGGAAATGCATGGTACAATGAGGAGGCTAAAGTAGTTGACAATGTCTAGGATCTGCAAACAAAAGATGGAAATTCTTGTTGGCATACCTTTACTCGCTCTCATCATTCTTAGTGCTTTGTCTATCATTGCCTTTGGTAGGGAAGTAGGCTTTATTGTTGCATATTTTTATTTATGTTCTTGAATTGTCTAGTGGTGTTCATTATTGAAGCTATAAATCTTTCGATACATTTAGATTACAATAATTGAGTTTGGCCTAAAAAAATCATGAATGCAAGTGTAGTTAATGAAGAGGTCATAGAAATCACTTTGCAATAGTAATATGTGAATGAATAAGGTGGAATTATTTTTGGATAAATTATGGATGTTTGTGAAGTGCATATGTTTTTTTAATAACATTGTGAACATTTACTTAAGTTTGAGCAAAAATTACCAAGGCTTTCTAAATTCTAGAAATAGGGCTAAAACCTCGAGAATTGCACTAAAATGTGTGGTTCGAATGTCGGTCCATGTGGAGTGATGAAGGAATATGTTTTTATATTAGGGATTACATGCCATAATAGATCGCTTATTGTTTTAGAAATAAGAATGCATGATTGGAATTAGAACATGGGGTTTACTGATTGAATTAAAAAAACTCACCACGAAAATCATAACATTGCACAAAAGACAAGATCACAAAGGGCACTTGAACATCCAAAATTTAGGATTGTAGCTTTAAATCCATAAAATAATCAACGAAACACTTCTCCAAATAGACGGATGTATCGATATGTAAACTAACAACAAAATATATGATCGGTGAAGGAACCTACACACCCAAAATTAAGGATTGTAGCTTTAAATCCATAAAATAATCAAGGAAACACTTCTCCAAATAGGCAAATGTATCGATATGTTAAGTAACAACAAAATATATGATCGAGTGAAGGAACCTACACATCCAAAATTTGGGATTGTACCTATAAATCCAAAAAATAATCATGGAAACAGATTCTCCAAATGGATAGATATATTAGTATGAAAAGTAACACAAGATATGATTAGAGAGGGAACCTACACATCCAAAATCCTAAAAACATTGGAGGAAGCACTTTTCCAAACTGAAATGTAAAAATATGAAAAATATATGGATACGGTAAGAACCCTAATATACAATAAGGAGAGAGGATATGAAACCTTAATATCTCCCCATCTATTACGTGGGTTGCTTGTGACATTTGTTCTCTTTACATAATAAACCTATAATTCCCAAGGATATAAAACCACAATAATTCATTGAACGTTAGATTAAAAAATGTTTTCCTTAGGAACCACACAAAATTATCTGGATAAGTAGTTTAGATGCCTATGTGAAAATGTCGGTATGTGGAAGTTTCACAAATTTGGTATTTTAAACTAGTTTGAGCTCAAAGTTCATTGGTTTTGGTCCTAACCTCATTTGCTAGCTCAAACAGTTGTCTTTAAGCTATGATGTGGTGATATTTGATTATGAATGGTGGTCTTTCGAACCTCTAATGATGACTTGAATCATTTAAGACTTAAATTGATTGTAGCATTGTCATTATCTTTCCGGGGCATATATGAGTCTCGAGTTGAAAATAACTAAGGACTTTCTTATTAGTGCTCGATGCTTGCGTATAGAATTCTTTTTAGTCTTGCACAAATATTTTGGAGGGTTGATTGTTGGCTATTTAGGTGACATTGTGGATTTGGAAATCATTATTCAACACTATGGTGAACCACCTGCAACTAGTTACCATAGTTTGTATTGGTTGAATTGTAAGGGTTTTAGTTATGTTGCAGTAGAAATGAGAGATCTTGAATGAATTATCGGAGGCATATATGGTTTCTAGTTTGAGAGGTTTTTCAGTTTCTCAATCATGTTGTTTGCTTTGGACCACCATTATAGAATCTGGGATTAATTTAAATGTATTTATTTATATGTTTCAGTTTCATAACTTGAATGGAAGGTGATATACATGTGAGCGCACGCGTGTGTTTATGTGTGGGGGATGGCACACACTTTTGATATGATTTAAAATATACTAATTTCATTCCATTCTTTTTTTTTGGTAACATTATGGCTTTATGTTGGCCATGTTTGAACTCTAAGGTTTTATTTTTAACCAAATGTCATGCTTCATAATTTGGGGTACAACTATCTTTAGCTTGCTAGAAGATTGGTGATGGAATTATAATTTTGCATTTAAAAATTACTCTTATTAGATGTTGTATTATATTATGAGTCTTTTTCCTTGGCTTTAGACCAACTCAATATACATAAAATTACCTTATCTATTTGTTGTCATGCAAATGTGTAACAAGGAAATTGACAATTTCCGAGCATGACAACTATACCCCTGTGTTAATTTTTTCAAGTCTTACCCTTCCAAGGCACCCCGAGTCTACCTAGTCAGTCCAAGTGACCTCTTGATTAATGTTAGCTCATCCCCTAGGTGATTTAGGAAATTCCAATCTTCCCCTAGGTGATTTTAGGAGTTCATTAAAAATTGCAAGCTTCAGGCAGTTGTGGGAAGGGCTATCACTAGCCTTCCTAGGACTGGAGCAACCCCATAGAGCAAAAAAAAATCCAAACCAGACACGGAGGTGATTTAAAGGCCTTGGGACATCATGGAAGTGATTCAAGAAGATTTAGGAAGGACTCAAAGAAGTTGGGGCAGTTTCACCAAAATTAGGGTTCACGGGCCTAAGCAGTGCATGCACATGCCAAAACAATTGTTGAACTTCCAAGGTGATTCCAGGGGAGCTCCGGATGGAGTTAGGAGAAAAAAAAAACATCATAAAAAGGGAATTCCAAGCCCTAAAATATTATGAAATTATTTTTTTCACAACACTTTGGTGCAATGGGTCTGCAAGCAGTTTTTCTCATGCATAAATGAAGTGGTGCAATGGATCTACAAGCATTTTTCTCATGCATAAATGAAGTATCAAATACAAAATATGATTTTTTAGGGATAAAATAGAGGATCAAGACCTGAGACCCACAAAATTGGATTCAAATACCATTTCCAGTCAAGGACATATAAAATTTCATCAAAAAATCCATCGGGAGCTCAAGTTATCAACGTTTGAAGTTAATCAAATTTTGGAAGGACACGTGTCAGCTCCAGGAGCTTGGTGGGATTTTGTGTCCCTCACATCCCTCAAGGTCAGGGACATCAAGGTTGGAAAAATGTGCCTAGCCCCCATAAGACCTCTGGACCCTCATGTAACCTCCATGATCACCGATTCGGTGCCAAGGTGCTTGCTTAAGCCTTCATTCTCAACCGTCGGATCTCTGCCACGTGTCATCACCTTGCTTGCCATGGAATTTGATGTCCCTCACATCCCTTTGAGGTGAGGGAAATCAAACATGGAAAAATTCACCCAGCCCCTAAGGAGACTTCTGGTCACCCATGTGACCAGCTTCCAACCCCTTAGTGCTTTAAAGCTATTTTTTTGGCTTTAATCCCTTGTCGTCGGATCTCCACCACATGTCAACACCTTTCTCACCATGGAATTTGATGTCCCTCATGTCCCTTTGAGGTGAGGGACATGAGGGACATGAAAATGTGCCTCTCTCCCATTTGTGCTTTATTTCAAATTTTAAAAAACTTGCTTGCTTCCCACTTTTAACTTCTAACATTCCCGTGCACAACCATATCTGCAAACTCCTCTGTAACTTCCTACCACCACTCTACCATTGCCAAATCTCAAACCATCTCCACCAAAGAAAATAAATCCTCTTTCTCATGGTGATATGCATAGTCCCAAAAGAATATTTCATTGAGCTAAGGAGAAGAAATAAAGAACAAAGAAGAAGAACAATGGAAATCCCCATTGCCATGTGAAATCAAATTTTGAATAAATATTGCAAAAAGATGATGCATAGATTGACAAACCATTTTTTTGTTTGTTCATCATCAAAAATCATCAGAAAAACACCTTCAGACCCTCCTCTTGTGGCATAAAACATTCACAATGAAGAAATCCTCTTTCCGGCCCAACGGAGAAAGAAGCTGGATTTCCCATCAAAACCGGCAATTCGGATTGAAACGAGATTTCACCGGAAGCACAAGAAGGAAAAACCCATATAAAAATGTGATTTCCATCGTGAATGGAGGAGAAAACCAGACCTGCAATTTTCGAGGTCCATTAATGGCTGCCATGTCTAGAAGCACTACCAGGTCAAAAAATTAAAAGTTTAAAATCTCCTAAATTGTTGATCGAGTAAGCACAAAATTTTAGAGGGGTGATATTGGGAAAAAAACCATATCGGAAAACTTTGTTCCACATCAATCCACCTCCTAGAAGCTAACTTTCTAAAAATAGTAGGTCTTTTGCATAGGGGACTGCTATTTTGGGAAAGTCATCAACAGAAGAACTTGTGAAGGAGACAGAGACATTGAAGATGCATTAGCAGCTGAGAATTCATCAGAATGAGAATTTTGGTCCAATTTTGGCACTTACTAAAAATAGTAAGTGGTCCCACGAGCACCGCTAAAAATAGAAAGTTGATCCAAAAGGTGAGAGGAACACAGGGAGAAGAGGAAATCAGAGTTGCAACATCTAGTTGAGGTTCGAGGGAGTTTTTTTCATACTTACTAAAAATAGTAAGTTGCTCTTTCTAAGGAAAACATGAAGCAAAGTGGACAAGATAGAAGCCAGCACAACCCTTCACTTGTGAGTATGAGATAGAAGATAGTGATGTCTTGTACATGGACTGAATGACCTTAGAACTCGTATGACAACCAAAGATCGAAAAGAAGATTGAAGATCAAATATTCACCGAGTGTGGTTGTTTTCCCATGCCACAGGACACCCAGTGTCTATGCAAAGTCTTGAGTTGGTCCTAGCTTGCTCTCACCACTATAATCCCAAACATGAACCATCCAAGCCAACAATGGTACAACGATGGCGGTCATTAGCCTAGAACCATCTCACTTTCTCTGCAGATACCAACATCACCCAACATGGTCGTCATCTCAAAGGATGAGCCTTGCACGATTGGGAAATGATGGATGAATATGTATAAGGGGTAGCACTTGGTTTGTGGTTGAAGACAGGAAGAAAAAGACCTCAAGGATGCCCAAGAACCTTCTAAGGTGTGAGTTTTGAGAAGGATATTCGATATGCCATCACTCTCCTTAGTAGAGTTATGGGTGAAACAAGCACAAAAGAGACTTCCAAGACTGGATGGGCCTTTTCATCTTGACGTTGATAGAAGGAAAGAAGAGGATTGACTGGGGTAGATCATTAGCAAAAATCTCCATCTACAACTACTCCAGTACCCATGATGAAGAAGTTCCACATGAATTATTACTTGGTCTATCTCCTTGCTAGCTCAAGATATTTCAAAGGATTGGCCCTCACGCAGAACATCACTTTGCCAAGTACTTGCATTCAAGAAGCTTCCACAATTGGTAATGGAGGAAAGCCATAGGCATTTCACTTGCATGAATGATGCATTCATAATGTATGTGGTTCAAATCTTAGAAGGTGATTTGGAGGCCAAGATGTCGCCACAAGCAACATCCTTGATCAAAAAGTATGACTCTTACTTCATATACAATTCTCGACCTTCTCCTACCTACGAGTTGTTGGCTTCGACCAAGCTCCGCTAAGGCTGCCCAAGTACCTTAGTGACCAAATTGTATTGTTCGAGCTCTGCAGGCAGATCATTTAAGTGAATAACAGGCTTAGGAGGAGGAAGAAGTTGATTTCATTTCCTATCTCTCTCGGGTATTCACGTGCAAGAGATCAAATGACACATCTCATCTGGAGGCCACTTTCACTCATTTGACTTTGCATTCCTACATTTCAGCCTAATTTTGACATCGAGAAGATCTCGACTCTTTCTATGTCCCAAAATTGCAACATGAGCCACAAGTCGAGGACTATTGGGCCAATTGTCTTTGATGAATTTGAAGTGCATGAAAAGGACCATATGAGGATGACAATCAATGAGATGAAGAAATTCAAGTTCTCTTGGTATGAAGATATTTTGCATGATGATGGGACAGAGATGTATGATCTTGAGTACGTGATAATCAAGATGTCCCCTTTTCCTCCAGTCAACTGGTATGTTCATGAATCGGGGATATAAAGGAGCGGACTGAGAAGGTGGTGAGGAGAACGATAAATTGGTTTCAGAAGAAGAGAACCATGATCATCCAGTCATGAGGAATTCCTCCAAGTCAGAAGCAAGCCTCCCATCAGTCATCTTCAAAAGTTGTAGAGGTGACTTCTAGTTCTAAACACTCTGGAGCAAGTTCAAAAGAAAGGCCACATAATTGGAAGCTTCTCCTCATGAGAAGATCACCAAAGAAATCAGGGTAGAAGAAGACTCATTTGCATCATTGCGAGAGGAAGACTTGATCACAAAATGTAGGAAGAAAATCCAATGGTAAAACAAAATGGGAGAGAACACATGGTTCAAAACCTAGTCTTCGAACCACCATAAGAGGTCTCACCTCTTGTTGACATTCACACCTCCCTCATCCAAGATTTTCCTCCTCCTCCAGAGCAGGGAATGATCGATTGGTACACTTTGTCATTGAGCCTCAATCCGATGAGATGTTCCCTTAGATGTGGAAATGATTGTTCCTTGACACCCACACTATGCAACAAGTGGCATCCCCTGATCTATCAATGATCATCTCATTGGATAAATAAAAATGATTAAGAAATCTCACACATATGACCTCTCACGTTCTACAGTGGGGAAATGGTAATCAATACATTGAAGTAGCTCGATCGAAGGTAATCAAGCCAGTGGATGAGATGACACCGATGATTATGAGATGAGCACAATCCAACTGGGACCGCAACTCATGAAGGGGATTTGCACATGTATTAGCAATCTTTTGCTCACATGGTGGCAAGGAATAAGGAGTATAAGAAGAAGATTGATGAACTAAAGGAGCAGTACAAAACTCTATCATTCTATGTGCAAACATCTAGTTGATCCCAATGCCATGAAAATCCCCATTGAGGAAGTTGCACCCATCAGTAGCTTCAATCCGAGTCCATTAGGAGGACACACGAGTTCACAATGCGGGGTGAGCGAATAATGAATGGATCAACTCAATTTCTAAAAAAGGGAAGTCAGTGCTCCAAGAAGCGGTCAAACTCTTCGCTTACATGTGTGTGACAACAAATAGGACATGGGCACTCAGGGAGGACTTGAGAAAGAAAGGGACTATTGGGAACCTTTGGGTCCAGTAGTAGATGAAATGAGCAACACTCATCACCAGGAGTTGATCAACAAGAAGATTTTTGAAACTCCTTTAGAAGACTTGTCTCATGTATGGGAAAGGGCCTTGGCAATAAGGTTTGAGGCAAATCAATCGGGCCATCACAAAGCTGGAGGAAAAGAGAAGAAGCATACAAGTTGCAAGGATAGTATAAATCGGAAAAATCAAACTTGGAGTACCTGCAATGGGCGAGGACACAACTCTTTTGATGAGTTGATTGTCCATTTGAAGAACATGTCAAGAAAGAGGTAGGAAATCTGTTTTCCTTCACTAAGGGTACCCTCGACTTCCTCTCAAAGATTCGGGCCTCTATTGCACTTATCGCAGAGAAACATTCATCATGGTTCGGGAAGTGCAAAGATATAACAGTGTTGATTGATGGATGGACATATACCTTGATTTGTGTTCACATTCCTCATGTCGACAAAGTAGAACCTGCAGTAGCTCATTTTAACAAGGAGCTTGGAGGGACAAAGTCCTTCTTAGGAGCACGAGGTGGAAACCAGTCGGGAGTGAGATCAAATCCACTTGCAGCGGCTCATTCTTCTACATAATTCTTCCTCTTTCTCTCTTCTTCTTCTTCTCTTCTTTCTTTCTCTCTCTTCTCTTCTCACCCAACACTCTCTCTCATCTATGTTATATTTTTGCATTGAGGTTTACACTTTTTAATATAACTTTAAGTGACTTTAGAAACATAATGTAAACTTTAAGTCGCCTTGTTTTTATAAAAGGGACTTAAATATTTAAGTGGAATATGAATAGTCTAAAGTTAGATTAAAGTATTTGAAAAGTCATTGGGAAGATGAAGAGTTGCCTTCTCTTCTATAAATTGTAACAAGCTCCTCATTTGAACTTCTTCTTAGAGACTTCTTAGATTTTGGAGCTATTTTTTGTGAATTCATGAGAGATATCCTTGTGAAGAGAGAAAAGAGATAGCAAATTTCTTCCATTTTCCCTACTCTAAAATGTCTTCCATTTCTATGCTATGTACAATTTCTTCTTGAGCTTCAATAAAAGAAGGAATTTTAGCCTTTTTTGACTAAGGAGTTTAGTGGTACTTTGTGCTCATTAAATGCTATTTGGTCTTGTTGTTGTTATGCATATTTGTTTTCTTCTAAATTCAAGTGCATGTAATGAAATTTTTGATTAGTGTATGCAAGTCTCTGATTTTCTACTTACAACATTAGTTTCTCTTTTCTAACTTTCTCACTCCCTTTCCCACTTTCCTAACAAATTCCTCCCTTGTAGATATCTACAAGATTTTTCCACAGGGTTAGTGGAGTTCCCCTGTTGGATCCCCAGCCAAAAGGCCACCAGGATAAAACTCACTTTTTACTCACGCATGCACATACACCAGTTGCATCGGTTAAGTAGAGGACTTAGACTCCCAAAGCATTGACAAGATAACTACCAATTTGTCCCCTGATAAATTTTTTCACCAACAGTTTTTAGCACCCACCGTGGGGTAGATTTAGTAACATCTACACCTAAATACGACGAGAAGGTAAAAAAGTACCCAAAAAAATTTAGAAAATTCAAAAATTCAAAAAAAAAAGAAAAAATTTCTGGAATTTGAATAGCTATCCGAGCCTCATGTCTACAAACCATGGCTATTCTAGGAAATCCTCCTATTGAAAGACTTGAATTTCTCTTCCACATTCAAGAGGATATTGCTTTAGATTTGAGAGAGGCTATTTGGCATAACAGACAAAGTGTTAACCACTACTTCATTGCCACAAGAGTTCTTGACCTTGAAGAAGAACACACTGCTAAATTGGAAAGGCGAAGACAAATTCTAGCACCATAAAGAAGAGCATAGATTTCAAGCTGGCGGATAGAAGATACACCCGACAAGAGAGAGAAAGAGGACAAACCAATCCCACTTTTAAAGAGCTTCAAAGAAGACAAGAGCTGCTCAAAATTCAGAGGTCTCCCTTTCGTCAAGCAACTGGTCACATTGGGAGCTCGAGTGTTGCCAATCCTTTGGACATTGAATTTCCATACATCAATGAGAACCTTGAAGATTTCACTGACGTAGAAACCAAAGAAGCTAGAGAAAGAGAAGCAAGAGTGGAAGCGGAAATAAGAGCTCAAATTGAAGAAATTGAAAGACTTCAAGCGAAGCAGAAGAAAGAGCAACAACAAAAACCACAACCTTAGCAAGGTTGGAAGCCAGAAATAGAAAAGAATGGGGATTGTGATCATGAAGAACACATGCCAAATGTACCATGGGGTGGAAACACCGGTCCACTTGCCCTTGCTCAACCTCTCCATGAGATACCAAAAGGATCAAGAATTTTTTTTCCAAAGTTTAGAGGGGATGCTCTCAACTTCCCAAAGAACACATAACAACATTTATCACCACTTGTGGTGTGCTAGGCATTGAGCACGAAGATGTGTTAGTCTAGCTCTTTGTGTAGTCACTTCAAGAAAAAGCGTCAAATGGTTCTACATGCTGCCCTTGAGGTCTGTCACCTACTGGGAAGATATAAGAAGTGCATTCGAACACATGTTCAAGACCACGAAAGATTATCATGATCTATTGGTATAATTGGTACAAATGAAGAAAGAAATATCCAAATCAACAAGAAAATTCATAGCAAGATATAACAAAGTAATAAAAAGAATCCCTGAAGATGTGGTGCCTCCTGAAAATAATTTGAAGAGATTCTTCATCAATGCCTTGCCTTCAAAAGTATGTTTCTTCCTCAGAAGAGCCCAACCAAAAATTTTGAGGAAGATCAGGGACTTCATGATAGAAATTGATGATCTTGATCTTGTCTGGTAAAGTGAAAGGCCCAAATGGAAAACAAAAAGGCTAGAGTTCGAGCTCGGTTACCACAGACCCAATGTTCCAAAAAATGGCAAATGACTTGGTTGCCTTGAAGAAATAGCCGTTCCCAGGTCATAATGCGGAACACTCCAAGGAAATAAAATCCTCCCAATAGACTAAGGATTGCTCCACATCCTCGCCGGATCGCTCTCAAAGCACCACCAGTCAATCTTTGCTTGTGACATCGAAGAACCAGAGAGGAGGAAGTGGAAATATAAGAACTGAAGAAGAAGATGTGAGTGATGATGACAATTATCTTAAGGTTGAGGAAGTTCATGGTGATACACACAATGGCCTAATTGAGTACTTTGATGATGATGATGAAGCTCCAAGTTTTCATGTGCAATTTTCACTTGCACGCAATCCAAGAAAGGGCTTCATCCTCAATGGCTGCAGTGAAGGAAAATAAGAAGAAAGAAGATTTTTTTCTATAGAGGTTCCACAAAATAAAATCATCAATGAGAGGATCACCACTACCACCTTTGATGGAGTCGGCTAAAGAAAAACTAGACTCACTAGTTAGCAAGGATCATGTTGTCATACCAAGTAAGTCATCTAATCCTTCTCCCAACTCAAAAATTGCTAAAAATAATTCTCCTTCAAATGTTGTTCCTATAAAAACATCTAAGGTTCCATGAAAACCTACATCCCCATCTCCTTCCAAGCCATCTACTGCACCCGTGAAGGAAAATCCAACCCCAAACTAGCAAAACCTTCACCATGTAAACCTTTTGTCATTCCCAGAACCTTTCCTTTCCAACCATAACCCCATTTGATTATGTGGAACACGCAAGCAAGACTAAAGTCTAGTTCCACTCGAGATAGAATACCTACAAACACACCCTGCTCAATTTAATAGGTTCATTGATGTAGTCCGTGGTGGTAATTCTATAACATCAGGCTTAAATTCTAAAGGCTTACTCCCCACATTGTCCACACCACCTTCTCAAAACATGCTAGCCCTCAGTGCCTCCAAAACCAACAAGGTTGAACCTTTCTACCTGTCACTCCTCATTAAAGGATTCCAACTAAATAATTGCATCATAGATTCCAGAGCCTCAGATAACGTGATGCCCGTCAAAGTTACAAATTCTCTAGGCCTCACCTTGACTCGGGTGAATGACACCTATTATTTAATGGAATCTAAACAAGTACCATTAATAGGAAGAATCAAAGATGCACATGTAGCACTATCTGATTTTACAAATAAGAAGGTGCTTTTAACCATCTTGGTGGCAACATTCCAACATCCTTTAGGATGTTACTGAGCCAAGCTTTTACAGAGACTTGGGAGGAGACATCAAAATGGATTAGTCATCTACATCTATTCCAATGAAAGGTAAGATGAAGAAGTTCTTAAAGTAAGAAAGATGAAGTCCACAATATGAAAGTTTGATGATCCGAAGGCAAACATTCTATTTCGGGATAACGAGGCTAGAAATTACTTCCTCACATCACGAAAAAGATGAGAAATTTCCACTTCTTATGGAGGAGGAAGAAGACCAAGTTTGGACAATGGAATTTGATGGTAGTCATTCCAATGCAGGTTTGGGAGCAAGCGTGGTGTTGTACTCTCCATTTCGGAAAATTGTACCCATTTTCCTACAAGCTACAATTTGATAATACAAATAACACGACGGAGTATGAAGCTCTCCTCTTAGGCATGGGTGTGGCAGAAGATATGGGAATCAAGAAGATGAGATGTCAGGGTGATGCGGAAGTGATAGTAAAGAAAGTCGACAACAATATCAGGTGAAAAATCCAAGACTCTGGCATTATAGAAACAAAGTATGGGACTGCATTGAATCTTTCGATGCATTTTCCATCGAGCTATCCCACGAGAAAAGAATGAAAAGGTTGATTCTCTTGTAGTATCAGCTTCCCTAGTGACACCTCATCCTTCTTTTGGCAAGGACAAAGTGACCATTGAAATGGTATTCAGGCCTAGTGTACCAGATAATGAAAATCATTGGCAGGTCTTCAATGATGATAATCAGATTTTGGTGTTCTTGGAATAAAGGGACAATTTCAATAATCTCTTCTTTGAAGGAAGTGAGAATCCACACCAAGAAGCGGTAGCCGAAGAAGAGAAAGAAGGAATTGAAGGGATTGATGAAGGAGTGATCAAATTGAAAGGAAACAAGATTCCCAAAGGCCTAGTTTCTCTGGAGGACCTCTTTGACAAACATGACATATTCATTCAAGAGAAAGCAAGACAATATTCTCAATGCCCAACTGATTTTGAGAAGGAAAACATCGGCACCCGGAGGAGCCAAGGATGGTCAATATTGGAAAATGTTGTTCACCCAAGGAGAAGAGAAGGTTTGTTGCATTACTCAAGAAATATTTGGATGTTTTTTCCTACTCTTATGATGAACTCAAATCCTTCCAACCTGAAGGAAATGCATCACTCAATTCCCTTGAAGCGGGATATCGGGCCATTCGGGCAAAAAAAAAGACCATATAACTCAAATATTGTTGATACCATTAAAGAGGAGGTAACGAATATGCTTAATGCAAGGATTATCTTTCCCATCCATCATTCAACATGGGTGGCCAACATTGTGCCAGTGTGGAAGAAGAATGGTGAAATAAGAATATGTGTAGATTTCTACAACTTGAACCAGGCATTCTTTGAAAGACAATTATCCTCTCCCTATCATGGACCATATTTTGCAAGTAGTCACTAGATCTGAAATGCTTTCATTTCTCGATGGATTCTCAGGGTATAATCAAATCAAAGTGGTAAATAAGGAACGCACCATAACCTTCACAACGCTTTGGGGCACTTTTGCATACAGATAGAATGCCTTTCAACCTAATCAATGTAGGAGATACATTTCAAAGGGCGATGGATTTGGAATTCAAATATTTAAAACATTGCATCGTCATATATCTTGATGATCTCATGGTATTTTCAAAAAAAAGGGGAGACCATATCCATCACTTGGAACATGTACTTACAAGGTGTAGAAAACATGGCATATCACTAAACCCGAAAAGTGCATTTTTGGAGTTACGAAAGGCAAGTTGTTGGGGCACATTGTGAACAAACATGGAGCACACATTGATCCTGATAGAGTACAAGCCATTCAAGCACTATCTCTCCCCACTAGTAAGAAAGGAGTCTACTCCTTCGGAAAGGTGAACTTTCTTCGTCATTTTTTTGTTGAGTTCACCGAAGTAACCAAACACATCACCACCATGATGAAACCACAAGAAAACTTCAAATGGAAAAATGAAGGAAAAAAATGTTTGAAGAGATCAAAAATTCATTACCAAGGCTCGACTCTTGTGTCTCTAGATTTTAGCAAAGAATTCATCATGTATTGTTATGCATTAGAGCATATCCTCTCATGCTATTGCTTTCATGAGTTGCCCATAAAAAAATGTGAGCTAAATTACAACCAATTGGAGAAACATGCCTATGCGGTGGTCAAGGCTATGAAAAATTTCAGGTTTTACATCCTCAACTCTCATACATTGGTGATGGTCCCTAGTAGTGCAGTCAAGTCCATCTTGACACAACAAGATTGCGGAGCTAAAAGAGATTTGAAACTAGCTTATTTTTAACCTTCACATGTTCACGTTTAGGTTCTTGTTCTTCTTTGATTTCAGCATCTAATTTTAAGATAGGATATTTATCAAACTCTACCTCTCTCATTAATGATGATTTTTAGGTAGTAGAATCCCACACTCTATATCCCTTAACACCATATACTTCACCATACCCAACAAAAATGTAGTTCTTGGATCTTGGGTCTAACTTTGAACATTTATTTTTATCCATAAGAGCATACGTATTACAACCAAAAAATTCAAGTTTGAATAATCACATGGATGTCATGTCAACACCTCTTCCGAAATTTGGAAATCAATTGTAATTGATGGTGAGTGATTTATTATATAACAAGTTGTACAAATTGCTTTGGCCCATAAACGTTGATCCAAATTTTCATGGTCGACCATGCTCCTTGCTCTTTCTAAAAGAGTCTTATTCATGCGTTCAATAACCCCATTTTACTATACAACATAGCCAAGTGGTTTTATTCCTTTCAATCCTATCTTCCTTGCAATATTTCTGAAACTCCAAGGATGTGAACTCGCCTCCATTATTTGTTCTTAAACATTTGATAAACCTGCCAATGTGCTTTTCAACCAAAGATCTAAATTTCTTAAATGTACTAAAAACATCATATTTTCTTTTAAGAAAGTAGACCCATACTTTCCTAGAGTAATCATCTATAAAAGTAACAAAATACAACGTTCCTCCATATGAAATTAAATGTGTTGGACCCCAAAGATCAGAATGAATATAATCAAGAATACCTTTACTTACATGACTTCTAGCTTTAAACTTATGTCTGCATTGTTTCCCAAAAACACAAGTGCTTGCAAAAATTGAAGTCTAGAAACTTAAATCGGAGTAACTCACGATATTTCAGTACCTTTGATCCTTTCTTGCTCATGTGCCCCAAACATAGATGTCATAAAAGAGTAGAATCTTTAATTGTTTTACATACCATGAATTTTTGACTGATATTTGTACTCCATTGCAATATGTAAAGGTTCCCTAGTTTTAGAGCCTTCATTACAACTAAGGCACCTTCAAGTGTAGTCATAAAATCAATGCACTTGGGTACACTTATAGGTCATAAAAGCATGCTAGCATTTACATGATTCATAAGCAATAAAACTATTAATTGACAACTCTCTTTGGTATTTTTCTCGTCTTTCTCGCACTTTTATTGGCTTTGTACATCTGTTACTCCCGAGAATCTAATTGTTTTATTTTTTTATGGCCTCGGACACTAGTGCCTGGTTTAGATAGTAGCGCACTCACTCCTATCCTCTTGGGTGCTCCTTTCCCTCTTTATTTCTTTCCTACCCCTTTGGGCCTCTTTCACTTCTCAATTAATTTTTATTACTATGGGTTGTCCTTTTAGTTGTCAATTACAAAATTCAAACAAGGGAATCATATAAATACATAGTTATGCTTTCAAAACGAGGGAAAAGCACTAACATTACTATTATCACCTTAGGTTGTATTCCAAATGAAAAAACCACTTCAAAGGAATTAATATAACACATCCATCGAGGACAAGGGTTGCATACTTCTGCATACACAACATAGGAAGGGGAAATTTGTTCTATTCCATCCACACATATTATACATATTCTACATTCTAGATCTAGTCTCGCTATCATTTGTGCAACTTGTACAAGGGAATCCTAGGGCATCATCACACACAAAAGAACAAATAACTACATGGAGTTTGAGATGTAATGCAACGCTCGGTCATAAGTTCAATCTTCGGATGATCGTCGGGATCATTATAACTACCCATTTTGTAGTTTCATTTTTAGGTTTGATGTGGTTTATAAGTATGCGCAGTGAAATTATTTATTGCAAGTTACAAGAATGTTTGGTGACTAAGGAGAAAACCAAAGGTCAAGAAGCAACGACCAATAACAAACCTCTTTCCACACGAAAAACATAAAATTTGGACCATTTACACGTACACTAGCTCCCATACACAATCATTAGCACCCGAGCACTCCCTCCTTTCCGGAGGCTTCGCCTTAATCGGTTTTGAATCTCATAACCTCTTATGCAAGCCCCGATGATGCTCTTCTTAGCATGTTCTAGTCATTCATCTACCTAGAACACCTTCAGATAGCTCAAAATCAACTAAGTCTCTCTATATTCCTCTCTTGCTTAGGGTTTCACATTATTGCATGTTTATTGCTTGTCCATTTACTATATTTTATTATTTGTAAATCATTTATTACAATAGTTACTCTGCAATTATATTTAATTATAAAAATATTAAATCATTTGGTGAACCCATCATTCAAACCCTACCTTCTCGAGAATGCATCAAATTCTATCCACTTCTTAGATGAATTTATGGATCAATCTTCTTACCCATATTATGCTTCAACCAAGGTTTTTGGCATGGATACCACCATTGTTTATTTTATGTAAGTTTATACTCAACATCCTCCTCATTTCATTACTCCAATGCCCGATCCAACTATCAATGTAGTCACCACTTACCGCAACCGGCCACCTACAACTCCACATGTTTCTTTCCCACCACATAATACCCCTTCGATTTTACTACTCTTCTAAAGGATATGACATCATTGAGCAACTCAAAAATACACTGGCCAAAATATCTCTTTATGATATTTTACGAAGTGCACCTAATTTTTGTCATACCTTAGAGGCTACCCTATGCTCCATACATATTGAAAGTGATAATTCTCCTATTGTATTTACACATCTCATTCAGTCTCTCAAAAACCTTCTACATTCCATATCCTTCAATGATGAAGATATCCCACCTATTTTCACTAGCGATATTCTTGCACCTTTGCTTATTACCGCTACTATTGGTTCCATTTTTATCAAGTGTGTACTCATTGACAATGGATCCGCTATAAATTTATGTGCTCTATCTCTCCTTAGGAAAATGTGAATTTTTGATAGTTTAATCAATAAATCATCTACTCTCATTTGTGGCTATGATTCCACTACTCGCACATGCATGGGTACCATCACCTTACCTCTACAAGTTGGGCCTAAACTCCTTCCTACTCTATTCTATGTCATCAACGTGTCATTTTAGCTCAATTACTTACTTAGTAGACCATGTATTCATGGCATGCATGTTGTTCCTTCTACTGTTCGTAAGTAATTTTTTTTTTTTACATGATGGATATGAGCATACCATTTCTGCCAACCCTAACCATTCAAGTTCTTTCGTATCAATCCGGTCACCGCCATGTCCATCCCTTTACTACATCATATTCCATACCATAACCTCAACACATATGATGTTGGTCAATCTAGTGATCCTACTATTGCAGATACCTCCACTAGCCTTCCTTCCACCCCCTATGCATATAACCAACCTTATCTCGCCTACCTTGTCTTCGCTACCACTATTACTACTCCACCTATCACTACCCCTCCTACCCTTACATCTAGTTCCACTCCTAATATCCTTGATAATGTTATCCAACAAGATAATGCCAACACTAATGATTTTGATGATGAAATTGATGTTGTAGATCTCACTAATGACAATTTACACAAGATCAACTTCACTCTTCTTGAGATAGACAAGTCCTATTTCCATGATACCTTTTTTTGCTAATGGCACAAGAGAATACCAATTCAAACAATCACTTCCTTCTACCACATCTATGATTCCCTTTCTAGGAGGCTATTTATAAATTAGATCTCATGCCTTCTCCTCCGATCAAACTTGCCCCACCGCTTGATCCATTTACATGCACCTTATTTATAAATAGCTCTTATTGGCCTCATAGTATTTTTGATCCTGCTTTACCTAACACTCTTTTGCACACATAAAGATTTATCTTGCTTAAGATTCACATTCGATGATCTCCTCCCTCAACCTCACTCACCCCAATTGTACCATGGACATGTACTCATTATCTTGCTTATGGTCTCTGTGCATTTGTTTGTCAATATTTCTAATAATTACATCTTGTTCCTCCCTCTCACACTTGGCCAATCTTGGCTTGATTACATTGGTGGCACTCTTGATCCCAATCACACTGATATCTCATTTCCAATGCCTTTTAACCATATCTTTATATGAAATTATTCATTCCTTGGATATACACAAAGCCTCAATCACTGTACACACATGAATTCTCAAAACCTCCTTTTATTGATGAAGAATATGCCATGGGCATGTATAATTTACTTTGCACTTTCTCTCTCTATGATTGAACTCAAAATATTACATACCAAGTCTCCAACCCAAATCCTATTGGTTACAATCCTGACACTAATGATCTCCTTGATGAGTTTACCTGATTCTCTACTCCTTTACACATCTTGGGTGCATCATGCTTACCCCCTCCATTGTTATCAGATGTCTCTAGTGTCTATTATTTTACTTCATGCTTTGTGCTTCATGATTAATCTTTCTTAGCACTTGTATGCCTTTGGTACACACATTATATCATCATTACCTGATGATGCACTCTAGTGCTATGGTTCACACTTGAATATTGAGGGCATACTTCATCTATGAACCTCACCTCATCTAATTTTTCTACACTTCATGCTTAGTTCTTCATGATACATATTTTCTACCATCTACTCTCAATCGCATACACACTCATTACCCGATGACGCACTCTAGTGTTATGGTTCCAACTTAAATGTTGAGGGCACACTTCTTCTATGAACTTTGCATCATTCACACTTTATGCTCTTGGCTTCATGATATATATTTTTTCTAGCACCTATTACTCTCTTTCACTCTATTTTTCATGCCCACTTCTTGAGCATCACCACATCATTGGTTTGCACACCTTACTTCATTACCCGATGACACACTCTTGTTCTATGGTTCATTCTTGACCATTGAGGGTTTCTATAAATGAACCTCATATCACACACACAAGTTGGGTGGAAACAAAAATCCTCCCATCTTCACATTTTACATATCATACCATCACACTCATACATTGTATTTGTATATCTTGGTTGCATTTACTCTTGCTTGCTTATACTACTTACATGTTGTGCTCTGCTTATTATGCTAACTAGATAATTAGTATGTCAAATTGTCTTTTTATATACACATGTGTGTGTTCACTTGGTCTTTTGAGGTGAATGTAGATATCTTAAATATTTTCACATGATGCACTAATGCTCAACATTGTATCTTTTACCAGTCCCACTAAGGCTCCTGGGGAATATACTTTTACTACTCTCACATTCTACACATCTTAGGTTTTATTGCTACATTATTCACTACTTCTCATTAGAGTTACTTGAGTTTTCCCTAATCTATACACGTTTTAACATACTATTTATCTTTCTAACATGATAAAAAGTGCTTCATGTGTAACATTTGTCTTAGAGGATCAATACAACCATGGTTATCTATCACTCTTTGCTTGTCATTATGCTATTGTTTGCAAGTTTATTCCTATGTATTGTTTAATCATTGTATGCATTTTTCTACTTTGGCATTGATTGTCTTATGACATTGCACGAGCGATGTCCCATGTATGAAACCTAATTTTTGCGGTCTATCTTGTTTACACATGTGCTTGTTACATTTTTTTCTATTACATGGTTTGCTTGCATGTAACATTCACTACTATCCTATTTTGTTTTCATGTGCCCTTGATTCTACCATCCACATCACCTACCCCCTGTATCCATTTTAGATAAGTTTCGGTCCTCTCCTTTAGACAAAATGCTCCTACATTCGGGCGTATGAACCCCAAATGAGGAGGCCATCCATTTTGTGAAAAATCACCCTTACATTAGGAAAAATCTCTCGAAACGACATAGTATAGTACAACATTGGCACAAAGTCTATAGTCACGAACAGTGTCCAGATCGACTAGAATCGAATATCGAGAGAATACATTATCACCCAATCCTAAATAGTAGTAGTGGATACTTGTGTTCCCCTTGGGGGCTATTTCATAGGGAAAACAAATTCATTTTATCAATATAACACAATTCACAATAGTTTTGAGAGTATTTCACCAATAGCAGAGGCACAATTACAATAATTAAGAACAAATCATAACTAATCGAACTAATACAAAAAAATTAGAGAAAATCAAAACTTGTCATCTACAGGGAACTTTGGGAAGTAATCATGGAAGGAGGGAAAATATAGACCTCTCTCCCTAACACTCTTCTCTCGTGGCATGAGATCACCCAAAAACTCGTACTTGGTGTGAGATCACCCAAAAACTCACACTTAGCATGAGATCGCCAAAAACTCACTCTTTGCATGATATCACCCAAAACATTCTCTCTCCACAACATTTTAGGACATCTTTCTATCCTTTAATCTCTTATACATTAGGTGCACACTTTCCTTTATCACTAATTTTACACACTTTTACATACTTATGCATACTTTACTCATATTTTTCATATACATGAAATTGAATACTCTTTCACTCTTATTTTACAGTCCATCATAATACGATAAAAGGAACACCTTACTTCATCAAACATAGGTTCTAACAACACATTTATGCATACACTTCATCCCTCGGGTCAGTTTCCTTTCCTAGTCTCCACGCTTTACATTGCACATCACTTTGTGTTTCACTTGTCCACTCGACATGCAATTGGATACACAATTCTCTACATGATCATAAGGTACACATATTTTATCTACTTTATACTATCAATTATTCAATCAACAACATAAAGTGGTGGAATAATGTATCCACAAAATCTATCCACTTGGGTACATTTCTAGGTCCTAAAAGCATGCTAACATTTACATGATTCCTAAGCAAGAAAACTAGTAATTGACAACTCTCTTTGGCCTTTTTCTTTGTATTTTGCACTTTTATTGGCTTCATACATCTGTTATTCCCATCAACATCTAACTTTTTTATTTTTTATGGCCTCAAAAATAGCACCCACTTTAAATAGTAGCACTACGCACTCCTTTCCTCCCGGACACTCATGTCCCTCTTAATTTTTTCTACCCCTTTGGGCCCCTTTCGATTCTAAATTAATTTTTATTGCTATGGTTTGGACTTTTAGTTTTCAATTTTGAAATCTAAACAAGAGAATTATATAAATACATACTTATGCTTTCAAAATGAGGGGCCAAACACTAACATTACTATTATCACCTAATATTACATTCCAAAGACACAAAAACACTTCAAAGGCATTCATCTAGCACATCCATTCAAGGGAAAGGGATGCATAATTCTGCATACACATCATGGAAAGGAGAATTTTGTTCTATTCCATCCACATATATTATACATATTCTACATTCTAGATCTATCCCATTATCATTTGTGTAACTTGCACAAGGGCATCATAAGGCATCATCACACACACAAGCACAAAGAACTATATGTAGTTTGAGGTGTAGTGTAACACTCGGTTGTAATTTCACTCTTTGTGTGACCTTCTGGTGGTCATTTTGACTCCCCATTCTACATTTTCCTTTTTAGGTTTGATGTGGTTTGTAGGTATGTGTAGGTGAACTTCTTTCTTGCAGGTTACAAGCACATTCGATGATCAAGGAGTGAAACCAGTGTGACTTGTAGTGACCAACAAAGAACCTATTTCCGTATATAAAATACCATATCTAGACCATTTTCACATATGCTAACACCTAGACATAGTCTCCATTACCTAGGTGTTGTGTCTCAGGTGCTCTTGCCAACTTCCGTGTGCTTCGCCTTTACTCAGGTTTGACTCTCGGAACCTCCAACGATCCTTGATGACACTTTGCTCATATTTTTCAAGTTATTCATCTACCTAGAAAACCCTTATATAGCTTAGAATCAGCTAAGTCTCTCTATCTCCCTCTCTTGCTTAGGGTTTCACATTATTGCATGCTTGTTTCGTGTCCATTTAATGTATTTCATTATTTGTAAATTAGTTTTACAGATTTACTCTACAAAATATATTTAATTCCAAAATATTAAATCACTTAAACACCTTTAGAGCTCCACCTTGAACCGTGAACTTATAACCATTTAAGTCTAATTCACTCAAGGAAATAAAATTTCTTTGTAGTTCTGGTACATGTCTTACTTCTTTTAGTTTCCTTACTATACCATCAAACATTTCAATCTTGGTGCTACCAATCCATTTAATCTTGCAATAAATATTTTTCCTAAAAGAACATAACTATGATCAATGGTTTAGTAAGAAAAAACCAACCTCTATGCGGACGGATATGATGGGTAGCTCAAGAATCCATCCATTCATAATGATAAGAGTAAACATTACAACCAAATAAAACTTCGCCATTCATACCTTCACTTTTTTCTACTTTATTTGCTTCCTATGCGATATCTTCCTTCTTTTCCAATTCTTTCATTTTCTAGAAATCCTTCTTGAGAATCCATGCTTTACCACAGTGCAACACCTTGTCTTACTATTTCCACCTTGTGACTTGGATCTAGATATGCCTTTGAAGATTTTACCTTTTTATTTAGATCTTGCTCTAACAAATATGACATTAGGTGTATAGGTCTCTCCACTAGATTTTCTTCTCATATCCTCAAATAACAATGCTCCTATAACAAAATCATAGTCTAGGTCATCAATAATACTTAAACTGATAAAAGTTACTATATGATCCTAAGAATTTGTTAAATTACATAAAAAGTTGAGTGTCGTGTCTTCTTCCTCCACTTCCACACCAATACTAGTCAATTGGCATAACAAAGTATTGAAAATATTTAAATGATCAACAATTTTCATGACTTCTTTCATGCACAATATATATCGATGACTCTTGGATAAATATGATTTGTTACAAATTTTTTGATGTAAATACTTTCTTAGCTAGTCTATAAGCCTTTCACTATATTTTCTATAGCTATGTTGAAGAGAACCTCATCTGTTAAACACAACCATATTACACTTAGAGATTTTGTATATAGCTTTTCCTAGTCATTGTCATGCATCCTTACATGTTTCATTTCCTTCCCATCCAAGGCTTTATGTAGCCCCCGTTATACCACTACATCACATTCTTTGAGTTTCCATAGCTCAAAGTTGTTCTTGTTGTTAAAATTATCCACCTCAAACTTTTCACTCGACACTTTCACCATTTGATGTAATAGCAACACCAAATACAAAATAGTTACAACTAGAAAATGTCACTTTGATACCACTTGTTAGAAACCATATAATTTTAGCAATGAATAAGTAGAAAGTTAAATAACAAAACAATAGTTTATAGAGATAGAGATAAAAGAAATATACAAAATACCAAACATGCAAGAGATGAACACCAGATTTATGTGGTAAAACCCCAGTTGAGTGCCTAAGGAAACATCCACAATGTAAGTATCAAGATTTTATTAACTTGAGATGACCATATTAAATATGAACTTGTTATCATCTACTTTTGATCTCCACAAAAATAAATGCATCTAATTCGCAGTAAAATTCGGATTCCTCCTAAAAATAGAGTGGAAAATGCCATTAGGATTTTCCTTCTTAAAAATAGATTTTTTTAATTAATCTTTCTAGAAACGAGGATTGACTCCTTAACTTTTCTTTGGGAGATCCATAACATGTTGCCCCCACCCTAGACCCTCATGCGACAAGTTTGGGGGAAATACCCCACACCCCCTTCAGAAGTGAGTTATAAACTACATCATAAATGGATTTAAAATTAAACTTTGTTGTCACATATCTAACATGATCCAAAGCTCACCCTTTAATGACAATAAATGTGGTCAACCCACCAATTCAAATACTCACATCAACCTTGTTTAATCCATGTAAACCGATGAAATTGTTGCTCTAGCAAAAGATTTAACAAGTTCTTACTCAAACACATATGTTAATGTGAATTTTCAAGAAGTTGCAACAACAACATCATGTGCTAAATTTTTTTAAAATAATTTGAAGTCTTTTTCTCATGTGGTTGTTGATGTGACAATTTCAAGCAAAAAAAAAAATTTTATGACAAAATTTGAATTTTTTAGGAGAAATTTTTCTAGTAGCCATTGAAGCGGTATCTCAAAATACATTCAAAATGTAATTTAAAACCAATCATGCTTAAGGTATTTAAGGTTTGGACACTTTAGTTTTGGAGGTTTAATTTTGTTGCACAAAAATGAAATTGTTAACATATTTCTAATGATTGAGTAGCAAACCGAGTTTGTGAGAGTTATATTTTGGAAAAACCACGCAAGGAGTATTTTGTAGTAGCAAATTATATAGATTTAGAGCTCCATTAGAGATAATCCACTCAAATTTATGTGGAGCCATGAAAAAACCCTCACTAGGTGGAAGTGTAGGCACCAAAATCTACACCCCCTCAAGCTCAAACACACTCATGACTAAAGGCAACATATTTACGACATCCCACTATCTCACCCTTTTTAAATTAATTAATTCATTTACGACCCATCATATCTCTAAAAGGATTATTCAATTAAAATAATTAAATTACCTATTATCCCCTCACACTCTCACCTTGTTGAGTTAACTTGGACACCTCACTAACCACCCAAACCACTTCTAAAACCACTTCCTAAAAAGCACTAACCTATTCCCTAACTAACTAGCCTTTTAACTAGTTGAATCATCCAAAAAGTGAGTCCCCTCATCCTAACAAACTTAGTTCATGCTTTTTTAACCATCCCTCATCCTCATCACTTCAAAATCCATCATTTTGAGCTGAAAATGGAAGGAAATCATTTGATTTTCTAACCAAATAGATTTCCCCAAAATTACTTGATTTTCCCCGATATATATATATATATTTTGTAGACCTCATTTGAGGAGGAATTCTAAAGCTCTATAGGTCTACTTTTTCATAATCTCAATACATCAAGCATCCAAGGCACTCCATCATGACATTACCCAATTTCACACTACTCCACTAATGCCAAGTTCATCATCGGATTGATCATTTTCATCCTCCAGCCACCTTCCTCTGCTCTTCCATCCACCAACACACTCTGTAAGGTAAATCATTCATTTGATTTATTTTAGGCACTATAAATAGGTGTATTATTGCTTGTATATCATTTATATGATTGATAGCCTTCTATTTTTCCAAAATAATGTCTCTTATTTATTAGTTTAGACTATTTTTTTTAAAATCTTAATTTTCACAAAGAATCACCGATTCCTCCAATCGCCATCGATTCCTCTCAATCACAATTCGCCAATCGTGGTTTTTTATTTTTAATGCTTTTTCATCATTTTTAAGCTAAAAATTAACTAAAATGCATTTTTTCTTGTTATCTATTGATCCTCTATCTAGCATGATGACTTCAAATGGCTTTAGGAGGATCTAAATTTCCCATAACTGACTCTTTTCCTATTGTTTACCATCCATTGTATTGGGAGCAATACAACTTGCTTCACGACTCAAACTTTGTGTGATCCAAGCAGCTCTCTTTCGATCACTGGAGGCCATTTTTGCTGCAACATAGCACATTCGAGAAGCCAATGATGCCTTTTGGGAGGCATACGATGAAGCACTAAGACTCCAGAGGATCTCGTATTCAATACAACAATACGAGACCAGGTCTCGAACATCCGGAGGAGATTACCGTCTTGCCTCGATTCTAATTTTTCAGCCACATCAACATCTCCAGTTCACAGATCCACATTCACCCACCTATACGACACTCAAGAAGAAGATTTGACTTCTTCGTTGAAATTACATCTCATTTCCCGATCCAATTTCACTGAGGAAGAGGAGGACAATTGTGGTTCCATATCCTCCAACACATCTGAGAATATCTATACATATCAAGAATCTGACTTGTGGTTGTAAATCATGAATCCATGTTGATCATATATGTACTTAACTAAATAAGTGATAATCACACTTTATTATATCACTTTTGTAAGCATGATCTTAAGTACTAATAAGAGTTTTGAATATTTCTTAAGTTGTAATATTATCTTAATGTGATTCATAGCTTTGTTATAGGAATTTGTTTATAGGTAAAGAATCCTTCTCATCCATTGTTTTAAAATGGTGTGAAAAACAAAAAATAATCAACATCCGCGGGTACCCCAAAACCCTGCCATACTAAGGTCAAGCTCGGTGATTACCTCTTGAATCCATCAAGAAAACTAAGGTAAAAACCATGCTAACATTTTTGGCACACCCAGTGGGACCACTAATCCCTAGTTAATTCCATCATTTTATCATTATTTTGATCTCTTTTTCATTGACTGCTAATCACTAGCGATTGGCTCAATCACCTGTGATTCCCATGTGTTGTTTTTTTTTTAACATTTCATTAACAACATTTAGGTTTTTTTCTCTTTGTTTCTATTTTTCTGATCAATTTATAGGATTTATTTCTCTGGGAATAATACCTTCTGGATTTGCTAAAAAAAATCAATAATTGTCAAAAGAATAAAAAGATCAAAAAATTATTTTTAGCGATTTCACGGTAAGTCCTAAAAACCTTATTTTTGCTTTATGTCTTGCATTTTTGTCTTTCTATCCTCATCAAAGCTCAACATTTCATTTTGGATTCTAAAATAAACAATTTGCATTCTTCTTGATCACGTAGTCTAATTAGGAGGAAAATCATTGCATTCACTTATTTTCCCTTCACACACAACCAAATCACAAAATGCATCCAAATAAACTCAAACCTAAAATTGGGATTTCATCACCCAAAGGAAAACTCCCACCCAGTATAAACACCTACTTGTCCATATATTTTGGGATCAACACCACTCCCTTATCGTATCGGGACCGTGAAGTGAGGGGGTAGGCCCCAATATACTACTTGCTAAGTATAAAACATTTCAAAGTTGTACCTCACATATTTATATTGAGGACTCTTTAAAACCCAAACTCCCCTTAGATAACCACTTCTTAGGACCTTCGTTGATATTTTACACATTTCACCTTTTTAATTAAGTAAAATAAGAATAAAATAACACTTTGCTTGCCTTTTCTTGTTGATTGTTAATCAATACATTTAGTCATTAATCATTTTACTATCTATGTTGTGTGTGTTTGTTTATCATGGTTCTCACTAGACAAAAAGCATGTAACCAACAATCTGAAAATATGTCTACTTCATTTCCTATATTTCAACTTCAAGCCCCACTTCATACTACACCACTCCTAGTAATAATTTCTTCACCAATACAACCACAAGCATTGCTTTATCAAATGAACATATCCAACCCCTTTTCCAACATGAAAAATTGGAATGGAGTAGGGTTTGGTCATAATAGTGAAATTGGACAACAATCCTTTCATTCTCCATAACAAAGTACCATAAATGAATTCTTTATACATCAAAATCGAGAACATTCACTTTTTCCCCATTGTAGCTAAACTCCCATTTTATAACAAGTGATCCTTTTTTTGAGGAGATGTTAGATTTGAATCCCATTGCTCTTAATGCATACCTAAGAATGAAGAAATCTACAAATGCAGTCACTCACACCATAATTTGTTGCACATGCTCACAACCCTTTACCCACCATTGCACAACTCATTGAAAAAAACCAAGAACCTGTTATCTAGCAATTTTTTTTTGATACTTCAGCTCAACCTAAAATGCCAAGCGTTAGCTAATCCTAGAATGCTACTAGCTCTTCTAATCCATTTGACACATTGGATGAGAAACCTTTTGTAAGTCAACCAAAAACATCTAATGTTTCTTCAACATCTATCTATGATCTCCATATGATCTCATCACAAAACATGTCCACCCAAAATTTATGTCTTCCTCTAGTCCCTCTATAGGGTTCTGCACTTCTCCAAAGTAGTGCCACTACCTCCATGATGGATTTTTCGGGCTCCTCATAGGTGTTAATGTCATCATTAAGTTTTGTTCCTCTTTATACTCTTATATCATCTTAATAGAATACCATTCCCATTCAAAGCATCACCATGTCTATCCCTTCAACAACGCTGATGATTAACACCAGTGTTATTTCCAGTACACATCCCACCTTGTAATACATGTCACAACTCTCTCAACCTTTGATGTCAATTCCACAAAACATCCCACAAAAAATATTCCGCAAAAAAACATTATGTGGAAAACACCATCATTTTTTTTCTTCTTCTACACCATCCCAACACATTCCCACATATTCACATCCCCTTACACAAGTATCGACACCATACCAGTACATTCAAACTCCATAATCTAGTGCTTTGCAATAGGGTTATTTCCCCAAAAAAACCTCTCTCAATAAAGTATCCCATCACAAAACACCCCTAGTACAAAACATTCCATCACCAAACATTCCCCATCAATAGAATATTCTTCAACATAACTTTCCTCATCAACAACACCCTCAACAAAATATTCCGTAATACCACGCCACACAACATAACATTTCACAACAAAATAATCCTTATCAATTTAACCTCTTATCAGCAAAATATCCCTCAAACAAACATTTCCTTATCAACAAGACATTACAACAACATCAAGCATATTCCCCTCATCCTCATATCAACCTATTCCATCTTTGGGCCAAATGCTCAGCAGACACCCTCCAGCCCTCTAATCGACATATCCAGTTTGGAGGTTGCCTCATCCTCATCCAAAAATACTCTCTCCTACGAAAAAATATGCAATGAACCCATTCATCCTTCCATACCATATAAACCATATCCCCACACTAGGAACTCCCTAATTTTATCAATTTCTATAACAAAGAGGACCCTCAACAACACATTCACACTTTTACCATGCATGTTATTTGATATCCCATGATCAATATTTAATGCTAAGAACATTCCCTATGTCCTTGTAGGTCTTGATCTCTGATGCTAGTACAATAGCATTCCACAACATTTCTTATTTTCTTTTGCGCGGCTTTCCCATCTCTTCCTAGATCATTTCTCCATAAAATTAGCTTGCAAAATCACTATTAAAGATTTATATGCCATTAGATAATTTGAAGATGAATATCCATCACTAACTTCATCACCCATTGGAGGGGTGTAACTAATCATTTATCCTTCACATTACCACAGACAAAATTAATTGATATTTTATGTCATGGTTGTGCTAAACATATCTCATCCACTTTATAAATCTAATCATTCCACACCTTCGATGAAGCCTTCACCATGGCCCGTAAGTTGGAATTGCGAGCTCTAGAAGATGGGTGGGTTAAGTTTCTCCCAAGAAACCAAAAGCAGAGTTCCCATCTAAACCAACATCCAATCTAGACAAAACCAAAGCAATTGCTAATGTCGTTGTCATCAAATTTTCTCCTAAAGAAAATCATGTTGTTGAATGAGTCTACCAACAACGTAGTTACACACCCATAGCAGAAACTTATAGTGCATATTTAACAAATTACTCACTTCTAATATCATATCATTACCTCCCATTCACCTATTTACATATCATTGTCAAAGCCCATTTGGTACCATGATAATGATTATTACAAATTCCATCGAGTAAATGGTCATGACATAGAAAGATGTCACTTTTCAGCAATATCCTTCAGGATTTGATTGAAAAGGTGACCTCCATTTAGATAATCCAAATGTACCTCCAAACCAAAACCTTGATATATTTAAACAACCCTTCCCGAATCATCCCTCTTCATCTGAATCACCACAAGCTAATGTCATCCACACCATTAACACAATAACAAAAATTGAACCCATTTCTTCATCTGCTCTATTGCCTAGCAAAACAAGATCCATAATCCTTGTCAGAGACCAATGAACACACTATCGCTATTACAGAACTATCCCTATCCCACTCAACATACAAACTACTCCCTTGCCCTTGTTAGTTGATTCACACTTACCGAATTGATACCAACACCAAATAAACCACGTGCATTACTAAAACCCCACTTACCACTAGACTTCTTCCCACACCATTACCCGACACTATTTTGAGATCCATGCCTACATCAACAAATACTACTACAACTACACCTACTTCCAAATCTGCAAATATAACAATGATACCATTAGAAACATTTTTGGCTCACCATTGCCTCCACTAAATCCACCAAGAATCTTAGTCATCAACAAACTACAAAAATCAATAATCCTAAAAATCATGTGGACTATATTAACCATATTATTCGAACCCCTCTTCCTTCATTAGCATCAAAATAAAAATATGCCGAGTTCATCCAAGGTTTCGAAGGGTCCAAATAAGCAAGATGTTGTCCAAATATTTAAAAATCCTCATTGTGATGAAACTTATCATTTCTGCGGTCCTCCACCACCTCTTCATCCAAGGGGCATACCTTATTTTAAAGAACCCTTTGTCGTGCCAAAACCAAGACCCATAGATCTCTTGATCAAAATGTTTTCCAAAACCTTAACCAAAGACCCTCAAATGATCCCTCCTTCCTTATACCCATCAATCACCCTATTATTACAGGGAAAACCGTTCATCATGTCCCTATAGTGAGCCCTTACGCTACATCCACTATCCCACAATGGATAGTTACATCTGAGCCTCATCCATTTATTCCCATACAATCCAAGTATCCCTTATAACCACCACCAATACAAGACCGTTGTCACCCATTCATTGGAATAACTATGAGACCCCATGACCACCGAGTGAACTTAAGTAACCCATTTCACCTATCCCCATCAAAAATCAATCCCCAGTGGCATTCAGCCCAAAAGGGCAGGTATGCTACCATTTTGATAATCTATTACAAGAATCACTAATCACATTACCCCCTCCAAATCCATCAAATCATCGGGGTGGAAACCCACCTGGTATGATTTTAATACTTTTGTGATTATCACAGAACTTTCCATATAATATTATAAATATTTCCATTACAAGATTCAGAAGATGGGCAATTCACTCTTTCTCCCATTCCATCCTACTCCAGCTTCAACATCAACATTATTGGTTGAGTATTCTTCTAAAGCCCCCTATCATCAAATCAATGTTGTACACATCACCACATGCTCACAAAATTACAAAAACAAACCTTCTAAATCTAAACAAGAAAAATACACTATCGCTATACCTCCACCACCAGGATCATCAACATCATCTAATAAACTCAAAGTCTCAATTTCACTAGCTCCCAAGATCTTAATCAATCATCATCATCTAAAGCCAAAATTTTGATAAAATCCGCTCCTCTTTCTCTCACCACATTACAAAAAATAGCCACTAAACAATTACACCAATCCCTTGTCAAAATGTCACTTTATGAACTCATTCAGACATCGCCACCTTACAAACAAGCCATGATAGAAGCACTTCAATCCATTACTATCTCCTCTAATGACTCATTAGTCCATCTTGGAAATTTTGTAGGTGCCTTGAAATCATCCACCACAATTTCTTTCAAACATCTAAAATACCTACTCTTAGACTAGAAGAACATGACCTCCCACTTTTTCACTTCTCAAGTCAATGATATCTCTATCAAAAGAGTCATGATTGATAGTGGTGATGCTATCAACATTATATCCTCTCTAGCCTTTGAACAACTTAGATTACCCAACATGGTTGTCACTCAAACCCTAGTCCTATTACGTTCATTTAATGACACAATCACACCCACATTAGGCACTATCATTTTACCACTTAAAGTTGGTGTTAAAACCCTACCATAAACTCTTCTATATTATAGAGGGAGAGTTCTAATATAATATGTTATTAGGACACGTCCTTGATATACGCACCATGCATGTGTTCCTTCAACTCTCCATCATTTCCTTAAGTACGAACACAAAGGGATAGAATTACAGTCCCCACTAACCCAAATCCATTTGTTGACTATATATGATGTATCATCCAAACAATGTATTGGTACCTAAATCCATTTCTGAATCTTCTGATCAAGCATCCACTAGCACATCAGTGTCTTCTTCTAAACTACCAGATGATTCCTTTATTACAAAAGTTGTGAAACATCTCACTCTTGGGAATATTGCCTTCTTATGCTTAACTCTATTCCATCACCAAAAATGTATGGTCTCCCGATAAGAAACCCATGTATAATCTTGATGTGGGAGATATTATCTCTTATGGGCCACATATCTTAAAACAAATCTTGTTTATGGTGGGTTTGATAAACCACCATCCCAATCAACCAAATTACACCATGTGACACTATTTAAATCAAACCTTGAGTCCCTTGATAATCCAATTTTTCTCATATGTACCTATACCATTGTGCATGGAAAGGCTTTGGCCTTGGGCATTATGAATAAGGAATACATGATCAACCCATCTTACACACCCTCAAGCCATATGAGAAAAATGGCCTAGGTTATAGAAAATTACCCCTGAGACTGTTAAAGCTCCTTCATTCGAGTAAAGGAACCACCATACCCATTCTCGGATCAAAACCGTCATCACCCACTAAATTTAAGAACTCCACAGACACTAATGACATTGTGTCTATTCCACCCAACATTTTTTAGTCAACACTATATCCTTAGGGCTACTCACATATAAATTAGGGGGCTCTAGTCAAATCATTACCACTTGTTTCACCGAACATGATTGAGGAAGATTTACCTATCGTAGATATCCTCCAATGTCAGGATGATCAAAAAATTCTCTCACATGGGAGCTAAAGAACACTTCCTTCATAAATCCCTACCATCTGAAACATCCACTCTTCTCAATGAGTCCACACTTGATGTTAATCTAGGAACCACACAAGATCCCCATATAGTCAAATTCAGTCAAATTAGGATCCACAAGAATTACATGACTTTACAAACATTTCTAACAAAATATCACCAAGCCTTCACCTAGACATATAGTGATATGCCTCGGAATTGATCCCAACATTTTTGTACATAACATCGTCACCTATCCTAATGCCAAACTAGTCAAACAAAACTTCACAAAATGCACCTGCGTATAGCTCTCCTTGTTAAAGAAGAATTGCAACATCTTTTAACTACAAATTTCATTATACCTATTGATTATTCGCAATGGGTCTCCAAATTGTCCTCATAACAAGGCCTCGGAAATTTTTTCATTTATACCTGATTTTAGGGATCTCAACCTTGCATACCCAATGGATGATTTCCCCCTTCCGAATATAGATCATCTCATCAACTTAACCCCACCATGAAATGCTATCTCTCATGAATGGTTTTTCTAGTTATAATCAAATCATCATTGCACTTGACGAATCAACACAAAACATCTTTCATCACCCCGTGGGGAACCTTTTGTTATCGTGTCATGCCCTTCGGACTTAAAAATGTTGGGGCAATGTATCAACGTGCCATGACATACATCTTTCATGACCTTATACATAAGATTGTTGAGGATTATGTTGACAATCTCCTTGGAAGGTCTAAATCTCAGAAAAACCATCTCAAAGTCCTAGAATCAATCTTCACCCACCTTATTCAATTTTGCCTCTGTCTTAATCCTATGAAATGTGTTTTTGGTGTCCTCACTAGAAATTTTTGGGGTTTATCATATCTATTCATGGAATTGAAGTCAACCCCATGCAAAGTTTAGGCAATCATCAAAATGCCTCCACCCACTAATCTTAAGAAACTACGTAGCCTTCAAGGAAAATTTTATTCCATTCGACATTTTATATCGTAACTCTTCGATCATTTCCAACCCTTTCATAACATGCTTTGTAAAGATGTTAAGTTCCATTGGGACTCAGATTTTCAATTAGATTTGAATAGATTAAACAATATCTTTTGACACCACCTGTCCTTACTCCACCACTCAAAGTGGAGCCATATTACCTATATATCCACTTTCGAGCATGCCTTAAGAGCCATGCTTTCTCCACCATGATAATCAAGGTCATGAACATGTTGTATATTACATTAACCATACACTTCATGAATACGAGATGCATTATACAAAGGCTAAAAACTATGTTGTGTGTTGTATTTTGCCACCTCTAAGTTACAACACTATCTTTTAAACCATAAAACATACATTGTTACTAATTTTAACCCTTAAAGCCATGCATGCCAAACCATATCATAATGACCGCATAACTCGGTGGATCATGCTAATGACTGAATTTGACCTAAAAATTATACCACAAAATTCCATCAAAGGTTAGGCCATTGTTGATCAACTCGTTAAAGAACCTCTTCCAGATAACAAACCACCTCATGAATACTTTCTGATGAATCCATTAATAACATTGATGGATCAGACGATTGCTCATCATATTTTTCCTTATCAAAATGACCCTCTTCTTTAATGGTGTTAAATACCAAGAGGGCGATTTTGGAGTACATTGTCATCATACCACCTTGGGACATCCCCATTCCATTATCATTCAAACTCAATTTTGAGTGTACTAATAACATGGTAGAGTACGAAGCTTTAATCATGGGCTTGAAAACCACCATTCTCTTAGGTGTCCAAGACCTAGAGATCTATGGAGATTCACAACTTGTCATCAGCCAAGTCAAAGGGGAATTCCAATGTAAAAATGAAATACTTCAAAAATATAAAGTTATTGTTGATTTTCTCCTTGTGCACATTCGATCGCTATAACATTCAAGCCATCCCACAATCCTCTAATAGATTTGCACTGATACCATGGCTTCCTTAGGATCCCTTGTGCCTTTCAAAACAGAGAAATCAAAGGATAAAACTAAAATGTTTGTAGTCATCCAATGCCTAGATCATCCTTCACATCAAAATGAGCTACCTTCCATTCATAATATCAACACAAATTCATCAAACCTATGGTATACTCAAATATTTTACTACCTCATGGAATCTAAAATCCCCCCATACCTATTACAAGGCACCAAACGCTCTTTTCTACAATGTGTCACTCACTTTGTTATCATAGGAGGTATTCTTTATAAATGTAGCTTTGACGGTATATTATTGTTTTGTCTTAAGTCACATGAATCAATTAAAGCAATTAAAGAAGTCCATGACGGTATTTGTGGTGGTCATTTCAGTGGTAATGCTATCACCAAACGTATCATACGGCTAGGGTACTACGGCTGAAAATCACCAAGGACTGTTGTACGTACGTAAATAAGTGCATCAAATGTCAACTCCATTATGATCTTATCCATATTTCTAGTCAAACATTACAACATGCTCAAGACTTATGGCCTTTCTCTCAATGGGTTGGACCTCATTGGTGTAATCAATCCAAAATCATCTCAACAACATCATTCAATTATCACCACAACCGAATACTTCACTAAATGGGTTGAAGCAATTCCTTTGACCTTGAAAAATTTAGGCCTATCATTAATTTTATATACCAAAATATCATTTTGTTTTGGAATCCCACATAAGTTTTTCACAAACAATGGAAAGTCCTTTAAAAACAAGGAGGTTAAGAAACTCTATAATACATTCAACATTAAACTAAGCTTCTCATCACCATACTACCCCCAAGAAAATGGACAGTTGAAGCCTCCAACAAAACACTGAATAAAATCCTTATGAAAATTGTAAATGATGCAGGTAGAATTGGCACACTCAAATCTCGTTCACTTTGTGGGCTTATTGAACTAGTATCCATACACCTACTATTTTTATGCCTTACTCACTCATTTATGGCTCTAAAGCCATCATACCCATAGAAATTCAAATTCCATCACTTTGCGTATCTCTAAAAGACTTCATTCTTGATGAAGAGTACCATCAAAATCACCTTGCACAACTTGAATTATTAGATGAAAAACATTGAACATCACCAGGTTTATCAACAATGCATTAATAAAGCATACAACAAACATATCAAGGAGCGTTTTAATATTGGTGACCTTGTACTTAAGGAAAATCAAAATGTAACTACATTAGAACGAAGTAAACATGGAAAGTTTTCCCCCAACTTGGATTGGTCCATATATTATCACTCATAAGTATGGGTTAGGGGCATATCATCTCACTTCTCTTGAAGGGGAACCTGAGGTGGAACCCCTAAATTTTTTGCACTTGTGGCCTTTCTACTATTAAATGATTGATTATCATGACAATATTTTTGATTGAAAATTCTCCCTTTATCACACAAACCTCAAAATCTGTTCCATCACTCCTTCCTATCATTATTACATAGGGCATATGGATGTAGGTCTCCTATGAAGTTATCCCCTCCTTAGTAAGTGGTTTATTAGGGTCTTTCCCTCAGCTTAGGCAAAGAAAAAGTATGTATATATGGATGATTCTTACTAAAAGTCAAAAGGAGATAGACTGATCCCTTGTTATTCAAAATTTATATTATCAAAAATAAAAAGAAAAGTAGAATGATCCCTCGAAGGAAAACTACCTAGTAAAATCATGGACCAATCCCACAAGTATGACCATTCCAATCAAATAAAAAATGTAGACCATACCCTCGAAGGATGACTACTTATATATATAAGGCTTCCCACATTGATCATCCTTCAAAATACAAAGCATCCAGAAAGCTTCCCGCATTGATTAGATTTCCCATAAGAAAACTTCCCACATTTATCAATTTGTTTTAATAAAAATATTATTGTAAAAAGTTGGGGCATTGATTCCTATGAACTCGTAAAAAGGAGAACCTTCCTCCCCTACAATGGCATACATCCATATGTTTCCTATCATTTTCACAAAAGTGCTTTCTTTTCAATCCATCATAATCCCTAAACTACCCAATGACAGTCTCATTTAGCTTTTTGAAAGGCTACAAGTGCAAATCCTATCAAGACCCCTAATATGTGATGAAGAAATTTAGAGGGATGTTCTTTCCACTTGTTCTCCATTTTTATCTTGATTACATTTTAGATTTTTAAACATACTTAGTATGGCTACATTCCTTTACAAAATCATAATTAGAGCATGCATCTAACACATATAGATACCAAAATAAATTAGAAAATATATACATCATCATCATGGATAAAATCCTACATACAAATGATCATGAATCCATTCAAACAAAGTCAACATCACTATATAAGATCAAAAACATCATCATATATAAATTGTCTCATCAAAGTCTCACAAACATATATCAAATAGGCTTCTATGAGCCTGTCAATATAAATCAACAACATCATCATATATAAAATGTCTCACAACATACATCAAATGGGATTCTATGAGCCTGTCTATATAAAATCAAAAACACCATCATATATAAAATATCTCATAAGTATCTCATACATGTAAAAGGACTTCCATGAGCCTACAATGTCACATCGTAAACTCCACACCTCTAAGAAAGGTACTATCACTGCTCCTCCTCTTGGAGAAAGAGTGCCACCTATTGTATCACCTCCATCTCCACCCACACCATCACCACCTCCACCTCTCGGCGGTCGCTGAGGTATATTACCTACTCTCGTCACACTATCCCAAGGTCTCATTACTACCATGGCACCTCCCTTTCTGCATACATGATCAGCTTAAAGAGTGGCATCTGGATAGTCCCTGATGATCATGTTCACGTAATAATCTCACTCTGCTCTCATAGCCTCAAAATGAGTAGCACAAGCCATCCCACATGCTTTGAGGATCCCACTCTCTCGATGAGACATGGAAGACAACTCTGCACTGGATACTAAAGACCCGAGTAATCCCCAAGGCCTTCCTCAATGTATCCTCTCGGCTCTTGTACATGTCTCTATCAGGAAAGAAAAGTACAAGCTAGGATTACAAAGCTGTCACACTCTGCCATTAGGCCATCACGCTCGGATATGAGCACATCCTGAATACCAACAAGGTCATCTCACTCATGTCGAGCAATATCTCTCTCATTAGTCACCATTGCCACCATCAAGCTAGAGCTACACCATCAGCCCCCTCAGCTCTTTCCTCCTCTCCCTCAGGCTTCTTCTCTCCTCCCTCTGCATGAGCATGCACACGAAGAACTACCTATGCAGCCCTCTCTCTTGCCGCCCAGTCTGTCATCACCAATCCGGCACTATGATAATTCTTCACCGGGAACTCCTCGTGCTATGATTATTTACTAATGCACAGCCTTTAGTTTGGTGGATGTAATCTGGAAACAAAACAACAACATAACACAAAAATACCATCGACTATGATAAGACGGAATGATGACAAATCTGAAATATCAAAGTAAATTATAATATTAACATGAAATTGTTACAATCTCACCCATGAGGTACTTCAACAAGACTATGGGAGAAACTTTACAATTACACCTCTCGATGGCTTCTTCAACACACCTTTAACTGATGGCTTCCTTTGCACACTTCCTACAATATTTCTCACTACTTCTTTCTATGCTAAATGAGGGGGGTGGCCTCTCTATTTATAGAACTTCCAGGCTTATCCATCCTATCTCTAAGATAGGATAAGAAATCCACTCTGACGAATCATATTCCATACCTTAACTCTTATCTGTACATGTAAGCTTATCTCTTAAGATAAGATAAACCTTATCATTTTACATGGGTTCCACATTTTTAGACTTTTACAAATAAAATACACAAAATATTTATGACCTCACTCCTTGTCCTTATTACCAATATAATATTTCTAATTCCTAATCATGTAGACCCTACTTCTCTAATTACCCAAACTTTGACATTTTAACATTACTGGACCACTTACGACAAATATTTACTTTTTACAACATTCATATTGTACTTTGACTGTTACCGTACTCCACATTATTGGCGACACCGTACTGACGGCGCCGTTATCTTCTATCAAACGCTACTACTAATTATACTTAACAACGTCCTATTCCTAATACATACATTAATGAAATAGAAATTATGGAAGAAAAATTTAGTGTCGACATCTTCCCCCTTCCTAGCTTCTACTCCGTCCTCGGAGTAGACTATTACAGTGCTTGGAAAATCTTCAATTTGTCATGGTTGACCCATGTCGTAATGGGAGTGCCATCCATTCCTCCAATCAGTACGTAAAATTTTCATGCACAACTTGCTATTTTGTAGGGCCCCATCCATTTTGGAAGAAATTTTCTCTGTCTTCTTTTTTGTATCTGGAATCATATACTAGAGACCAAGTCATTCACATGAAATGGAGACCATCGGATCTTTTGATCAAAGTATTCCTTCTGCTTCATTTTCTTCTTATGGCTTGTATCCTTTGCTATTTCCCTCATTTCCTCTAGCAAATGAAGATGTACCAACCTTTCTTTTACTGAATCACTTTCATCCATCCTTTCATTTTTCATAACTCTCACAGTGGGAATATCAAACTCAATAGGAAGAATTGGATCAATGCCATAGGCCAACTGAAATGGAGAGTATCCTGTTGCTGACTTTGATGTTGCCCTATATGCCCACAATGTTGCATGAATCCTTTTATCCCATTTATGTACCTGCAAGGCTGCATCTTTTGCTAGAATTTGACACAACACAAAATTTGTTCGTTCCACCTGTCCATTTGTGCTTGGCTTGTATGTTGTTGCCTTCCTGTGCTTAATAGAAAACTTATTGACTAGGGCTTCTACCACCTCATTAATGAAGTGGCTTCCTTGATCTGTTACAATTTCTAATGGACAACCAAATCTGGTGACAATGCGTTCATATATGAACCTTGCCACTTCATCCATGGAAGCTGTTTTCAATGGCCTAGCTTCAACCCACTTGGTTAAATAATCTGTGGCAACTACAATATACTTATTTTGGCGTGATGTAGTTAGAAGTGGACCTACAATGTCTATTCCCCACTTTTCAAAGGGACCAAGTGGAAGAATAGGACATAATGGAGTTGATGAAGTCTTACGGTTACCATGTGTTTGAAAAATATCACATGTCTTACAATAATTATAACAATCTTTAAAAAGAGTGGGCCAGTGATAACCTGCATCCAAGATCCTTCTTGCTGTAAGTTGTCCAGAGAAGTGCCCTCCACATGTACCATTGTGGAATTCTTCTAGCAGCTCCTTTCCTTGATCACGTCCAATCGCCCTCTTGTCTTGTCCATCGTGTCCTATTCGAAATAATGCTCCATGCGGAATAGAATATGGACGATCGGCTTGAGTAATCTTTCTCTTAGTCTTTGCATTGGCACCATCAGAAACTTGAATTCATTCGGATAATTCCAAATATCTATGTATTCACTAGGGATTGTGTCGAGGATAACAATGCTTTGCATAAGGAAATCATCATCATCACAAGATGATCCTAAACCATCATAGGCTCGAGAGAGTGCATCTGCATTGACATGCTTCTTTCCTGGCCTATCTATAATATCAAATTCAAATTCTTGTAGCAAAATTATCCATCTTGCTATCCTCCTTGATGGGTTAGGCTTATTGACAATATATTTTAGAGCTTGATGATCTGTTACAACTATAAATTTCTGCCCTAGCAAGTAATTTCTAAACTTCTTTACAGCAAAAATGATAGCTAGAGCCTCTTTTTCAGTTACAGTATAATTTACCTCAGCACTGCTCATTTGTCTGCTCCCAAAGTAAATTGGATGTTCATTCCCTTTTTCATCATTTTGGCTCAAAGTACTTCCTAGTGCTACATCCCAGAGGCATCGTGTACACAATAAATGGCTTGCTCCAATATGGATTCTTCAAAATAGGTGAAGACACGGGGCTTCTTTCGGTTGTCCAAAAGCTTCATGCGCCTTATTTCTGGTTCATAAGTAACATCCTTCTTGGCCTCAAGTTAGTGGTCATGCAATCTTTGAGAAATTCTTGATGAACCTTCTATAGTAACCCACATGGCCTAAAAATGATCTCAACTTGCTTCTATTCATAGGAAATGGTAAATCTTTGATTTTTGAAACTTTACTGGGATCGTGCCAATACCATCTCTGGATACTGACATGCCCTAAAAAACGCTTTTAGAACATCCAAAGACACACTTTGTAGGGTTTAGTGAGGCTTGTGCTTCATCTAACCTTTGAAATGCTTTGTCTCCATTTGGTGCAGTGGTCCAACTTGCTCCCATAGATGCAAAAATCATCCAGAAATACTCGATGAAGGTCCCATGTAGGTTTTGAACACCCTACTCATCAAATATTTGGAATGTTGCTTTGGGCATTACACAACCCAAAGGCATAACTCTATAAGCAAACGTTCCCCAAGGAGTGGTGAGCGCGGTCTTGGTGATCTTTCTCTGCTATACGAACTTGGTTGTAGCTGCTTATATCCATCGGCAGAAACTATAGCACTCTGGCCACTACTTCGTCTAAGATCTGATCTGAAAATGGAAGAGGGTAATGATCCTTCTTTGTTGCCTTATTGAGCTTCCTGTAATCAACACAAATGCGTAGCTTCCCATTATTTTTTATTGAGATCACAATGGGAGAAACCCATTCTAAATTCTCCACAGCAAATATGAATCCTGCATCAAGCAACTTATCTATTTCTTCTTTTACAGTCTTGGAAAAATTAGGATTCATTCTATATGGCATTTGCTTTATGGGCTTAGCACCATCTACCAGCTCAATACAATGTTCTACCCAACTTACTTGACGGAGTTCCTTGTAATCAAAAGTGAATAGGTGTATGTACCTTTGAAAGAGCTGGAGGTAGGATTCCTTCTCACTCTCCATCACAGCATCACCAATCTTTATTTGTTGGAGACGATCATCAACTTCTTCTTCAGATAATTTTATGGGGTCATGAGTTGGTGTGGTGGAAGGATATCCATGACTAAAACATCCACCTCGCTTTCTTCATCTTCGGTGTTCACTTCACCGGTACTAGAGTAATCGAGAGGATGTCCAATCATCGGTTTCATCACTTGAATCCACATGTTACGCTTTTTATGATGTCGAGGGATCACGTTTATCTTCACCCTCTCTCTACCACGTCCAAGTGTCATGAAACCTTCATTCCAGTAGTTTCTTGCATGAACTCTCCTTAGCCATGGTCTTCCCAGCAGCATTGGGTATGCAACAGTACCATTTTTCATCACCTGAAAGTCTACCACACATACAACACCCATAACAGATATTGCCACATTTGAAACTACACCTTCTGGTTTAGTTTTTCCCTTATTTAATGACCTTAACATAAGTGTTGAAGGGCGATCAATTTTTAAACCCAACATATTCATTACAGACTCAGTCAATTCATTAACTCAAAGCACCTCCATCAACTAAGACATCATGAATTGAAATACCATTACATAATACCTCGGCTTGTGGAGCATAGGGATCTGCCTCGCCTCCCAAAACAGGGAACCTCAACCTCCTTTCTTCGTCGAGCATTGAGTCCACTTCGCAGCTCCCGCCTCTTCTCAGAAGACATAGCCAAGAGTTGACCATATGTAATATTTGCAGCCTTTTGGACAGATCTTCCAAGATGGAGTATGGTCCTTGCCTGTGAAATCAAAAAATCCTGCACACCCAACTTTCTTCTCCTATGTTTCTTACTAGTTTCTCCTTTCATCTTCTTAGGATCATTTCCATCTTGATTATCTTTTTCTTTCTTTCTTTTTGTTACAAACACATCTACTTCATTATTTCTGCTCTTATCTACTACATCAAAAGAATTCACAGGTGCTTTTCCTTTATCATTATCTTTTGTACCAGATGTAGAAGCTCTATCTGGACAATTATACTTATAATGACCCTTTTATAACAACCATAACAAACAACTTGAAATATTTCTTTTGGACCTCTATCTCCTCCCCGAGAACTAAATTATTTTCCTTGAAGAAGATTAATAGTTAACTGACCCATCTTTTTGAGCAGATCTTCATACTCAATAGATGTACTAGGAGAAATATTTGTGCTCACCGGGAGTGGTTGTGGATTATGGACCAAAGGTGCTGGTGTAGGCTCTACTTTAGCAACAATTTCTTTGGGCTCCTCTTCCATGCTTTCTTCTTGCCCAATCTCCTTTGCTTGTTCATATGGTAGCTGGGCGGTCATACTTCACTCGTTGTCTGATCTCTGGCTTCATCCCAAGAATGAAGTGCTTACAGAGGAGATTATCCACGCCATTCATCAACCCATCCGCTAATCCTTCCTTCCGGATCTGGGCATTGAGCTTCCTCCTTAGCTCTAGAACACGAGCATGATAATCCCTTATCTTCTCCTTCTCTCCTTGGGATAGCTTTGTGATCTCGATCATGAGATCTGCATATTTCTATTGTTCACCAAATTCTTCAAGAAAACTTTCAGTTAATAAATCCCATGAATTTTTCACATTATCACCTAGTGTTTCAAACCACCTAAGTGTTGAACCATCCAAAAAGGTAGGAAAAAATTCAGTCCATTGTTCCCTTCTTATGAGGCCATTACAAATACAAGATCATTTAAACTCTTGAATGAAAGAAGAAGCATCTTCATTAGATTGAGCTGAAAAAATAGGAATCTTTCCCATTTTCAAAAGTAACCACCGTGAAATACCAACCCACAAGTACAATCAACAAGACTTATGTGCACAAATAATTGGAATCACTATACTAGAAAGTGACTTTACACCTTTCTATAGTAAAATAGAAATGACCACGGTAAACTATGGTAAAACTTGACTTACTCGGTAAAAACTGACTTTACTGTGGTAAACACTATTCATGGTAAAAAGTGAAATTACTACGGTAAATACTATTCACGGTAAAAAGTGAAGTTATTTAGGTAAATATTATTCACGGTAAAAAGTGACTTTTTATCACAGTAAATACTATTCCCAAAAGAATGACTTTACCAGTGGTGACTACTATGACTTTACCATGGTAACTACTATGCGACATAAAAACAAGGTTACCCTCCAATTGATTTTTGACTAAGTGGGAATATCTCTCCGGAAAATCCACCAACGAGGAATGGTCTCAAAACGGAACCAAAAATGTCATCACCAATCCGGCACTATGATAATTCTTCACCGGGAACTCCTCGTCTTTATGATTATTTACTAATGCATAGCCTTTATTTTGGTGGATGTAATCCATGAGGTTCTTCAACAAGACTATGGGAGAAACTTTACAATTACACCTCTCGATGGCTTCTTCAACACACCTTTAACTGATGGCTTCCTTTGCACACTTCCTACAATATTTCTCACTACTTCTTTCTATGCTAAATGAGGGGGAGCCTCTCTATTTATAGAACTTCCAGGATTATCCATCCTATCTCTAAGATAGGATAAGAAATCCACTCTGACGAATCATATTCCATACCTTAACTCTTATCTGTACATGTAAGCTTATCTCTTAAGATAAGATAAACCTTATCATTTTACATGGGTTCCACATTTTTAGACTTTTTACAAATAAAATACACAAAATATTTATGACCTCACTCCTTGTCCTTATTACCAATATAATATTTCTAATTCCTAATCATGTAGACCCTACTTCTCTAATTACCCAAACTTTGACATTTTAACATTCTTGGGACCACTTACAACAAATATTTACTTTTTACAACATTCCTATTGTACTTTGACTGTTACCGTACTCCACATTATTGGCGACACCATACTGACGGCGCCGTTATCTTCTATCAAACGCTACTACTAATTATACTTAACAACATCCTATTCCTAATACATACATTAATGAAATAGAAATTATGGAGGAAAATTTTAGTGTCAGCAGTCCTCTCAAAGGATCTCAAAGAATGAGCCCACCATGCACCAAAATATGCACTAACCCCCACATAATCAAGGGGAAAAAAATCACCATCTTCATTGAGAATAGCCCCACATGGTCAGCCATAGTAAAAGCTCTACTACAAGGGCTGCATGGTCTCGTATCTCCCTCCTCCCGCCTCAGTAAGCGGCCGGATCCTCGAGTATATACTAGATCAAGACAAACTACCGCATGATCCAAATAAACCTCATTGGATCATCCTCCTTGGTTCTCTTACCCCTGCACCCACACATCCTATTGTAAACTCTACAAATCCTATGGGAACTCAGGCCAATCAAGGAATCCAACATATATACCGCTTAGATAACATCTCCAATCTGCAATCCTTATATCAATTATCAATAATAGGTAGACCCCTTGGCCTTCCTGGCCCTCCCAAGATTGGAACTCCATCTCATAAAACCTGGGTTCCTTGTTTCAATGGTACCTGACAACCCCAGGGGCAAATAATAGCAATATGCTCATGGGCCAGACACTATAACAAGAAACCAACATCAATGCCATATCTCTTATAGGTTGTCCAAGATGACAACTCTTTGTACGTTTGAGCAAGTAAAGTGGGGGACCAATCAAATAAAATATGATGCTACATCATCTTTGCAACCACCCCTTTCATTATCCATGGGAACCTCCCCCTCCTGAATCTGGTAAGGAAAAAAAAGAAATACCCATCATCATTATGGTCATCTAAGGACAACCATCTCTCCCATAATCATACCAATCCTAATAGTCAAATGATTCTCGATGCATACCACACACCCCAAGAGTCATCCCCATACAATCTTTACATGGTATCATTCCTCTCTATATCTAAAATTCAATAAATGGGTTGTCCCCTAACTGGAAACCTCGTGATCTAATGAACATCCTCTAAAGTAATGTGCAACCAAAAAGTGTTGGTGGAAGGATTCCACCTCTCAAGTAGAGCAAGAATAAGACTGCGACATCTATGAATCCTCCTGTAATACCTCATCCCCCCAAAACCCACTACCTCTAAGTGCTCCCAATCATCATTAGCCAAATCCTCCCTGACCTCATCTAACATTGAGGGGATGCGGTCTCTGATAGTGAGCTTTACATCCACCTGTAAAGCACAAACACACAAAAAAGCATTAATATCATCATGGTGATACAATCAATGAAGAAAAATCATTACATAAGCCAAAATAGTTAGCAAAATAATAAAAAGGACAAAATTTTAACAAAACACTTGAATCGCCAGTGATTCACATGAATCATCGGTGATCTAAATCAATCGCTGCGATTCACACATGAATCGTCGGCGATTTTCATCAATCTCTAGTGATTCATTGAATCGCCGACGATTCCTGCCAAATGCTCAAACTGCCTCAAAACACATCCAAATTATCAAAAAAATTAACAAAAGAATTACAACAAAACTAAACAAACTTGAAGCTTGGAATTTACCTCTACCTATACGGGCTTCCTCTTCTCCTCGCATAGAGCCATCTCTCTCAATCAAATCACTCAAAACACTGCTCAGACAAGATTTTTCACAACAGTTCTAAAATGTAATAATAATAATAATAAATGAAAATGATGGGTTATATAACTTGTTTTCCATGCAAGGCAATCGCCGACGATTGCCTCAATCGCCAGTGATTGACCTTAATCGCTAGCGATTACCTGTATGAGATCCTCATCCACATTTGCCTACAAAAACATACCATTTTTCAATTTTTGCACAAATGTGCCATGTTTTCAAAGGAATTTAGCCTTCAAAACTCTTAAACAAACTGACACATTCAAAATTTGGGAATTACCATTCATCTATGGGAGATGAGCCCTTTGGCCCCCATCACTTGGTTCTTCCCTACACTACCTAGTAAGAATCATACGTCTGCAAGTTGAGCCCTTTGGCCACCCTTTTCACAAAATTGATTCCCTAGATTTAACTATTACACCCTCTATGATTAGGAAATCCCTTTTGAAATGAAAACACTGCTGGTGCTTGTTGTATTGCGCTACAATGAATTCACCCATGATGACACAACTATTCCAAATTATTTTTGTCTAGAAATTTGTCAAAAAATCGCTAGACAAAAAGGGGGAAAAATGTAGACACCAAAAATCTACACCCCCCCTCAAGCTCAAACACACTCATGACCAAAGGCAACATATTTATGACATCCCACTATCTCACCCCTTTTTTTAACTAATTAATTTGTTTACGACCCATCATATCTAAAATAATTATTCAATTAAAATAATTAAATTACTATTATCCCCTCACACCTCACTCTCACACCTCGTTGAGTTAACTTGGACACCTCACTAACCACCCAAACCACTTCTAAAACCACTTCCTAAAAGCACTAACCCATTCCCTAACTAACTAGCTTTTAGCTAGTCAGTATCATCCAAAAGTGAGTCCCCTCATCCTAACAAACTTAGTTCATGATTTTTTAACCATCCCTCATCCTCATCACTTCAAAATTCATCGTTTTGAGACAAAAATGGAAGGAAATCATTTTATTTTCTAACCAAACTTGATTTCCACGAAATTGCCAACAATTTGCCCGATCACCGAGATCTATAAATTCTGATTTGCAAACCTCATTTGAGGGACAATTTTTGAAGCTTAGCGAGGTCTATTTCGTCACAATCTCAATACATCAAGCATCTAGCCACTCCATCACGACATTACCCAATTTCACGTTGCTCCTTTAACACCAAGTTCATCATCGATTGATCATTTTCATCCTCCAGCCACCTTCCTCTACTCTTCCATCCACCAACACACTCTGCAAGGTAAATCATTCATTTTGATTTATTTTAGGCACTAGAAATAGGTGTATTCTTACTTGTATATCATTGATATGATTGATAGCCTTCTGTTTTGCCAAAATAATGTTTGATTCATTAGTTTAGACTCTGTTTTTTTTTTTAAATTCTCAGTTTTCATAGTAATCATTTGGTAATTCCTCCAATTGCCAATGATTCCTCTTAATCACCAATGATTGATGTATTTTTTAATGATTTTTCATCATTTTTAGCTAAAAAATTAACTAAAATGCATTGTTTCTTGTTATCTATTAATCCTCTGTCTAGCATGATGACTTCATATGGCTTTAGGAGGATCTAACTTTCCCACAATTGACTCTTTTCCTGTTATTTGTCATCCATTGTATTGGGAGCAATACAACTTGCTTCATGACCTCGAACTTTGTGTGATCCAAGAAGCTCCATTTGATCACTTGGAGGCCATTTTTTCTGCAACATAGCGCATTCGGGAAGCCATTGATGATTTTTGGGAGGTATATTATGAAGCACTAAGACTCCAAAAGGATCTTATTCAATATGAACGCTAGTACAAGACCGGTCTTAAACATCTGGAGGAGGATTACCATACTACCTCTGATTCCAATTTTGTCAACCACATCATCATCTCCAGTTCACGGTCCACATTCGCCCACCTATACGACACTCAGGAAGAAGATTCTGACTTCTTCGTTGAAGACTACATATCGGTTCCCGATCCACACTTGGAAGAGGAGGACACTTTGTTGGTTCCATATCCTCCACCAAATCTAAGAATCTATGTACATATCAAGAATCTAACTTGTGGCTATAAATCATGAATCCATGTTGATCATATATGTACTTAACTAAATAAGTGATAATCGCACTTTATTATATCACTTTTTTAAGCATGATCTTAAGTACTAATAAGAGTTTGAATATTTCTTAAGCTATAATATTATCTTAATGTGATTCATAGTTATGTTATAGGAATTGGTTTGCGGTAAAATAAGCCTTCTAGTCCATTGTCTTAAAATGGTGGGCAAAAACAAAACATAATCAACATGCACGGGTATTCCAAACCCCGCTTTGCCGAGGTCAAGCTCAGTCATTACCTCTTGAATCCATCAAGACAACCAAGGTAAAAAACCATGCTAGACGAGGAAGTTTTTATTTTTTGATATTTATTGATTATTTTAGCAAGAAAATATGGATTTTTTGTTTTGAAGAATAAGTCATAAGTATTTGGTATTTTTAGAGAGGTAATGCCATGGTAGAGAAATAGAGCTTCCTTTATCAAAGTTTTAAGATCATATTCTAAAGGGGGTATATTTCAAATGGATTTTTAAATCTTTCCAAATATCATGGAATAAAGAAGTAGTTTATAACCGGTACACACCATAACGTAATAATGTAACAGAGAAAAAACATGATGATCATGAAAATTGATAGAATTAATTTGAAGGCTAAGCATTTACCAAATGATTGTTGGGTTGAAGCGATAGATTTTGCAGACTTTGTACATATTGAATGCATGCTCAACAAAGAGTGTTAAAGATAGATTTCTAAAGGAAGTATGGAGTACAAAATAGTGTATCTCATTTGAGTTTCTTTTGTGGTGTGGCATATACACATGGGCGAAAGAAAGAAGGAAAAGTTAGATGACATAGGTGAGAAGTTTATTTTTGTAATAGTGAACAATAAAAAACATACACGCTATTAAATCCCATTACCAAACAAGTAGTTATAAGCAGATATGTTCAATTTATTGACAAAGAAGCATGGGATGACAACATCGACAATGAGCTAGTTGAAAGTGGTGTACAAGGTGGTTAAGTAAACCCACCATATCCATCTTCAAGATATCACCTTAGTTCATACTTTAATGAATTTTATTGAAGGAGAAGCATCGAGACATGTAGTCAATTCTCTTGGAAATGATGATTTAAATCCTACATTAGCAACAATGAAATCTCATCTCAGAGATAGTGCAAGGAAAACAAGAAGCCTCAAGGAGATTTATGATCACTCTCAAGGTGAGGAAAATTATGATTTTGCATTATTTTCTCACGATCATGTTTATTTTGAAGAGAAAGTAAAGGATGGAAATTATAAACACAATGGCATGACAGTGAAATTGATTCAATTGAAAGAAATGATACATGGAATTTAGTGAATCTTCAAGAAGGAAAAGAGGTAATTGGTGTGAAATGGGTATATAAGACCAATTATAATGCATAAGGAAATGTTGAAAAGTACAAAACAACGTTAGTTACAAAGGGCTTTACACAACAACCTAGAGTTTATTAGAATGAGACATTTTCCCAGTAGTGAGGCTTGATATAGTCGAATAGTGCTAACAATAGTATTTTATGTTAATTTCACAAGGTACTTGCTCTTGGATTTTCCCACTCGCTGATTTTGAATTTCCTGTGACCTTTGGTGCTTTCTCGGATGTCGGACCCCTCTAGTCCATACCTAGAGTCCTCTCATGTTGACCTTGGTGGCTTGTCACCTAGGCCCCTCAACGAGGCATGGAAAAAATAAGTGGGTGGGTCCTCTCCGCCCCTCGACGAGAGAATTTGTCTCTTGTCCTTCTTGATGGGACATTTTCTCTAAAAATTCCTTCTCACATCACTGCCTTGACTGCTGCATCTCAAAATTTGTCTCTGGTTGTGGCAAACCGATGGGACTAGACCCCCTCTCTGAGGACATTAAAAAGTGGGTGCACATGAAATGGACCCCCTGTGGTTCCATGGATATTGTTTTCATGCCAAATGGCTTCATCCTCTTCTCATTCAGCTTTAAAGAGGAATTTTTGTGAGATATTCTTGGTGGTCCATGGTTTTTTGGTAAGTGGGGTTTCTACATTTAAAAATGGACTCCTGGCTTTAATCCACTAACTGAAACCATGACACATGCTCCAATATGGGTGTGTCTTCCAGGCCTTCCTTGGAGTTTTGGGATTCAACAGTCATTGAAGGTATTTCTCTTTCCATGGGCTCTCTCATTGCCATTGATCAGGCCACTAAGGCCAAAACTAGATTTATTCACACTCGATTTTGTGTTAATGTTGATGTTAGTGGTCCACTCCCAAAATCTATAGATCTTCTCTCTAATTTTGGAATTTGGACATAGCCCATTGAATATGAATATGTCCCACAAGCATGCTCAATCTACAAAAGCATTGGCCATAGAGCCCCTGCTTTCCCTTCTAAGCCACAAGCTAAACCGAAAATCCCAAATTACCCCTAAGAAGAAAGGGAAATATATACCTAAAGTTCTCCCGAGGTGGCTCCAGAGATTCATACCTCTAACCCATTAGATCTTCTAGAAGAAGTATAAATCATTCTTTAGGGACCCATTGTTTCCAACTAGGCTTCCGAGCTTCCTTCTTCTACTATTGGGATACCCTTTGTTACCACCTGGGCTTCCCCACTTCCTACTTCTACTTTTGAAGTAGCTGCAAATATTATCCAAGATTCTCTACTTCCTAACTCTTCTCGCTGATGTTATCCCCTTTCATATTTCATCCCCTCTTTGATTTTGACCCCTTCTTTTGTTTCTCCCTATGTCAAGTCCGATTCTCCCTTTCATGTTATTTCCTTCCTTCTGATTTGAATTTTGAGTCACTTATTTCCCCCTCTCCTTGACCTCCGATGATAGAAATAAAATTCGGGTAACCGAAGAAATAGAAATAAACTTGACATAGGTATGGAAAAAACTAGAGGGAGAATCCATGGCAATATTAAGCTTCAACAAGAATCAACTCTAAATGTGGCTCAAGGAACACAGAGTACCATCCCCATGGTTGTGGGGAACAAAACCAAATCTAAAAGATGAAGATAATCTCATGGAATATCGGGGTCTCAATTCTTTGCAAAAGAAAAGAGTCCTAAAGGATATTAGATTTAATCACTCTCCTGATATCATTATGCTCCAGGAAACGAAACTTAAAAATGAAGACAGTCTCCCAAAGCTTTGGCCGAATGCTTCTTTTATTGCTCAAAACTCGTCTGGAAACTCTGGAGGTTTGTGCACTCTTTGGAACCCTAAAGTTCTACATGGTGACTGCCTCATAAAAAATCCAAACTTCTTAGGCATGCTCTTCCAGGAAGTTGGCTCAGATACTTACTAGGATTGCTATCAACATTTATGCTCCAAATCTGGAATCACAAAGGGAACAACTATGGCAGGACATTGTGGAATTCAAAAGGAGTTGTATTCAATTTCCCTACCTAATCATGGGAGATTGCAATAGTACTCTTTACCCCTCGGAAAAATAAGGTGGTACCCTTATTAGCCTCACCATTATGGGTGCATTAGCTGAATTTATTAGACAGGGAGAACTTTTTGATATGGATATGCATGGAGCCTATTACAGTAATATCCTCATTTATGACTTAGAAAATAGGGAAAAAAATTAACATAATTTTACTATTCTAAATCCACATAATTTAGAACAAACATTCCTTGCTAATCCATCACATAAAAGTAACCATATGCAGTTGTAATGACTTGGTGTAAACCGATCTCTCATTTCATGAATCAGTGTTAAACTGATCTCTCATGTTTAATCATGTTCATGTGTATACAAAGTATACTTTGGTTCCTTTACCCTTTAAGGTTTAATCAAGTGTTAATTTCTAATAAGCGTATCTAAGTATCTGTTATTGATACTCATATGAAATCATACAACCTTAGACTAGGTGACATAAGATAACATAACCAATAGTTTTTGATACTTTGGCCAAAGTTTTTAAACATGTTTACCATGTTTACATTCCTAGATGACATACTCGTCGAAAGGAATATGTCTTTCACCCCACTCAAAAATGTTATCTAGATTATAATTCTTTGACTTTTGTCAACCAATTCCGGGTCAATGTTTCACACTAAGTAGGGACAACATACATAAGCTAATGTGGCAATATACTTGTGGTGACTAAGGATAAGTAGACATACTTGAATCGAATTACGTCGATTCGGGTGTGTTTATTCACCCTAGGTCAACATAAGTTGATGACTACACTTGGCTATTTTCCTATCTTAGTTTAGAGTACAATAGTGAACTAAAATTCCACTTTATTACAATTGATTTAGAGGATCTAAGTGGGATATTGGGGCATAATGGTTGTTTCATAGTATCCACCTATTGACCTTCCTCATTAAGTGGGTATTGTGTAACAACAACTATATTGCAAAAAAAAACGCACTCAGTTCCCTTAACAAAACTGACACACTTAATGAATTCATTAGTTTCATTAATTTTCATATTGTTAATTAGTTAAATAAACATTGTGCATCGTACCTAGGAAGTCAACTAAGTTTGTATGATAAATCCTTTTTAAAAGGGAATCAGTAATGCACCCTTACACTAATTGAAGGTATGCAAATCAATTACTGCATTCATGTTTATGAACTCATTATTAATTAACCATTCATTCATTTATCCTTATAATTTAATCTGAATTAAGTAAGAAGAACATCATTTAGTCTCCTTCATTAAGTTCATCTAATAGTACAAATCATATTGTATAACTTAATAGGTTGATTTAATGATTACCTTATCATTTAATTCCCTTCCTTATCATATTCCTATTATCTTCTCTCTTTACCATATATTGGTTCATACTTTAAGCAAATCTTATATCAATTCACTTTATAGATAAAATTATCGATCATAGGTTAGGGTTCTTAAACTATGTCCCTATTAACTACATAAGAAAGTTCCTTTTTCTTCTACTTTGGAACATATTATTTTATCTATAAATTCAACCATCATTATTTAGTTAATTTTAGATAAGGAATGAAATATAACATGTAATACCTTTATTACATTATAGTCACAACCTATTAAGGTAAACTATATCAGAATTATAACTTAAATTTTTACCATTATGAATTTTAGTATAATGGACTTAGTTAAATAGTTCTCTCCTAATCCACTCATAACCCAAGTTATCTATTAATTCATATGTACTTTTGACGTAGATTTACATAACATATTAGCGTGAATATATTAGATATATATTTAACTTTCAAATTTACAACATGTAATAAATTAATATGACAAACATAGAATTAAATTTATTCCATAACTATAAGTATTACATAAATATTTCAATCATTAAAGGATATCATTTTTCAAAAATTCCAAAATACAATGGCTCTAGGCCATCATGGTTCATGACAGAATCATTTCAAAACTTGAAACACTTCCAAGTATCCAAATTAATGGAACATCATCAAGAAAACAAATGCAAATTTCGTAAGTTTTTCTTCTTTCACCTTTTACGAAGTCCATTTTTAAAATTGTTAGCATATGTCAGTTCACGAGAACTAAGCATGATAAGTACTAAACCGTTATAAAAAAATGTTGATATCTCACAAATTTCATAAAATGAACTTCAATTATTAATGAAATTGTTCTAAGTTTCAAAACACTAACAAATTCTTACAAAGCATGCCAAAAATGCCACAATGTCAAGTTAGGAAAAGAAGTCATATGTACCATTTATGAACCTTTTCTCTAAACTGACAAAAGTTTAATAATCATTCAAGTAAAGGCCATTGACTCTAGAAGTCAAAACAGTATCATGTGTATTTCGATTATCAATCAATAATACTTCCACTAACAGATTACTTCACACTTCTTAATAATAATAATGAAGGCTAAGTAATTGACAATTAGGTCATTACTTAACATCCAAATTAATTGATATACTAAAAGAAACTTTTCCAACATAAACGGAAAACTACAAGTCACAAAACCGCGCCTTGTATCAAATCAACATTACAATGTATCTTATCACAATAGTCAAGTACTCTCCATTTCTCACATATTAACCAATTTATCTTCTTAGAGACTACTGCATAATACTATTCACTCAAAGGAAAATATTGTAAACCGAATGCGGTGAATAATGGTAAAACTAAGGAATAAGAAACTTTGCCATGAATGATAACCGATTGAACACAAAACAAGACCAAATGAGGACATATACTCAATGTAAAAAATAGAGAATATCCTTAAAATTATTCTCTAAGAATTTAACATTCAATTCGACCATAATATCACGATGATCTTGATACATATGAAAAAGAGATTAATATTTATCAAGAAAATAAGTCTATAACAAATGACCTCTACTAGAGGAAAACAAATAAATCATTTCAGTCCTTTAGTTACGAATAGAATACAACTTCTACCTATAATATCAAGGATTTGAAACCATCTACCCAAATTAATCTTTGCTTTGAGATTAATACAATCAGGGCTCAATAATAATATCAAGAGAATATAGACCTAGAAATAAGACAACAACTCAATACCAATTGTCTAAAAAATGGTGAGAATAAACAACCAAGAATAGAACAACACATAATACAAGGATCTCAGGTTCTTTCCTAAAAAGAATAATCAATATTTACACCATTGCTAACAGGGTTAACTCAAAACAAGAATCAAGGAATAATAGTCATAAAAGCGGTATCGGGATTCAAATCCCATTAAACCAATTTATCCTCTAATTAAGGGATTCTAATTAAACAAAAACTATGCACACCCAACAAGGGTTTTAATCAATTCTTGATTCCTAAAAGCTCATAATCGAGTTTCACAAAAAATAATGGTCAAAAATACTTGATATAGGAACATGCAACCATTCCCTTAAATACTCACAAACAATCTTTTATGTTTCGTTAGCTTAATAAGCAACAATACACCAACTCTTTTTTATACAGGTATCAATTCCATATTCGGTATCTTCTAAATGAACTCCAAAAAGAACATGCAACCATTTTAATACAACAAAAGCAAGGATACAAAAAATATCTTATGCAAAACCATTTACAGATCTATATTACTTCTAAAAAGAAATACTCAAACAACATTATTCAAAAATTAACATCGATGTATATAACTACATAGTCATTTAAATCTACTAAGCCATCAAGAAAAAAAAACATTATTCAATAGAAATAACAACTAGTAACAAGACAGGTCATAAGTTAAGAAAAAATATTATTCACTAGAAATAACAACCGGTATAAGATAGTCATAAGAACATTACCAAAATGGTCATAGAACCAAAATATTGCAAACATACTCATATTAAAATGAATGAACTAGAGAAACAAATTAAAAACTGACCATAAAAATCCATCCTAGAACATTTCAATAACTCAGAGAGTTCTTTTCATGAAAGTGGTTAAATAGAGAAAAGTGGTGTAATGAGTTAGATCCTATCATGCCTGGTAGTTCTCTTGAACTCCTCCACAAAACTTCCAGGACTTCTCTAGAAAATTTTTGTAGTAGATCCCATGAAAACTTCGTAACATAACCAACCTGAACCCTTTCATCTCTTCTTCCTTCATGTTTATAGCCTCCTCATTAAATTTCCTCCATTATTTCTGCCATGCAATGGAAAATTTAAGAATGCAATGAATCGAACTAATAGTTCGAAAAATGGAGAAACAACATGCAAATCCATTGAGCTTAAAAAAACAAAATGAATCAGTAAAACCAACCTTTCCCTTTTCTACGGTTTCATCTCAGAGTTTCCCAAGGTGGTTTTCCACTCATGGATTGAAAATAATAAATGCTAAGATGATTTGATAGTCCACCAAGAATCCCACCAACATCCCATTCAAATTAAGTGATAACTATCGATTAAAATAAACATTGTCAAATCCTCGGTGATGAATTTTAGTGGGAATGCCAAAATAGATAGAATCACTTTGCCAAAGGTGGCCAAGCGAAAATTTATTAACAATTAACTTCTCCAAGTACTCCTTTGAAATGGTGCCACCGCCCTTCTTTAACCCAGTCCATATCCTCAATGCCAACCTTAGTTGTCCTTAGGTTAGGTTCATAGTTAGGTTTAGGTCCCTTTCAAAAATAACCTTATCTTAGGCTAAGGATGTAAATGAATTCCTTTAGGTAGTTTAGGAATTAGGATCCCCTTTCCAAAATACATCTAATCTTAGCTTAGGATAATATGCATCTAGCATAGCTAGGTTTTCAAATAGAATAATTATCACCTTAGTGTAGTTTCAGTTAGGTCCTTTACTAACATATCTTAGCTTAAAGTATTTAACATGAACATTACCAACATAAGCTAACATCTCAAAGTAATCATATCTCACTAAAAGAGTGCATTCACTGGATGCTACCAGGTGCTCCAATGGTATCACTTCATTCGAGCTTGGATGAGATGATGTTTTTGTAATGAGATGAAGTCAATTAGACAAACAAAATTATTGTTACAACATAATGATCGAAGGCATGCCTTGGATCACTAAAATTGATCCAAGGTATGATTAGCCCTTAAATAGAAGAAGTAAACCATGGTTCATGTTAAATAATGTAAATTAAGTAACTTACCAAAGCATAGTCCATAGGATTGTATTTACCTTAAATCACTTGGTGACACAAATTATACCTCAAAACTCAAAGCATAATGAGCATATGAATAAAATCAAACATTAGTATAATATTGATACGATGACTTTAGAAAAATTAGAAGTTAAATTATTTAATCATCAACAAACGTGATCAACCACCAAGAGAGTAAACCGTCTTAGAACAAAATTCATATATCAAAATTTGCAAATTTTAATTAAAGAAGAAGGTTAAGATATCAATCACAACAGAGCATTACATACCTCAACCATACAAATCATCATCTTCTTGGTGATTAAATTAGTCCACATACATATTAAGAACATAGGCGTAATATAAATTATTCATCCATTAAAATTCTTAAGCGAGATATCATATTTGAAGAAATTTCAAGATTCTTAAAACTTATTTCAGCATCAAATTATTGTTCCTGTTCTTACAAAATAAAGTACTTACCCAAAATGGAAAAAAATTAATGATAGTTTTCAATCAAAGTTCAAAAATATCGAAAGATCGGTATTAATTACGTTTAAAAAGATGAGGAAAAGCAGTTTTCATGTCCTTAAGATTTTCCCAAGTTACACTTTCTTCACTAAACTGGTCCCACTTTGAACCTTGTATTGACTTATTTCACAATTTTGCAAGTGCAACTTGTGAGTTTCCAACACCCTTATGGGTTCAACCATGATTATTCCTGGGTCTTGGACCTACAAGGAATTCTAATTTAATACATGTGACAAATCTGAAACGTATTTCTTAAGAAAATAAATATGAAAAATATCATGCATTCGTGACAATGATGTGGAGGTAATGTTAGCGATAATCTATAGGGCTAATGACTTCTACAATCTCGAAAGGTCCCACAAAATGAGGTGATAACTTAGTTATTTTGCCAAAAGTAATCGAGCTCTTTTTAGGCTCGACACGTAAAAATACTTTTCACTAAGTTCAAATTTCCTATTGACCCCTTTTAGGTCTACATAGCTTTTTTGCCTATCGTGTAGCTTCCTTTAATCATTCACGAATTAATTTTAGTTGTTGTTCGTGTCCAGTACCCATCTATCTTCAATGTTATCCCAACTAACATGGGTTGTGCACTTTCTTCCATATAATTCTTGAACGGTGCCATCTTAAGAGAGGAATGATAAGTATTATTGTATAGAAATTCAACTAATGGAAGGTATTCTTCCCATTTGTACTATTGATCCATACAAGTACATTCACAATATATCTTCCATTAGCTGATTTATTTTTTTGTTTTCCCATTTGTTTCCTGGATGATATATGGAGCTAAAATTTAGCTTTGTTCTAAAGTTGCATTTAATGTTTGCCAAAAATGTGAAGTCATTCTTGGGTCTCTATAAAAATAATCAATTCAGGTACACCATGCAATCTGAAAATTTCATGAACAAATCTCTTTTCAAAACAAGTGAATCATCCTTGATTACCATCAATAAAATGTGCTACCTTTGTTAATTTGTCAACCACAACTAAAATAACATCATGTTTATTTTTAGACATAGGCAGCCCTTGAATGAAATCTATACTTATTATTTTCCATTTATACTTTGTGGTATCTTTATGAGGGTACAATAAACTAGTTGGATGCATATGTTCATCTTTAACACATTGACATTCTAGGCGTGAGAAACAAAATCTATTATGTCCTTTTCATTCTCTTCCAAAAATATTGTTGTTTTACATCAATGAGCATTTTTATCACACTCGGATAACTTTGAGTAAGGAGAGTTCTGAAATTTTTTCATTAAATTCTTCCTTAACTCATTTTTTGAGGGTACATACACTCATTTTTCGTATCTTAAGATTCCTTCATTATGAAAGCTAAAAGCTTTGTGTCTTGCATCATTAGGATCTACTGATAAGTGTTGTTTTTACTTGCTGAAAGTATGAATCAAAAATCATTATTTTCTTTGCTTCATCTTTAAACGAGTTCTCAAAGTTACTGAGTGCATAAATATGTTTCCTACGACTTAGTGCATCTGCCACTCTATTTTATTTACCTTTAATGTAACTTATGTCAAAATCATACTGAGATAAAAAATCTAACCATCTTTTTTACATTCATATTTGGCTATGTGAAAATATATTTCAACCCAAGGTGGTCAATTTTTATCTCAAATGGTCTACCTAAGAGATAATGTCTCCATACTTAAGTGCATGAACTATGGTAACAAGATCTATGTCATGGGGAGCATAATTCAACTCGTGTAATTTGATTTTTCTTCTTTCATAAGCTATAACATGATCATTTTGAAGTAATATACCCCCTAATCCTTCTCTGAAGCATCTATAACTAATGTAAAGCTTCATTTGGATCCGTAATAGTCAAAATAGGTGTTGTAGTTAGTTGTTCCTTTAGATTTTTAAATGTTGCTTCACATTTATCACTCCACACAAACTTTTTATCTTTCTTTTCTGCAATGAAATAATTGGGCAGTGACTTTTTAAAAGCCCTTAAAAAAATTTCGATAATATCAGCAAGCCCCATGAAGCTTCTAACTTCATGAATGTTCTTAGGTGCTAACCATTCAATTATGGCTGCAATATTTGATGGATCAACTAATATTCCATCTTTTCTTATAACATGTCCTAAATAATGCACTTCTATTTCATAAAAGGAACATTTTGACAATTTACCATATAGTTTTCTCTTTCTTAAAATATCAAGTACAATCCTTAAATGTTCATTGTGTTCTTCTATGATTTTAGAATAGATAAGAATATCATCCAGGAATACAAGAAATTTTTTTGTCCAAGTATTCTTGAAAGATATTATTCATCAAATTCATGAAATTTATAGGTGCATTTGTCAAACCAAAAGGTAAAACAATGAATTCATAGTGTCCATAACTTGTTAAAAGTTGTTTTATGAATATCCTCATCTTTAATTCTTAATTGATGGTATCCAAATCGTAGATCTATCTTTGAATAAACTGATGCACCACACATCTGATCAAATAGATCATCAATCCTAGGAAGAGGATATCTATTTTTGATTGTTTCTTTGTTTAGCATTCGGTAATCAATACAAAGTCTAAGTGTTCCATATTTCTTTTAACAAACATCACTAGTGCTCCCTAAGGCAAGACACTCGGTCTAACCAAACCCTTAGACAAAATTTCTTATAACTATGCCTTAAGTTCCACTAACTTAGTTGTAGTCATATGGTAAGGTGCCTTGGAAATAGGATTCGTCCCAGGTTTGATCTCTATAGTGAATTCAAATTCTCATTTCCAAGGAAGACCAGGTAGTTCTTACGAAACACATCACTTTGTACTCTCGTAACAACATGTATTTTTCCATAAAATCACTACTTTCTTACGCCATTTCGATATTTTAACTACATGTATAATGTGTAACCCTTATTCTTGGCCTTTTTAAGTTGCATAGTTGATAATTTCTGGTTGAAGTCTTTCTTTTTACTCCTTGGATGATTTGTTGTTTCGTAGATCATCAAGGCATTTAATGTGTTTTTCAAAACAATCAACTTTTGCTTTATGTTCAAAGCAAGCCAATTTACACCAATTATGACATCATAAGACTCTAAAGGAGCAACATACATGTCTACTTTTGTAGTAAAACTTGGTAACTCTAAGGCTGCGCTAAAAATACATTTACTAATAGTGTGGATATCATTATTCCCATGATGAACAATCCATGATTTTTCCATTATTCCAGCTTTCTTTTTTAATTTAGCAGCTAATTTATTAGAAATGAAACATTTTGTAGCACCAATATCAAAAATTATGGTTACAGGTATACCAAATAGTTTACCTGACACCTCTATTGGTGTAGCTTACTTTTTAGCTATTGCGGCATGTATCTTGTCTTACCAAATTCTTTGTCATTTTCCTTTACTTGATTTGCGTAATGATCCTTTCCACAATTATAACAACCCCTACAGGTCTTCTTTTTGGTTCAAACTTATTTTTAGCCTTGAAATTATTGTTTTGGCCTCCATAAGTTTTCATCCATTGTTGTTATTCCTTACAAAATTATTTATGTTATTTGCAACAGGTTTATTTGTTGTTGTTTTCTTACTATTATCAGCCACAAACCTGTTTTTAGTGCCAAATGTTTTCCATGCCACCTTCTTGGGTGTAAGTGATGAAGAAGAGTTGGAGATTTTCTTTCTATTTTCTTCTTTATGCACAAAAATTGCCTTCAATTTATGTTCTTGCCTTATGGATTTTTCTACAACTCCTTCCATGGTGGTTGGGTTGTGTACATCTACCTCTCCACCAATGATAGGATTTAGCCCCATAATGAACTTATGTATCCTGAAATTTTCATTAGTTTGGTACTATGGTACATACTTGAGAAGTTTGGTAAACTTCTCCCAATATTCAGTTATGGTAAGTTTTCCTTGAACTAAGTTTTGAAACTTTGACATATTTTGATCATAATAGAGTTGTGGCAACCAGTATTGCTGAAATAGCCCTTAAATTGATCCCAAGTAATGCTAGCCTCATCAACATTCAATTCAACCTTACGGTTGTCCCACTATGATGATGCTTCATGGGAAAGCTAATAAGCTCCCCATACACCAAAGTTTTCCATGTCACAGATTCTAAGCACAAAATCATCGATAAAATCAAGTTGTTGTCCTCAAGGGTAACCTCTTGTCATCTGAATTGGATATTTCTAATGAACTTGTTTCTTTTTATTCTAACCTTCTACTAGAATAGGCTCCTCCTAATGAGAATGACATGCTCAAGATGCTACAACACATTCCTAATATCTCCATGGCGAAAATGAATGAAAAACTAACGAAGCCTTTCTCTATGGAGGAAATTCATAAAGTTGTCTTCACAATGAAAGGAGATAAAGCTCCTAGTCCTCATGGTTTCCTACTGCCTTTTTTCAAATCTATTGGGAAATCGTCAAGCTAGATCTCTTTAGTGTAGTGAATGTGTAGACACCAAAAATTTACATCCCCCAAGACCAAACATACTCATGACCAAAGATGACACATTTACGACATCTCATTGTATTTTCCCCCATGACCAATTTCAATTAATACATTTACACCCATCATATTCCTAAAGTCCAAAATTATTATTTAACTATTTAATATATATATATATAATAGGTATTATCTCCTCACACCTCATCAAGTTCACTATGATACCTCTTTAGCGACATAACCAACTTCCCAAAAAGCACTAACCTATTCCCTAAACTAACTATTCATCTAACTAAACAAATAGGCCAAAAAGCTAACTTTCCCTCATCCAAATAAGTTATTTCATGCTTTTTTAACTATCCCCATCTTCACAACTTTGAAATCCATCCTTTTGAACTCAAAATAGAAGGGAATCATTCAGTTTTCTAACCAAACTAGATTTCCCCAAAATCGGTGGCAATTTTTCGATCACCGATGATCTATAAATACTTGTTTGCAAACCTCATTTCGAACATGAATACACAAGTTTTGCGGTACACTTTATCACATTTTTCAACTCATCAGGAATTTAAGCATTCTATACCAACACAACCCAACATCACATTGTTCAAGTAACATTAGATTCATCATCACATTGCTCACCAACCACCTACTTCCATTCGTTTATCACACCGACATCCACCAAGGTAAATCTTTCATTTTGTTCATTTTAGGAATTGTAATCAAGTATGTTTCTACTTATAGCTCTTTTATATATTTCGATACTCTACTTTTGTTAAAACTAATAGCCTAACCATTGAATTTTTCTCTATTTAGAAACATTTTCATATTTCATAATGTAATCGGCAATTACCCCAATCGCCAACGATTATCCTAAATCGTTGGCAATTCTGCAGATTTTATACTTTTTCATCATTTTCTCGATAAATCTAACCAAAATGCAAAGATTTTTCTTGTTATATCTTGATATTTTTTCTAGTATGATGTATTCGGATGGCATTAGGAGGATCTAACTTTCCTACAATGATTCTTTTCTCATGGTCCACCATCAGTTGTCTTGGGAATAATATAGCTTATTCCATGATCTCGAACTCTGTGCATCTAGGCGCTCCTTTCGATGTCCTGGAGGCTATTTTTGTCATGACACAATGTATCTGGGAAGCCACCAATGCTTTTTGGGATATGTATGAGGAATCTTTAAGACTATAGGAAGACCTCATTCAATACGAATGCCAATATGAGACTAGCCTTGAGCACTTAGAGAAGGATTATCATACCGCTTCAGAGTTTGATGCCAACAATCATCTCAACATATCCATCTCAGACTCTACCTTCGTCCACCAATACGAGACCCAGGAAGAAGATTCAAACTTATTTGTTGAAGATTATGTCTTTGTTCCTGACTCTAATCTCACTAAAGAAGAGGAGGGAACCACTAACTCTGTAGACTCTCTAGTTTTTGAAAATATTATATGAACCAGGAATCGATTTATGGATTTAAGTCATGATTTGTATCAGCCATATATGTATCTAGCTTAAATAAGTGATAATCACACTCTTATTATACCACTCTGTAGCACAATCATATGTACTAAATAAAGCTTAAAATGTTTTCTAATCAATAGACATTATATTGATGTGATTTGCAGCCTTGTTTACAGGAGATTGTTCACAGGAAATAGCTCTTATCCATTATTTTTAAAATGGTGTGCAAAACAAAACATAATCAACAAGCTGCGGGTATCCCGAAATCCCATCATCTTTGAGGTCGAGCTCGGTTATTACCTCTTGAATTCATCAAGATAACCAAGGTAAAAAACATGCTAGACATTACGGCATGCGGTGGGACCACCTAATCCCTTGTAAATTTTTCATTTCATCATTATTTTAACCATTGTTTTCTCTTACCGATGCCAATCTCGGTGATTAGCTCATTCACTTTCGATTCCATTGAATCACTAATGATTTCTCTATGTTAGTTTCCTAACATTCAATCATCAATTGCAATATTTTTCTTCCTTGTTTTCTGTTGTTTTTAAAAATATTGTAGGTCCTTTTTCTCTAGAAACTATGTTTTCACGTTGTGCTTAAGAAAACACTTTAGAATTTGCTAAAAAAATTCAAAATAAAATAGGAGTGATCTCACGGTGACTCTGAGCACTTTTCCTCTTTCATTTATGCTTTTCATGTTTGCTTGTTTGTCCTCATCAAAATCAAAATTTTATTTTTGGGTTTTAAAATGAACCATTTCATACTCCTTGATAATATAGTCTAATTTGGAAACAAATTTGTTGCATTCACTTATTTTTCCCCACACACAACCAAATCAATTCAAATAAAAAAATCATTCAAAAAATCTCACCCGGTGAAAATGATTGGGATTTCATCATCGATAGGCAAAAGCGACTCGGTGTTACGGCCAAGTATAATCTCCTATTTCTTGGTTTATTTTATCTCAACACTTGACTCCTTATCAAAATGGGATTTTGTGAAGTGAGGGGGTAGGCCCCATGTACATGCTCATACCGATAACAATACGAGTTAGGACTCACTTACCTTCGGGTATATCAAGGAAACCTCCCTTACACATACCTAAAACCAACCTTAAACAACCACTTCCTAGGACCATTATTAACCATTTTACACATTTCACCTTTTTGTTTTAACTAAGCAAGATAAATATATAAGAACACTTTGATTGCTCTTGCTTGTTGTTTGTTAATCAACCCATTTATTCATTAATCACTTGTTATTTGTATCGTGTGTGTGTTTATTTATTATGGTTCTCACCAGACAACAAGCATGTAACCAACCTTCTGAAAACATGTCTATCTCATCGTTTGCATTTCAACAACAAGCTCCATCATTTCCCAGAACATTTTCCTCACCATGCGACCACAAGCATTGCTTTACCATACAAACGCATCTAACCATTTTTCGATGGACAAACTTGGAATGAATTAGGAGCTGGTTATAACAATGAGACATGACAACAATATTTTCACCCTCTGCAAAGAACATCACATAAAAATTCTATGTACACCCGAGTCGAGTATTCATCTTCTCCTACAACAATTGAGCTCCCATTATACTGATGGAGGTGATCCCATTTTTGAGGAGATGTTAGACTCAAACCATGTTGCTCTCAATGCCTATCTTCCACCCGAAACGTCTAAATGTAACCGTTCACATCGCGATTTGTTGCTCATGCCTACAACCCTCACCTTCCATTGCACAACTTATTGATCAAAATCAGGACCCTTTTGTTCAATAGTTATATCCTTATACTTCAAATCAACTTGAAATATCAAACAACAACCAAACTCAAACTACCATAAAATCCACCAATCCTTTTGAAACATTGAATGAGCAACCTCTTACTAGTCAACTCGAAGTATCCAACGTCTCCTCAGAACTCGTCTTTGATCTTCACATGATCTCATCACAAGATGTATCCACTCAACAACTCATATCTTCACCAAGTCCTTCTACAGGTTCCACACCTCCCTAAATAGTACCATTTCTTGCACGACAACTCCTTGAACCTCCTCACGAGATACCCACATCCCCTTGAGTTTCATTGCCTCTTCCACAATTATACCTTCCCAACAGGTTACTACCCCCATTCAAAATATTACCATGTCTATTCCCACAATACCAATGATTAATACTAGTTTCATTACTAGTACACATCCTATTTCATAATATGTACCCAAACCCTCACATCTATTGATGTTTGTACCACAATATCTACTTTTACAAAACATTCCATAGCGAGTGTCCCACAACAAGGACCATCCTTTGCTACTTCTTCCATACCATTCCAATAGATACCTACGTATTCACACCCTCTCATGAAAACATCAAAACCGTCCACAATACCAGTACATTCAAACCATGTAGTCTTCTACTTTACAACATGGTTTCTCTACTCAACAAAACATCCCATCAAAAACATCTTTTCTCGGGAAAATATCCCACAAAAATATTTTGCATCAACCACATGTATATCAACAACATATCCCTCAAAAAAACATTCCGTAGTACTACACCCCACAATAGAACATCCCACAACAAAATAACCCCTACCAACATAATCTCTCCTATCAGCAAACATCCCTCAGCAGAATGCTTCTTACCAAAAACAAAATTCCGCGAAAAATATCAATCATACCCGCACTAGTCTTCATATCAACCTAGCTCATCCTTGAACCTACAAGCATAGGTGGACCATCTCCGTGTTCTCTTAAGCCGTATATCTAGTTTAGAAGTTTCATCATCCTCATCCAAAAATGCATTCTCATACGAACAAATTTGTAACGAGCCCATTCACCCTTTTTTACCATATAAGTTGTATCCCCCACCTTTGGGAACTTCCTAAGTTTATTAAATTTTATAGCAAAGAAGACCCCCAACAACATATTCGTGCTTTTCACCATGCGTGCTACTTGATATCCCATGATCAAGACTTAATGTTGAGAACATTTCCCATGTCCCTCACCGGTCTTGCTTTAGACTGGTATAATAGCATTCCACAACACTCTTTATTTTCTTCACCCAACTCGCACAACTCTTCTTAGAACATTTCTCCATAAACAAAGCTCGTAAAATCACCATTAACGATCTATATGCCATTAGAAAATTTAGTGATGAATCATTAGCTGATTGCGTCGCCCATTGACAGTGTCACTAATTAATTATCCTTCACATTGCCACCAATATAATTGATTGAAATTCTCTATCGTGTGTGTGCAAAACATATTTCATCCACCCTAAAAATTCAATCATTCCACACTTTCGACGAGACTTTTACCATGTCACAAATTTGGAAGTACACGCTCTAGAGGATGGTAGGGTGAAACTTCACCCCAAGAAACCAAAAATGGAGTTCCCATCTAAGCCAACTTCCAACCCTGATAAATCCAAAACCACAACAAAATCCATCGTAGTCAAATCTACTCCTAAGGAAAATCCTGTCATCAAATGTACTCATCTACAATGTATCTACACACCCATAACGAAACCTATAGTGCGATCTTAAAAAAATTACTTACTTCGAGCGCTATAACACTTCTACCCACTCGCCTATTGACCTACCAATGTCAAAATATATTTGGTACCATGATAACGATTATTATAAGTTCCATAGGGTCAATGGAAATGATATAGAAATATGTCACACATTACTGCAATGTCCTTCGAGGATCTATTTGATAAAGGTGACCTACACTTAGACAATCCAAATGTTCCTCCTAACCGGAACCTTGACATATTTAAACAACCCTTCCCGAATCATCCTTCATCTTATGAAACACATGTGTAAAGCAAAAACGTCATTACACACCATCAACACGATAACAAAATTGACCCTACTCCTCGGTCCTCTTCATCACATAATGAGGCAAAAAATCGACAAAATCAATATCATAAATTAATAAGCGAGAAATGGTCATTATAGAGTCTCCTCTTGCCAAAATCAACATCCGAATACTCTTACACCCTTTCCATCCAGGTGACCCAACACCTATAGAACCAATAGAAGAACTTAAAGAACTCACAATTATTGAACCGCCATTTCTTGCTAAACCCATTTCCATGCTTGTGTCAAATACCATCTCTAAATCCACACCCACATATACTAACATGATCACACCTACACTTATATCTAAATCCATAAACATAACATTGATGCCACTTGAAACATTCCTATCCCAACCTTCTCCACCTAAATCACCTAAGGATCAAGTACATCCTCAATTTACAAAAATGAATAATCCAAATCATGTCGACCATATCAATCTAATTATCCAACCCCCTTCCTTCATTAGCATCAACTTTAAAATATACGCTTAGAATGTCCAAGACTTCAAAACACCTAGCAAATAGGGCACTATTCAAGTCTTTAAAATTAATTTTTATGATCAAACATATAAACTTCTGAGGTCCTCCCTCGTTTGGATTCCCTTTCATTTGGGGGGCATGCATTCATTTGGAAATCCCCCTGCTATATCGAAATTGAGACCCGTGATATCTCTTAGGAAAAATACCATATAAAACCCTAATAAAAATCCATTATGTGATCCTCCCTCTCTTATACCTATTGATCATCTGATTATCACGGGAGAAAAAGCCATCCATCACATTCCCACATTAAGTCCTTGCTCTACATCAACAAAACAAATACCCATACAAAATTTGCATCCTCTAGCTCCTATAACGGAAACCTCTGCGATCAATAAATAAGAAACCTCTCGTTAAAAAGTTTGTTTATCCACGGCCTCCTAAAATCCTCTCATCTTTAACATTGGTTTTGGACCTAAAGGACGTTACGCCACCATCCTAGATGATCTCCTTCATAGATCCATTATCACGTTACCACCTCCCAAACTATCAGATTATCATGGGTGGAAGCCTATCTGGTATGATTTCAATACCTCTTGCGAGTACCATAGAACTTGAGGTCATTCTATAGAAGATTGCAAAGTTTTTCACCAAATAATTTATAAGATTGGTAGTTCACCTTTCCTTCCCTCCCAATCAAATACAACATCAGTATCAACATCGACATTATCTGACGAGCCCATCATGGAAACATTAATAAGACGGTGAGACGTCATCCATGTCACCACTCGTGCACAAGATTATGATAAAACATCATCTGAACCATAGAAAGACGAAACTACCATTACTATATCCCCACCTTTTGAATCGTCGATCCTACCTAAGAAGCCTAGGATCTCTATCTCTTTAGCTCTTGAAGGGACCAAAAAACATCAACACCAAAAGCCAAGATTTTTGTATCATCAGCCACACCACCACCCACGACAATACAAAAATTCATCATAAAATAGTTACACCAAGCCCTAGTCTGCATGTCACTCTATGAGCTAGTCCAAACATCGCCTAGTCACAAACAAGCTATGATAGAAGATCTTCAATATATTACTATACCTAAAAATGACACAACATCATTCACAAACTTTGTAGGTGCCCTTAAAACGTCCACCTACATATCATTTGAGCGATCAAAATACCTTCTCTTAGACCTGAAGATCATGACTTACCACTTTTTATCATGGCTTAAATCAACGATATTTCTATCAAAAGGGTTATGATCGATAATGGTGTTGTCATTAACATTATATATTATCTTGCTTTTGAACAACTTAAACTCCCTAATACCGTTGTCACTCAAATGTCATTCTGCTGAAAGGAACGATAAGAAGATTGTTCCAATCCACGATCTTAGATGATAATAGCACACCACATTAGATTTGCAAAACAGAAAAGCTAAAATACCATATATGGAAATCCATCATAATCCATAATGCTCAATACATTACAATACAATGAGTTGAATTACTCAATAATAAAGATGTACATATAGGAGGAGGAAGTGCAACTACTACCGAAATTAGTGGTGAATAACTCCCACTAACTAATACTAGTAGTTAAGTTAACTCTAGAAGACTAGTAAGCTAACTCCACACAATCCCAGAGAAGCTAACCCAACACAACTAGTAAGCTAACTCCACACAACTAGTACATCTAAGCATGCTAACCAAACAAGTGTACGGCTAACACAAGTGTAAGAATTATCTTGATAAATAAATAAAAGGATAAATAATAATCTACACTAACACCTTCTCGTACTTTGAGCTTTTGGTGTCACGGAAATTCATACATGGTATCGAGCCGGATAGTTAAGCGCACCCAACCTGGAGTAATACTAGGATGGGTGACCTCCCGAGAGTTCCGGTGTCGTTGCCTCCTAATGCTCTTGGACTGATTGGGTGTATATGTGGTGGGCCCGAGCTCACATGGTTACATTTGGCTCCATCTTGCGGGGGTGTTGGCGTAGCAGTGCTAATACGATGAGATCCTCTCCACCACTAGTTATAGATGGTATCGAGTGATAGATGATGTAGACATCCATCTGTAAGTTTTTATTTGCAAGAAAGGGTTTATTATTTTCATGTATTCGGAAATTTTTAGTAATTTTCTGCATCATGAATTTTTATGTAAAATGGAGTGCGTCATTGGATTTAGAAGGTGCAAAACCTTGGAATTGATTGCAAAATCGACCATGTTTTAATACAATCAAATCCTCGATGCAAATCTATACCCTCTCGGTGCATTCTTTTATCCATTGGATATAAGTGTGTACCTTAGGATTAATTCTTTTATGCTCGGATATTTCTATTTTAGATGCGAGTCTTTTATTCACTTTGGATGTAGATCTATACCCTCTCGGTGCATTCTTTTATCCATTAGATATAAGCATGTACCTTATGGATGCATTCTTTTACCCTCTAGATAATTCTATTTTGAATGTAGTGTTTTATCCACTTTGACGAGATATTTTTACCCTCTCGGTGCATTTTTTTATCCATTGGATATAAACATATACCTTATGGATGCATTCTTTTACCCTCTGGATATTTTTGTTTTGGATGCAATTTTTTATCCACTTTGGGCGCTTGAATCATACCCTCTCGATGCATTCTTTTATCCATTGGATATAAGCGTGTACCTTCTAGATGCATTTTTACCCTTTGGATATTTCTGTTTTGGATGCAATCTTTTATCCACTTGACGCAAATTTGCGTCCTCTAGGTGCATTCTTTTATTTATTGGATATAGACGTGTATCCTCTGAATGCAATGATTTACCCTCTGGACATTTAGGTTTTGGGCACATAATTTTATCCTTTGGTCGCAAGCTTGTATCATGTGGATGCACTCCATTACCCTTTGGACATTTGGGTGTCATGTGTACCTTTTAAAAAAACATCAGCATTAAAATATTAATTTAATAGCAAAACCCTCTAAAGCTCATAACTTTTGATCCGTAGCTTAGATTAAGGCGATCTTTTTTGAAATTGTGTATTTTTTTGAGATCTACGCATTGGTGAAATTTTAATACACATATTTCAAATGTAAAAGGTACTTTTACTCATTGTAATATTTACATGCACTCAATTATAAAGTGTCAAATTTGGGAGGGTGTTGTAATCACTTGTGGACGCAATTTCAGTTGAGCCCGACATCCTAAACTTTTGGGTGTTGCATTCTTGTATCTATGGGTGTATACATTTATATCTCTCTTGTTTGTTGAGATATTTTGGATCTATATTTTTGACACTTTTTTTGGCATGTTTACTGTATTTCTTGTGGGGATATATTGGTGAATCCCAGTGTTAGTTTGTCAGTGTTCGAGTAGTTGATTTTGGCAACTCATACAGATCTGTGGTGTCACTCTACCCATTCAGTAGTATGGGAGGGTGTGGTGTTGATATTAATTCTTTGGGTTTCATGTCCTTGCCTTGTTACATGTTGATATTGCTTCTTTGAGTTTCTTGCCCTTGCATTATTACCTTGGCTTTTCTTGGATTATGACACTCCTATTTATTTGGATCTCGTGTCCTTGCCTTGTTGCCTTGGTTATTGTTATTGGATCATGACAAACCTATTTGTAACAATTAGTCTCGCTTCTTGAGATTTTGTGTCCTTGTCTTGTTACCTTGGCTTTTCTTGGATCGTGGCACTCCTATTTATTTGGATCTCATATCCTTGCCTTGTTGCCTTGGTTGTTCTTGGATTGTGGCACACCTATTTTTAACAGTTGATCAAATTATGTTTGGTATTTTTTTACACTTTCGACATCACTCCATTGACAGTCTCCTTACATGCAGCTATTCTGGTGAAGGTCGGTGTCGAGATGTTTTTGAGTTCTATGATCGAGGAGTGGATTCAGACCACGGTGCGTACCAAAATTCTTCAACATTGTATGAGTTTTTGGAGCTGAGCTTCTTAGGATATCTTGTAGCGGGATTTTTTCTCTGTACCTAATTATTACTTTGGTCTTGGGTACCTTGCGGTTGTCCAAGTTTCCTAGTTATTGTACGTGGGTACCTAATTAGGCCTTGTTGTCGGGATCTACCTTATTTTTCGGCCACCTAAGCTACTCTTACGAGAGGGTGTTAGGATATGTTATTAGGATGCCCTTGGATACACACAATGCGTTGTGTCCCTTCTACTCTTCATCACTATATCAAATATGAACATGAAGGTCAAAAATACATGGTCCCTGCCGATCCGAATCCATTCACTAATTGTTACATGATGTACTACCCAAATGACGTATTGGTACCTAAGTCATCAAACCAAAAATCCACTAGCACATCAATACCTTATTCTAAACTACCAAACGATTCCTTTGTTACTGAGACCATAAAATGCCACACTTTTGGGGAATATCATCTTCTCATGCTTAATTATATCCCATCACCAAAAATATATGGTCGCCCCAAAAAACAACCTATGTATGACCCTGATGTAGGAGATGTTATCTCCTATGGACCAACATACCCTAAAACAAATCTCAAATATGGAGGACTTGATAATCCACCATCTCACTCAACTAATTTACACCATGTGATACCATTTAAATCAAAATTTAAGTCCCTTGATAATCCTTAATTCACTCGTATGTATCTTTACCGTTGTGTGTGGAAGGGCTTTGGCCTCGGATGCTACGAACAAGGAACACATGACCAACCCATTTTACACACCATCAAGCCTCATGAAAAAAGTGGCTTACGTTATATAAAGTTTACCTCAGAAATAACTGAAGCCATTGAATATAAACAAGAAAATTGCACATCCATCCTTGAATCAAGATCATCACCAACAAATGACACTGTACCCATCCCACCTAATTTTTTTAATTAATACTATATCTCTAGGAACACTCACCTATCAATCAGATCACTCTACAAAACCATTAATACTCATTTTTTGAGAAATGATTAAGGAAGATTGACGTATCATAGATATTCTTCCATCTCAAGATGACTAGGATATCCTTTCTCACATGGGAGCTGAAGAACATTTTCTTCAGAAATCCTTACCATGCGATACACCAACCCTTCTAAATGAATCAACCATCGACATTAATTTAGGAACCGTATAGGATCCTTGCATAATCAAAGTTGGTCAAAGTCTCAGTGCACAAGAGTTGCATGATTTCACAAAATTTCTGATAAGGTATCACCAATCCTTCGCTTGGTTATATAGTGATATGCCCATGATCAACTCTAGTATCATCGTACATAACATAGTCACATATTTTGATGCCAAACCATTCAAACAAAAAATCCGCAAGATGCATCCTCGTATAACTCTGCTTGTTAAGGAAGAGTTGCAACACCTCCTAACTGTGAACTTCATCATACCTATTGATTATCCTTAATGGGTCTCCAATGTCTTTCTCGTCACCAAAACCTCGGGAAAAATTAGTATCTGCACAAACTTCAGGGAGCTCCATCTTGCCTATCCGAAAGATGATTTCCCTCTCCCAAACATAGACCAAATTGTCAATCTAACAACAGGCCATAAAATGCTCTCCCTTATGGATGGTTTTTCAAGTTATAATCAAATTATCATCACACCCAATGATCAACACAAAACATCCTTTATTACCCCTTGGGGAACCTTTTGCTACTGTGTCATGCCTTTTGGGCTTAAAAACATAGGGGCAACATATCAACGCGCTATGACATACGTCTTCCATGATCTTATCCATAACATTGTTGAGTATTACGTTGATGACCTCCTCGGAAAATTTAAATCTTAGAGAAACCATCTTGAGGTCCTAGATTCAATCTTCACTCGCCTAATTCAATTTTTCCTTCACCTTAATCACGCAAAGTGTGTTTTTGGTGTTCTCACTAGGAAAATTTTGGGATTTATCATGTATATTCAAGTAATCAAAGTCAATCCCGCTAAAGTTAGGGAAATTATCGAAATGCTTCCACCTTCTAATCTTAAACAACTGTATAGCATCCAAGGAAAATTGCAGGCCATTTGACGATTTATATCATAACTCTCTGATCACTACCAACTATTTCATCACTTGCTTCACAAAAATGTTGAGTTTTATTGGGACTCTGATTTCCAAAAAGCATTTGATCAAGTTAAACAGTATTTACCGTCATCACCTCTTCTCATTCCACCTCATGAAGGGATACCATTTTATCTATACTTATCCACTCTTGAACATGCTCTGGGAGCCATGATAGCTCACTGTGATAGTCAAGGACATGAGCAGGCCATTTATTATATTAGTCGCACACTTCACAAATATGTGACACGTTACACAGAAGATGAGAAATTGTGTTGTGCATTGTATTTTTCCACCTCTAAGCTACGACATACTTTTTTAATTACAAAACATACGTTGTTACCAGCTACAATACACTTAAATCCATGCATGCCAAGCCTTATCATAATGACTGCATAACTTGATGGCTCATGTTAATGAATGAGTTTGACTTAGAAATCAAACCACAAAATTTCATTAAGGGTTAGGCCATTTCTGATCAACTCGTTGAAGTACCTCTTCCAGATAATCAACCACCTCACGAATGCTTTCCAGATGAATCCATTAATAACATCATTGAGTCTAATGAATACAAAACCAAATTCGTCCCAATTAAAATGATCCTCTTCTTCGAAAGTGCTAAATTTCAAGGAGGAGGAGGAGCCAGTGTGGTCATTATACCACCTTGGAACATTCCCATCCCATTATCATTCAAACTCAATTTTGAGTGTACCAATAACATGGCAAAATATGAAGCCTTAATCATGGGTTTAACTACTAATATTCTCCTAGGTGTCCATGATCTAGAAATTTACGAAGATTCACAACTCATCATCAGTCAAGTCAAAGGATAATACCAATGTAAAAATGAGGTCCTTCAAAAGTTTAAGGTCGTTGTCAAATTCCTCCTTGGTGCATTTGACCATTACACCATTCAAGCTATTCCACGATCTTCTAATAGGTTCACAGACATTATGGCTTCCCTAGGATCTCTTGTGCCCTTCAAAATGGAGAAATCAAAAAATAAAACTAAGATGTCATTAGTAATTCAACATTTGGACCATCCTTCACATAAAAATGAACTACTTTCCATCCATAACATTGACACAAATCCATCAGATTTATGGTACACTCAAATATTTGATTATCTCACAAAATCTAAACTCCCCTAGATCTATCCCAAAGCAATCAATGATATTTTCTTCAACATGTTACTCGCTTCATCATCATAGGAGGTATTCTCCATAAACAAAGTTTTGATGGTGTATTATTATGATGTCTTAAAGCACATGAATCAAATAAAGCAATTGAAGAAATCCACAATGGTATTTGTGGTGGAAATTTCAGTGGCAACGCCATCGCTAAACGTATCATACGGTTAGGATATTACAGGCATATAATCACCAAAGACTGTTGTGCATACATAAAGAAATGTGTTAAATGTCAACTTCACTCTGACCTTATTCACATCCTTAGTCAAAAATTACAACCTTCTCAGGACTTGTGCTCTTTCTCTCAATGGGGGTTAGAACTCATTGGTGTAATTAATCAAAAATCATCTCAACAACATCACTCAATCATCACTTTAACTGAATACTTCACTAAATGGGTCGAAGCCATTCTGTTGACCTCAACAAAATATGGACCTATCATTCATTCCATATATCAAAACATTATATGTCGCTTTGGCATCCCTCACAAGCTCATTACAGATAATGACAAATCCTTCAAGAATAAGGAGGTTAAAAAAATTTGTGACACATTCAACATTAAGCTTAGCTTTTCATCACCATACTATCCTCAAGAAAATGGAGAAGCCAAGGCTTCTAACAAAACACTCAATAAAATCCTCATGAAAACAGTAAATGACGTTGACAGGAATTGGCATCTTCAAATCCCATTTGCTTTATGGGCTTATCAAACTAACATTTTCACACCTACCGGTACTACCCCTTATTCACTCGTTTATTGCATTGAAGCCATCGTACCCCTAGAAATTTAAATCCCATCACTCCATGTATCCTTAAAGGATTTCATCCCTGATGAAGAAAATCACGAAAATCATCTTCCACAACTTAAATTGTTGGATGAAAAATGTCTAACATCCCTTGAACATCACCAAGTTTATCTACAACACATCAGTAGAGCATATAACAAACATGTCAGGAACGTGACTTCAAAATTTGTGATCTCGTACTTAAGGAAAATCATAATGTGACTACATTAGAATGAAGTAAATGTGGAAAATTTTCCCCCAAATGGATTAGTCCATATGTTATTACTCACAAATATGGGCCAAGAGCATACTATCTCTCTTCTCTTGATGGGGAACCTAAAGTGGAACCCTTAAATGCATTGCACTTGTGGCCTTTCTAATGTTAAATGATTAATTATCATGAAGAAAATTTTCAATCAAATCTTACCATCAAAGCAATAAACCCTCACCTCATAAGCTCAGAATCATTCCATCACCCTTTTTCATCATTCTTACATGGGGCATATAGATGCAGGTTATAAAAGCACTTATCCCCTCCTTAGTAAGTGGTTTATTGGGGTCTTGCCCTCAGTGCAAACAAAATAAAAAATACATATATGGATTCTTCTTATCAAAAGTCAAAAGATAGACTGATCCCTCGAAGGAAAACTACCCAAACAACAAAAGTAGACTGATTCTTCAAAGGAAAACTACCATAAAATCACAAACCGATCCGTCAAAGGTCGGCCATCTAAGTCAAATATAAAATGTAAACCATACCATAGAAGGATGACTACTCATGTAAAAGGCTTCCCAATTTGATCAACCTCTAAAAGCAAGTCAAAATCAAAAGCATCAAAGAAAGCTTCCCGCATCGATCAACTTTCCCTATAAGAAAACTTCCTGCCTTGATCAAATTGCTTCAAAAATATTATTACAAAAGATGGGGAATTGATTTCCTATGAATTCGTGGAAAAAGGAGAACCCTTCTCCCCTATAAAATCTGACATCTATATTGTCCTTTTATTCTATTACCATTAACAAATATACTTTATCCATTATGATGTGAATAAACTTTCCATTGATAGTTTCATTTAACATTTTGGAAGGCTAAAAGTGTAAGTGACATCAAAACCCATTATATGTGCTAGAAACTTTTAGTGGGGTGATCTTTCCACCTTTACTTAACTTTATTTAGTCACGTTTTTTTACACATTAGTTGTTCACATTTTTATAAAAACTAATTAAAAATATATAAGATCATAATCAAAACATAAATATTTCTAGATACCACAAAAACATACATCCAAATATGTAGAGCATTTAGAACACACATCCAAAAACAAATACATCATCATCATCAACGCATAATCCATATAGCATCCAAGGGCTTCCATGAGCCTATCAATCTAAGTACAAAATTCATATATATCAAAGTAGCAAAACGTCACAAATGTCTCATATATATCAATAGGGCTTCTATGAGCCTATAATGATCAAACGATAAAATATACATCTCTTAAAAAGTACTATCACCAGCCCCTCCTCCTGGAGCATGGGTGTCACCTACCGTACCACCACCAACTCCTCCTACACTGTCACCACCTCCACCTCTCGGCGGTCACCAAGGTGGATGACCCACACTTGCTACACTGTCAATAGGCCTCATCGCTGCTCTAGCACCCCCTAACCCACTACATGATCAACATAAAGAGTAACGTTAAGGTAGTTCTTGATGATCATATCTACATAATAATCTCACTCCACCCACATGACCTCATAATGTGTTTCAGAAACCATGCCACGTGCCGAGGCTGCCCCTCTCTGTCGATCCATGGCTAACAACTTTGTGCCAGATATAGAAGGCTTGGTAATCCCCAAGGCCTTCCTCAAAGTCTCCCTCCACCTCTTGTACTTGTATATATCAATAGAGACAAGTACAAGTTGTGCCTAAAATTTATCACGCTCTATAATTAGACCTTCATGCTCAACAATAAGTGTGTCCCAAACCCCCACCAAGTCATCTCGCTCTCTCCAAGTGGCATCCCTCTCTACCTCCACCATGGCCTTCTCAGCCGTCACTAATGCTACTTCTACAACTACACCCTCATCTCCCTCAGTCCTCTCTTCCACCTCAGGATCCTGTGCACCTTCCTCTGCTTGAGCATGCACAAAAAAATTGTCTATGCAACCTTCTCTGCTACCTTGGTCTGCTCAAAATCCCTCAAAGAACTGGCCCACCATGCACAAAAATTTGGGGATACCCCCGCATCATCAAGATGAATCATCTCACCATCCTCATTAGGAACCATAACACCCATCTACTTAGCAATAGCTGCAGGTCCCATCATAATGGTCTGCGGGGTCTCCGTGTCTCCATCCTCCCGCCTATGCACAATGAGATCCTCGCGTATGTACTGAACTAGGCAAAACTACTGTCTGACCCAACTGAATCTCAGTAACTCATCCTCCATGGCTCTTTTACACTGAACCCATATATCCTTGTAAACCCTGTAAGTCATGGGGGAACTCAAGCCAATCATGAAATCTAACATACAGATGCCAAATCACGTCTCTAACCTGTAACCCTAAAATCAGATCTCGATAATGGGTAGACCCCTTAGCCTTCCTTGCCCTCCTAATACTAGCACTTCACCTCATGAAACCTGGGTTCCTCACATCAATAGCTCCACGAAGCAATGGTAATATGCTAGTGGACCCAACACTACAATGGAAAACCAACATCAATCCCATATCACTTGTGGGTTGTCCAAGCCCATAAATCTCTATATGTCTATGCGAGTAGAGTAGGTGTTCACTCAAAAATAGTGTGGTGCTCCATCATCTCTTCCACCACCCCCGTCATCATCCATGGAAATATGCCACCCCCTAAATTTGGAAGTGTAAAAAAAGAGATCCCCATCATCATCATGGTCATCTGTAGACAACCATACCTCCAAACATCATAAAAAACATGGTAATACAAGGCCCCAGACAAAAATATGATACCCAAAGCCTCCCCTCCATACATGATTTGCATGTTCTCAACTCTCTCTAACTGTGAAATATAATAAATGCGTTATCCCCTCACTAGCAACCTCATAATACGATGAACATCCTCCAAAGTAATGCTTATCTCTCCACTAGGTAACCAAAAAGTGTTAGTGGAAGGATTCCACCTCTCCAACAAAGCAAGAATAAGGCTACAACATCTATGAGTCTGTCTATAATACCTCATCCCACCAAAACCCATAGCCTCCAGATGCTCCCATTCATCATCAGTCAGGTCCTCTCTAACCTCATCTAACATAGAGGGGATGCGGTCTCTGATGGTCAACTTCACATCCACCTGCAAAGCATGAACACAAAAAATAAACATCATTATTATCATAATGATACAACAATAAAACAATAATCATAAAATCAATCCGCGAGCAAAAAAACTTATAAATAACACAAGAAAACACAAATCTTCTACTAAAACAATTAAATCACCGATGATTCACATGGATCACCAGTGATCCACTCAAATCACTAACGATTAGCATAAATTGCCAGCAATTCTTGCCAAAAGCTTAGACTCCCTAAAATTACGTCTAAATTTTCAAAAAAGCTCAAAATTCACAAAAATTAAACAAAATTGAGTTAAAAATTTACCTCTGTGTGCACAGGTTTCCTCTTCCTGCTTAGCGTCACCATCTCGCTCAATCAGTCACACAAATATTTGCTTCAGAGACAAGTTTTCTCACAATTTATTTAAAACACAATGACGATAAAACACGAATCAACGAGTTTTATAACCCCTTTTTCACGTAAGCCAATAGCTAGCGATTGGCTGAATCATCAGATATTGTCCTAGTTATGGACCTTCAATCACATTGCCTACAAAAAATACACCATTTTTGCTTCTTGCATAAGTGTGTCATGTTTTCAAAAGGATTTAGCCTTTAAAATATTCAAACAAACCAACACATTCAAAACTTGGGAAATTACAATTCATCTATGGGAAACAAGCCCTTTGGCGTCCATCACTTGGTTTTCCCCATTATCTGGTAAGAACTATATGTTTGTAGGCATCGTGTCCTTTGGCCACCCTGATAATTGGTTCCCCAACATTTCACTTGACACCCTCTCCAGTTGGGGCAATCCCTTTTGAGACAAAACACACTGGTGTTCATTGTAATGCGCTACAATAAACTCACCCATACCAACAAAAAATCTTCTTTATCATTTTTTTAGCAATTTGCTGAAAATTGTCAGACAAAAAGGGGCAAATGTAGACACCAAAAATTTACATCTCCCTAACCCAAACAGGTCTATGACCAAAAATGACACATTTACAACCCTTTGCTATATCACCCCTCTTAATGACCTTTAATAAGTATATTTACAATAAGACATATTTACAAGTCTAAAATCATTCCTAAAGTCTAAAATGATTATATATATATATATATATATATATATATATATATATATATATTATCCCCTCATACCTCACCCTTACATCATTAAGTTAACTACTACACCTCACAAACCACTTAACCACTTACTAAAATCACTTCTAAATAAAACACTAACCTATTCCCTAAACTAATTGGTTTTCTATCTAATAAAATATGCCAAAAAGCTAACTCCCACCCTCATCCAAACGAGTCATCTCATGATTTTTTAACCTCCCTCACATCAACAACTTCAAAATCCATCATTGTGAATCCAAAATGGAAGGAAATCAATCAATTTCCTAACCAAACTAGATTTCCCTGAAATCATCAGTGATTTACCTGATCGCCGACGATCTATAAATACTTGTTTGCAGACCTCATTTGGTAATACCAATCCACAATTTTTTATGGTATACTCTATCCCATTCTTAGCTCATCAGGCATCCAAACACTCTACACTAACATAATCCAATGTCACACTGCTTGAGGAACGTCAAATCCATTGTTAAAGTGCTCATTTTTGCCCTCTAACCACCTTCTTCCATTCATCTTTCATATCAACTCATCCTACAAGGTAAATCACTTATTTTGTTCATTTTAGATATTGTAACAGGTACTTTTTTTTGCTTTTAGATCATTTACATATTGCTAAAACTCTGTTTTTGTTAAAATTGATAGCTTAATCATTAATTTTAACTCTAATTAGAAAAATTGTTAAGTTTCACAATAATCGCTAGCGATTACCCCAATCGCCTATAATTTCTTTGAATCGCTAGCGATTCCTATTTTTAGGATTTTTTACTAATTTTTCTATTAAATCTAATCAAAATGAATACATTTTTCTCTCCATGATCTCAAACTCTATGCGATCCAGAAGCTCTTTTTGATCACCTAGAGGCTATTTTTTCCGTGACACAACATATCCGAGAATCCACCGATGCTTTTGGGATGCGTATGATGAAGCTCTATGAGTCCATGAAGACCTTGTTCAATATGAATGCCAATACAAGACCAACCTTGAGAACTTGGAGGAGGATTACCATACGCTTTAGATTTTGATGCCAATAGTCATCTCACCATATCAAGCTCGGACTCTACCTTCTCCCACCAATATGACACCCAAGAAGAAGATTCAAACTTCTTTGTTAAACATTATATCTTTGTTCTAACTCGATTTCACCGAGAAGAGGAGGGAACCACTAACTTTGTAGACTCTCTAGTATCGAAAATCTTTATACGGATCAGGAATTCAATTTATGGATTTAATTCATGATGTTTATCAACCATATATGTATCTAGCTTAAATAAATGATAATCACACTCTTATTATACCAATTTGTAACACAATCATAAGTAATAAATAAAGCTGAAATTTTTTCTAATCAATAAACATTATATTGATGTGATTTGCAGCCTTGTTTACGAGGATATTGTTCACGAAAAAAAACTCTTATCCATTGTTTTTAAAACGATGCGTAAAACAAAACATAATCAACATCCATGGGTATCTTAGAAACCCCGTCATACTAAGTTCTAGATTGGTTATTACCTCTTGAATCGATCGAGATAACCAATGTAAAAATCATGCTAGATAAAATGAATTCGAAATAGTAATTCCCTTCTAAAAGAATGGAATACTACTTTCATTGCTCTAGCCCCCAAATCTCTGGGATCTAAGTTTGTTGTCAACTTTCGACCCATAAGTCTTTACAATACTACCTATAAGATAATCAACAAAATGATGGCAGCTAGATTAAAACCTTTGATGAACTACCTAATCTCTGAACAACAAAATGGCTTCATCAGTGGTAGGCTTATACAGGGAGGTATTATTATGGTTCATGAAGCAATTCATTCAGCACAACATGTTAAGTCTACAGGTATGATTCTCAAATTGGATATGCAAAAATCCTTTGATAGAGTTAGCTAGAACTTTCTCTTACGAGTGTTCCATAGATTTGGATTTGATCACAAATGGTGCAACTGGATTTTAACTTTGTATCTCCTCACCTTGTTTCTCTATCCTCATAAATGGTATTCTAGTTGGCTTCTTTAGGAACAACATAAGAATTAGACAAGGAGACCAACTGTCACATTTTCTCTTCATGGTAATGGCGAACACATTAAGTAGCACTTTAGAAGCACCCAAATAGGTTGCTTTACTATTTATGGTATTAAGATCACCACTCACTCCCCGTTGTTACTCATAGCCAATTCACAGATGACACACTTCTCTTGAGTGCAACATCGGTGGTAGAGGCAAAAGCCCTTAAAGAAATTTTGGAATGTTATCAAGGGCCTCTCAGCAATTGATAAACTTCTCTAAAAGTGGCATAGCTTTTATAAACACCCCTCCAAGTTGACAAAGGAAGATTACTTGATATCTTTGGCTGCAACATCATGGATCTACCATCTTCTTATCTTGGTATACCTCTTTTCAAAGGAAAACAAATAAATAGCTTGTGGAATCCTATCATTGAGCACCAAAAGAAACTAGCAGGATGGAAAGGGGCCCTACTAAGCCAGGCAGGTAAACTCCAACTAGGTTAAAACTACACTCTAGAGTCTGCCCATTTATTTTATGTCACTTCTCAAAATGCCTTCTACAGTGGTCAATGTTATTGAACAAATTCAAAAAATATTCCTATGGTTGGGTTCGGAAGATAAGAAGATAATCCATTTAGTCTCTTGGAATGTTGTGTGCCAACCGACCAACTTGGGAGGTTTGGGGCTTAGGCGCATTACTGACATGAATGAAGTGTTGCTTGCTAAGATTGGTTGGGAAGTGGCTTCAGCAAACTCAACTACTTGGGTCCATCTCCTCTGATCCTAATTGCTAACAAACTCAGGTGCAGTTTCCTTCACTCCTCCCCCCACAAGGCTCTGCCATTTGGAATTCAGTGGTGAGTTCCCTCCCTCTTTTGTGTGTTGGCACTAAATGGCATTTGGGAAATGGCTGCCAAATTGAATTTTAGATGGATTGGTGGATTGGGGACAAACCTCTATGTTAAGACTCTTCCCCGGGATTCAATCAAAAGACCTCTCATTACTCGTTGTGGAAATTTTTTTTTTGGTTACTAGCAAATACTCAACTCAAAACCTTCTTGGCTTATTCCTGATTGGCTTGCATTAGTGATATCCAAAGTCAGTGTTTGATTTGTTTGAGGAATCTTCTATCCTCTCAGTACATTCCTTTTTCTTTACCTATTGATGAATGCATTTGGCCCCTTTCTTCTACTGGGAATTTCACTGTCAAAGTGGCTTATGCTTCTAAACCTCGCATTCCTTGTGGTCCTCCTCTTCACCACATTTGGCCATTGGAAGTTATACCCAAAACTGATTTTTTGCTTGGTTTTCCTTTAGGAATGCTTTCCTATCTGGTGAGAACCTTAAAAGGAGAGGCTTCTCTCTTCCTTCTAGATGTGTCCTCTGTTGTACTGCTCCAGTCCTCCTCTCACATTATTCTTCACTGTTTTTTCTCCCAAACCATATGGAACTAGCTCTTAAGCCATTTTGGAGTATCATGGATCTTTCCTGAGTCTCTGCATGCTACTTTTAACCAATGGTGCTCCCCTTTCACACATCAGATCCTTTCTCTTTCCTAGAAGCTAATCCTCCCTCATGGCCTATGGGGTATCTAGAAGGAAAGGAACATGTGTATATTCAAAGAGAAAAGTATGGACCCTACACAGGTTGCCAAAATAATTTCTATTCTCTTTAAAGAAAATCTTAACAACTATCTCTCGGAAGAACTATTAGCGAGAATGTTAACTTTTGTGGAAAAATAATTGGTGTCTACACTTATGATACAGATTACAGCCAAACCTTTTGTTGCTATGCATGTTGAAGTGTTTTAGATTCCTCCCCTCCTAGATGGCTCAAACTTAACACTGATGGTGCATCTAAAGGGAATCCGGAAAGTCTAGGGGAGGTGTTATTCTTCGTAACAATGATGGTGCCCCTCTAGCTGCTACTGACAACTAATCTAAGTGAAGGCACCAATCATCGGGTGGAGGCTATGGCTATTCTTAAAGGTCTAGAGCTTACTCTACAAATAGGGAGAGGACGTCTAATAATTGAAAGCGATTCGTTGAATATCATCAAAATCCTTAATTCGAAGACCCTAGACAATGGAATATCAGAACATCATAGCTGACATTCATATTCTTCAAGACAGATTCTAGGAAATCAAGTATCAACATGTTTATAGAGAAGGTAATAAGGTAGCTGACCGCCTTGCTAATTTGGGAGTCCTATAGGAAAATCAACAAACTTGGATTGGGAACTTCCCAAGTGAGCTTCTCCAAATTATCCACAATGATTTCTCTTTTAATCGTTAACCTTTTGTGGATTATGTTTGTTGTATCTGATGTCAGCAGGGATAGCAATCAGGAAACCTTCTTCTTTAACGACGGTTGCCATAATATTGTCATTATGTCGATGTGAAATTTGATTGATCTGGGCACGTGTGGCGAATTAAATATAACTCGTGTAGATCTTGGGGAAATATGTGATTTTATGCCTCGTAATCATATCTATTCAAGGTGTAATAATGAGGAGATCTCCTCACAAAACGCAAGCATGAATTATAAATTTGATGCCCCGAGTTCCATTTTTATATTCTCTATCTATTTCAACACCATGGGAGGTCAATTGAAGTGCATTGAGCCTATTTCTTGTGATGAATACCAGGAGGATGAAGAGGTGTGGGAAATTCTCAAGGAAAATGGAATTACCACCTTTCTGGAAAGAATTTTGGGTTACTCGCCAAAGTATTTATGCGGTGTGTTGGCTACTTGGTCAAGGGGCAAGGTGCAGGTGGGAAACACCTACTTCACAATTTTGACCAATGCAATCTCTGCGGTGACTGGTCTTCTAGCCTTGAGAGATGTTTACTTCAAGCACTTGCTCAAGGTGGAATTGCAGGATTTTATCAAGCCTGGTGAGAATCCTACTAAGTATCTTTTGGGTTATGCGAAAGAGTCTATGGACCCTCCATGGAATAGAGTTGCTGAGTTTATCATGCACTAGTTCAATATTGACGATCGCTAAGAAGATTAATCTCTCTTATTTTTTTTCAATCTCTGGAACATTCTATCAATCTTCTGCTAGGGAGGGTGAACACCTCATTATAAATCGAGTGTCTCCTTTATCTTCTCTTCTAATTTGCGGCCTCCCCCACTGAGCTTATCTAATTACCACCCAAATTAGGAAAGGGTCATCGTACTCCCACCGCCTCCCCACTTCCTTCTCCCACTTCCTGTTCTTCATCTAAAGAACCGTGCCATAGGAAAGTTCTCACTAATTCGACTGCAAGAGTTGCCATTGCGGGTTCCTCCTTTGAGGGTACGTCCCCTGCAAAATAGTGTTCCCCCACTCTTCCAACAACCATTTTTTGGTTCCCCTGTTGGTGGCACCTCACGGGACTTGGTTATTACGCATCACCTTCCTTATTTTGTATCCATCTCAAACAACTACTCTCTAAAGCCCTTCTGAATATGTCCTCTTTGTATCTAGAATCTCCTTAAATTGAGTCGATTCTTGTGGAAGAACAACAACTTGTTGTCGAAGAAATCCATCCTAAATTTTTTGATGTTCGGATGTATGAAACAGATGTTGTTCAATACGTGGCGAGAGGAAGATGTCCAGTTGGGTGCTAAGGAAATCTAGACCACTGAAAGATTATGGTAAAAAATTGAAGTGGAAATCAAGAGAATCATCACCAAGAATAATAATGTGGAAATTGTTACTTCTATCCTCACCAAACTGCAAAGGGATTTTACTATTTTGAAGGCCTAGGAAGACTACGCGAACAACACTATGGCAACCATCAACAAAGACTATACAAAAATGATCACCTTGGTGGATTCTCTCAAGCTCAAACAATTAGCTCTATAAATGCTAGGCAGACTGTTACTGAGTGGAAAAATCTTATATGATCATATGATGTATATCATTAAGTATATAGTTTTCTCTATTTTTCTCAGGTGCTTACTTTTTTGGGATAACTATGGGTATTTACAATGTAATCTTCACTACTCTATATTTCCATATGGGCTTTTTGTAAAAGGTTGTGGGACCTCCTAAAACCCTCATTTTACCCTAATTCCAAAAACATAGTAGCATGTAATAGTAGCATATAATAGTTAGAAATGTTTTCAAATGGATATTAGATTAAAATTATTGAATGGTTTTTTGAAGAGGAATTTTATTTGCATCAACCACTAGGCTATGAAGTTGAAGGTCAAGAGAAAAGTTTGTAAATTGAATTAATCTCTTTATGGTCTCAAGAAACACCAAGAACTTGGTATAGTTTTATTGAGTTATACCTATTAAGAATTGTGTTTAATCAAAGTAGTAGTGATCCCACATTATACATAAAGATCAATGCACAAGGTCAATTCTTTATAGTATGTCTATATGTTGACTATTGTATTTTCACAAGTAATTTTTCAATTGAAGAGTTCAAGAACATAATGAAAAATGAGTTTAAAATGACATATTTGGGTCTTATGAAGTATTTTTGGCATTAAATTTAATTGGTTAGAGGATACAATTTTCATATGGGAGATAAAGTATGTAGATGATGTTTTGAAAAGGTTTTAGGATGGAGAACAACAACCTAACACAGCTCCACTTATAACAAGAATCACGTTAAACAGCTTAGAAAAAGGTTCCGTTGTCGATTATACTTAATATAAGAGACTCATTAGTATTATGATGTGCTTTAAAAACACAAGGCCATATATCATGTATCAAGTAAGTCTAATCTTAAGATTTGTGGAGTCACCAAAGGAATCAAACCGACAAGTTAGAAAGAGGATTTTAATATATATTGCATGAACAATCATATATGAATTTTTATATAAACCACGAGTTTAAGTTAACAGGGATATGCATATAGTGATTTTACAGTGTAACATAGATGACACGAAATGTAATTTCGGATGTGTATTTAGTTTTGGATCGGTGTAGTGTCATGGGCATCCAAGAAGCTGTTCATCGTGACTATTTCATCAAGAATAGTATAATAGTGGCATCCACATCCACATCATGTCAAAATTTTGAATGTGAAGAGTTCCACCGTTTTATTGCATGATCGAGAATAAACAACATAGATATTTTACGATAATAACTCAACAATAGATTTTTCACAGAACCATGTCTTACATAAGTAAAACAATCATATCGACAAAAGATATCATTTTATTTGATAACTTGTCAATAATAGTGAAATCTACTTAGATTTTTGTAAATCGAAGATTTAATTTTAGAAAGGAGACTTTTGAATATTTGAGAGAAAATTAGAATGTAATTTATTATTCCAAATTCAAGTTTAAGGGGAGTGTTAGAAATAATAAACACGACTCCACTCGTGCATGCATACATGCAACTTTAGAAAACACGTTTTATTTTTAGTAAAAACTAGTTCTATAGAAAGAAGTTTTAAATTAGGAAAATAAATTTATTTAAATGGCTTCTTAAAATAGATTGATAAAAACATGTTAAAAGAGTTATAAGTATGTGTGTAAAATCCATATTTTAAATAAGTATAAAATAAAGAAGAACGCTTAGTGTGTTGTCCAACTTATTAATGGAAGAAGTTTTATTTCTGCATATTGAGCTTGTGTTGTGTTTTTTCTGTTTTATCTTTATTTTTCTAGTTTACTTATCGAAAGCACCCATCCTCGCCAAGAGTTTCGACATCATCAAATCCTTCATACACTTGAAGACAAACATAAGACCGTGCATAACACCAATTGTTTTAAAGTTCTTTTTCTTATTTAAGTTGTTTCAATACTTTCATTTCAATTACACTATTATTTATTAGAAACCATTATTATTTTTCTTGCATTCGTGATTTCTTATTAAGATACACATGGGTCACTAAGGAACATTGTAGTAAAGTTCAAACAAAATACATATACACATTTTTATCCCATTAAACCAATAATTAGTATTGCTTGAATTCTATATTAAAAAGGACATTTTATAGGTATTCAAATTTGGTGCAAACCTTGTTGGAACATTATTTTTGCATGACATTTCATTTTTTTATTAGATATCGAAAAACATAGGACATGACATTTCATTTTTAATTATACCTATATTAACACATTTAATCTTGGTATTTTTCTTTTTATTGATCACTCGATCACACACTCTTTTTATTTCTTCTCTCTCTCTTTCTCAACTTCTTATTATGTCACAGAATTCGTAGCTTGTTTAGCCCACTTTTGAACTTGTTTATATATCCTTGATAGTACATTTAGAGTTAGAAAATGCCAACTATTGACAAAGTCAAAAACATGGTTTTATCTCTTTTTGTTGGTCACCCTAGGTGTCGACCTCGTTAATTTTTTTTGGTCTTGTTGAGTCAAACTTTGTGTGTCAATAAGTCCCTAATTAAAACATGATAACACTAATATACAAACCACAGTAATTGTATTTAAAACCCATCATACACATAGCAGAGGAGATCTGGTTGGCTTCTAATGTTTGTATTTACTTGAACACACTTCTATAGTTTCTTAAGGAATAAATATGATCGTATAGGTCATTTCTACACTTATACCAAAGAAAGACCTAAGAAAAATGACATTTGGACTTGAATTCACATGATTCAACGCACATATACATAGGATGGATAACTATGTGGAGGTGATCCCTATCCAAACTATTGGTATGTAGGCAATGCTCAACTATCTACAAGTGGTTGGCTTTAATCCAACCTAAAACGCTAACCCTCGTTGAAGGTTTTCTAAACCCAAGTGTCTTAATAGGGCTCTAGAGGAAGAAAAGGCATTTGAATGGCTTTAGTTTGACATCATAAAAATTTGAAACAAAATTACACAAAGAAACCTAGAAGTCAAACATGTGTCATTAAGTTGGAGTCATGAGCTTGCAGACACTTTTGAAAAATTCAGGAGGTAATAGATATCATAGTGGACTAAGTATGCTAACAATGTCTCGAGGGGTTGGAGCATTGTGCCACTTTAAGGAATTTTTCTTTATCTCACGCCGAGTCTTCTATGATCATGTGGCTACTTCTGAAAGCCACATATAGTTTGTGTGAGCTAAGTATTTTATCCATTTAAATTTCCTTGCTTCTTGTAAATATTTCAAATATACATGATGTTATCTTAAAGCCATAGATACATCGTGTAAACTAAGTAGATTATTGATTTAGATTTACAACTTGTTGCCTATAAATACTTCAAGTATACATGATATTATCCCAACTAGATTCGAGTTTGATGTGGTTAATTGTACTCCTGTTTATAATATGAATTAAGTCAATAGTTACTATATATTATATATCATCGTGTGTAAAATAGCCAAAATGGAGTGCATGCTTGTGACAAAATCCACACCTAAAAATAACATACTTTCTTATGGGAAATCTCATTTTATTTTTACTCGTATACAACTCAAAAACAATTCTCATAAGATTATTAAATGTGTTTATACATATTCATGTATAAGCCAACACAATAGTGTTGGAGGTTGTGTACCTCTAGACTTTGTTGGACCAGAGATTCTTTCATAAACATTGTAAAAGTACTGGAAGAGTAAAGATTGAGTTAGAGGTCCAATTGCCTACCGAATTTCATCAATTTTAAGTTTTACACATTCCAATATTGTTTGTATGAGATGTAACAAGGTATTCTTTATTTATGCTTTACGACTGCTTTAATGAAAGCATTTAGAAATAAAATAAACAATAAAAATAATTTTATTTACAAACGAATAAGTGTCATATCAAATATTTTTTTCATATATAAAAACATTAAATTACCAACACCACTCACCCAAAAATTTAAAACCAGTGCCTTAGTGGATGGGGTCATTTGCACTTTATAGCACCGTCAAGCTTAGCTTTTCTTTGGCAAAATCACTCCATAAGATTCGTTACTTCTTTCCTAAGTTTTCATTGGGAGCATCGAATCTTACGGTGTTAAATAAAACGCTACAAATTGATCACAGGGACGGAATTTCAGACACGCAATTCAGTATTTCCTGAAATTGATAACTGATAATGGAGAAACATGCTTCTCAATTAAGCGGCGGGAAGAATGCAGATCTGCAATTGCGGATAATTTCTTCCGATGGCGTCGAATACGATGGCAATCCACTTAACCTCCATTCTCAAGTTCTGAAGAAATCAAAGTATTTTGAAGCCTGGTCTCCAGATATGTCTTCTTGTCCAGAAATCAAGCTAACAGTCCCTTCCGATGGTTCTGCTGAGAATTACATCAAGTGTATCGGTCTCATGCATTCATCTTACTCTGGAAAAGACCTTTCTTTTTCCAATGTAGATGAAGCCCTGCAAATTTTACCTGTTACTTCGGAATTACTGTTTGAAGAGGGAATTGAGGCGTGCATGGAATATTTGGCAGCAGTTTGTTGGACTCCTCAACAAAAGCTCAAACTCACGGCTCTACTATCATATTTGCAGGTAAATATTTCTGCCGATTTAGCTGAAAGACTCAAAGTTCTTCCTGAATCATCATTTGATGAAGAAATCGACATGCTTAAAATGAAGTTGCCGGAAATGTTGTGTGAAATTACTGATTGTGAAGCATCCCCTCAGTCATGTTTCGCGATTTCTAAGACCGAATACATTCCGAGTCCCCTGCCTCTGCATCACAAAAAATTCACAATGGAGAGGTATATAGTTGCAAACTTTGAGGAAGATGTACCTCCGGCTATTCAAAATATATTCAGAGAAACTCTTTTAAACAAATGTAAACTAATAATTGAGGGTATCAAATATGGAAACCCTAGCGAGGGTTTGTTGTGGTTGTTAGATGTAATTAAGCTCTGTAAAAGGGAAATGTTTGAATCCGCGTTCAAAATATTTGTTGAAGATGCACAGCTCGCCAACATAATACTCAAACCCCAAACAGAGCGGTCTGGTCAAGGTTTTGAGGAAGATCGGCACAACAAAATCGTTATCCATCTGCTAGATGTTTTAGTTGATAGGTTTCTCAAGGCTTTGGCAAATGGGGAAATCGTTATTCCAAAATCTATGCGCATCTCTTTTTTGACATTATGGGTACCAGTAATGATCTTTCTGCTTTGTCGATTCGCTGCTCGATCATTCTCTCGCTATTCATCGGATGATGAATACTCCAAGAGATTTGAGGAGGAGGTGACCAAAGTAATTCGAAGCGTTCCTGTTGAAGATCAGAAGCGTATATTTAATTCTTGTCAGGGGAAGGAATGGCCAAAGTACTTCGAAGTGTTCCTCAAAGTTGTCAAACTCGCGTGAGGGAAATGTTCGAGTGGTGGATAAATGTGATTTGGTTGGGAGTAATGAAGTCGAATTGCAGCCATTTTCGGATAGAATGAGGTACAATTTCATCTGAAACACATTATTAATGCAGTGTATAATCTTTAGTATGTAGACTTGTGATCATTGAAATTCAAATAACTCTAAATTGTTAGTTCAACCAGTTACAAGTTGCTGAAAACAAACTAATCATTTGATGTTATTAACTCTGTTTTTGAAGGTTTTTGGTAGGAATTATCCATATCACTGTTACCGACATGCCTGCCATTTTCGAGGTCATCTTCGACGTATATTTTGGTATCAGTTTATTATTTTTGAGTGAAGAATCGCTCAAAAAAGAAAAAACACCAACGGTCATAGGTAGTCCGTGGTAGTTTGGTGCCACATACACTAAATGTATAGAAAAATATTTGCATGTATCTGTTTCTTCGTGTATTGACGTTTCTTTACATAGCACTGCTATTTGAGGGTTTTGTAACTTTGACATGTAAACATAGAACTTCAATGGTTTTGGTGTTACCTAACCTTGAGATTTGACACCCGTCCTGGACGTTTTTTTTTTTTTAGTGTGTTAGGATTTACTTTATAGTCTATCTCGTTATCAAACTTTTTTAATCATATATAATATTTTGGAAACTTGTTAGGAAAAAGGAGCCAAAGTGTTTGTGTATGGACCAATAGTGAGGAATGTACATGTAATTATAGTTGTTTTAATCAAAGGAAGTACATGCCACTTTCACAACTAAAATTTGAATTGAAAGTATCTAGTAAAACATGTAGGTTATTAAATGACACACCTTTAAGTACACAATGACTTAATTCTTAAATGATGCTCCACCTTAAATTCTTTGTAGTTAAACCTATCTTATTTAAATACTTTAAAAGTACCTTCCACATAATTTAAAGGTTCAAAAGGAAATTAGTATATTAGAGAGATCATTATCTATTAAAATTTTTTTCTTTCTTTCTAATTATATTAAGTTTAAGTGGATATATGCAACCCTTAACTTAAGGTCCACGGTCACTAGGTTCTTTCCTTAGAAAGAATGTCGTGCGGATGAAACATTATAGTTATTTATATTGAACAATATATTAAAGTATATTATACAATTTTACTTAAATTTATTGTTGTTTGTGTTCAAGCAAAATGTGGTATAAATTTACATTGCTTCATTCACACGCTTAGATGTTAAAGGCCACTTGACATGTTATCTTAGTTAAGCTAAATTTCAAATCTTAAAATTACCTCCATTTTGAATGGCAACAAAAATATATGAGATGAAAGAGAGACATATTCATCATTATTATGTAGATTTTATTTATTTATTTTCAATATAGTGATGTTTTTGGTTATGGAACATGGAGTTCAAATATAATTGCATTTTAGTATATACCTTCATTTTTAAATTTAATTGATGTTTTCTTTATCAATTATTGCATTTACTTTTTATCATGTTATTTGTATGTTAATCAATTAAAATAAATCTAAGTTGAGCTTTGAACACGATTTTTAAAAGGTTAATATACATATAAATAATCTCTTCTTAAATTCAATTGCTATATATTTAACCTTTTAAAGATGTAATGTTAATTGAGGATGAATGGAACCTTTATCTCCATTGAGATTCATTAAGAAAGGGTGGTTCGTGGCTTTACTACAAATCTAGTGCTTGCCCCAAATTCCTGTTATTTCTCAAATCATTCACACATTGCATCTCAAGTAATGTAACTTTTCTCTCTGCATAAAATAATAACAAATTGTCGATTGAGGACATTATAGTTTTAAATATATAGGCTATGAGTATAAAAATATTATACATAGTTTTGGGTTTTGATTATCTTTGTGACATTTATTTTTCTAGTTTGCTCACTACTTGTTGGAGTTGGGTTCACACTAGGTCTCGATTTATCTAGATATTATCTATCTAGCCTTGTTTAGTATTAGTGCACACTACATTAGCTAAGAGTTAAGCTTATCTTTGGTAGTTTGTTTATTATTTTTGGAGATAATCCCCACATGTACATAGATTTTGTTTGATCCAAATTATTGTTTGATTCTCCTATTTTTGAGGTGTTTACAACAATTGCTTAGTTGTTATGCAACCACCTCTTAGGCCTATTAAAGAGGCATTCGACTTGTATTTTTCGGATCATCCAAGATTGTACATTTGAGATATTTTCTACATGTTTGTGCGTAATTGATGTGTATGCTTAATGTTTGGTTGTTGTGGTTCTAGTTTGTTGGAATGATCATGTTTGACTAAGATTACTTTATACTCTAATATGGTATCATATCGCTTTCTAACAACCACGACCTAACTAGATCTCCCTAGATCAAATCTTCGATTGTGTATTCATTCTAAACCATCTTGTTTTTAGTTTAGGGAGAAATTCTCGCCTAAGATTGGTTATTGGTTGAGGTTCATTTCATCCTATTATAGGAGAAAATCGTAAAATTTAATAAAGCTTGTTACAAATTTCTAAAATTCCAAAATGAAATTTTTAATTGTTTTAATTATTAATCTAATTTTGGAGATTTGTATCATATGAAGATTTTACATTAAAAATCCTCAGCATAGAGCCCCTCTTTGGATGAGCGAGCTCTTCCATCTTTCCCATATGTTTTTACATAAAATTCATTAAAATATCTCTTAATGGGGTAATTTGGCGTCAATTTTAGTGGCGAATATTCATTAATTCACGAATATTTTGGTTTTTGAAATTTACATTTGGAGAATTTTTAGGGTAGGAATTAGGGTCACCTAAATTTTCTTAGTACAAGTTACTTTTAGGGGTCGGTTCACCTAGTGTTTACACCAATAGCTGATTGTTTTAATTCAAATTACCTTTAGCGTGAAATTGAAAATTGCCATATTCGCCTTCATATATATACTAATTATGTATTTATAATTTTGTATGCAAATTATGACTATCAAGTACAAATCAAATATTCCTTACAATTCCTTTGGGATTTAAAGATCAAGATTGACTACATATTGCAACCTTGCATTAAGGTATTTTTTGTTATGGTATTCTATTGCATTTGTTTCAAAAAGGTGCAAATCAAAATGGCACCGATCGGTGGCAATGTATATGCTATCAAATGGTAGCACTATATATGTTATCGGTTGTAGCATTGTTTATGCTTTCTGACTAGTAGCATACACATGTTATCGGCCAAGTAGCATTCACAAATGCTACTAGCCGATAATATTATGTATGTTATTGCCGAGTAGTATACAATGCTACCAGAGATAAGTAGCATAAATAATTCTATCGAGATAGTAGCATATGTTGGTGTGTGGATCCTACTTGTCCTCCACTCATACGGAGGGTAATATCACATGGGTTAGGTTTAGGTTAGGTTTAGGGTTTGCTTGAGTGTCATGCACTACAGTTCCTCATCCATCTACAGTGTATTTTAGAGGGGTTCATCATCTCCATTGTTGGGAGTGCATCTTCTAGGACTCTTGCCACTTCCACTTTTCTGGAGACTTTCATTGATCCACCCTTATTTGTGGATCTATTTTTTGTTATGGGGGATGTTTTGTTTCCTTCACATCAGTTGGACATCTTTCTACGGTGTTCACCCTTCATACTCTGACAGTTCTACACTCGTGACATTACACCGGGTTCCTTCACACTCGCCATAGACCTATGTCACACTTTCATGGACAAGATTCAAAGTTATTTTTGCCACGCTTTGCATCTATTTCCTTCGTGGAGTAGGAAGACTTCCAACACATCATTTCTGTCCTTCCTAAGGCGCGAGACACAAGTTTGGTGCGGATGGCTCTTCTTCAGTCCAGAGCCAGAGGATCTCATCATCGACATTCTTCTGGGAGACTTCTTAGAGTTGTAGATTTCAGATCCATCCATGACATCTTCTGCATCCATCTCATCTCCCTCTTCTTCTCTCTTCTTCATCTTTCCAGAGAGATTTCCCTTTTGTACATGGGTACCTTTACAGGCTAGTCTATGGCCAGGACCCATCTTTGGCATCTTTCTTAGATTTGAGAGTGTTTTGTTCTCTTGTGGTGGATGTTTTTCCCACTGGGTTTTCCTTCATTGCTTGGGACTTCTTTTTGTGCATGGGTACCTCATCAGGCTTTGTGTTGGGACCCATTTCTCTTCTTCTTCTTCTTCTAGGAAGATGTTGTTTATATATGGGCACCTTATCAGGCCTTTAGTTTTGGGCCCCATTGACACATCTTTCTTAGTTGTTTAGGGAATTTTCTTGTGTACATTACGACTCATCATAGGCTGCTACCCCAGCTTTTGATGAAGTGGGGTGTTGTGTGTGGGATCCTATGTGTCCTCCACTCATATGGAGGGTCATCTCGGATGGGTTAGGTTTAGGGTTTGCTTGAGTGTCATGCACTAGGGTTACTCAAAGCATCTACAAAAGTATTTCATAGAGTTCATCATCTCCATTGTTGGGAGTGCCCCTTCAGGACTCTTGCCACTTCCACTTTTCTAAAGACTTTCATTGATCCACCCTTGCTTTTGTGGATCCATTTTTGTTATCGGGGATGTTTTTTACCTTCACATTAGTTGGACATATTTTCTACAGTGTTCACCCTTCATACTCTCTCGACAGATTCACACGCACTCAGTATATGCTATCTACACTCATGTATGAAAATTATGACTATCAAGTACAAATAAAATATTCCTTACATTTATTTGGGATTTAAAGATCATAATTGACTACATATTATAACCCTGCATTAAGGTATTGTTAATTGTTAGGGTAATCTGTTGCATTTGTTTCAAAAGATGTAAATCAAAATGGCATCGACCGGTGGCACTCAGTATATACTATCATTGGTAGCACTATATATGTTATCAGGGGTAGCATTGTTTATGCTACTGACTAATAATGCATACAAATGTTATCAGCTAGTAGCATTCACAAATACTACTATCCGATAACATTGTGTATGTTATTGGCCTAAGTAGATACACAATGCTACTGGGATGGTAGCATAAATAATTCTATCGAGATAGTATCATACACAATGCTATCGACTAGTAGCATAAACAACACTACCACCCAATAAGCATATATATTTGCACAAATGGTGGCACTATGTATGTTATCGAGAGCAGTATCATTGTTTACTCACGGTGGATGGTAGCCAGTGCTAAGATTCAAACACTTATGTTTCACCCACCATTTACAATTTTTTAATATTTTTCTTTAAAAATTGATCTATTTCAATGGATTCTATGAATAATGAAAACAAGGAAGATAAATTCAAAAGAAAAAGTAACATATTAAATTATTTCAACCAACCAAAAAAATGAGGACCCAACTTGCATCCACTATGCAAACATTAACATTAGGTAAATTGATTATCATTTTCTTTATTGTTTATCAGTTTAGTTTAAATTTTTAAGATCTTTGTCACAGTCAAACCTTTCTCATGTTTGAATACAGAAACCCCTACTTGATAATTGTATTCCACATGAAAAAAACATATCCCCTAAAGAAACAATTAATATTTCAGTAGATGAAGATATAATTGATGATGACATGTCGAGTTGGAAGATAATACTCACTACCAAATGTCTCTAATAGATTAAATTTCTAATGAAAAGATTCAATTAGAAGATGATATTCACAATACTCTTCAAATAAAGAAATTTGTGCGAAGGAATAAAACTACTTGGATAATTGGAAGGTATTTTAAGGTAGACTAGGAAACAAAATATCCATTCATTGAACCTGTAGAGCCAAAAATGATAATGATACTCCAAAAGAATGTAGATGTACAATTTGCGGTTGGAAATTATGAAAAGAAAATAAATTTAAACTAAAATTAGACATAATTGAAAAACATTGTGAAACGTATATTTGAAATTCAAGGAAAATGATGGGAAAATAACAAAGATGTAGTGCCCACTCCCTTTGACACTGATGATACTTATTCGTCTACGATTGATCACATTATGGACATTATTATGTTTTTATTTAGTATGTTGTTAGACATTTGATCATGGATTATTGTTGATCTTGATTTGGAAATGATACATGATGATTATTAGAAAATCATATGTGGATGATGATATACTATTTGATATGGATATTTTATGGATGTTGTTCGGACATGTGATTTTTGATATTATGAGTAGATCTAGAAAATGGATATTATATGATGATGACATAGTTGTTGATATAAATTGTATGTGATAATGTTAAATTGCCTTGATGTTGTTGTGATTCACATATTTAGATGATTTTGTGATTATACTTATATCATGTTGGATGTTCTGATATGGCCACGAGGCCGAAGGAGGTATTTGTGTTTTTGCAGGTTAAAAATCACAACAAACATCGGGGGATTGGAGACCAACCACAATGGAATTCTAGGTGAATTCGACAAGGTCACCATGGCAACATGTCTTGTGTGTGTGTTGTATTTTGTTAGGGATTCCCATGGGGATTTCCTTTATATGTGACCATGGGTTTGTGTATTTTATTAATGTGTTTCCTTTTATTATTGTTGTATGTATTTTATTAGTGATGTGTCCCTTTCTTTTAATTAATTAAATTGTGGTAGATTAATGTGAGAAATCATATGGTTAAAATTTAAATAAGTCAAATTGGGATATGGGAAAGTAATTATGGAAGTTGTTGGCTCTTTGTATTTAATATGTAAGTGATGTGTAAGTGTGTGTAAGAGTTGTATAAGTCATATTTTGGAGTAAGAAACACTCCACCTCCATGGAAATTCGAAATTGTCCTTGGGGGCTATTTTTAGAGGCTTGTGGGACAAGTAAAACTTGTCCCATACCTCTCAATTTAATTTACCAACCATACTTATGGTTGGAGAGGTGATTTTAGACTTTTATAATGAATTTTATAAATCATGTTGCAAGTTTTGATTGCACTCTCTTACATTTTATTTATTTTACAGTCCTTTGGGGTGTGGGCTTTTGGAGTGTGCAAGTAATTTGTCATATTCTCACCCACCTCTTTATTGTGCTTAGGAGAATGAAATTTTTTCTTTTGTTTAAATTTGAGGATGTGTGATGTGGCATCCTACATGGATCCACATCATCCTCTTCTCTTCCCTCTTCTATAAAATTCAAACTCTTTTCTTGTTTTGGGTTGTTGAATCTTTTTGCATACTTCCTTGGGGCACATTTTCTTGTGTTTGGAGCTCTTGATTGTTGGGAGGAGTTTGGAGAAACTTTGCATACTTGGAGATTGCTATTTTTGGGACTATGTTTTTGGCATTGAGAGTTGTATTGGAAACAAAGTTACTATGGAGAGGTAGGAGTTTAATCCTTCTTTTATGTGTTTATTTTCTTATTGTGTTTTGTGAATGGTGCATGTTTTGATTTGTTTGTTGGCTGGTTGGGTAGACTGCCATAGGGATGGTGTAGGAGAAGGCTATGGGAATCCATGTGGGGGCATAAAGGGAATGCCATTGGCATCGAAATTTTGTGGAGGAGTTTGGGTTTGGGATCCACCATGGAAAAGAAATAGCTTGCATTTCTTACTCTGTGGGGCATAAGGAAATACGTGGGGCATAAGGAGGGATTGTGGGGGCATAAGGATATGTGAGGTGAACTTTTATTGGTGGTTTGTTACTTGGTGGATGCCCAATTCCCATTTGGGAGGCATAAGTAGCTTCCCCCATAGACCTTGCTCCTTTGGCTTGCATGATCAAGCCTGAGTTTTGTTTTGATTGTTTTCAATGCAGTTATAAACTGTTGTGTTTGTTTGGACTGTATTTTATATGAATTATGCATGTTGAAAGAATGTTGTGTGTTGTGGAATCCAGATTATTGGCATGGGTTGAATCACACCTCTTATTGTGTTTTTAGTTGGGGCTCTGGGCCAATGATGAAGGAAGGATTCTCCTTTCATTGGATGTCTTGGTTGGGTGGAGAGCATTGCCTTTCCCCACTTTTGTTGTGATCAAATTGGAAAAAAGGTAAGCGGCATGTTGCATTACAGGATCAAAGGAAAATGCGAGTTTTGGGTCCCTTGTGAAAATTATTTCATTGTAACCTTTCCCACTATGATGTGGATGAAATTGTAATGTATACTTGTGAAGAAAAGATGTATGTAATTGATTATGAAAGTGTATATTCGAAATGTGGAAGACAATTACATTCTGCTCTGTACATTGGAAAGAAAGAAATAGAAATGTGTTATTGCATTCAAACATGGAAAGATGTAAAGTTTTATAATTGAATCCAATAAAGAATTGTAAGATATTCTCTCATATGTATTGTTGGATTGAATTCAATGTTCATATTATGGCAAAAGAGATAGTTAGATATTTGTTGGAAAAGAAGAAATGTACGTGGAAATAATGTTATATTTTGTATCTTTGGAAATGTGTAAAATGGAATTCAGTATTTGCTCTTTTTGATTTAGAATGGATTGTTTATAAACAATTGAATGTATTGGATTAGTTTAGAAATGAAATGCCACACTTGAATAAGAAAATTGATATACATATTTAAAAGAAATAGATCTCTGTTGTAAATATAAAAACTGGCAATAAAGTTAATCAAAATGTATAGTTCGGCCCTGCACACAATAATCAACTTGAAAATGATATATTTTGGCATGCTATGACACCAATGAACTCAAATTGACAAGGAACACTTAAGAAAACAATTTAAACATTACAAAAATCGAGCCCAATCCCTTCCTCAGTCGTTTTTTGTCAATTGATGGAAAAAATTCAAATTGGAATCAATTGAGCAAATTTACCTCCCTAAAACACTTTAAATCCTTCCTAGAGTAATCCTCCATGTCTATTTGGCATGTTGAGTGAAGAAGGAGATCAAATTGAACAAAAATTGTAAGTCAAAATTACTAGTTTGCTATTTAAAAGCTTGCATATCGTTTCTGTAAAATTGACCTCTTAAACTTTATCAAAAAGTATAATTTATGATTCTTGTACAAAGAGGGCATCGAGAGATTTCCAGAAGTCCCTTGTTTTCCAAAAACCAAGCTTTAGGGACCTCAAGTTATAGATCTCAAAAATTTCCCGTGTTTTCCTGCCTTGGCGGGAAAAGTTGGGAAAAATTCCTCCTCGCTGGCCCGTGCATCCAATCGGGGGCGACCACGTGTCCTCACGAGGCACGGTGGAGAGCACGACATCATATTTTTCCTTGGGCCTTTTTAAACATTTGGAAAAAATTTATCGTTCACCCTGTACGTGACCGCCCACATCCATGGAGGTTGCCATGTGGCGGCCTTATGGGGGGCGTGATAACGGGATGGGGAGACCCTCGCCACTCTTCCTTTTGAAATATTTCTTTGGGAAAATTTTAATTACTTTTCCCATGGCCCCAAGCTCCCACCCTCACCTCAGTGTTAATCCCTCTACTGGAGGTGCGGACTGTGCACTAACTTTCCCCTTATCTCCCCCTTCGGTGAAATTCGCCAATTATCTCTGCCAGCCCGTCTCTCCTCCTTCATCCCCTCGTGTTGGCCTATTGAGCACCACATGTCACTCTGCAGCGACCCATGGGCGTGCGAGTGCTCATTGGAATTTTTTTCCCTTCGGAAAGTCTCCACTAAACCTCCGCCTCTCTGCCTCTTTCTCATTTTCTCCCGCTTGACTTGGGACCCGACACGTGTCCTTGAGGACCCATGGGCGCGGAGAAATATTGACTTTGCACCTTACATGGGGAAAATTTTCCAACGCTGCCCCATGACCAAATCGGCCTAAAAATTTCTTTTCACCCCTACTTGACATGTGTCCCTTGGGAAAAGTTTGACCCCCTAAAGTCTACTTGTCCATATTTGGAGTTCTATAAGGAGTTAGGACTTCTTTATATCACCGGAAAAGGTAGAAAATTTCCTATCCAATGGGAATGATTTAGGGAAATTTTGAATGCTTTATGTGTGAGAAAAATCAAGTTGAAACTTTGATCCTGTTAGAGAGTGGGTATGGTGATATTTACCCCCTGAACCTAACTGAAACTTCTAACCCTAAAATTTAGACCATGTGACCTCTAGAAATTGTTAATAAATGAAAAGTATGTTCTAGTAATTTTAGACTTGTTTCGGAACCTGATTGTGTCAACTGTTGTCTTGCAACCTGGTTGTGGACACTTCTAAAAATAATAAAAATTATTCAATAATTTTCCTAACTAACCCTAGGTTGTTTCTTGGGTCTCAAGTGGTTTGTTTTAATGGGCATCACACTTGGTATCAGTGGTTCAAAAGCTTGGATCATTGGGCACACTAGAAAACTTGGGACATGAAACTTAAACCTAACACACTTTTAAGCTAGAAAACAATTAGTTTAGAAATTGTATATTGTAGTAAACATGGAGAATTGAATAAAACTTAAAAATGAACTAACTCTCACTTTGGTCTGTGCAGGAGGTGGAGAAAGGGTGAGGGAAATTTACACTGAGACTCGGAATTACCACCACCACCACCGAATCGAGGGTGTAGCTGGCTATCCTACCCCGGATCTTGTAGACCCTTTACGATGTCAATGCCACTCTCATGGAGGATTAGGATGAGGACATGCAACTAGTGATGATAGAGCCCCTTCCATTGAGGGTCAGGTATCTTCTCGACCCAGTGAGGAGAATAGAGGAGAGAACTCCAATGCGGAGTCGCCTGGGCATGCGGAAGTCACCACCTGGGGGACAACAAAGTGCCTGTAGTTCTAGAGCATAAAGAGAGGTCTCGGAGCCTTGTAGGATTAGGGATGAGCATACAAAGAGACCTAGAGGCTATTAGATCACAGTGCAGAATCACATCGAGAGATCCTGAAGCTTGACCCTCACACTACTCCAAGGCTTTATTACGAGGTGGATTTCAGCGAGAGGCCTGAGTAGTGAGCTTGAGTGATTTCTTGAAGCTTTGTCCTTGTTCTGCGCGACCTACAGCTCGTGTTGCGATCCATCTATTGAGGGATGGAGTAGGAGTATGGTGGAGGACATAAGAGTAGAAGCTCCATGTAGATCAAGAGGCAGTGACACGGGAGCTATTTGAGGAGAGATTCATGAGAAAGTATTTATCACGAAGGTTCATACAACGAGGATCAATAGGTTCGTGACCTTCGACATCATCTCTTTACAGTAGCTAGTATGAGTAGATTTCTGGATCTACTCCGATTACTTTCATGTATATGCGAGATGAGTAGGTGTAGATTCACGGGTTCATTCGGGGCTTGAATTTAGATATTGGAGGTGTAGGGTGGATCCACTACCCCACGCGACATTAGTTTGAGGCCTTGAGAAGGCTTATATTACTGAAGAGACTCGAGAAATACAGGCTAGAGGCCAGTTAGTGAGATCGAGGCAGAGCCATATGGCAATTGTGATGCAAGATGGTATATCGAGGGGGTCAGTGCCCCTTCCTTGTGGTGGCAAAGGTTCAAGCATAGTCATCCTTTAGGCCATGCAAGCGTGCTTGCGATCCTGTCCACCTCATTGACCTCCTTGCGAGAGCATGATGCATGAGAGATCGTAGTATGGGGCCTCCTCCTAAGGGATTATTATCTCTCGGAAGTGCACCCTGTAGAGAGATGGCTACAAGATTTCTAAAGCTTGCACAAATGATCTCTCTCTTTTCGTAGATATAATGGAAACACCTCAGTGCTCCTGGGTATACCTATTTTGAGGTGAGTCTCTGTATCGATATCGGTTCCTTATTGGTGTATACTAAACTACTTTCTCGGGAGTTTCGGGGTAAAAGATGGCTATAAAGTGATTAAAACTAAGGCGATACACCAAATTTGTATGAGGGCTATGGCTACTGAGTGTATGCATAATTGATCTGTGAAGGATTCTTGATGCACTGAACCAATAGGATTATTAGATTGTCTTGAGGGAGAATCTGACAACAGATTTCTAATAAGTTAACATGCACATTAAATTTAAGCGTAAAGGACCGAAACTTGCCTCAGAAAGGGTAAGGTGGTTGATCGGGGAATTTGCATTCGCAAGATTAACATAACATACACAAGACTACAAAGTAACTTGGAAACCTGACAGAAAACACTTCACATTCGGAGGGCAAAAAGCCCGACAAAATTTGGCTTCAATACTCCTATATCCAAAATTCCTCAAGTAATTCCCCCTTATGTTTTGCCAAGGCACGCAATATATAGCAAAAATAAAATTCACCCCTTCCTAAAAATAGCCTAAGTTTGTACTCACCCATGCATCCTAATTTTATGCTTTATTTAATAATAAATAAAGGGATAAAATAATACAAACTAGAGCATGGAGTTTAAAATAGGCATTAATGGCCTTAATACAATGTAGTCAAACTGAAGTTGACTGTTCTATTTTTAAGAAAAGAATGGGTGATTAATTTGCTAATAATAAAATTGCTTGCTAGGCAAGTCTTCTTCCTTTAAGCATGCAAATTCATCTTCTTCTCTATTCTGTCCTGTTGTGAGGGCATGCAAAAATATAACTCCCTGTATGTGAGAAAAATATTCAAAATATTTTGATAATACTCATACACATATTAATCTGGATGGGACCACCCTTTCCTCGATGTTGACACTCATTCTCGTTTGCTAGTGATCACATGGATAACGTTACTGCAAGTCTAGCTCCAACCTCCTCGGTGTGGGGACCACCTTCACTTTACTGCGAGTTTGGCCACCTTGTGGACTTTAGCACATAACAAAAGGCGGCCATGTTGATTAATAAACATACCACTATATCCACCACCTTTTGATTAATTATACATATGTATATATGTGTCGGTCTTTTGCATAGTTGGTAGCATGTAATTTGGAATTCACCTTTTAGGTGATCAGTGGGCATAATGTGGTCAACATTTGGGTTTATTAGATATATTACATAGTATGTACTTTAGAGATCCACCTTTATTGATCATTAACAAATATGATTTTGATAGGCCATGATTATTATTTAGAGGACACACGGGTTGTCCCCTTCTCATGGGTGACTCAACCCTTAGCCCGAACTTAGTCGGTGGTAATCGACTTTGTGTTGAGTTAGATTTGATTTTGTTGAATCATCTCGAGCCCTTGATATTTTTACCTCCGTGTTCGATGTCGTTGATCCCAAACTCATGGTTAGGGTTTGGACACTGCATTAATTCATGGTCGGTGGCGTACTACCCAATTGGTTTTCTTTTGTATGCGGAGCTTGATCTCTAGCCTTTGATTTGTGCGCCCAGAAAGGGGTGGTAGAAGTCGGTCTTGACCCTCGATTAGGGGTTGTGAGGCATTAGGTTGAGCTCAGAGTGGGCAAGTTAAAACAAGCTCGAGGTCACTCATTTGGTCATTTCACATTCTGGTTTTGAGGATGAAGCCTCGTGGCAAATTTTTTGACAGTGACAGACTGAAAGTCTTGATTGTGTGTCACTCTCAACAAAGCTTCGAAGCTCTGTTGCAAGGTTGTCTGGTATAAAATCTTAGCATTCGAGATTTCCATGTGAGGAATTGTGGTCATGACCGCATTTTTGTAAACTACGAGCTTGGAATTGTATTATTCTGCGGTCTTTGTTGCCTATCCTGTTTTGTGACATGCATCAACTATTTGATGAAGAGAATGGTAATTTTTAATATTCTAAGTACCATAGTTACTTGGTCTTTGCCATACTTTTACTTCAAAGTGTTGTGAGACGTTTTTCTTTTGCATTTTCATGTGACAACTTGGTTTCGTTGGTCGTTTCGAGCTAAATTGTGTTAGGTTGTCCATTTTTGATGAACTTAATGGCCACTTGAGGGTTTCAAGATTTGATTTTAAGCGATTAGAAGCACTTCCGTTTCTTACTAATGATATTTCCTTTAATACCCATTAATGGGTCTACGATAAAGAACTAAGATATGTATTTTTTTTTAAGATCCACCATCGTTGGGTATTCTGAAGCTCAATTTTGATTTATTTCGGCCTTATTAGCTCTGTAGATGGTTGTTTTTTGAAACTTCGAGTCTTTCTTTTCGAGCTCGGCCTTTGTAAGTTCGAAACATAATCATTATGGAATTCTCCCTTGCATGTTGTCTCTTAAATGTGGATCTGTAACTTTTGTTCCTCCCCAAATCTGGGTTCTTGCATTATTTTGTTGGCACGTTCCTGAAGAAGGGTTTCCATATTTTAATATCACGGGATAATCTGTGCATTTATTCACTCTGTGGCATTTGTTTGCTTTTCTATGAAGATATCATGGGGTTGTGACTACAAAACTAGGCTGCCATGAATGTTTATTTGAGCCTTACTATATAATTGTACTTTATATGATTTAGCTTCTTCTACCTTTTAAAATCCATCACTAGCACTTTTGAAATCTATCATTAAACTGTGAAATCTATAGGAACTCTATTTTGCAATTAGTGTATCATGCTTGAACAAGTATTTGATGTGCTTATTAGAACTGATCCTTTGAGATGAGTTGTATTATTTAAGAAATCTGAATCATCCTCCATTTCATTATTTCTGAAAAAATTCTCTCCCAGGATAGATATAGAACCGTGCCCGAGAACGAAACTTCCTCGACACTCCCAGTAGATTTTTTCTTTGTGAGTTGCAAACATTTGTTCACGTTCTGTGAATGTATTTTGTATAATCTAGTAATTACACTCGCATACTCTTTGATATTCTACGTGAATTTTAAGCAATTCTTGATCTATTTGATATCACTATTCGCACAAGCCTTGATTTGATACTTTACCCCTTGTTACTCTTATTGTATTTATTTGATTTTCAGTTGTTATAGATGCTGAAAAAATGTTGATTTTATAGGGCAATGCTCCTACCATCCTTTTTTCGAGAATTAACTCTCTTTCAAAATATTTTCAAACTAGACATGTTCCTTGCTTGCAAAAGTATCCTCTCTATTATGAGAAGTTGAGCTCATGAAGACCAGTGGGTTAATCTGGTCTTTACTTGTATAGCTATTATATGACAATCTTTCATGCACATCATCTTCCTCGTAGATTACTTCAAACTCTCATCATGAGATAGATTTTTTCACCTATAATGGTTTCTACTTATGTTGTAGATGAGTACAACTCAATAATGAATGTATTTCATTCGATATTGTAGTAATTTTGTGCTCTCATATCCTGCCCTTTATTATGAAAACTCGTAACTTAGAAAAGCTGAAATTTGTGAGATTATCTTGGAATTTCAATTCAATTTAGTTGTTTAAGCTTATAAAGAATTCTTTTCCTCTCGCAATTATATAATCGCTTTTCCTTTCATTACAACTTTGATATGTATGTTGAAAATCTGAAATGTATGATTTTACATGGTGAATCCTCAAAATTTTTCCAAAATCTTCTCTCTCATCCTATTTCAACTCGTAATCCTTTGCTTTTAGTCTCAAAGTTCTTGTTGAAATCGATTCTACTTCTTCTTTACAAATCGAAAAGTGTACTTCTATCTTCCATTCTCTCTTCTTCGAGCTCTAACCTCTTCCATTTTACTCAGAATGTTTGCTGAACTTCTGAGTCACACTCTTCCTTCTTCTTAGTATGTACTTATGACTTATTTATTTCTTTCTTTGGCTACAACATGTACTCGCACACTTAGGGAAGCAATGCTTAGGAAATATTTAGGATTTTTAGCCTCTCTTATGTCCATGTTTTCTTCTTCTTTTTCACTCTTCTTCTTTCCGAGTGATTAAAGACATGCATACAGTTTTCCTTCAAGTAGAATACATCTCCACCTTAGGAGAAGATTCATATGCACAAAGTAGGATAACGTAGGAATATGGTTTGATCTCGAGTGCTCGTAGAATCGATGATTGATTTGTTTTCCTTTTCGGGCACCATGACTATACTGAGGATGAAGGAGTTGCGCCACAAGATGCTCTGTGATAAAGAAGAAAATAAAAGGAAATGATGGTTCACCCTCATACTCCTTTTCGCTTTCTCTTTCATGGCATGTGTATCTTTTCACAGGTAGTTGTATTTTGCTTTTGATGGCCATCCCATGGCTTCGTGGTGGGAAACATTCGACTCTCCTTGTGAATAAAGCATTGAATTTTGTAAATGAGTCAGAGCATCTTTCTCGCATTTTGCTTTCGTAGCGGATCAGTATAATGAACTAAACAAGTCAATAACATAATCAATGTCTTAGAACATGATGGAAAGAACATTGAGTAGAACAAGAGAACATTCAGTAATGAACTCTCTGACTTTTGTATTCTGCACTTATGTTTGCTGCTCCAAAACTCTACACTTCAATTTATTCCGTAATTGGATATCCTCATCAAGACAACACAACCGTCTCTTAGGGCTTATGTTCTTTCGGTGAGTATACGTGAAATCGTTAATTATGATATGTTACAGCTTTTGTAACAAGACACATAGCTTACAAATTTCAGCAATCTCTTAAATAAATCAATAAGAATGACATAATATAATATAATCTCCCTAGCTTAGGTATACTACCAATGCTATCTATCGTAATGAAGTTTGAGTTTCCCATTTCTGCACAAGCGCATAAATTGTCAACGACTACATTCGTGATCCCGTGGGGAAAGCTACTCGCTAGCTTATACACGATGCCTTGCTCTTTCCATCGGGCATGGAGTTATGGAGCGCATAACCAAAATCTACCTATCTCGAAAGGTCCAACTCCTTCCAACACAAACTAAAGTCGGGAAAGGATCTAATAAACCAGATCATGTACGAATGCACTTATCAAAATGAAAAGCAATGCAATGTAGAAACTACACTTATTGAAGCAATACGTAAC